>OX459112.1:79568349-80768349 GCA_949775065.1 Brachyopa scutellaris | reverse complement strand
AATCATCGCACATATTACCGCACGCGAAAAAAACACTGTTATTTTAGGTGCCAACTGTTCTGTCAAAATATCTACAGGAATATGCAGCATTGTCCTTTTTTAAAGGACCTAAAAAACCTGTTCCATGTGAAGCTAGCGCTAAGTGCATCCCAAATTAATGACAACCTACATGCCAATCAAAGAGGCAAGTCAAAGGAAAATGCACTGGTGGAACTAACAGATAGATTGCAACGAGCTCTCGGCCTTACAGTGTAAATGTATTCCTAGGGACAATCGACAATCTTACCTTCGAAATATTTGAATCTGCACGATGCTTAAGACCAGATTAGCCACAGGAAGCTTTCCATAAACTGTGCAAGCTATCTATTACCCAATCCGTGGTATTTATTAGTCGACGCACTATTGAAAAGACTTAACGAGAAGGGATATCCAACAATTGGTTTCATCGTCAGTGGAAGTAACTTACCGACACTCTGCGAACGGATGCAATTCTCTCTCAGAATCGTTTGAACTTGGTGTCAGCCAATCCTTCCAAGACTGCGATGATGTTGCTCACAAACAAAATAAAATGGCCTCCCATACGGTTGCCCATATTCCTAGGCACCCAGCTCAAACGGTCCTGTACGGTGAAGAGCTTGGGAATCCTGTTGGACCCAAAACTAACCTTTCTATTGTATCACCCATGCCACTAATATAATCTGGCCTTAGCATGTTCATGTTCAAGGATATTAAGGCCATACAATTCTCTAAATGCAGTCTTGGTAAACTTCAGCACATTGCGTTTGCGTGCATCAGCATTACCCGATCTATGAGAGGAACAACCACTTCCGCTTCATAGAAAACAGTCTTTGGGGGTGGTAGAGGTATTAGGGTGACGGAGCTTGTCGATTCAGTACCGAGAGCCTTTGGAGGAGCTCTGGATATAAGCTTAAAATACAATTTCGTGAACTCTCAAATGTTTCCTCTCAGATCGTTCTGAATGGAACATCGGGGGTTGGTCTGCTCTCTGGAGAAGATGCCTATTTAGAGGAGCGTCATGTAGAAGAATCTATCCCATTGGATGGTATATGAGGTGTATGCTAAAACTAACACAGCGAGTATTGCACTTATCAAAAGATGGAAGAGCAACTCCATTTACACCTGCTCTGATAGCCAAGGAGCTATAGTAATAGTTGAGGAAACTATCAACAAATTGCAGCAGCTTGGGCGATGTAATAAGGTCACGCTGCACTGGTTTGGATCCCTCACGAGACAGGTCATAGGATGCACTCCTTTAAACGGGCACCCAAACAAAATTGGTACAGAAGCTCGGGCATTTGAGAAATGTACTGGTAGATGACGAAACAGCTAGACACTTCATTAGAGAATGTTCGGCCTTTGCTCGGGTCAAAAATGCCACTCTAGGCAACTACATATGTACATCCTTCGAGATTAAGATCTACTTGATTTATCCAATTTTTACGCTATGCGAAAGTGACGCGCAGATTTAGATGGACGCGACGTATAGCTCAGCAACTCAACGAATGGGGTGATTTCACACCAAAGTACGGAGCACCAAGAAGTCTACGTGCTGGTTATCTTCATAGATGACCACCCTCTAAATGCCTATAATACAAACATATCAAATGTTTTCCTTTATTTAATTGCCTTCAAGCCTTTGACCGTCTTTGGTTACGTTACATGTGTGGGGTTGTGGTAATGTCATCGCCTGTCACGCCGAAGGTTCATAGTTCTTATCCAGATAATACTCGTAGAATCTTTTTCATTTATGACAGAAAACATACTGCAAAGGCATATGACTGGCAGTAGAATAGTTTATATGGCTATCGTTATTGATCGTATATGAACAGTGAAAAATATTACATATGAAATTGGAAAATGTCATTTAGTTGTTAACCTGGCAGACGTCACTGCAATGCTCTGGTACTGAGATTGAAGCAAAAAGAAAACATTATATGAATAAATTACATTTTTTAATCTTATGTTTAACTAGCTGACCCGCCCGGCTTCGCCCATGCATGCAAAAAGTCGCGTCGCTCACGTAGCATATCTATGTATACGATAAATGACCCGGCGAACATTGAACCGCCTAAAATTGGTTAAATTATTAATGTCCTTTTCGAAAGTCGAACCTCTCTATTAAAAGAATGAATCTCTTTTGGAATTAAATTGAATTCAATGTATTTTATTTACACGGAAAATGGATTTCACACATTTCAGATCACTACAACGCCTTGTTATAAACAACGTTGTTTGTGGAATGGAATGGAATGGGACAATTGATCCACATTGGATATATGGGCACAGGTTCGTCTGACGACATTACCTTAAGGGTGGGGTTTATCACCGTGCTCCCTGTTATCCATTCGTAAACAGGCTTGTTCTTTGTGACGTGTAAGCTGTTCATCCGTTTCATTCGCACGTAGATTAGCCACCCGTCTCATATTTTTATTGCGAGCTCCAATGTTTGATCGTCTTATCGGTGGCATTATTACACTAAACCATCAATCAATTATCATACCAAATCGCAGGAAAACAGTGGATGAATAAAGGTAATTTGTATTGATGCAATCCCAGATCCGATGTGCCGATAACCTTATTTTTTAAGATCACAATGTTCTGGAAAAAAGCACAAAAACCAACACCAATCCATTGAATTTCATTTGGTCACTGTGCAAATACAGTACTACATCGATAATTCGAACTATTAGAGACCTACTCTAATTCGAACCACGGAGGTTTTTGAATTACTGGATACTTTTTTCGTACTTAATATTTCGGATAAAAATGCAGTGTAAAGCGGTTTTAAGTAGTAAAATACAAAATCTTGTGGTGCTTTTGAGCACAGTTAATGATTGTCTGACAAAAATGATTGAAATATAACTTAAAATCGTAATTTATTAAAATAACAAACCATTTACAAAGCCAGTTGACACAAAAATGCTAACAGCGCACAAACCTTTAATGTATTTGTTTAAAACAAATTTAACTTACAGCCTACAAAAATGCAATCGACATGTCTTTACTGTAAAAAGATTTTCTCCTAATATTTATAGGAAAATAATTTTCACTCTATAACAGTAAAGGTTTCCAGCTAAGAAACGACGGAAAAAAAATTACAGAGAATTACAGAGTACCGATTTTTGCAGGTGTTCGAATTACAAGAAACATGATGTAAAAAGATAGGTATTCGAATTACCGAGTGTTCGAATTAGCGAGGTAGTACTGTACTTTTATTCACTTCGTTGATCATAGAACAAAATACTTTCGTCGATTTAAAATTGAAAAACAGCAATCACCCTTATTTAAAGATTTGAATGAATATGTAGTTCGAAAATTAAAATTTGAAAATGTATAAAAAAATAACAGTTATTTCGAATGAATATAATCTGAAAATGGTAATGCGTTTTCCGAATTTCGAGCTCTGGCAATTATTTTCACTGTCGAAATGAAAAAAATGATTTTTCGGGAAAATTTTCCAGACATTGAACTTTTGCAACCATTTGAACTATAATATTACGATCAAAATGAAAAAAAAATCGATTTTTCTGAATTTTTCAACTTTTCTTTGAAATCTTCAAATTTTCGGCTCCGGTTTGTGTTTACCTGGTTCAATACTAAAAAATCCCCAGCAAATATGATGATGTTCAGCCGAGTTATGCTTGTACAAACAGACACCAATTGATTTTTAAATATATAGATTTACGAGTAGTAACTATAATTACTATATGAAATGTTAACTGAAAAAAATATATGTATTTACGTACGAGTACTTACGAAAATAAATGGAGGAAAAAAACATTAGAGCAACAGCAGTGAAGGTGTTCTTGTAAGAGCTTTAGGATTAGTGAAATAAAACACACACAAGCTGAGCAAATGAACCAACGTTCATTTTATTCGATAAATAATTGCGCGCAAATGATAAATGAAAAAAAAATATAAAGATAAAAAAATTATTGAAACAAGCTATAATGTAATTCAGCTGTCCTCGAGCACTTTCTTCAAAAACTCGATGTTTTCGCCGACAGTAGACATATCCTGTTAAAACTAAATATCCTGCAGACCTGACCTGCAGTTGCGTATGATTCTCATTGTCCCTGTTATGCTCAAACATGCTGGTCTCTGGATCTTGTTTAGCATATTAAATAATGGCAGTTTTCTGGTTAGTTTTAATCCAACGTATGCATACCATCGCTCGGTATAGTACTAGATGTAACCATTTGTGGGTAGAAGCACAGGGCCATATTTGGGTTGAGTCCCCACGATCTCCCTAGTAGTTGCTTTGTTCACCATAGTGCCCTTATTGCTTTTTTTATAGATGGAATTTAGGTGCTGTTCCCATTTTAATTTGATATCTAGGGTCACTCCTAGGTATCTGGATTCTGATCCTAATGACGATAGTCAGTCAGGTGCATCAATCAGACCTTCTTCTTCTTCTTTTGTTCCGGGAGTTGCTATCGCAGCAACACCTTAACTCCCCCTGAAGCATAGGGTGACAACCAGCTCCTTCCATCTCTCTCTGTTTGCAGCTCTATACCTCAGCTGTGTCCACCATCGCAAATTTTCGGATTGGGCTTCCGTCAAAACAGTTGACCTCCATAGTGTGTATAATTTTTGTCTTGTTGGCATTTATCCTTAAGCCAGCCACCTCCCCATTCTGTTGCAGTATGAATGACTCATTTGGTTAAGGGCACCAATGTTGTTTACCAGGAAACTGAATATCATCATAGTAGTCCAAATGGCTTAGCTTATCAAACGGGTTCCATTAAATACCAGATATCTCGTTTGTACCCACCGTGGCAGTCATGACATCATCAATTGCAAGTAAGAACAGGATCGGTGACAGTACGTCTCCTTGTCTCACTCCTTGCCGCACTTCAAATGCATCGGAAAGCCGTCCACTGTGCAAAACGAAACACCTTGCGTTGTTGTACGAATCTTTAATTATACCAACAATTTTTTCAGGGATGCCTCTCATAGCAAAAGATCTCCAGATGCAATCACGATAAACGCAAGGTGTTAATATGATCGACGCATTATCGACCACTGCGAAATCCCGCTTGGTGCCTCTTGAGCGTCGACTCAATCCTGGACTTTATCCTTTCATAAATGATAGTTGCCAATCAGAGCTGATATCAGTTAATGTATAAAAATTATGTCATGACTAACCCGCCTTTGAGACAAGGGTTGCATTTGCAATAGTTTTATCCGACAGAAATATGGAGACAGGTTAAAAGGATCAACTCAGGGAAGCCCTTTTACTGCGAAATAAGGGAAGCTTCGCCGGGAGCCAGAAACCGCAATATTATTGATTTATTGTATTTATTAAAAATATGAGCTAAATTGTTGGACCAACTATTCTTCGTCGAGGAGTAGTTTCTTGATTGTGTTCTAAAGAATTCGAAAGAAGAGATTGGCTCAAAGAAAGTGTGTTTCCGAAAAACACAGGCAATTGCAATTTTAAAATTCAATGAATATTTGCTGATGTGTATGCGTGGATCCTAACATATAAAAATAAACTCAATATCTTATTACTCTAATCCTGAAATGAAAAGGATAATGCATACAAGTCTACCACCGCATTGTCACCAAACTCATTTAAGCTGGCGCACCAACCCCTCTATCCGAAGTGACATCGTTGTGTTGTGTTCGGTGAAAATGCACAGACATATGGGCCAGTTGGGTGATAATTTGACACCTCGTACTCGCAGATTGAGAGAATGGAGGACAAACCTACTCGCACATTCAGAAAATAACTGTAATTGAAAAGGGATTAGTGCATTAGCATCATACATGCATGTAAATAAATGAAAAGATTCCTTGTCGACCACTCGGCGCACATGTAATTGAGCAGAAACCATTAGAGTACTCTCGGGTGGTGCTTTATCTTCAACAAATGTTGTGATTTGTTTGGTTCAATCCATCAGCAAGCAAAGCAAAACAAAGTGCGGGTGTACACTTCCTTTTTAACTATTTGATGTGGGAAGTCACTATTTACCATTGAGATACGTGCATGGCTGGTCATTAAGGTCCTGCGTATCTAAAAAATGGCATAAGCTTCCCCTTTGGCTAGCAGGAAAAACTGGACCAGCGAATCTTATATCTACGCACTGAGACCTCACAGCATTTAATGGTATGCAGATGATTCAAGAATTGTGACAAAAAAGGAGAATGAGGGGCACCAGCATCTTTCAAGCCAAATCTGGCCATTGACATATGTGCTAACCCCATTCTTAAAAAACGCTACAACTGAAGCCACATAGCAATAATGTCCGATAGCCAAGCAGCTATCAATCGCAGCTCGAGTCATTAAATCTAGAATTATCTGGGAATGAGCGTAGATAAACTTTAAAAACTAGACTGGTAATAAAACTCGCTATGAAAGGGGCTGCTACCCCCTTCGTGGATCTTCAACTGTAACTTAAGGGAACACCCAATAAAAGAGGAGCTCCGACCACTGTACTAAGTTCTGAATAAATATCCAGGGTCAGAGAACCTTCTGGGCAATGTAAACTTAATAAGCCTGTATTTATCTTGACAAATAAGAACTCCGCATTCTAACTGCGTTGCGCACTGTAATCTGAAGGGACATCTCAGGAAGGTTCTTAGATAAAGGCTTATACATATATACAGGTTTTGCAATAAATCTAGTGAAACTCAAGAGCATATATACTGGAGGACTGTGGAGCAGTGAGTGGTTCAAGTATTTGGCTAAATAGCTCAGGTGAGGTAGCAGTGGCTACCAGCAACGAGTACCAGCACTATTCGGCCTATAGAATAGCGACTTACATCGTGACCTACAAATAGTCATGATTCCAGAAGTGGTAAGAAACCACGCTCTTTCACATAACCAGCGTCTTGAAAATCACATTAACTCCGAGATGGAGACCGTCTTTAATATTCGGAGATTGAGAAGAACAAAGCCTCACGGTCTAAAAACTATGGAAGTATATATTATAACTTTAAACTTCCCCCAATGCGAATTAAACTCAAGAAAGAAAAATTATTTGTCGATCTTTCAACGGTTGGTTTTGATTCCCAGGTGTTTTTGGTGCGGTAAGAATCCCACTCGCTTGGTACCGATGAACTACCGAGTGTCTTTTGAAGATTTCCACCTGGAGGCGAAAAAAAAAAAACCAGCTACTCTCGGATCAGCAAAGAGGAAGTAAGACTGATTACCGAAGACATTTTTTTCATAGGGATTCAAAATCGGGCCTCTTACTTACTTACTTACTTGAGGTGGCGCTACAGCTCAGTGTGAACCTGGGCCTGCTTCTCGCAACCATTTGTATGTGCATGTTACATATATTTTTGCACGAATGGAAGGGCGCGACCACAATGTAAACTACATTTGTAGTTCCATTCTTTAAATTTGTATTGATCCCGCATAATGGTAGCGCTATAGCCACCATCTCGGTCTTGCCAGTTCATCGGCAAGTTAATTCCCAGTATCCTGGCACCCAACGTAGTTTGACCCGGTTATGCCTGGGGATATGATCATACAAACAGCAGATATCCCCACAAGTTGCCGTAATAGGCGCCCAATTCCGGCTGAAATGTACATACACATTCACATATTCGTATAGAATAAAAAAAAATCTATTAGCAACAAAGCACATCCTTTTGTTTAATGAGCATCCTTGTGTCACGACTCGTAAATAAACAAAACAACTTGCCCACTACCAATTGTCAATCCTTTTGAATTCATATGCATGTAATCACTTGTCATCAAATGGCTCTTTGAAGCACTCCACTACTCGCCCTAGTTCTTGAAATCATCAGCATCGACTACCCCCTGGTTCCACCTCCCTGTGAGCCAGCCCACCCTAACTAGGTGGGCAAGTACTCGCATGCTTCGTTGTATCATCATCGCCTCACCCTTCGACACCCGGCAACAAATTGATTTCAAATTTTGTGGCATAATAGAAAATGTCCTTGCAGCAGTAACACCATATATACACGGACGTCTAAAAGTCCCCTGATGGCATTCCTCAAATTACAACATTATCGAAACATTCGAAAGCGGCACCCTAAGGTGTTGTCAGTCAATTGGAATGAATGTGAGTCGATGGCGTTTGGCAAGGAGAACTTCATTTGAGTATGTGCAAACCAGTCCCCTCGTGAAACTATTTAGAGGATAATTACTACCCTCTACCCTTGCATTCATGAGATTCAACTGTGTGTGTTTTTTTTTTGTATGGAACAGGCTCATCTCACCATGGTACACCCTCATCCGATAATCCTGTTAGGGTTGTGAAGGTCTTTTCTTTTTTGGTGAATAGAAATTGGTTGCACTTGTACTTTGATGCTCAGCCGGTGTCAAGCTGGTACTTTGTAGGTGCGAGCACTAAATGATAATGTACCCAAGCACTCAAGCACTCTTGACTTGACGAGTAAGATTGAAATTTTTAATGATAACATCTAGATACTCGTTCATCAGTTGTTTTACCGGCACCGGATGTTTATGTGATCATACAGTTTGTTGTAAAGTCCTTGTTGTTTAAGTGCATTTTTGTTTGTTTCATATTTGATACTTACTAGGTCGCAAGGAAGCATACATAGCCTTCTACGCCTGCAACAAAACCTTTGGTAAGAATTGGGGACTTAAGCCAAGGATGACACTAGGGTGTATACAGCTCGAGTGCGTAAGAAATACAACGTCAACAAAAGTAGAAGAGTCCAAAGAACGGAAAGCATAGGCATCACAGGTGCATTCAGGTTATGCTCAACCTCGGACCACGTAGCCTGCGTCATCGCACGAATGTTACTAGAGAGCAGACAGAAGCGGCGGTTGACTTTTAATGAAGCGGACGCTACAGAAAGAAGTACAAGATTGATAGAGTGGCAAGAATGCTGGAGCCTTTCTTCCCGGGCCTGAGTTGGGCTGACTGCCTCATCCCGAGTATAGAGACTTGGATAAACTGCAGACATGGTGAAGTTCACTTCTACCTAACGTAACTGCTTACGGGACATGGCTGTTCCCGGTCATATCTTTACCAGTATAAGAACGATGACTCCCCCACTTGTCCATCATGCAGTGGTACCCCCAAAGACGTTGAGCACGCATTCTTCTACTGCCCACGATTCCAGCTACAAAAGGATGCAGTACAAACAGTGCTGGGAGAAACACCTACTCCGGAGAATTTAGTACTTCATATGATAGAATCGGAAAACAGATGGAACGCAGTGAGCTCTTATGCCAAGAATGTATGCGAAGAGTTGAGGAGACTAGAGCGAGAAAGAAGAGAGACCGAAGAAAACACATCGACAAAGACGTGTGAGGATGATGAAAAGCTACGGATGTAGTCCCCACCCCCACCCCCCACTAGAGAAATACAGTGGGGTACAGTGCGGACCAGGGACAAGAAGCAGGAGGTGGTTTTAGTGGATTAAAGTCCCACACACAGACTTCCGATGCTTTCCACCTTTCTTATAAAAAAAAGGTTATGCTCAACTGATGCCCTTACTCTCTAAAATCTCGAAATCCTATTGCCTACGGAATTTCGCCAGCGTCTTCCAGGCGGAGCTACTGGTAATCCTCGAGGCTTGTCTCAACTTAATAATCGGCCCAATACCCAAGCACGACTCCGCTATTATTACAGATAGCCAACCCGCAATTACCTATCACCTCACGAATCTGGCAGATCGGCATTAATTTGTTTTAATTGAAAGACAACTTCCAGACAAGTGAAGAACTCGCGGTGGAGATACGTGGTTGGTCACTCAACGACAGAGTTTGGTTGCAAGTAACTCCCAAATTTTTTCCTGTCTTACAATATTTAAGTCTTGAGCCATTAATTACGATACTGAGTAACCAAGAAGTGTCAAAAACGTTTTTGCTGAATGATTATGGCGATACCGTTCCCTGAATTTTGACCAAGCTGATTTCGTTGGAACCAATTTACCACATTTGAAAGATCTTCATTTAAACTATCCGTTGGATCGTCTACCATTCAAACAGGCTGAGCTTAATGTAGTTGTACGTCATAAACGTACATATGGATCTTGTAATCTTACATCGCCTTCAGCTGCTCTAGAAGCTATAATTGGATTTTCGCCATTACAGATCTTCAGTATGAAATCAGACGCTAGAAGAGCTACTTAAGTAAAACTTATTCATAAGTACAAGCCAGGTACTCTTACGGATCACCTCTAAACCTTATCAACAATATTCCCGATCAGGACATGCTTTGCAGCGTCGCTGATATTATGATAAGTGAATACTGCTTTGTCAGAAAATTAAAAGTTTATATTGGGGAACGTACCACATAGTCGAACGGCGTGGCGTACCCACCTTATAGACCCAACAAATCTGGTATGGTACACAGATGGATCGAGAATGGACTTCGGTGTTGGTGGTGGGATCTTTGAGTCCAACACTTAAGTCTCTGTGTCTCTTGGAACATTCCCCAGCGTTTTTTAAGCTGAGGTCCATGCCATTGAGATCTGCGCCCCGATGAGGCATCAAAAGCTCTATTATAAATGTCTTCTCAGACAGCCAAGCTTTGAGCTCACATTCTTTGAACTCAAAACTTATAAAGTCTGCTTCAATTCTCTCCAACTCCTAGCCAATCACAATCAATTGAAACGCTGTTGGTTGCCTGGCCACAGAGGCATTGAAGAAAATAAGATTGCAGACGAACTGGCCCGTTCAGGCTCAACTGCCAAATTCTCAGGCCCGAGACCCCTTTTGTGGCATAGGCGGGGCCAATTAACAAATGGGAACAAGAACTTCAACTTCCTCATCCCAGCAATTAGACAAACCAAACTGTTAACTAAGCCTGATACCCATTACAGGGATCTTCTCAGCTCCAATAAGAAGGACATTAGCTGTTTAAGGGGGGGCAGTCCTTTTAGAACGCTTCAAAATAACTCATTTTTAAATAGTATTTTTAAAGGTGATAAAATAATTGAATCATTTTGAAGTTGTAACACAATTTTATTCAGGTGTCTTTGACGCGAGGTCCAAAAGTGCTGCATTTGTCAGCCTTTCTCTATTTATCTTTTTACCAAAAAAAAAAAATTACTTTCTATTTCCGACATATGCATGGAAAGGATAAGCCTATAAAATCATAAAAAAAGTCTAAAACGAAAAATTTTGTACGCCCTTTAATAAATTGTTCACATTTTATAATGTTTTTTGAGACATTTTTCACCCTCAAAAAGTAGTTTATTTAAATGAAATGAAATAAAACTTTAGGTTTATTCTTCCGGTAATAATATAGAGAAAGGCCTCACAAAATTTCAGCCAAATCGATCAATAACTTTTTAAGTTACAGCACGAGCAGTTTTTGAAAATACGGATTCGAGATAATTGCGTTTAAAGTTTCACTTTATCATATGCAGTACTATATGCGCTCGACTATACATATGTGCGATAACTCTGTAAATATTTAGTATTTTAATTTTTCCTCGGGTCAATATACTCTCAATACATTATATTTTCGAAATATGAAAGAAAAAAAAAATCGATTTTTTTTAAATTTCTAAAGGGATTGCCCCCCTAACGAGCTTTCTTTCCGATCATTGTCATCTATGATAACAGTTTAACGAGTCAGGCCTGTCTAGCGATGCTGCGTGTCGACTCTGTTCAGAGGAGGTCGAGACGGCTAGGCACATCCTTTGTGAATTACCTTTACTTTTCAAGACGACTCACCCTCCATAAAGAATTTCTCAGACCTTATGATTTAAGAAATGTGGCTTTGCCTCTTGTACTTATAGAGTCCTACGATAAAATAGATATTTTCGGTCGCAGTATCAGTTTTGGGGCAGGATAAAAATAAAAAAAAAATTATTGATGAAGTCATCCTAAAAAAAAACACCACACGTCTTCAACTCCAAACATGATAACTTCAACATACTCCTAGTCGGTCCAAGTGTACAAATCTACAGGGGTATACGCACAACATGTTCCTATTTCCCTTTCAACTGCAAATTACATTCAAATTACACGATTTCCACGAGTGTCCTTTCAAAGTTTCCGATTTCCGATTTCAATGGGGGAGGAGAACTTTTTCACTTAAATACTACTTTGCAAGTCGATAGCAGCTACACCAGCAGTTACAGTCAAAAGTTGACATATGTGCATCCTGAGGCTGAATCGACATCAGCGGGAGGGCGTAGCACTTGATTTTTCTAACAAATGTCATGTAGCAGTGGTGATGGCAGTGGTTGATGGTTGTGTATATCTTTTGATGCTGTTTCAAACCAAATTGTAGACATACGAGTAAATCGACAGAGGAAGTGCACATGTGTATGTACATACATATGTATATATATATTTCTTAAAAGTATAAAAGAATAAAATTTAAATAGTTTGAGACTAAATTTAGCTACATTTTCACAGCACTCAAAAAAATGTTAATTTGTGGGCAATTTTATTCTATTTTTGAGTACCGTGGCTTGGTATATTTTTTTATGAATTAAACAATGGATTTTCTTCGACAATATAAAAACAAATATGAGCTTTAGTGCTTGGCCACGCACTGTTAAAAAACGCGGCGAACAGCACTCGGAAATTACATTTTCATAGCTAATAGCTCAGTTATTGCCGCTCAATAAATGGCCACTTGCCGCTTAAGTTTGCCGCTCAGTGCGTGGCCAGGGCCTTAGAAGTAGTCTGTATACAAAATAAGTATTGTTACACTATTCTTTATGTGAGGTGAGAAATAATTTACAATCTTATCATACTAATATATAAATCTCAATGTCACGCTCTTACCTGTCAATCTTACGATTAGATAAACACGAAAACGAATGCATACAATGAAGTTAAACTTCGTATTCCAGTTCACTGACATCCTGTGCCGATTATAGGCCAATTTTTAAATTAATTTATTCGCAATATTATTTAAATTAATGCAAGAATATAAAACACTCTATCAAATGCCACTTTCTTGCGAAATGTCACTTATTCAAACTACAAATACTTAGAATCCACATTTTTGTGGATTGTATATATTGGTAGATTGCAAACCTTCGGTTGCGATCGCACTGACTTTGATTCTTCGAACAAAATGACAATGTATGTATTGTAAGTAACAGTATACATATCTGACCATGTCATTAAATGCAACACGCAACTTATGCTCAAACTGCGAGTCAAGCTTACAACAAATAACTGTAGCATAATCAATTATTGGCACAAGCAGGGTCTTAACTAGCCTTATCTTTGTTTCAACGGGAGTGAAGGCCGCTGACAGCCATAATTTTCGGAGTGCAGCATAGATACGTCCAATCGCAAAGTTAATATGGTCAGTAGCGGAAAGAGAACCGTTTATGCGGAATCCTAAGTTATTAACTTTATCCACAAACTTGAGTGTCATATCTGATAAAAATACTGGTGGTAAGAAATCGACGGTATACTGTTTTTTTTAAATACTGATTGCTTGAGACTTAGTTAGATTGGGCATAAGACAATTGCTTACTGACCAGTCATATATATATCTTAGGTCTTCGTTGAGCCTATAAACCAGTTCTTCAATCAATCCAACTGGCCTGGACAAGTACACTTGCACATCATCTGCATACAGGTGTAGAGATACGTTTTTACAAACGTTGGTACGATCATTTATAAACAAGCAAAATAGCATCGTGCATAAGATTGATCCCTGTGGAACACCAGCCAAAATGTTCAGTAGCTGAGAGGAATTGATAAATAGTTTTTGACTAGTTTTACTGATCCTTCACTAAATCCAAAATATGTACGCAGTTTGGCACATAGCATTCTGTGACTAACGCTATCAAAAGCTTTGGAAAAATCAAGCAAACAGAGCAAGGTAATATTGTCCAAATCAAATTGGATCCTTATGTCATCAATGACCTTTACAATGGCGGTTGAACAACTATGGCGTGGCCGAAAACCAGATTGAAAAGGGGACAACAATGAATGACGACTAAGGTGGCTCGATATCTGTTTAGCAAGCATTTTTTCCAAAACCTTTGAGAGGTACGGGAGAATACTTATCGGTCGAAAGTCAGTTGTAGATGACGGGTTTACCACTTTTGCTATTTTCCAGCTATCAGGAAAGGTGGAAGAATAAATACAGACATTTATTACGTGTGTAAAATAACTTAAGAAGTGGGGGAGTACAGTTTTACAGCGTAAGAGAGAATTATTCGCCGGAGTTAAACTCTCATTTAAATAGATTCGAGCCTTGCTAGTTTCAATATTGGATGTGTGCGCATGGGAGTTGTGTTTCAGCTATGCTGTTGTTAGCCCTTTTTTGGCGCGAAAAGCTGATAATAGTGCATTTTGTTCCGCATGTAAAGAGAGACGAATTAGGAGAGGACGATCGTTGGACTTGGTCGACAGACGAAATGCATCGATGTTAGGCGAAAGTTGAGCATTAAGTGTTTTGGCGATTCTCTTTGCTAATTCAACGGCATTCTCATTCGCATTAAATGGAACACAACCAGCGTTGCCACTTTTGCTACATATGTAGCAAAACTACTACATATTGCAGTGCCATGCTACATACTACATCATTCCCTCACTATACTACATTTTTACAAACAAAATTTAAATTTGAATGAAACTTGAATTGTTTGAATTGAATGTCATTTTCGATGTTATTTGCAATTTCAACAGCTATAAGAGATACTACTCTGTGCGATTCAATATCTACAGTAGGCATCAGTTATACGAATAACAATGTCTAAGGGACCTTAGAATTTCATCATTATAGCCGCTTCATTGATATATCGGGTACAGTAAATTTTTACACAACTGCTCTACAAACAGTCATTCGGCTTAAATCTGATACATTTTCATAGTTATAAAAGGTTTCATTGTTATATTCGGCATCGTTGTAACCGATTGCAAAATACTTTGAGTTAAACTGAGTTTTGGATGGATCTTGAAAATAGCTATATTGTTATATCCGGTTCATCGCTTTATCAGGTATTGTTATAACCGATTTCTATTGTATGACAAAGGGGTTATTAACCCTTAGAATGGCATACACAGTGCGAGCACGTAAACGACAGGACAGAGAGACAGATACATCGGCGTATGATAGGAATCTGACATGATAGGTTATAGTATTTTTTTCCAGATGTTTCTTATGGTTGAGAGATCGATTTCTTCGGCCAAACTGCCAGTTTAATGCCTTCGCAGTAGGTTTTGACATTTACTTCCGAAAATTTTTATTTTGCTACTTTTTTTTTGAAAATACTACATTTTTGTTGTCAGTATACAGCCATCAAACTTTTGTTTTCTTCTGTGATGACTGAGATTTGATTTTCACACTGCTGTACTCTTAAGTTCAATTCTGATATTGCCTGATTTAGTTTTTTTTTTATTATTTGCTCAAACTCAGAAAGTATGAGGTAAATTTCGCCATCAAATTAGTTTGCCATTCTTTATGCGTATCAGATAGTTTATTAGAACTACTATCCTGTATCTTTTTATTAAATGCGGGTGATTTTTCCAAATTGGAAGTGTAGTGCTTGCTGCCGTGTTGTCATATTGTACTGAGTTGTTTTGCCGTGAGGTGGAAAATATATTTTTATTTATTCGTTTATGTTTTAACACTCAAGAAATGAAACAGAAAACAGAACAAAAATAAACCAAAATCAATGGCCCTTAGTAATAAACGAATTTAAACTCGAGTTTAACGTAAACTCGAATTTAACACGAAATCCGTAGTAATAAACAATCGATCTACTTCTAAAATCGACAAATACTTAGGCCGGCAATTACCGACAGCTCATAAGTTAAGAGACTCATAAACCTATTCACCAACCGCTATTAGTGCGTATTTATGAGCGCTCATAAGACTTATGAGTGGTCCCAACCACTCTTAAGTTACGAGCGATAATATCAGAGACAATTATTATTGTCTCTGCTAATGTCTTAGATAACTTCGAAATAATTCGAAATCAGCTGCCATTTCAACTTTAAATTATCTCTGTTGATTTTTAAAGTGGATAGAAAAGAAAGAAATGTGTCATCATACGGCGAGGAAAATAACATTATAATGAATTTAGTGAACATGTTCCTTATTCCACTATTTAATTCCTAATAAATTTGCCAAAAAAAAAAAAATGAATCCACCAACATCAATTTCACCATCTACAGGTGTGTTGCATCATCCCCATATTTACACTGACATGTTCGAAAAAGAGCGCAATTGACTCCGAATGTTCGGAAGAGAACGCATTCGGAAATCCGAAAAGTGAGATCGCTCAAAGTCGAAGTAGCATAGACAGCATAGACAAAAACCTATTAGTGGTCGGTGAATACCAACCAAAAATTTTAACTTATGAGCCTCTTAACTTTAAGAGCGATTTATGAGCGGTCGTTGAATGCCGACCTTAGTTGTGGTCGAGTCGCATCTAAGCCGAATTTAACAGTGACAGTCAAACGTTTTAAAATGAGTTTCGAGCGAATTTTACAAGATTTGGATATTATTAATGATACGGAAAATAATAGAACACGAAAAATATATAAAACACGATTCAATGCACTAGAGACTAGAATATTACAGTGATGTAGAATGTGGGAGCGTGCTAAAGTTTTCATCCTCATCCCCTGTGTCTTTAATTTCGGAATTGGCAAATTGACACCAATACTAGCCATTTCTTCGGCAATTTATCCACAAATCTCTTTTTTTTGCTTTCATTGTGGTATTGTTGGCTTTTGAATCCTCAATGTTCACATACGGAGCGATGATATCTTTGAGAAATTCTTTTTTCTCAATTGTCCAATTACGCTCCCTTTCACGTTTCTAAATATAATAGTATAATAGATAAAATAAATTAATGAAAGTGGAATTTATTAATGAGCATTCGAATTTGCCATTTGAAATAAAAAATCAAATTTTCAGTTTATTGTTCTGTCAAAATCTGCTGTGCTAGCTCACAATAGCGAATGGGTAAATTTGAGTCACAATGATTACGTTAAATTCGAGTTTTGTTAAAACTGGTTTATTACGACGAATACTTAAAAGTACCATAGCTACACCTAACAAAATTCGACTTTAGGAGCGACTTTACGAATTTCTATTACTAAGGGCCAATGATTTAAAACAATTTTTTCTAATCCTTTACTATTAAGTAACCGATTAAAAAGGCTTGAATGTCAGGAGCAACTCAAAGACACGTCTATTCAATTGACATTGCCATAGACTCTAGTGCAGAGTTTGCAGAGTAAACGACACAACACAAAGGAAAACCAGATTTGTTGGCACTACATGCGAGGAGCCTTTTACGTAAATGCCATAAGTGTGTAAATCAACAAAATACTTTGTAAGATAACTATTATGTATAAAAACAACTTTTAACCACAAAAATAATAATAACATGTTCAAAATAACAAAAAAAAACTTAAATTATTTCATTGTATTCTAATAACCTATTCCATTGATGGGAAGGTGGCAAAACATCCATTGACAGAAGGGTTAATGAAATTTAATGAAATTGTAGTTGCCAATGTTTTGCCCGGTACTGTAGCTACGGATACCCGTACGGCCGTACTATTCCATCGCAGATAGAAATCAATCAATGATGCTAATGGATAGAACGGCATAAACTCGGAAAACATCAGCGTAGGACATGAAGACTCAGTTCGAAAATAGATTCCATATCCCTATACTATATGGATTCGTATAAATGCCTCTGTAGATGCTTACAAAATATAAATATGTTTTCAAGCAAATGCATTTGGCCATAGGAACTATGGAGCTCGGCTAGGTTTCTTTTGCCAGTACCAGTGCCAGTGGCTTAACATAAATACGAATATACCCGCAAAAAGCATGCACAAACACAAACATACATATGTACACATATATGTATGCATGTATTCGTATGTGGACAAAGTGCATAACGAATTATTATGTATTTGGTCGGGAAGTTAGAAATACCATCGCATAGTCAACAGCATCATTGGCATCGTCATCATCATTATTGTTGTTGTTGTTTTGTCGTCACCATCAAAGAGGATGTAAGGCGTGTACAACCAGTCAAATTGAAAGCGGTGGGTGATATTCGAGGTAGAATGACTGATATACCAAAGGAGAGGTAGTTTTAGATTAAAAGCCAAGTGAACACAAGAGAACGACAGTGCACACAAGGGGAATTAATAATGGTCTCCAATGGAAATGTGCCCCTCTTCTGAAGATTACTTTAGTCTTTTTTTTTATTTTCGTATTTAAAACTGGAGGGCCTGACTGTAACGTATATGGCTTAGCAATAACTTTATCGAAATTTTGTATATATATGTATGTATGTATGTATGTGTGAGAAGATTATTTGGAAACTGTAAATTGAAATTTGTATTTGAAAACTTTAGAACTTTAAACAGAATTAAATTATCGAACAACCAGAATTGATGACATTCGATGATATTCTAACTATCGAAACTGGCTTAGATATCGTATGCAATTTATTCTCAACAATGCCTTAGGGTTTGTCGTTTGTGCCTCCCAGTCTTTCACATAATCCAAACCATTTTCTCTCAGAAAACAGTTTCCTTTACTTCTAAAGGGCTTTCCAATAAGAAGTTTCATTTGGATTTATCAAGATCAATCGATAGAAGAAGTGCTGACATTAATAATGAAAAACAATTTCAGCCAAGTGGCCTCTACGATCTCTGTTAAAATTGTCCATCATAATTGAGCACATTTGCGGCTCTAATTCATCGAGAACGGCAGAGTGCAGGGATATTGGCTTTGAATGATTCAATTGACTGGGAAGAGTTGGCAAAATTCGTCTCTTCCACATAACCTCAAAGACAGAAGTAAAATAAATAAATATTTGGGTTCAGCAGTCCTAAGTAGAACCAAGCCTAGCTTCCCGCAACCATTTGTGTTATTTTTGCACGAATGGAAGGGACCTACAGTTTTCTGCCGTCTCCGAACGGCGAGTTGGGAAGCTTTACATGACAAATGATACTCTTGAATGCTTGTCAGGCATTCGGAAGAGGTGGGCAGTGTGAACATTTTTTTAGGTGTTTGCGGCGGGATACGAACCCAAGACCGCTGGCTTAGTAGTCCGACGCACTAACCACTTGCGCTACGGTGCCCACATAAAGACGGAAGTAGAACGGTGGTAAATCGCCAGATGTCGACGGCCAACGCCACTTTGTGGCAAAAAGTGCCGTCTTGTTAAGAATAAACATAGCCCACAACATACTTTCAAGTTCCGGCCATAGAAATTCATTGATCATGATTCGATAGCGCGATTCATTAACGTTAACAGCCCATACCGGTTAATTTTTGCCGAAATTAGACCCAATGATGCCTTCTGCGTTCTGCCGGATTTTCTGTGCCCCTAATGTTGCAATTTTGTCTATCCCAGCCTTCAGGCTGCTGACCCTTAAACTGTCCGAAAGCGCAAAATTCTTAGGACTCATACTTGACAGCGAGCTTAACTGGAAGCTGAACATAAAAGAAAGAGTGAAAAAGGCATCAGTTGACTTTTATACCTGCAGTAGGTTCTTCAGGAAAAACTGTGGATCCAGATCACGAATGACACTGTGGATGTACTCTGTGATATTTAGACCCATACTATAACATACGGAGGAGTGGTCTGGTGGCATGCTGCCGTCAAAACCAGCAACCTTAAGGTTATGACCAGAGTACAGAGAATAGCATGCACTGGAACAACCAGCGCGATGAGAACAACGCCAACAGCGGGATTGGAAACAGTTCTTAACCTTTTGCCTCTACATGCAGGAGGCTGCAGCAAAGAACGCTCTCAGAATAAGCCAGTCATTTGAACACACCAAGATACTTAACAACTATCTTAGCACTGACGTCAACTCAGACTACACTGTCCCATACTCGGATTTTGAAAGGCCCTTCTCATGGGCCTTTCCAAGCAGAGAAAAATGAGAGAATAATGAAGTATCGAACCAATCTAAGTCCATCTACACTGAAATAAGCATAGGAGCGGGTTGTTTCTCGGAGGAACATAGTGATGTTGTTCGACTTAGGAATATCTCCCTGGCAGCATGTAGTTATTTTTTCCCTATACGTTGGGTTTCAGCCATGTCGCAGTTGTGGCGGTCTCTATAATTAGCATCCCATGCCTGAAGTAAATACACTGGTCCTCGCTTTGCGCGGTTTCACATTTGCGCGAAATGCATTTGCCTACCAAAATTCTATTTGCGCGACTTAAATAAATGTTTACTTTTCATTTCATACTTTTCAGGAACGCAACACCCCAAATTGCATGAAAATCATGCTTGGCTTTGCGCGACTTTGCATTGCGCGAGACTTTTCATTCCCCTAACCCCCCGCGCAGAGTGAGGGACCAATGTACATTAAAATCTAAGCATATGCTTGGATGAAGCATCACTTCACCTGGGGTTTCCAGGTCTTCGGTGCTTAGCATATCTTGCTGGTACTTCTTGGGCAATATTGCTCGGTTTTTACCGAATTGACATAGCATTAGCTTACCAGAGTTTCACCAGCCTTTGTAGTCTTAGCCCTTGACCTCTTAGAATCCGTCTTCAAAATGTTTGCTCGTTTTTTGTAGGAGGAGTAACTGTCCTTTACTCAGAAGGTCATCTTTACGGTGGAGATTCATGTTCCTTATTTGTTTCACCGTGACCGCGTCGCGTCGCTCGTTGAATTTTGAAAAAAAAGGTAGGAACAACTTGGGTCCCGTCTTACAGCCGGTCGTGTCCGATATTATTTTTGGTGATCCTTCGTTTCCTTCAGATTTCGGGCAGGCACGCACGGGGTGTAACCCTGGTGAAATCCTCAGCGTACAGCCAGTGCTCCATTTTGCTTAGGATTTCAATTGTGGTTAAATCCCGTATTTTATAGATTGAATTCAAATTATATCCATGGCGGGTGGTTCCTAAACTAACTTAAAGCCTTAACGTATATCACATCACAGATACCTACGAGTGGTTAAAAATCCTATTGGACAATTTATAGTTTTATTTTACTGTGATTTGTGTGTGAGTCCCAAAGTGGGCAACAAAACACACACTCCCTTTATATAGGTATACTCGTACTCGTACAGAACCAAACATTCGATCATGATAAAAGTACATTACCGCACTGTTACCGGTCTGTACTAACACAAAGGAAACCCCAAAAACATTGCATTTACCATAAGTCGATTTGATGAATCGAACATGTGTAAGTGCAACAGGCGCAAAAGATATAAGTCATCAGGATACGCTCGTATCCGTATATACACGTAGATGCAACCCCATGAGTACGACACTTTATCAAAGAGCCCCACTCATCCTGCTGTATGCATGTGTATTCAAAATGAATAATGGCAGGATCCTTTAGGCTGAATTCCCTCTCATCATCCGTACAATCATCACGGATTGCATTCGGCTGCTCAAAGAGAAATGAATAGAAATGTGCATGCATGCAATTTCCAAAGCTGAAATTACCAATTTCATTTCGCATGAATATATAAATTTCAATTACTGTCTTTGGACAGAAGTGTAGATACCCGTACGCAGCCAGATTGGTCGAGTGAAATCTCGTATATATAGATTATCTGGGGATGATTATATGTAGCTCTTTTAGTGAACGAGCAGCACCAACAATAGCACTAGGCTCACTCGACGTATCTATGTACATGCATCGATGATGGAGCTATCTTGATGACGCCAGCCACCCGCCAATAGTGTACTGCAATACTATACGCCCGCAGCCAGATGCATGTCCTATGAGTTGAAATTCCAAATTGCATATACCACATTTCATTATTGATACCCACACATACACACCCACGAAACAGATTATAAATTCTGAATTATTATCATTTTGATATACAGCTAGACATAGATACATACATACATGCATACATAAGCACAAGTACAAATACACAAATATTCAATTGAGATAAAATGATAACGAAATCGACCAGCAGCAGATGAAAGATGGTGTTTTTTTTTATCCTTTCTTATATCTATCTGTGAACTGTATGTATTCAAATTACCAAAAACATCAAGTACATTTATGCAAATCGCTGATAAATAACAATAAGAGTTATTCATTACATATGTACACACAAAGTAGCAAATTTTATAATAGTACATTATGAACATGTATCCTTTTAAAAAAAAAAAATCACAATTAAGGGTTGAATTGAAATTGAGATGACTCAATTATTTTATTATTATATGAAATGTGATATATTTACATACATACATATGTGTCACTTGTTCCTTTTTTCTATCAAGATGAAATACAGCCACTGCTTTTAATAGAGGGAAATAAAACTTCACACACATGTTGTATGATCTTAATCAATTAAAAACTATTTTATGGACACATTTTAGAGCGTTTTTTTTTTTTTTGTATTCTTATTTTGAGAATTGTGAATATACGAAGTTCCGTGGGAGTTAGGATTTCTCTGTGGAAATGTTGTCTCCGGTGCCATGCAGTCACATAGAATATGTTCCCCAGTTTCGTCGTCTTCCATACAAAGACGACATTCAGTTTCCTGAATACGACCTATTTTGTTTAGGTGATATCGAAGATGGCAATACCCTGTTATAGATCCCACTTGATATCATTTCTACTGAGTAGGTTTTTTATGGATTTACTTTGGAAGGGTTTAATGGCTCTTTTAGCCTGACCAAAACCCTGGGTATTTTCCCAATAGGAGATACACATGTTGTTTTCCCAACTTCTTATGTTACAGTTAATAGCTGGATTAGGAATGTTGCAAAACGGTTTAGGGCCGATAAAGGATTCAGCCGAACCTTTCCCACCCAGTTCGTCAACTTTTTCGTTTCCATCAATACCTTTGTCCGAGCATCCACCAAAGTTTGACTTTGTGTCCATACAACTTATTACCTTTTAGGTTTGAGGTAGGATTTTTATAGTTCCATGCTTCACGGCTTGTGATCACTGTATGTGTATCGAACCTCCTGCCGAAGGATAAAGTTTTTGGGTAAGCAGTCATTTACCGCGCAGATCATGTCAAGCTTAAGAACATTCACTAGGTAGCAGTGGCTGCCAGTAACTCGAGTACCAGCACACTTAGGCCTCTAGATGCCCATTGTGATCTTGGAGATATTCAGTGCCATTCGAAAAATTTTGCTCAAACCATTTCTTATTCTTTCGGATGGGAGTCCTTGGAATTTATGAGAGCTACGATGTTTTTTGTACTGGGTAGCAAAACATCGTTCAATTAGTGAACAAAAGTCGATGCAATTATGAATGAGAGGTGCGTTTAGCTAGTGATAGACGAGCACAAAAAACCGATCTCCCACTGGAGTCGCCTCTTTGGCCTCGCTGAGCCTTCTGCTGGTAGGTCCGGTTTCACGAATTTTTTTTTCAATTCCGTGCCCGGGCAAAACGTACACGAGCCTGTTTTAGGACTGAATTTAAAATTCTTAGAATCTATCGAGCTGATTTCTTCAAATATTTCAGGTGACGATTCAATATTTTCGATACAGCCGTGGCCTTCGAACCCAGTTAACCAGCTGCCATTCCCCCTGTCTTTTTGGGATCTTTGTCAACTTTGGCCATCACTAGAGCCGCATTTGTTACGTCGGCCGAGAAAATGGGCCGACATTTACGAAATTCGTAGCATACACAAAAATGGCCAGTCTAGAATTTTCGAAACCACTTTGAAACAGTATTAAGAGATGGTCCTGGCCATGGTGCATTAGTTCAATATCCATTTTGGCATTCGTACTAAATTTTCACTGGCGTTAGTTGACGTCGCAATCCGAAGAGAATAGCAAAATGAATTTTTATTATTTTGGAAATTATTATTATCGTTAGATTATAAACTTAAGAAACTCAGGATTTGTTTTTTACCCGACTACGCAGAGGAAGGGTTATGATTTTAACAGGCTGGGTTTGTTTGTTTGTATGTATGTAAGGATGTCACCTTGTGCAGTCGAAACTATGGGACCGATTTCAACAAATGAGGTGTCGTTGGATTTGTCTCGATCCGGAGAGTGTCCTAGGCTATGTGACGTCACAGATAAATTCAATATGGTGGGCGCACCAAGCAAAATGGCGGACTACCTCTTATTTTTTTTTCTTTTTTTCTTTTTACCCGACTAGTCTTTACAACCGCATTGATAGTGGTATCAAATGAAAGGGCTTGGCGAGTAGAATACAATACGCTATAACGTCATTCTAAATTCAATAAGGCGGACGCCCCCCAAGATGGCGGATTTCTTTTATCTTTTCTACCTCCTTCGTTTGACAAAGCCGCCTGCGACTACGGCTGTACTGTACTGTATTCGGGTTTTAGTTTTTTAAACTTAATTTTTTATTAAACTAATAAATTGACACAAACAAAGCGCAATTTTGTTAGAACTTACGCATAACGGAGATGAAGGACTACTTAGTCATTCTCTTCCTCTTTCATGTCCATTTAGCAGCTGCTGACACTAACTAGACCATCTTCTTAATACCGTTATTTAGTTATACGTGGAAATTTCATAATAAGTGTGTTTTGGTGAAAATAACGTAAAGCTAAGTAAAAGCTTCTCCCCAAAACGATTCACAATCAATCCGGATTTATAGTTTTTTTTTGATACATGAGCATTGGTGCCGTAAGATAAAAACAAAACGGAATTATCGCAAATCTCCTTTTTGACTAAAGATAAAAGCTTGTGTACAGTCCTGTGTAACAAATTAAGACCAGTAGGATAATAATTGTTCACTTTTGTTCCTAATTTTTTCAGATGATGGTTTTGTACTTAAGTTGAAAACTGTCATTAAATTAATCAGCCCTATCGTGGAATCCGCCGGGGGGGGGGAAGAATCACTGTAATTTGAGCATCGGTATCGTTGAATCCGGCGAAGTGAATCATTCCCTTGTTGGCAATGTGAATGAGTTTCACGGCATCGTGGAAAACGTTCGAATCAGATCTCTCCATACAAAATATGACATTTCTCATCCGCAGCTCAAACGTTGCGGATCTCATACTGTTGATTTGTTTTACTTGATAACTTGGTAATTTAAACAAACAGACTTTACAAAAAATGTATTTTGCACTAAATAAAAAACTAATATTTGATTAAATTAGTGCTTTAACACCCTAAATATGTTTATTTCCCAACACCATACCATATTGGTGACTGTTTTTAAATAAATTTAAAAGAACAAATGTATGTGAAAACACGTTTATTGGTAGTTAAATTGTCCCACTGCTCGACCTACGCATGCGCGTATTTTTGTTTCTGAAGATTGTTCTGCTATTTATTTTACTATTTTTGAAGTGAAACTTCTTACTCGACTTCGGAAGGTTGCGTTAAACGGTCGCGTTATGGTTGCATTTAACATTTCACCACAGTGAATTTACATAGGCACCGCATGCAGAGTAAACAAAATGACTACGTTTTAAATGACAAATATTAATCGCAACCGAATAATTGCTGCATCGATCCAATAGATTGCTTTCAAACCATTTTAAGTTATACATATAGTCGTGCGAGTCAACCAGCTTTCAGTGGGTTGTGACTTCGGTATACACAGCTTTTTTCGTATTTTCTTTTGCTGGAACTTGTCTCGTCCGATTCGATCACCAAAATCAAGCAGCATCGAGCGGTTAGTGCTTAGTCGAGTAAGGCTAGAAACACACATGCGATTGCAGTCGCACGACTATTCAGTCGCAAAAAATAGAACATATAGCTTTCAATGTAAGTGCGCGCACATGAAACCTATCAATCGCAACGTATTATGTGCGCGCACTTCTATTGAAAGCTATATGTTCTATTTTTTGCGACTGAATAGTCGTGCGACTGCAATCGCATGTGTGCACCACGCCTAAGAAGCTTCTTTAGTTGTGGTCCCCTCTAACTAAAGAAGCTTCTTATGCTGACCATACACCATTCAACTCAACCATCAACTTAGTCGGTTCGTGGTGAAATCAAACCGTGTGAGGCGCAGTCCGTGATCGATTTGAAGGTTGACGAGCTGGTTGGGGTAAAATTAAAAGATTTTGATTTTTGGAAGTTGATTTCAACTCAGTTGACTGTGTGTGGGGAAATCATTTGATTTTCTGTCAAATTGAGAGGAATTTGTATTGTAATCTGTGAAAGTGTGTGAGCGAAACGTAAACAGTAAGATGACTTTAAACGCACACATAAAGAAAATTCCAGATATTTGTGGCATTTTATACAAAGTCCTTCAACTCAGTTGGTGCAGTGTGTGGCCGAATATAAATTCATGTGTAAACTCAATTGACAATTGAATTGAATTGTGTATGGGCTGCTTTACTCGACTTCGGTTGGTTCCGTGGTATGTATGGATATCAGTGGTGTGGGGAATAGGTAACAGAATGCTTAGTCGACTCTCGATTAAGAAGCTTCTTTAGTTAGGGGGGACCTTCTTAGTTCTTACTCGACTTCGGTTGGTTGCATGGTATGTATGGATATCACTGGTATGGGGAATAGGTAACAAAGTAGAAATAGCGAAAATTGATTCAGTGGAGAGCAGTATTAAGCGTGCGAGTAGTATTCCCTCAGATCAGAGTTGTAATATTTTGCATTATTTTGCAATATTTTGTTTTATTTTGGAGTATTGTGCTAATTTTTTAGTTTATTTGGTACAAAATGTAAGTAAATGTAGGTAAATTGAGTAAAATAAAGCAAAATAAGGCAAAATTATAATGCAAAAAAATGCAAATGAATGCAAAGAATGCAAATGCATTTATTAATGGTAAAATGGTACCTAGAAAAAAAAGAATGCGATCTTTTGAATGCTTAAGAATGGTGATTGCATTCTTGTTATTGAAGTCTCGAAATGCAGTCGATGAATGCAATCACAAAATTGAATTCATTCGATCATTTTTAAAGAATGCATTCCAAAATTAATTTGGACACCCACCCAATGAATAGGTACATATAAATATAGTTGGTTAAATGGAAATCAAACACAAACTCCTCCAACTCTAATTCTTTTTCTTAAGGAATTCATATTGCCAACAAGTGGTTCCAGGCAAAATGGACACCCGAACATACATGTATTCGAGAGTGGGGTTAAATAGACACCCGAACAATTTGATTCCCTTCAAAAGCTTAGAAAATTTCTGATGGAAAATACATAAATACTATGTGCCATATGGTATGGCCCCATTTCTTATGTTTTTTCAATGATTTTTTGAGGAGAAAAAATGGAGAAAATTCTTTGAATATCCAATAAATTCGAAAATTGTATGAATGTCTATTCCTTTTGTCACAAATTCATTTTCCTTTGTCCACGATTATATGTAGCTAAGAAGTTTCGCTTCGGTCGCGCGTACTTCTACACGTACCATTTTTTTTATTTGTGTTTCTTTTGTATTGCAAAAACCAAAGGACAGTTATCCCAAAACAGAGATTCACTTTGTTGTCATAAATTCTACTTGACAGAGAAACTTCCTTTTCAACATTCACGTCGCACATACGGGTATTTGCCTCGAAAAACCGATCAAAAAAATTGTTTGGTCCTAATGAAGTGATTCTTGTCTGAAACAATTTTAAAAGCATTATTAAACTTATTTCAGTCACTTTCAGGTATAATGCAATTTTAAGCTTAAAATCTCTTAATTTTTCCTACTTGCAAGACGGTTTATTTAGCAAATAGCTCTGAAGATGAGCCAGTTTAGCTTCAAAATCATTCTCTTTACACTCATTCATAACATCATATAACTGTCTTTTAGATATAATGCACAACCCAACCGATCCTTCAAGCAAAATAATTTATTTTATGATAAAAAGTTGTTGATTTATTTATTAACCCTAGAAGCATAATCTCGGAATTATTAGCCGATGCGTAGATCGGGATGTACCTTTAAGAATTCTCATTTGTCGCTCAGAGCTTGCATGGGGTTGTCCTTTCATTGAGGTAAGTCACGTTAAAATTGAGATATAGCTATGGTCTACATCACGAAGACGTTTGTTCCAGATGCATATAATTTTATTTTATTAATTGTTTTTTTTTTGTTATTGTATTAAAAATATATACATATATGTATGTATACCTTAAACCTAAATTTAAAGTAAACAATGTGTTAAAGTACAAACTTATTATTTTTTGAAGTCCGAAAAAAATACTTTGTTTTTTTCGTGATCTTGAATGATCTTTTAGTTTGCTTTGTTATATAAAAAATAAATAAAATTTCAATAAAAAATAAATATGTTTCATTTATGAATAAATAAATTTATCTTACAGTTATTTTAGGCATTCATATTTATAAATAAAATAGTTAATATAGCCGATTTTAAAGTAGACGTAAATTTGGCGTATGATTATCTTTAACGTACATAAAAATATGATTATGTTTCTAGAGTTAAACTAGACA
This sequence comes from Brachyopa scutellaris, assembly GCA_949775065.1. Lineage (NCBI taxonomy): Eukaryota > Metazoa > Arthropoda > Insecta > Diptera > Syrphidae > Brachyopa > Brachyopa scutellaris. The sequence continues at coordinate 80,740,115 of OX459112.1, read as the reverse complement.
CATATCGGGGATGAAAAAAATCTAGGGGGGCAGTTATGGGCAGCATTTTTTTCTGTTATTGTTTCCTGACATCTTGCTCTATAAGCTGATGCCAAACAAGTTACCGAATAACACCGAGTTATATAACAAAAGGTTCATTACACAAAAAAATCAAGAAAAAAAAATGCCCATTTGCATACATTTCAAATAAATCCAATATCTATTAAATTAAAGCTCCAATAAACGTAAAATTAGCTTCTAAATAAAGTAAACTCCTACAGCTAATTTTTCTATAGCAAAAAACTTGGTACACAATATAAAAAAAAAACAAAAATTTAATTATTTAACAGTGCGATTTTTCACACAAATCAACAGATTCACAATTCAAGCTTACGATCGATGACTTTCAACTGATGCTATGGCGAAGTGTGTGCATGAAAATGAAAAAAAAATACGGTGCATTATGCCATGGGTATTAAACTACAGCTAGAAAAAAAAATACTTCTCAACTCTGCATTTCGAAAAATTGATTTATGAGCGGTTTTTCGATGCAAATACCCCTATGTGCGTCGGTAAGGAAACTTCCCCGACGGATTCTACGATACCAACCTAAAGTGAAAGTGAATCAATCAAAACAAGGGAAGGGAATCTCCGATCCGAATATAGCCGAATATAAGTCTACAATCTAATTATACTTTTTTAAGTTTAAAATAGATCTAAAAATATTTTAAAGTTGAAAGACAATATTTTATAAAATTATCCTACTGGTCTTAATTTTTTACACAGAACTGTAATTGTTGTTAATTTTATTACTTCTAAGTCACAAAATTCACGGAGTTTTGAGCTCTAGCAACACTTTTTTATGCTTATTTGCTTCTGAAGTAACTGTAGTGCAGTAACAGGCTTCTTTTCTGTGCAGGTGTTCGTTTTGCACTATTCTCGTACATAGTAGTAGTCCGTTTCAAATCACGGTTGACTTTTGTCCTGCATATTTTCTCGAAAGTTTCACTCGAAAAAAAAATGCACGTGGCATCCAAAAAGACTGAGATTAGTTTAAAAATACAATTAAAACTTAACAAATAAACCCTTTTTTTTAAATGAATAACATAATCAGTTGTACTTTGTTAGACAGTGTAAGAAATGTTTTTCATTTATATTCTGAGGTTTTTAATTTTTTGTTCCACATTTAATACCGAAATTGTTTGACTCGATTATTGCAACAACCTCAAAAAAAACAACTGTCCGAATTTCTACTATGTAGTTGATTTTGTTGAGGTCGTACTGTACCAAGTGGAATGGTCACACTGCAAATGATACACTTTGAATGCTTGTCTGACATTCGAAAGAGGTGGCACCGTGAAAAAAACTTTTAGGTGTTTGCTAGGATTGAACCCGGGCAGCATTGCGTAGTAGTCGAACGCACTTACCACTACGTCAAAACGCGGCTAATATTTTATGCTTAAGTTTTTAGACGAAATCATAACTACACACATGTCATCTACAAACATATTGTACATTATGTAATATATGTGACAGAGATTTTCACAGCGTCTAGTGACATAAGAATCAGAATACCTTCTTTGGCCCTGTAAGTGTATAAATTAGCGGGTACTTGTTATTTTGAATCAAAACTAAATGCAACTTCGCCTTTGTTCACACTCGTACTCGTGCATCATACTCATACCTAACCTAACGTAGACGTAGGTTTAACCCAGATAACACTATAATTAACAGTGTACCGGATTTGCAATTATTTTGTAAATATTTTGACAAAATACCCCCTCCTGTTCGTGTGACTTTAAATACGCAACGAAAATTACATTCAGTGCAAAGATGTCACGTGTTCGCACTTAGCCTTAGTTACATTTTATACACTATCGCCAATTGAGGGTGACACCAAAAGTAGGCGGTTTCACAATCCTCCGGCACGTGCGACTTATTATAGACGCAAATATTCCGCATGCAGTGTCAAAGTTAATTCAAAGTCACCTCAATAGAAACCAAGAGATTCCTAATTCGGCCCAGTAGGACATCTATCAAAGGTACGAGTAAGTGTATACCGTATACGTACATAGGTAGGTAGGAATCTTTTTACCATTTCATATTATTTGCCAAGGGTACGTATAACAAACAGTTGCGTTTTTTATGTTCAATTAATTGACATGTCTAGGGTGTATGTGGTTAGGTGTTCTATGCGAATTGTCATGGAAAAAATAATAAAAATATTCTTTGATTACATGTCAACTACTATAGCGCTGAGGGGATGAATGTTGGGAAACATACCGAATAAGATAGAATAGACAAAATCACAGCAATATGCCAGGAATCGTTGTTATACGTGATGAAGCTGATTCAAAAGCCGGCCGACGCCGACGCGACGTACGCGATATTTGATTATATTTATTGCAATTGTTAACAGAACACAAAAAACATTCTAATTGAATAAAATTTAGAATTGATTGTGACCGTTATATTTGAATTATTTTTTTTAAAGCAATTTATGAATCTTTTATTAATTTTTTTTTTTTGTTTTTGACTATAAAAGCATACTGTAATGAAATATGCACAGCGGGATTTTCTGTAACTTATAAATTTTTTTTCAGCTTGGTAATTTAGGAGTGTACACTACGCGTCATAATTATTCATGCACCCTATCGGGTTCCTGGATTTTGATACCTACATTCTACATTATGTATATTCTTCCTAGGTGCCCGAATTTAGTTGTGTTGTTGAATACAAAACTTATTTTATAAATTTAAGTAAAGTAGATTTTAGGTAATATTTTAAGAAAAACTGTTTTTTTTTTTCAAAAAGTGGCTAGGTAGGTAGGTACATATGTACCTGTTTTGTTTTGGTTGTCTGATGTTCGGTGTTTACCTACCAACGGTTAAGACTTTGTTTTGAAATCTTGGAACAATGTCTGCGTTGCTCTTTTTGGTAAAGCCCAATAGCTGAATACCATATACATATGTCCATATTGTCTACAATGATTGCTTTTGTACAATAAGAGCTTATTGTTCACTGATAGTGGTGCATCCTTTCCTATAAGCCAATACATTTTTCTGTATTTCATTTGCAGTTCCATTTTTTTTTTTGTTTCTTTTGGTGGTGTTATTTATTTACCTTTATTTTTTAAAAAAACAATAGTGTTATAGTGTTTCAAGTGTTAATTTTTGCCAGAGTGGAGTCAAAAAGTCAATAGTAGCATAAATTTGATACTTTGTAGTAAAAATTATGTTGTATTATTATAAATTGTACGAATACCCGCACTTAGCGAATAATTCGGCTTCTGGTATTATGATTATGGAATTTATTAATTCGTCTTAGAATTGAAATAGCCAAAACATATACATATACATTTATTATACAATCGTGCTCATATAATTAAGTCACAAAAACACGATCACACTATCTTCGGTAGAACCAAGTCTTATTAACAAATTCAGATTAATTGGTTACACTAGAATGTTTATAAGTATTTGTAAAATTTAATTCTTCTTGATTTTTTTGTTTAGCAAATCATTAAAATATAAATTTTGCAGATTATTTGTTTATATCGCTTTGAGCTCGGTGACATATAATTAAGTCATGCTTTAAACATGGAGTATGACGTGTCCTTTCGATGGATTGCTATATGCAAGGCGAAAAAATTGGACCATAAGTTCACCAAGAAAATAAACATTCTAGTGTAACCAATTAATCTGAATTTGTTAATAAGACTTGTGACTTAATTATATGAGCACAAGTGTATGTACATACATACATACATATGTAAAGTGCAAGCAGCCTGGAATATCCAGAACCCAGTTAATGTTTCAACGTTCACAAGACGACTTCATGAAGTGTGCGACTTCATGAAGAGGTGGTACCGTGAAAAAACTCTTTTAGGTGTTAGACCCGGCCAGGAGTTTAACCCGGGCAGCATTACGTGGTGTCCAACTCACTAACGACCACGGCCACGGCGCTTCGTTACATAAACAAATAATATATTAGAGTTATGTTCATATGTACTATATGTGTAGATGTAAGGAAATCCTAGCTTCGATCAATAAATCAAAAGAAGACTGAATGGCCATGCAACACAAAACCTAGGGGTTAGAATCAAGTACTGTGGTCAGATGAGTTCATGGAGACGCGTCTTTATAAGATCTGCCGTAGAAAGAGTACCAGACGAGTGCATCGTTCCTTCAGTTCAGCACGGCGCGGAGGATCAGTGGCCTATTTCACCAATTACAAATTACAATCACAATTTTGTACTTTTACATAAAAACTACAAATTTGTACTTTTCGTTCTGTTTAGCACGGTACAAAAGTTTGGTGAAACGACATTAACCAAATATTTTACAAATTTTGTTAAAAAACAATTGTAAATACAAATTTGTAGTTTGGTGCAATAGGCCACAGATCAGTTATGATTTGGGTCTGTTTTGCTGGCACAGGGAGCAGCAAAGTAAAATAATCAGCGAATTTGCAAAATAAAAGCAGTAATTTGACATTTATGCTTCGGTTTTTTTTACAATTGTTAACTCATCCAAAAAAACTAGACAAAGAAAACTAGGTAAATACCGATGCAGCACGCTTTACCATCTGGAATCAGACGTGCTCCATGTTATGAGTTGGCCTGCCCAGTTTCTGAATTTGAATCGAATTATTGTTGAATGAACTATGTAGTTCACAATGTTAGCAAGGAGTGTCCTACGAGTATGTACATCACAAAAACTACAGGAAAAAATGGGGAAAAACAAAACTGGAAGTAATGTTAGCGATCTGAGCGATGAGTTTGGCAAAAAAGCCAAAGAAACTGTATGAGAAGAAGATGAAAGGAACAGTCGAGATACGAGGAGTGGTGGATATCTCTCTAACAGTACATACTTGAAGAACTTATCAACAGGATGCCCCGTGGACTGGACATATTGATGAAGCTACCTTAACAAGGCATGTTTTTATGTTGTTACAATATCTTGAAATGTACATGTGTGCAATAATTTTTAGAGTCTGTTCTAATTATTATTTGTATCGGCGGTGCCAGAATAATTATGAGGGGTAGTGTACATGTTGTGCTATAGTGGTTGAATTGTCTACTCTTTGGCACTAGCCGGCTTTATAATTATTACGTATAGTGAGTGTTGTTTATTTATGAACCAGAGTTCAAATAAAAACCTTACCGAAACGTTCGCAAACGCAAATTGGATGGTCTACCCTAAGAGATAGATACAATAATTGTTGCGATTTAATAGGTAAAACAACTTACTCATCAGATATTTAAGGTCGCAGTGTTGAAAACTTGCAAATAACAACAAATGATCTTGGGGCAGGAAACACTTAACTCGGGAATGTTTTTTTTTTTTATTATTATTTTCTTTTTCTAAATGTAACATGGGAGAATGGTGAGTATTAATACAAAACACAACGAGTAAAATATAAAATAAATTATGTTTTTTTTTTTTAATTAAAGTGTGCTTCTGTGACTCGCTGCCATTGAGTCCTTGGCACATAATTTATCCATCTGTTCATTATAAAACGAATTGAAATTAATACGATGAACTAGATTAATAAAACGATCCGATGGATTATCCGACGCTACGTCGTTGATTTGCTTCAAAAGTCCAATCAGCAGCCCAGTGAATTCCAAGTCGAAGCGTTTAACTCGTTCGGAGAATGTATCGGTTGGCGCTAAAGAAGATTCTGTCTGTAAATTTAAAATATTAATAAAATTGTGTGCTCAAGAGGAATACAATCTGGAATAAAATATAAATAAATAGAAAATTTGGAATTGCACGCAAAAATGGAAATCATAAATTAAGTACCTTTCACAGCAAATATACAAAAAAAAAAAACAGAAAAGAAAAAAAGACTACATACAACAAAGTAAACTACAAATACCTGTTTCTGACTCGAAAAATCAGCATCCGAATCAGAATTATCGTCATCATTGCTATCACAAACCATCGATTTTAATTCAGCATCAAGAAAATGTCGTTGGGATTTCTACAGTTTTTGTTTTTTTTTTTTAATTTATTTATATTTTTTTTTAGTGTGCATAGGATTGGAAGTTAGTAATTTATTTAGTTAGATACAATAGAATGTTATTGAAGGAAAGTATTATATATGTAGGTATGTAGTTGATGTGATTTACTTATAAACTTAATGTGGACCGGATCGTTGGATCATAAATTTGAGCTAACTGGGAATGTTTTGAGTCCGTTACGAAACGAAACAAAACAAAAAACAAATTGAAAAAAAAGAATCTATAGATACTCATATACTCGTTCAGTTTTTGTGGGTAAATGTGGGGCCTAACACCGAACTCGTGTGTTAATCTACAATTCAATGTTGACATTAATGTGACGGTGAGTAAAACTACTTGCAGATCAAAAAGAACATTCAACACATTGTGCCATATTTTAGTCACTAAACTTGACGTGGGTAAAAAAAAAACCAATTGCGGTTCCTCTCAAGCTAACATTATAAATTTCCGAGATCTTAGCTGATCACTAATAAATGACTAAACGCCCACAGAAAATTCAATATTTCCGAAGATAACACTCCATTGGGTTAGTAAGTTAAGTGGAACCTCGGTTTCGATTCAGGCAGCTTCTCATAATGCCGTTCCTGATCCTTCAAGTGCAGCTTTTTAAGGAAGTAACCTCGATTAGTGCAATTTGTCTCTTACACATATGAACATTTATACATCTCGGTTTACTATTTAGATGTTCGCTTTCTGGTTCTGTATTTCCGTATAAAATATGTTTGTACCGACACGTATTTCTTTTGTAAAATTTGAACTCGAGAAGTGCCACATTCTTGGTTATTTCTGCATTAAAATCTAAAAGTAGCTGTGGCTACAGTCCGTGCCGGACCTCGACATTAACTAACAAGCTTCTCAAGTTAACTTCTTCGAATTCCTGCCTCCATTTTTGCACACCGAGTTGATGGGGTCCCCTTCTTATTGTTCGCGCCACCTAAGGCGTGGTATTCGTTGGATTCGAAGACTCTCCGAGTCAGAGCGTTTTTGTTAGTTTGTTCTACATGCCCTACTCATTCAGCCGAATAAAATCGTACTTTCCTGTCAAAAGGAATCAAAAATTACTCGTTTGTTTTTGTTTTCTTTCACCGGTAGTATCATTTCTACCATTATTGTGGCAATACTCTGAAAAGCATCCGTGAGAACCTTCTATAGCTGCACCGATATTTGAAAGATTACGCCTACGATTTCGTGTCTCACAATTCCCTCAAGAATGATGTTGAATAAGTTACATGGAAGTGAATCACGGTATTACCACAATTGAGACATGGCAAAGTTGTAGTAGATGTTGAATCAATTTAAAAAATACACATTTTAGATAAGTTTATAATAATCTGGTAAAGTGCTCAAGATAATAATTACTTGCAAGACGTATACATAAGTGCTATACAATTCATACATTATTATTATACATTGCTTGTAACTTAATATCAGTACAGGGCATAGGCAAACCTCGACTTAAGTTATTTCGACTTCTGACATGGGAACAATTTAAAAATCTTTCCTCGACCTACATACATATATCATTAATATTTTGAGTAACAACAGTACTAAATGCGTTTAAATTTAAAATTTGATATTAACATTTACATTACTTAAATGATCCATATTAATTTGGACGGTATTCAAAAGCAACAACAACCGAAACTGTCTGGTCCGTCCAAATTGGATTTATTTTCATCCGAAAAGACAACTTTGCCCCAGTCATTTAAAATACCTCTAGTTTGCGCATCCCATAGCATGTGATCTTTGCAAATTGTAGTCGCTGTTGCTTAAGCGGTGGTTTTTTTCTAAATTTTTTTAGCTTTAAGTATTGGCGACTCATGATCGCAAGACAGACAGGCTGACAGTAACACCAGCTGATGCCCTGATTTTTTGTGTGGAGTGAGCTTGTCTTGAGGATTTAACACTTTTTTAATTCTTCCCTTGTAATTGCTTCAATAGGAATCCCGATTATTAATGTAATTTCGCGCAGCATGTTCACTTTGCTCAATTTTACGGGCTATTTCGCGATTTGAAAAACCTTCCGAATGGTAAGCACCGATTTTTGCTCTTTCCTCTAAGGTTAACAGTTTTTTGTTTGCCCATTTCTTTCTTAAGTAAAAGACAAACACTTCTTTTAGTCATAAATTAATATTTCATTGCAGTTTGCTTGATCACTCTTTGTCTATTAACTATATTTATCCACGCGCTGCTGTTTTGACACGATTGAGAAAAATGAGTACAAAAATACCGTTAGGTGTCTCTCAGCAAGAATATTTTTATGTTTATTTTCCTGAGTAATAACTAACCTCTCTGCTGAATGCAATTGTTTGCTTATTCGTGAAAATAAGAAGAAAAAATCAAGATTTATGGAAATAATTTAACTGCATCTAATCATCAAGTGAATCAATCAAGTATGTATGTATGTAGTATAAAAAGTTGGTATTGCCAACCATGCGATTTCCCAGAATGGATTAGCAACATAAATCGAGGTATGCCCCAACATAGCACATAATGACAAGCATTCTAGAGATATTTGAAATAAATTTTGTACAGTGTTTTTTTAATTGAATGAGTTTACTAATTACTTATGATTTTATATCGATTGTACATATTTACAAAATTCGAAATGAGAATGTGGTAAAAGTTCAGTTATTAAATTTAAATTATTACGGACGAATTCGAAAACTTAATTTGCTTGGTGTACAAATGAACTTGTCGTTATGAGCCCAGACGCATAGCACAGGGCATAGACGTATATTTTGTTTATATAATTTACACACGCTAAAGGGGATATAAATAACCTTATAAAACTTGCACACGGTGCGAGAACATGAAAGACAAGAACGAGAGACAGACAAATCGGCGTAGTGATAAGAAACTCAGATGTTCGGTTTCAACTAACTCTATGGGTGGTGTCCAAGATAACTGAGCGTTGTGTATTATTGAATGTTTTGTCCTTGCTTATGATTCACAGAAGTTTTTTCCAGATATTTCTTATTATTGTTTGTGCGATCAATGTCTTCAGCCATACCAACATCCTACTACCAGTGTAGGTTTTCTGAAACATCAACTTGTTTTTATTTTGTGAGAATTAATGTTTCGGAGACATCTGGATCTGATACGTGAACCTTCAGCGTGACAAGCAACGACGACTACCACTACGCCACAGCCACCCACAGCATAGTTATTCATCGATTCGGTTTTTCAAGACAGTTCACAATGATTATTATTGTAATTTTATGAAATAGCCCCTGATGTGTGAGAATATGATTCGTGTTTAAACTGAGTGGTCGCCGTGGCCGTGGTGGTTAGTGCGTTGGACTACCACGCAATGCTGCCCAGGTTCAACTCCTGGCCGGGTCTAACACCTAAAAGAGTTTTTTCACGGTACCACCTCTTTCGAATGCCTGACAAGCATCCAAGAGTATCATTTGTCACGATTAAGCTTCTCAACTCGCCGTTCGGAGTCGGCAAAAAACTGTAGGTCCCTTCCATTCGTGCAAAAATATAACACGCACACACAAATGGTTGCGAGAAGCAGGCCCCGGTTCACCTCGAACTGTAGCGCCAACTAAGTAAGTAAGTTTAAACTGAGTGAACATCTGAACATCTTTATTAATTTGTTGAAAATATATTCTGGATATCGCTGTCATTTAAATACAACGGCAGAGTTACTAGGTCCGTTCGCGTAGGCTCCCAAAACTACGAAAATCTACGAAAAATAACGAAAACCCGTTCGTGTACGCAAATATTTCGTAGTTTCTCGTAGAAGACAGTGCTCACTAGAGAGTAAGAAATTTCCCCATGCTATGAATTTTACCACAAGAAGTTTCTTTGGTGTAATAAAGGGTGATTTTTTAGCTGGTTTGGTTTTGGCAACACTGGTTTTGACAGCTGACGTGTGTTTAGTACCTTGTGTCACTGTCAAACAGCTTCAGTTTGGTTTGCAATTTAACCATGTATCGTCTTACAAATGAACAACGCTTGCAAATTATTGAATTTTACTATCAAAATTCGTGCTCGGTTCGAAATGTTCATCGCGCGCTGCTTCCATTTTATGATCGGCATTCTCGACCTTCTGAGCAGTCTATTCGGAAGATTGTGACCAAATTTCGCACCAAATTTACTTTGTTGGACATTAAACCACCAACACGTTTACGTACTGTGCGTAGTGAAGAAAATATTGCGGCCGTATCAGCTAGTGTGACAGAAGACCGCGAAATACTGTCACTGTCAATGGTGAACGCTACCGAGCGATGATAACAAACTTTTTTTTGCCCGAAATGGGAGTTCTTGACTTGCATGATATGTGGTTTCAACAAGACGGTGCCACATGCCACACAGCACGCGAAACAATGGCGCAATTGCGAGGCGAGTTTGGTGAACAGTTAATTTCACGTTTCGGGCCGGTCAATTGGCCGCCTAGATCGTGCGATTTGACACCATTAGATTATTTTTTGTGGGGGTATGTCAAGGCTAATGTCTATAGGGACAAGCCCGCTTCGATTGACGCACTGGAAGCCAACATCCATGCATTCATTCGTGAGATACCGGCCGATATGTGTGAAAGAGTAGGCCAAAATTGGACTCAGCGGATGGGCTACCTGAGACGCAGCCGCGGTCAACATTTGCATGAAATTATCTTTAAACATTAAATTGCAAGGTTCAAACTATCGATTCAAATAAATATTTCATTCATTTTTTCGAATTTTTTGTGTTTTTTTTTTAAAAAAAGTTCTCAACCTCTTAAAAAATCACCCTTTATATGAAAACTGTCAAGTCTGTCAAACCACATACATTTTTATTTTTTTTGGTGCTTAATGCGTTCGTTTACTTTTTCGTAATTTTTCTGTCTTTGAGAGAATTTCATCCTCACTCTTTGAAAATTGATAGATAACACATATTTAGTGCAAAAAGTACGCGAACGTACTATTTAGATGATTATAAGACACTCATAAAACTCAACACATGTGATGACATTCAAATGCTTAAGACAGTCAGACAGGTCTGCAACCGATTATCGGTTTCATTAGACCGAAGATTTTCATTTTAATAATGTTTTCGAATTCGGCCTTTTTTCAACTTATTACCATCATTTCATTTTAATGTTTACCAAGTTAAAGCGCAATGATTTTCATTAGTAGGTTATATGATAATTTACCTGAATGAATTCACAAAACTTCAAACAAATATTGCACAGTTTGAATATGGAACGATTTAATAGCGTGGGATCTGTTAGCATACAATTTTTCAAACATGAATCAAGAAAATCTTGGTGCACCGCTAAAACTTCATCGACATTTTCCACCTAAAAAAAGATATAAATTTAAAATTAAACTATACGAGTATAAGCGGAAACAGAATTATTGATTCATCATGCTATCTACCGATGAAACTCCCAAAAATACATTTCAATCACTTGTATGATGTGCGAAGTCTTGCGTAGTAATATATACATACCTTTCCCATATTTTGAATAAATATATGCCAGTTGGGTTCAATCACTTCGATCATCATGTAATACTCCAAATTTTGTACAGCGTTCATCATTCTTTGGCGTAGGGTAAACGCTGAACGGTACAATTCAGCTGCCTGAGGTGCAAACTTTTTAGCTGTACTGTTCTCTTTCCAGACCCTTAAATTAATAAAAAAAAATACTTTATAAAAAGAAAAAGAAAAGTCTAACCCTCAAACTTACTTGCACAATTGTCGTTCGACATGTTTGCAATAGAAAAGTTGTCGAAATAGCATTTGATATTTGGATATTGCGATATGATTTAACACTAATGACACGGGCCATTTCACTTCGTATCTAAATGCAAAGCATTCTAAGCCGACCAGATCCAAACGATCGTGAGATTGCCAATATTCTGTAAATTAAATGTTTTCATTAACAAATCCATTTTATTATAATCGTACTTACCCTCTTCATTGTTTATAATCTTAGACATTTGTGTGACCAAATCATATGTAAGCAATTCACAGTGCACATCATCTTTGTAGGGATCATGCTTAGCAGAAGAAAGACGCAAGGTTAAGCCTAAGAGATTTTCTAATTTCATTGGCAACACCTGATCGACATTCTTTGCTAGCTCCTCTTCGCAGGCATCCATAAATTGAGTGATAAAATCACCCTGATGCAAGAGTAGATAACGCTTAACAGACATTAGATGTCCCATTAGATCGTTTTCTTTGAGTAGGACTTCAAGAAGATTTTTCGATGCAAAATGATAAGCATTTTGAATGACAGTAATGTGATTTTGATTCGCTGGTGAAAATTGAAGATTCATTGTTTGTGGTGGGGTAACCTTCTTGCCACACTGACGAATAACATTTAAATATTTTCCAGTACGTAATATGATGTCGGATACTTTCTCTAAGAAACGAGGAATTCGTTCTCGTCGAATAGTATATCTGAAAAAAATTCACATTGTCATTTGGTATATGTATGTAATGTTCTATGTAAAACAAAATGATACACTTATGGATTATAATCTAGGCTTCCTCTTTCAATACTTACTAACATACATACTTAGACGTTTTGCAGCCCTAGAGACAAAAAACTCCATCCTTAACTTCCTTAGGCTTTGTAATACCAGTTGGATAAGTTATTTGGATAGTTGTTTGTGTTCGCCACCTAACTTTAATATATACTCCTGCTCTACCTATACGAAGCGGACTGGATTTGACGTGCAGACCTATAAAAAGCTGTTCGACGTTGCTCGTTTATTTGGCCTAGAAACTTACCTGTGTCTGCAGTGGAATGATAACTGCTACGAAAGATGCTAAAGATGTGTTTAAAAGTTTCGTCAACGCTACAGGCTTCCATTGTAATGCTCCACTCTCAACTGCAATTATCAGAAATGGACGCCTTGGGAAAGACCTCCTTCTTTCTTCCTTAGGTGGCGCTACAGTTCATGATTAACCAGGGCCTGCTTCTCACAATTATTTGTGAGCGCGTGTTATATTTTTTCATGAATGGAAGGGACCTTCAGTTTTTTGCCCACTCCGAACGGCGAGTTGAGAAGCTCCTCATGACAATTGATACTCTTTGAATGCTTGTCAGACATTCGAAAGAGGTGGCACCGTGAAAAAACTTTAAGGTGATTGCTGGGATTGAATCGGGCAGCATTGCATAGTAGCTCAACGCACTTACCACTACACCTTAACATTAAAGTCCGTCTAATTGGTCGTCTTTTAGAGCTTGTAAGCCTTAATTCTTAAAGATGATTACCGAGTGTTACGAGTAGATCAGTTCAAATCCTTATACTCATACATACTACTGATTACTATTTACCTTTTCTCCCAGTAGTCTGCCGAGTAGTGTTCTGGAAGTTCTTCTCTTCTTATAACTTCATTGTCTTCCACTAAGAACTCCTGTTGTGGATCATTAATAACACCTTTTTGTACCCAAAGTTGTAGTATATCCATATATGGAACAGCGGCCAGCTGTGTTAATTGTATCATAAATTTCTGAGATTCTTCATCGCCCGTCAGTGAACTTATTTTGTCATATAACAAAGTTAAAGCCTGACCGCCACGCAAATCGTTCTAAAATTTAAAATGTTTACTTCTTCGCTTACGTTAACAAAACAAATAACTGTTCACACTTACACAAACAATATCTGAAACACTACCCGCTAGCACTTCCATTGTATTAAGTGTAGGACGAACATAGAACAGCATTTTGTGCAATGTTAGATTCTCAGCTATCAACTCTGACTCAAGTTGCGACAGTAGAAGCTGTGTATTACAAATAATTAAATTTAACTTCAAGCAGAGAAACAATTAAACTTACATAATAATCATGAACTAGATCCCTCAGTGATGAGCTTAGTGCCTGAAGAACCTGTCCACAATTGGCGAAACTAGCCTTTTGAATAAATTTCTGCACACAAGTGTAATGCGAAGCCAGAGGTAGAATCTCCTGAGCGATATCCCTCAATGAGCTATGAATTTGATCTGAAATTTTAAACTTCAAACTATACGCATTGCTTTTGTTCTCCTCTGGCGTTATGTACGATCCACGCATTCCCGTCAAACAGTAAAGCAAATCATACAATAGGAGATTCTCTTGACTGGAAATCGGAATAGCGGCAATATTACTCTGCTGGAAAGACATCATATCGATTTTATGAAAATCCCAAAGAGCATCTGTTCGATTCTTTTCAGAAGCTGGAAAAAGATTTGGTGCGTTGATCAGTGCAGGAACATTACCGATTGGGGAATTCTGTGCTGATTTGCTTATACCACCACAAGCAGCTTGAACAACACGTTCCTTTATCTGAAAATATAAGAAAGTATAATCGACAAAATTCTAAGCCAAACAGAGCCATTTTGCGCAGACGAAGACCGAAAAGAATGTAAGTTTTTTTGTGGTTAAGTGCAACCGACACTGAAGTGGATTGCATAAACCTTATAAAACAGGGATAGGGATACGATTTTTGGCAGCTGTCCAAGCGACTCAGTGTTCTGGTTGGGCAGCTGGGTAGAACTGGAGTCATATTCAAACTTATAGTAGGTATATAGAACAATATTCGTAAGAAAATGATGAAAAATTGATGCAGACAGTATTTAAAGGTGTTTAATCAAATCCACTTTGCTTGCTTACAACAGGCACCTGGATATGGACATACATATTTATACCTAATATTCAATACCAAGATTTCAAGTTTTATGAAAAGCAGGGCGCTTCCATTCATTTGTTTCCACTTCTAATTTTTGTACAAGTCATGTTTTGTGTTATAAGACACCCTAAGTTCGATTTTAAATAATTTAGATTTTACTTACATCTGATACATTTTCCGGTGTAACCATATCAAATATTTTTGTCGAGCTTAGCAATGGCGTTGATGTCGGTATATCCTTCTTCCTGACGACCTGCACAATATTCATATCGGAATAGTGATTAAGAAATTGTAGCAGACAGTACATGGGATTCCTTTTAATTATAAAAAAAAATCCATATAAATATGTACACATACTATTGAAAGCCAACCACTCACTTCTCCAAATTCTTATTGGCTTCTATTAGGTGTTCCCTCGCATTTGGCTGATGTTTTGAAATAATTTCCAATATCTTTAATAATTTTCTGTTAGAAGTCTTCTCCTTGGTTAAACGAAATTCACGCAAAACATCGTCTGGTGAAAAGCTTGCACTTTAAAGAAACAAATGTTTTAAATCCAAATGTTTGGACCCTTTAAATGGAAATTATTGTGTACCTCGATTTCTCGATTAGTGATTTGAGTGTCAGTCTAACTGGGTCTTGCCCGGATTTGTGATTCATATTGAAATTAAGGAAATGTTGTTGCTATTTAATAACAGTTTATTTCCAAGTTTTATATTTTGGTGTTTAATATTTATTTTTTCTTTAAAGAAAACTGTTGTTTTCGATTTGCAATTTAAAATTTTGACATTTTGCTTTGTTTTAATATTCTGACAGTAACTTAAAAATTAAGATTGACAGCTAAAAAAAATCTTCCAGAGGCCTGCAACCTAATGCTTACGTAATAAATATAAATCGGAAGGAAGATCGATATAAAATAGATCAGAAGATTATTTTATATAGATTTCTATTGGGCAAAATATGCACTTTTTTTTTTGCTCTAGGTTTTTCAGCACGAAAAATCTGAGAGCAGAATCTGAAAACCCCAATCGAAAATGACATTAGTGTATTTTTGTGTGTAGTTTCATTCTGGTAATAGTTTTCAAAACAAGTAAAATGAGGAACTATTTCTTCAAAGCTTTGTGTAAATATTATACGCACTTCAATCGCAATTGATTTGAAAATTATTATATTTTTGTAAGCAATTCATTTTTATAGTTCTATTAATGTTAATTTTTCAAAAACAATTCCGTTTTCTTGATTTTCAATATCCTTATAAGTTGCAAGTGTTCGCCGTTAGTTTTTAGCCTCCAATCAATTCCCCTTCGATAATACATTAGTCTGATCTGAACGTGTCCTTAAGTCTAAAATCAAAAACATCTGATTTGCGAAATGTCACTTTAGAAATAGGGAGTGAACTTTTCGATTTTGCAAGCAAGAATTGTTTACAAAAATTATTAATTAAATCTTCTAAAATGTTTCCATACCTCGGTAGTACTCGAGTGAATCTTCAGTTATATCAAGAAGCTGCTTGTCGCGAACTGCTGGAGATACTTGAAAAATGCGATGGCACGAAAGTGATTGTTTTAGACGACAATCTTCTTGGTCCGATATCGTTGATAGCTAGCCCTGCACTTTTCTCCGATAGAAATATCAAATTACTACGTCTGCTGCCCGGTGATATTTTTCCTAAAGAAGCAAAAACCATTATTTATATCACTCGTCCGGTATTGAAAAATATGGACATCATAGCGAGTCATATTCACACTTCCAACTCTGCCGGACGATCGTATAATTTATTTTTCGTGCCCCGCAGATCATGCCTATGTACCAAGCAACTTGAAATTAAAGGCGTGTATGGCAACTTCACCAACATAGAAGATCTTTCGTGGAATTTTTTCCCCGTGGACAATGATGTTCTGTCGATGGAACTACCAAACAGTTTCAGAGATCTCACACTGGATGGAGATCCTACATGTCTGTATCAGGCAGCAATTGGTTTGGTAAGTATACAAAAGATATATGGAAGAATCCCCAAGATCTATGGAAAAGGCAATTTCGCTCAGAAAGTATGGGAGCATGCCAAACTAATGGGTACCGAAGATAAATCTATGTTTAACTCAGACAAGGGTGCCATAGATCAAATGATTATACTTGACCGTAGTACAGATCTGATGAGCGTGCTTGCAACTCAACTTACCTACGAAGGTCTTATTGATGAAATTTACTCGTTGCATCAGAATAAAGTTATTTTTCCGGGTAAAAACTTTTCCAAATCCGGTGAAGATGCTTCGCAAGCAAATTTAGTGGCAGAGAAAAAGGTTTTGTATTTGAATTCCGGCGAGAAGCTGTACGCTGAATTACGTGACAAAAACTATAATGAAGTGGGTAAAATTCTTTCGAAAAGTGCCAAGTCGATAAGTTCGCAAATGGATGCAAGTTGTCAAGGCAAATCAGTTCAGGATATGAAAAAATTCGTTGACAGGCTACCGGATCTTTTGTTACAGAAGCAATCAATAGCCACGCATACAACAATCGCAGAGTTGATAAGGGAATACTTGGATACATATGAGTTTACGGATGACCTTGCTGCTGAACAGGAGTTTATGGTATGCGAAGATATTGACAAACCAAGTGGATACATTGAGGATTTGATTGCGAAAAAGTCAGACTTTCGTAATGTTTTGCGCTTGATGTGTATCCAGTGCGCAGCTGCATCGGGATTTAAACAAAAGGTTGATATAATTAGTGTGCATGTACATATGACATATATTTTGTTTTATAGACTTTAGACTATTATAAGCGAGAGCTGGTCCAAGTGTATGGTATACAGGCTCTCCTTACCATCAGCAACTTGGAAAAAACAGGTCTTCTTAAAACGCAGACTGAGACAAGACCATACGCAGTTCTAAGAAAGGTAATTACGAGATTCTGGATAAGCTCACGTCTTCACCTGTAAACTTGTCATATTTGTAGACCCTGAATCTTACCGTGGATGACGTTGTCGAGATAGCACCAAAAGACATCAGTTATGTTCACAGTTTTTATGCTCCATTGACTGTACGTATTGTCGAGCAAAGCTTGAAGCCACTCGGTTGGCAATCACTGAAAAGTGCTATAAATGTCCTGCCAGGGCGTACATTCGAAGATTTCCAGGCTCAGCTGATTGGAATTAACGGTCGTCAATCCTCAACACCTAGTGAGGGTTCTTCGCTAAACATTCCCCGGGTTATATTGGTATTTTTCGTTGGCGGATGTACATTTGCAGAGATATCAGCTCTTCGATTTCTCTCCCAGCAAGAGGATAACAATGTTGAATTTATTATTGCCACCACCAAACTATTGAACAAGAATTCATTTTTAGACACATTAATTGAGTTTGCCTAAGCTTAAATCTATCGTTTACACTGATTCACCTTGTACTGTGAGCAAAGTTTATTTTCAATCATGTGATAGTTTTTCAATGTAATTACATGTACCGATATCTGGCACGTATAAGAATTATGTATGTATTTATAAGTAATAAAATATGTTTTATTTAAGATACATATACGGTGCACTCTCGATTTTTGCTATTTTTGCGGTTAGCTAACTGGAGGGGGTTGTTGGTTGAGGCCTTGGTCCACCCCGGACTGATGTGCTACCTAAGTAAGTAATCTGCGAATACAATCGCTTAATATTGGAAAAAGTTATAAGACCACTTGATCCTTGGGAGGAAGAAGTTTGCTTTTAATTCGTCAGAAAGATCTAACAATTACAACAGTGCTTTAGGCCGATGTTTCGAGACGAGAAGTTTAGCGATTTCATCTCTGAATAGATCTAGAATCTACAAAATGTAGAAGCCCGAGAAAGAAAATTCTGTTGAAAGTGACGAAATGGATATTATTGAGACACAGCTTAAAGTAAAATTTGAAGATGCAATAAAATGATTCACCATTATCACAATAGCTTGACACAATGACTTCAGCATTAAAGAAATGATGTAACTGCAATCCAAAATTTCGAATTTCTTTTTTTTTTTAAGTCAACCTGTACATAAATGCAGTTTTTATTTATTTGCATTTTAGTTTTGTATAAATTATTTTTTTATGAAAATAAAATTCTTAAATATAATATATACACGTGCATTGTCCTGGTGAAAGATGAGTTTTTTTTCTTCTTCAAGCCAGGCCAGAATTTTAGCATCCAGCTGGTCAAGAAGGTTGGAGTAATATTTGCTTGTAATTGTTCTGCCTTTTTCAAGGTAATCAATTAACAGGATCCCTTTCGCATCCCAAAACATGCTGGCAATGACCTTTCCGGCAGACGCGATCGACTTCGCTTTTTTTGGCGTTGAACCACCGGCTTCCACCCACTGCTTCGACTGCTGTTGTTTCTGGGGTGTAGTGGTGGACCCATGTCTCATCCATAGTGACAAATCGCTGCACAAATTCGGTCGGATCCATATTGAATCGGTCCAAAGATTGATCGTTTGCGCATTTGCTTGATTGGCACTCAGCAAATGCGGCACCCACCTGGCGCAGAGCTTTCGCATCCCTTATTGTTTTGTGATGTTTCGCACCCTCTCTTCCGATATCCCCACAGCCTCAGCTATTTTACTCACCTTCACTCGCATATCGTCCAACACGATATCAAGCACTTTTTCGATTGTTTCGGATGTGGGTGCGGTTTTTGACCGTCCTTCACGTGGGTCATCTTCGAGGGACGTGCGACCACGTTTTAATTCAGCTGCCCACTTTTTACTGGTTGACATGGAAGGAGCAGAGTCCCCGTAAAATTTTGAGAAATTAAGATGAATTTCTTTAGAGGTTACTTCATTCAAAACAAAGAATATTATGAGCGTACGATATTCATGTCTATTAATTTTAACGAAAAACACGCAACAAGGAAGGTGAAAGTGATTGAGAGCGTGAATTTACAAACGCCAACAGCTATAAAGCGCTGGGCTTATAATGTCATACCTACTTTAAAATGTCCTATTTTACAAGTTGAGTAATGCTAATACTAGAAGATGGCGACTTCATAGACTACCACTGCCTTTTGGACTTACTATAGATGAAACTTGAAATCATGTAAAAGTATTTATACCGATAGTCCAACAATTGACAAGACGGCATCAAATGGTCTATGTTGCACGAATGCAATATACCCCAGTAACATTCCTCATACGATGTTGAAGAACTACATTCGCCTTAGGAATCGCCACTTTTGCGATGTCAGGCCACAACTTACCATAAATCATCTACTTAAATGTAACCAAGTCAATGTAAAATGTAAACTAATTTCTGACAAAAAACTTTTCGAATTACTAAACGAAATTTCTGAAACAAATATCAAATCTGTACATAAATTATTGTAAGCAATTAAGCTAGAGAATAAGATTTAATTGTTCATCGAGCCGAAAGCCCTCGCTGCTTGAGCTCTCTTGATTTTAGAGGTATTTATTTTGTAATTTACTTACATATAAATAAAGTTATATTAATAATAATAATAATAATCTTGATATGAGTTTGTAGTGTGCCTGAAATACTTACGGGCAAATTTTTTTCGAACATATTCCTTGTTGTCAGTGCCTGGCTTTCATCGGGTTCGAAATCCTCGACCACGAATTACAGTGCAATCACAATTCCGATATCCTGCGGCCACCTTCTACTCTGTCTAAAAAAAAGTTCCATTTTTGTTTTACCTTTCAATGCAATAATATAGACGCAAACAGGTGGTTTCTTTTAGGTACATGTACTACATGTACTAATAAACATGTTTATTTATTTAATCAAATTAATTTATGGATAAAAAACTATTTTTTTTTTCGTTTTTATATTGTTTTGATTTTCTTGTTTGTTTTTTTTTTTTATTTTATAAATTCTACAAATTTATATAGGTTACTCTAAAATGATTGGTGTATGTATCTTTAGGTTTTTTTTATTTTGTTTGTGTATGCTTTTCTTTTTTAATTGAAACGAATGTTATTTTTATTTGGAATTTCAAAGTTTTCATTGTTGTTTAGTAATTAACCTTGATGGTGTGGGGGTGTAATATGGGGTGAGGCGGGAGGAGTTGGTGTGATTTTGTGTGGTTTACTCTTCTATGTAATAATATACTTTATGTATGTATGTTTTTATATACGGGTTTGCTGTGGTGTTGAATGTTTATCTTGCTTAATTGAATTTTAACCTTTGAGTTTATGTTAATTTGTTTTTGTTTTTTTTTTGTTTTTCAATTTTATTAATTAATTAATTTACTTATATTTTAATTAAATAGATTTATTTTATTATTATTATTATTTTACATTGAAGAAAGCGACATTTTTATTCGATTCGCTTCAATGTCGTCTTTTAATTGGTTTTTACCATCACTAGAAATGCGGTAATTATTAGTGTTATAATTTGCATTAAAATTATTTACGTTTATATGCTATAGGGAGCCAGCCGGAAAACTTGTAGAGCTATTACTATGTGCTAAACTAATCATTGATCCTGATAAGCTACCCTCCTCATCTGGGTAAGTCTCCCGTGATACCTCGTTTATGGATAATGCACTGCAATAAAGCATAAAATAACAAATTAAATTTATAAAATAACTTTAAAGACTAATACTGTAAGTTTAGTAGTCATTCGGGAGAGGAGGTGGTGCAGAATGAACGGCGTGATCAGTGGACATTGCCACCACAAGAAGCCAACTACCACTTTGAACATCCCGATCTTTAACGAATTTAAAATCAAAATCGATGCATTCGAAAAGGTTCAATGACTTTCTCTAACACCAGCTAGATCTAGAGACCTTCTCTCGAAACAGCCGAGCGATGCACAGTTATTTCGCTGTGATATCTCAGCACATCTAATGCTACAATACTACACAGCCAAACCTTCGTCGCATATTATGCATCGAAGCCAACTTATTTCTATACATGTACTTATGTATGTATATATTTAAAAAAAAATTGGTTTGATTACCTGAAACCCAATGCAGCTGACTCTTCATCGAATGCTTCCAGCTCCTTGGCCTGCTTCTCATGCTTCATTCTAAGCCTCTCGGCTCTTTCTTGATTAAACTGCTGTAGTTCAGCTTCCATCTTCAAAATTTTGGCGGTAGTAAATTGAAATGCTTTAAGACTTCAAAAAAGATTATTATTCTTACCTTGCTCTCGAGTAGACCCCTACGTACGCTTACGCGATTTTCCAACTCTCTACGTTCTCTTTCACGTTGCTCTTGCGCTTGTTTCTTATTTTTAAATTGATAAGCGGTTAGAACTTCAAGTTCATAATCCAACAAGTCCTTTGTTCGTTGACATTCTATCACTTGACTTTCATCGAGTTTATAGCTCTGACTTTGGAACATGTCAGCAATGCTTTGCTCGTACTAAAAGTGAAAAAAAAGAGCAATTGATGAGAAACGACAGGCATTGGTTCAGTAGTAAAGTCTTACTTGATCACCAAGCAATGTAAGTTTACGATGTTTCTCTTCTTTTAACTGCTTTATCACTTCCTTTTGATGCTCTTTTGCCGTCGTTTGGAGTATTTGAGCCTTATACCTTTTGTATTGTTTTGTCTGAGTTTTACATGTCTCACGGAACTGTTTACGTATTTGCAGTTCTTTTTGCTAAATGTGTAAAAGAAAAGATGAAACAGTAACATGCGAATATGAAAGTAACACACTTTACCTTTAAACTCTTTGGATGTTGTCGTATCTCGAGGGCATGCTTCCTCACCAATTCCTTTCTGACCCTTTCCATGTAGTCCTTTTGATTTTGCAGTTCAGTATCATGTTGTTTGTTTATCTAAATTTTTTATAGATATGTCAGTATACAGGGTGTTTCTGGGATATATGGGGAAAGATTAAAACCAGTAGCGAACATAGTTTCGATAGCCGGGAATTTATACGAGGATTTGATGCTAATATCTCTTAATATTTGTTCTAACTTAACAAAATGTGTGCACCGTTGCTCAGTGGTAAATACAGCAAATGCTATCCGGGCTCAATCCCATAAAACACAAAAGAAAAGTTCCTTTTACGACTTATTCCGAAGGTCTGACAAAAATTCAAAAGTATCATTTGTAGTGCGGAGCTAATCAAATCGCCGTTTAGAGAGTGCAAACAACTAAAGGTTCCTTACATTTGATCAAAGAATATAACACGCATACATACACCATTGTTGCGAGAAACTAAGCTTAATAAGACTGCCGACGTCGAATATATTTTTTAATTCGTTTTTTTTTTGCGTTTGAGATTAATGTCCGGTGATTTTGGCAACAAGAGACATCAAAGACCTCAATAAATGTAGATGACTCCAATAAATTAATCCAATGAACTGAACTAAATATGTAAAAATTGCATTAAAATGAATGCAGGAATATCTTCCCAAGTGCGAACGTTTATTACTAAGTGACAAATTTTGTAGACTGCATGCCAAACACCACGGACCAGCATCATGCCAAAACAACAATTGGTTTCAAAACGGAGTGTTAGCGCTTCTAGAGTTACAAACTGACCTTCGAATATTAGGAAATGTACTCATCATGCAGGCAACGTTTGTAAACGCAGAAAATTAAGTGAAACCACAAAACCTATGAAGTAACAAAAGCGTGAAATTCGCCGCATCCATAACCAGGACACAAATCCACAAACGTTTACAGTCCACATAAATTTAAGGACAAAATCAACAAGCATGTCGGGGCGTTATTGAGATCAGTATGTTATAATTGGAAAATAGAACAAATATGAAGAGATGGTAGCATAAAATATCTATATAAAGTAAACCGCTCCATAACGATATAAAATTTGAACTATGTTTACTCAAGAAATTTCTTGTTAAGATTCAACGACATGTGTTGGTGTCAATCTTTCCTCA
This sequence comes from Brachyopa scutellaris, assembly GCA_949775065.1. Taxonomy (NCBI): domain Eukaryota; kingdom Metazoa; phylum Arthropoda; class Insecta; order Diptera; family Syrphidae; genus Brachyopa; species Brachyopa scutellaris. The sequence goes on along the minus strand of OX459112.1, from coordinate 80,716,672 downwards.
TACTCCCAAGATAAAACGTTCGATACACAAAAGTATAAGATATCTACGATCATGGGATAGCAACTGACTAAGAAACTACATGTGAAGACTCTTTTTCTTACAAATGCATGGGAATCGACCTGATCCGGTTTAACCAAAAAATGGGATTTGTGACGACTTGCGGCATTTAAATAGCATACTAGTTCTGCATTATTTCAAAGTATAGTAGCGAGTCATCAACCAACAATACTAATGCTCACAGAAGCTCTAAAGTGTTATGCGATAAAAGAATCCCAATTTCCATTAAAAGAATAATTTGCAAGACTCCACTGCGTCCTGCTATGGCCGAATGCAGGTCACTCGAAAGCAACAGGCTAATATTTTACATAAAAATTAGGTATGTTTCGGGTTGTTGGTTAGTTTGAAGCAAGCAGCAGTGATGTTTGGAAGCAAAACAACCTTTGAATGTGACAATCTAGAACTTGGAACTTGGAACTAAGAAAAAAGATTCCAAAACTCTTAATATTAGAAATCAAAGGTGCCTAAGGATCTAACCGCAATAAGATTGTTCGATAAGGAAGAACATCATTGGTTGACAGAAATCGATTTCTATTGGATTCACCGTATCGCACCGAGTTCCACTGGCTCGGTTTTTGATTCGTATCCCAGTTAAAAACCGAGAACAGACCGTTCCAACAAAGCCGCCTTTTCTTATGCGGAAAATATAAAAGATTATTGAATCGAGGCCATTCCAATACCATGGTAAGCAATAATAATGCTTTTAAACCGTGTAAGCCGTACAAAATCGAACCAACAACAAAGAACGATTAAGCTCAATTCAATATTCTTCCAATGGAGCTCGAGGTCAAAAGGACTGCGCGGCTTTCTGCAATCAGATTGCGGACCCTGGGTCACTTTCAAAAGAGAGGCTCACGGGACACAGAGCAATCTGAAAAGATGTTTCAAAATCCTCTGGACTCGTCAGCAAACCACGTGATCTCATAGAGAAAGAATACTTTTTAAAACCGACTATTCTGTCGACTTCCCTAGCCGTGAAAAATGGCAGCATATCACAGGGGTTGCCCAGGTAGGAGGAATAGTAATATACACAGATGGATCACACATTAACGGAAAACCGGGAGCTGGTGTACACTGTCCACATCCTCTGATAAATATATCCATTCATTTAGAACCCTCGGTGACTGTTTTCCAGGCGGACAATCTAACCACACTTAAAGCACTTGCAAACCCACAAACTAATTTTAAATTAGTGAAGGAATGCAAAGAAAAACTCAACTCCTTTGCAAGATCCTGCACGGTGAGCCTGCTCTGAGTACCTAACCACAACAATACATTTGTTTAAAAATTTCATAGTAAATTCTATAGGTATGGCGGTTCAAGCAGTGAAAACGGCTTATAGCCAGTCTTTTGCCAAACGCCACTCAAGAATGTGAAGTCAAATCCAAACATGCAAGGCTGCCAAAGAAATGATATAAAACCCAAACCCACAGCGGACAAGGAAAGTATTGAATTTAATCAGAGCACAACTAAAACTGATGATTGGCATATATACGGGACACGTCAACTTGAACAAACATGCAAACCGACTGGGACTAGTACGGAAAGCACTGCACCTGCCCGGGATGCGAAGAAGAGTATCAGGCATTTCCTCTGCAAATGTCCGGCACAAACACCTGGGAAGACACATCCTACCCGGGCTGACATCGCTCAGATCCATCGATTTCTCGAAAACACTGGAGTTTACACGACACACAGAGCTTATTCCTTCTAATCTTTCCATTCCACTACACAACCTCCCATTCACTAACACACACCCCAACGCTTTTTCTTTCTCAGCACAGTTCTAGAGGGGAACACAACGGACCCGACTTGTGGCCTACGTGAAGAGGAGAAATCTCTGTCCTTACCCTCACAAACCAACAACGGAGAACGATTAAGCATTATAAGACTGCACAATATTAGTTATCTCTTAATCGAAAGCTTCGAACTTCTAACAGGATTGATAACTCATTAAACAGTGTTGACTCGACTGAAGGAAGTCACATCTAATTATCAAGTTCAAAAGCAAGTCGACCTAATTAAATATGACGCGATGGTGACGTTGTTTTGATAACCTGTCCATTTCACAAGTTCTCATTTTTACAGGATAATGGTTCAGAAATATCTAATTAAATTTATGAAACGCATTCTATTTCATAGTTGTGTTTCGAAATATCAAATGAATTATGTAATTGATGAATGCAGATGTATAGATATAAAAAAAAAACTTAGAGATCCGCAATGTTTAGAACAATTAAATAATTTACCTTCACCCTGAACGTAGTACACGAGTACTTGCAGAAATACAAGTCAAATTATTGTAAGGAAAATAATTTTGGAATTAATGAAATTGTCAACATTAAATGAATACTCACTTGATCTTCTCTTAAATTATGTACACTCTTTTGTTGCCTATATTCTAGTTCTTGAGTTTTCTCGTGATGCTTTAGGAGCATTGAATGGGCTTGTTCTAACTGCAACTGCTTTTTGCTTAGTTCCTGAAATACAATACATGAATTTAGTTGAATCGTGTTTTAGGGTTTCTTTAAACTACTGACATCTCGCAGCAATTGATATTCTAACTCGTGCAACATTATCATTCGCCTTCGTTTGAATTTTCTCATTTCTAAGTCTATGTACTGCTTTTGAACGCGCAAAAGCCGCTGTTCTTCTTGCGCCTCTGCCTGTTTCAAGTTATCCTTCTGCGATTGTAGAGTCAACTCACGTTGGCGCTTTGGTGTCGACTCATCCATTGACAGCTCTCGTTTCCATCGTTCCTTGTTTGCTTTGTACTCTTTCTTTCGATTGGAGTCAAAGGCTTTACGATCAGCCTCCTGCTTCAGGGAAATATCCTTTTGAAGATTATCCTCGGCGCCTGTGTTTTGCTTCATACGTCGCTTCAATTCATGCTGGTGTTTTGCCTAAAAACAACAGGCAAATACCGTTTTTATCTATCGGCAGTCCATTTGTCTATTATTTGTTAATACTCATACCTCTAATCTTTCCAGTTCTCTAGTGAAATTATGCAAAAGCATGTCGTATTCTTTATCTAAAGCCGCTTTGTGTGCTTCCATTTCAACTTTACATTTCTCTTCGAGTTTCAGCAGACCAGCTTGATGTTCACGACGCATTCGTTTGTAGCCAGACATTTGCTCATGCATCTCCTCCTTAAAATAAACAGAAAAATAATCAAATAAATATTTCTTTATTCGCGAGGATAAAAAAACAAAATAACAAGAACACCTTGCACTGTACGAATTCTATACAAAGAAACAAGTGATGCTCAAAATACAAAAGTCCGTAACTCTGTGGCCAGGTTTACCAAGCACATGTGGAATTTGGTTATGGAAAAGCTTACAGGTATATTAAACAAAAAAGAACATTATAGAAAATATGTGACGGGAAGTATGTACATATGTAGAACGAAAGAAAATCAAAAGTGGTTAGGATTGTGTCTAATGAAACGGTAGACATGCACTCAATAGCCTATGTCTGTTGAGAGGAGATAATTGTATTTCTACAAATTCCAATTCTTTGAATGGTAGAAGAAAGCGTTAGACTTTAAAGATTCTCCACGGATAGATACAACAGTTTCAGCTATCATGAATAAATTTGTACAAATTGCTTAGGCATACTCACAGTCCAAGTGGATATACATATAGTTTGGGAAGATCAGGTGCGAATCTAAAATCTGTTTCATAATGAATGAAGCTAGAGACTACGGGCGGACGTAATATATATATTTGTTCCGTATAAAGTCCTATGTAGAAATTAAATAATGCGATTCAAGGCCACATTGAGTAGTTGCATTTTATATCGAGCAAAATAACCTTTGAATGCAGAAAAACGACTCATTATTGTTTGAGTTGTAGCTACACTAATCGGGGAACGAGGGTAGCACACCAGTGGTTCCATCTTAATCTAACAGCCTGCATTGCTGGACAATGAATCTTAAGCACTATTGCTATGCGTCTTTTTAAACGACTCTTGCAGAAACTGTAGTGACGAAAAAGAAATGGAGTGCAAAATAGTTTATGTAACTTTTTTGCTCTTTGAAATCGATGGCCTTGTCCTTAATCGATTCAAACAAAGCTCAAACGTATCCAACCACGGTTCACAAGAGAAATACAATAGGGCCCATGAGCTCCCAAGTAAATTGTGATGCAATACAAACAAGGCTTTCGACCTCACCGTACTTGTAAAACCCCATTTGTCTTTCAAATCATTTATTCAGTATACTGTAAATAACATCAGTCGCTAATGCCAACGGAAGATTACAAATAGAAGGTAGCGACTAAAAAGGTGGTACAAATCTAGCCAAAGCAGCGAAATGAACATACCGAGCCAAAAACCGAAATGTAAAACAAAAACTCGGTGTGGAATAAAAAAGAGATTAAATGTGATCCAACAATCGAATATTCGAATAAACATCTGGGGATTTTACAAGAGTGGCCTCTGAGTGATGGCTTAGAGGCGAGAAAACAGGCTGATTAAGGAATTGAATGTCATCTATTCACCGACTACACCGTTATTTAACGGACCCATAGTAGAAGAAATGGCTGTAACTATTACATGTGTGCGCTCTATTTGAAAAAAAGGGGTGTCCCTGGCTGGACTTCTTCATGATACCAGTCGGTATGGAACTGATAATACAATTCAAGAAAAATGATATGCCAACCGAGGCAATCAGGCAAATCGCATTGAACACCATACACGAAAAATTCCCAAGTAGACAATGGTTCCGTATCTATACTGACGGTTCCCTCATGGGAGATAGTGTAGGAACCGGTGCAGCAATATACTGCGAACATTTTAGCCACCGAAATCCGCTCTACAATCACTCATCAATTATAGCAGCAAAACAGAAACGCTAATCGCTAGAAATATCAGACGACTATTAGCCATGCTTCAGCAGAAAGGACACCGTATAATATTCCAGTGGGTACCGGCACACCTAAGCCTCCTAGGAAACGAAGCTTAACAGAACCACGGAATCCTTAACATTACTAAATAGATCGCAAAGAATAAAGACCTCGTTCACAAACAAAGAAATGCATAATGAACGCAGAACAATGGAAGGAAAGAGATATAAAAACATGGTAAGTCTCTATCCTAACTTAGCTCAAGCAGCACGAAAAGATGCAGTCGCACTTTTACGATTAAAAACCGGACACAAGGCAACCCACCTAAAAAAGATTGGCATCAAAGAATCTGACGTCTAAATACTTTGCAACAGAAGTGAAGTACATGACGAAGAACACCTAATCAGATGCCCAGCCTTAGACGCAGCTGGAAAGCTGAGCTCTAGCATCACACATCTATATTGGGTGGCTCGAGGAATGATGACCTAGGCCAGTTTCCTCCATTAGTAAACAACATATTGCATTCATAATTGTATTCATAAAAAGCGACACGAAACGTTGCGGAGGATAGTAGACAAAGACAAACAGATAAACACTGAACTAGGTAAAATGCACACTAAAGTCCACGAGCCCGCATATTATACAAAAGCAGATAAGAAAATTTGATAAATTTAACAACAAAGAATGGTTTAAATCAATTAAAAGGGGAAGCTGCAAAGTGAAATAAAGAAATAACTCGAAAAGAGACACAAAATCAGGCCTGAAATAATCTCATATGGCTAGTTCTAAGATGAAACATCACATTTTTATGTATTAACCATTTGTTCGACATTAATCATATCCTTTAAGCTCAACGCCTTCTACAGAATCAGACGGAAGTCCCCCCACCGACGATGATTCAAGGTAGAACATGTAATGTGAGCGATATGTTTTTAATGATTCGGTTGGTGTTTCATTACAACCAAGCATTGTGCAACTTGGAAAATTAGTAAATTTCATATGAAATGAGTAATGAACGATTCTACAAAAATAAATAAGCACGTTTATTGTGCAAAAAACACACTTCAATCGCACAAAAAAAAAGAAGTATTCTTTGCAGACGTTATTTACAATATTCTGTCACAATTTACCAATGCTTAAAGCTTTAAAAACTTTTAGGAAAAAAAAACAACATTTGACAAGCGAGAAAGTAAAACAAATCAATAGACAAAGGAATTGAACTAGTGTGTCCTTCTTTTGTAACACTTTATGGTATGAGATTAAATTATTTGCAAGCGATGAAATGAAAATCCATTCAAAAAAATAAAACTGCTTTACACAATAAAAAACAGAATAAAACATTGGAGAAAGAGGCAATCAATTGTAACGTACGTTGCAGACATCACCGACGGATCAGTAAATTTAAAAACACTACAATCCAATTATCATATAATAAATTAGGAGTTATCCTTGATTTTTTTTTTAGCATTTTGAGCGTGTAAGTTGGGAAATAACTTTGCTATAATACCGTGCAGTTACTACTGCCTCCACATAAAGCTGAACAAAGGTACGGAAATTCCTAGAGAAAGTCAAAACAAAAAAAAAAAAAAACAAAAGAACAGAAAGATAGAAATAGGAGAATACATCTTGTAAGGATTACTGCGACTACATTTACTTTAAAGGGGGGCAATTTCATTCATAATACAACTCACCTGCATATGCTCTTTTTGTTGTTTAGTAACAATGCTTGTCGTTCGAATTGTGGCGAAATTATTTGGCCCATGATCGTTCACTGCATTCGATATTGCTTGCTGTGATGATGCAGCGTATACTGCTGCAGCTGCTGCAGGTGATGACAAATATCGGGGTGGTTGCATTAGCATACGATCGCCCTGGCCCTGGCCGCCACTCATCATTCCGCCTGAAGCTGGTGAACCGCCACCTCCACCACCGGCATTACTATTATTTTGCATTACAGGTGCGGGTACAACCGACGTCGAGTTAGTTGGTGTCACATTGTTATTCATATGCATCATATTTGGCAATGGTGGAAGATTACGATGCCGTGATGAATTTCGTGAGACAGCTCCTGCTACCGGCAGATTGTGATAGTTGGGTGGCGGAGGCGCACCATGATTTGCTGCTGGTATTGAATTTGATGACGAACTCTGTAAACGAAAAAAAGGTGTGTCACTTAAATCACTAGTCAATGGATGAATACTGTTGGATTGCTGTACTACTTGACTACTGGCCGCTGACACACCAACCGAATGTATTGAATGTTCCGATGTAATACTATTACTTTTACTACTGTCACCACCAGCATGTTCGTCCTGCTGGTCATCAGTATCGCCGATTGCACTTTCAGTCTCACACGTATCTACCATTAAGATTTTCTTCATTTTTCGATAGTTCAAGTTGTCTAGTTCACGTACGGCCGCCTTTGTCCGGGCGATCAGTTCGAGCAATACCGTTTCGGAGCGTTGTCGTGTCACAAATGAATGTGTTACCAGTATTTTTGATGATGGGCGATCTGTTGGTGACTTTTTCAGACACAATTCAACAAAACTACAAAATGTGTCCGACCAATCCGATGTCTATATAAATAAATAAAAAAAAATAAATAATAGCAGTAATAGTACCTATCGTATTTTTGTAGTATATTGTATATTATTATTTACTTGAATATTATATGTATAGTCACTATAGTAATACTTATAATATAATACAAATACTATACTCTTGGCTTTGCAGACTGCATAATGTATATTATTATGAATCACTAAGCTTATGAACACATAATTTTCAAAGGCGTGCACAAATGAAGGACAGCTGGAGTAGAATCTTGGTTAGTAAAGAGGAATCATATTAGAATCCGATGCGGTTAAATCTAGATGGACGTTTATAAAAGAAATTGTGTCAGCCAAGATCAGTTGTGATGCCACTTATTGGAAATCATATATTCGCGAAAACTGTCATAATGATCGAAAGCCACTCGGTGAAGCCAAGTACTCTAGTATAGCGTAAAGTTATGAAAAGCAGGTACAGCTAGATCATTATCATTTCAAGCAAGACCTTTCTTGATGAGTCACATTAAAGTACCAAAAAGCGATCATCCCGGATGGATCCAAGATGAACTAAGAACACAAGGGCAGAATCCTTCAACACTTTCTATTCAAGTCAACTATTGATGGAAAACCTTAAAAATTGTGTCATTTTAGGAAAGACAACAAAAATAGATCCAAATTGCAAGGTTCGAGATAAAGCCATACCTATCATACCTACCTAATCGGTATATAATATAATAAATTGATATACGTTACGTATGAACGTATTGGTTAGCAAACACCAGAAACAACAACAAATTACTTAATATGTGAATATTACCGGTAGCGATGGTGATTCATTCTGTGCAATATGATAAAGCGCCGACATTGCATTCATATTGAAATATGGCGGTTTTCTTTCGGCCAATTCAATGCAGGTTATGCCCAGAGACCAAACGTCCACTTTCCCATCGTATTGTCCTTCGTCCATAGCGAGAATAACTTCGGGTGCCATCCAATATGGTGTACCGACAAAACTGTTTGCCGGGCACTTAATGGCAGCACTACCGAAATCTGCCAATTTAACAACTCCATTATCGGTCAGCAGTATATTTCCCGCTTTGATGTCACGATGTATCCGTCCCAAACTATGCAAATAGCTTAAACCGCTGAGTACTCCACAGCATATGGCGGATATTTCTTCCTCGTGTAATGGCTTCTTGTGAACTTCTATAATATCGGACGCCGAACCGACGCAGTACTCCATGACAAGCCATGCTGTCGATTCGCGCAGGTAGCAACCCTTGTATTCGATAGTGTTCGGGTGATTTAATTGACGAAGAAAGCTAAGAGAGAATTGTGTTTATTAGTATTATGAGTTACTATTTTTAAATGCGAGCGCTGCGCTCTCTTACCGAATTTCTTTTAAGATGTCTTGCCATTTTTCCAGACTTTGTTTACCTGTATATGACATCTTTTTAATGGCCACAATTTCTTTGGTAAGATTACATCGGGCGTAGTAAACTGCACCAAACGACCCATGGCCGATCTCGCGGAGATCTTCGAATATCTTTTCGGGATCATGTTTATTGAATAGATCGGCGATTTCAGGATCTTTTAGGCTACCAGGTCGTGCAGAAGGCATTGCTCATTATTTAAGTGAGGTTTTCTTAAGTATGTTCACCTGAAACAAAGAAGAAAAAATGTTAAAATGTCTAATTTCTTGTTTTATTAAATTAGATAAAAATTAGGAGAGTTCAGAAAGTTCTGGGATTAGAGCTTGTGTCAAAATACTCAACGATAGTCTATGGTACGATGTGTTTGGTGGTCAACAACTTTTTCTTTTACGACTATCAATGTTCTGCCGCATTTATTACTACTACTTCGCCATAAACAAAGGCTGTATCTAGATCTACATTGTATCACTTTTACCACGCCCTGGATTACTTACTTTCAAAGAAAATCTGGTGCTCTAGCTCGTGCAGGAATATCATATTTTTTCGTTGAGCCTCACCAATCTCCATTTAAAAATGCACATATGTACATAATGTATGTAAGTACAGTATTTATTAGTTGGCGTGTGTAACCGCGTCCAGTATAAGGTCTATTGTGTTGGACTTTTTCGTATCGTTCATAAGTGCCCCAAACCCAGGAACACTCTTTGCAAATTGAAAATTCTACCTTTCAGCATAGCCGGGCATTGCAGGTGATGTTTCGGAAGGGTTCATGCACTAAAATCTAAATCATCAACAAAGTACGTAAGGATGAAAGCATGCCCGACGACTGGACAATCAGCTTTATATGCCTCATATACAAAAAAGGAAATCCTAAATCTTTCAAGATGTTTATTGAAGTAATCGGGTCAACAAGCAAAACAGCATCTGTTCACCTAGGACAAAACGTCACTGTTAACAACAGTAACTTCGAAGTGGTTAAGTTCATAGTTTATCTACCTCGTAGTAAACATCAATTCCAATAACACCGCCTCAGTGAAGATTCGAAGAAGACTAACCATAGGAAAGAAACCGCTGCTACCTCGGTTTGGCGAAATATCTGGGTTCAAAACTCCTAGCTCAAAAGACGAAATGCATGCTCTACAAAACACTGATCCAGTTGTGCTCAATGGCTGTAAGATAAGCAGAAAAGCCGAGCAGATTTTGATCATTTTCGAGAGAAAAGTAAAGTAACTTAGTATGATGGCTTATTTTGATATCCTCGGGCAGGGCTTCCCAAGATTATACCCGCATAGTCATCCAACTTGAGTGGCCAGTTTTTGGCATTCGAATACAATTTCTATTCGTTTTTTGATAAATACATCATAAGCTTGCTAATCAGACGTTCAAAGTTAGTTAAACTTTAACTCTGAATACAAATATTTTCGGGCGTTCGACGGGCTCTTATATGACGACAGTTTTAAAATTCGCACGCTTAATAACTCCAAATTAGTCCTTAATCACCTTAATGAACTCCAAATTAGTCCTTAATTTGCTATGCTAATTCAGTTATTAAACGCTAAGTTAGATTTCATGGTGACCAATTAGAGAGAGTTCGGAAAACAACTTTAGAATTGTTAATAGATTTTGACCTGCATCCAATTATGCATTATTTGATCTCAATGCACTACCATTTTCAATACTTATCCAATCGTTTTCCTTTTGTCGTTATTTGGTTTTACACCGACGCACACTGTTGCGTTGTCGCTCATGTGTCCAAAAACCCCCAATTTAACGACCACGTTTGTTTCGATTAATAGAAAATAGATTGTCAATCACAAACAAATAAGACGTACATAGGAGTACAACATAAAGTCACTTCAAATGATTAGCAATGCAACTTTAACCCATACGGACGACCTTAAAAATATATAATCACATAAATACTTCTGCTCTCAATCAGTAGAACTATTTTACTTCTTATGTTTTCACACACAGTGCACACTCGATGAAAAAGAAAGCAAACTAGGAACGAGTACATATCTATGTACGTCACGTGGCTATTGATTTTAAAGTTGCTTGATGGTAATAATATTATTTCTTATTAATTTTTTTTTTCCGTAGAAAAGATAAACGAAATCACAAATATGTATTTAGTGTAGAAATGATTTCACTTCATGTAATTTAAGATATCTATAACAAAAAAGTACGAAAAAAATAAAACACCGCGGATGATTAGACGATTTCTTTAGGCATATGTTTTTGATTATAAACACTAGTGTGTAGTATCGCTGCATACAGTGCGTCGGAAAATTCCTGGTTCAACAAATAAATTAAAAGAAAAATGCCGTTAAAACAATACACCCATGAAAATGTCAAATATTTCTACCCGTGCCGCCATGTTTCTATGCAAATTTTTTTTTTTTATATTTTGCCATGTATTTTTGCAAAATAAATGTTAAAAATGAAAGTACATATGTACATATAAACTATCTTTAAAGAAACTCGCCAAATGATGATTTGTTTGCACATCTTTACATCCGTACATTTGGAGGACCAAGTGACAGGAGAAAACTTACCTTTCATTCCATTAATTGATTAATGAACCAGGAAAATAGCCTACGAGGCTGAGTATGAATAAAACTGCAAATTCAGATAAATGGCTTTGGACACAAATTGCTTCATTCGGCCACCCTGCGTATAGTGGTGAAATCTACATATACATTATTGCAACGAAGCCAAAAGAATCATTGTCGGAAAATGTTGATATGTATGAAATCATAGTATCATTTTCCGGTCTATACCTACAACGGTTGAGCAATCGATCGAACTCCTACAATAGAAACCATTTTCGAAATAAAATGCAGTGCACAAAGCCAGGAGAAATCAATTAATCCGCTCTATGGTAACATTCCAAGGTTCATCTAGCAAAAATCCCACCTCGATTGAACCTCATTGTTAGTTATGATGGCGAATCTGGGCGAAAACTTCCGCGGTCATGTCCTGCCTGTACTAAGATCCATTATCCATCTCCACGAAAGATTGGAAAACTTAACATCTACCTCGTTTCGTTCAACCTTTAAAAACTAACTACAAATCAATTCTTTCACCACAAAACCAGCACTATTCGTCAAACTGCCACTTGAGTACTGATAATAAGTACATTATCGCAAACTGATATTGTAATCTATATCGACAGCTAGTTAACACCGAGCACCGCAACTTCTTCCAAAGCTATAGCTTGACAGTACAGCGTCACCCTCTGCTAGGTACCTAGTCAATGCGATATTCCACAGAATTGTTTAACTGACAAACTAACTAGAATGTCGACGTGGTTGTATATTTTTCTACGAATTAGAGAGAGCGTTATAAAAATCGACGACTCACACGTCACACCCCAATATTTGCGCCCTTAATACGCATTGTTATTTGGAGGGTCCCTTTGAATATAAGGCCCGTTAGATCTAAATCAAAATAATACTGAGATGGGAATGCATGTATGTATTATTGCAACTAACTACACCGAACTATGTATGTCATTTGTCAACCCTCAGTTATAGCGCAGGCTTGAGAAAGATCGAAATCATCGCATTTTCACAAAGTCACTTTATAAGATGTTGCAATAAGTGCAGAACAAAGGAAAAAAGTTGATTCTGACTTCGTTAATGTGTTACAGTGATTTTGATCTGTACAAGCGACACTATCGTGCATATAGTCACTAACATGATACTAGGACTGGCAAATACTGCTTCCGTTACTAAAACGGTGACAATCTATTTCGACAGGAGGGCACTTTCGCCATAGATTTGAAGCGTTTTACCGATTCTGCACACTAAAAATCCTGCAGCCAACTAAATTGATTAAGGCAGTTAGGTTTAGCTCATCTTAAAAAAATATTCAAATACATTTAAGTACATACATATATGTATGTACTGTGTAAGTTTAGTTAAGTGAAGTTTCATATTATTATCTCGAAATTAGCGTATCTTTAATAGTTTGCATTTCGTAACAAGATTTAATTACGATGAAATTATGGAAAAGTAGAGGATCGTCTTTCCAAACTAATTGAGAATGTAAAAACAAAAAAAGAAATATTCAAGATTAGACTAAAAAAAGTTCAATGACCTGCTTAGAGTTGACAAACTAGATTTTTAGTCATCAAGATACCCGTCAATGCAAATACATATGTGCTTCAAATATGCAGAGATACAAATTATTAAACGACCATTTTTCCAATGGGAGAAAGTAACTAGTTCATCTTCTTTTAACCATATTTGACTTTGATGTAATATCTATCTCATGGACACAAAGAAAACTCCTTCTCTCTAACCACAGGCTAGTCGTAAACCTTTTCATGTAGTCAGTCAAATGCTATGTAGCTAGTTTTTGTATGAACCTATCCAACGTCAAAAGAAAAGCATTGTTACAGATTTGCATTTTGAAACTCAGCACTATTTTCATACAGCTTTCTGTCTCCAGCTACATAAGTACATATGTCCACATTTTGTAACTTGTCCTCAATTGCACCGATTACAGATCCTGCAACCGAACAAGTCTTACAGAGTTCGTTTCAACTTAATTGAAATTTCAAAGTCAGGTTCACATAGGGTTATCCGTTCTTTCGGATTTTTTGATTCGGTGTTTACTTAGAATACAGCCGTGACTTGTGATGATATTCTTATACCGGCCTTAATTAATGTGTGTTTATAATAATGCCAGGTAGCCGCCTTATAGAGAGATAAAGTAGTATAAAATAATGAAGCGAGTCCAGTTTAAGCCAGCCATTTGAAACGGTGTAAGTTGTATTTAGGTAAGTTGCAGCCGATTGAAGGCAAGAGAACACGATTGAAATTCTAAATAATTGCAATGATCTTTTAATCTAGACCGCGCTGAAATATATTACTGACTAAAGTTCATTAAATAAGTTGGAAGTAGCCTAAAAAACTTGTTGACCGTCTGCGCACTCCCACTATATTGATCGATACATAGGTATGTATGGAAGTATACCAAGTCTTCGAATATCGATCTGTAAATTGTTCGTCAAAAAATCGTAGTTTATTACATATATTTAAAGGATAATAAAACCAACTAAAACGTTTATGTTGAAAATACAATTTATTTTACATATGTACATACATATATCTATTCATATATGCATAATTATGTACGTAGACACACTCTTTTGTATGTAGATACATTACATACATACGTCATCAAAGTAAAGCTTATTGGATCCCACTGAGTGCAATTGGATAATGCAAAACCGATGCAAATAGGTACATGCACCCTTTCTCAAAAAAAGGAAAAATCGTGCAAGGTACTCTATAAAACGCTGTTATGTGTTCCTACAGCAGATAAATATATTTTAGAAAAAAAAATCTATTATGAAATTACCAAAACTAAAAAACCTCAATCCATGTAAACGTAAAGTAATCGAATGCAAGAAAATAAGTAGAAAAAAAAGCCTTCAATGTTTTCTGCTGCAAAATATTATTATCGTCTATTTTGGGTGTGGATACTACACATTCGTTTGTCGTTGTGTCGTAGACCCCCGTCTGCCGACCACCACACCATCCACCATCACTCCACTACTGTCGCGTATTTTTATTATCACTCTTTGGTTTTTTCTGTTTTTTTTTTTTTTTTTGCAAACTATGATTTTTTTGTATGAAATTGAAAGACATAGTTGGATGGAATGACTTCTGGTATTTTCAACAAGGATAAAGGACTACGAATCTGAGGCAAAATAAAAATCCAACAGTTTCATTTTCAAGGGAGTATTTCTCGTGGCCACATGAAAACAACTTAATTTGTACAAATTCAATTTCATTTTCTGCTGCACTCGCGCGACCAGAATATTACATGGAATTTGTTAAAGAAAAATAACTTGTGAAGAAAAAAAAAGAAAAGAAAATTTTGTCACTTACATTCCTTAAACGAGCGACAGAACAATGCAATTGCAGCGAATTTTCTCAATCCAATATCGTGTTCTGAAATATTTCTTTTTTCGAGAGAAATTATAAGACAGATTAATGTAGTTCGTTGATTTACTTTTGTAAACCGTCGTATTCACTTTTTTTCGTAGTTTTTGGGACTTTTTTGGTATGGGCCTGGTGCTGGTACTGATGTCTTTCCGACCGACATAAAACCATTTCCCTTTTTCACCTCACTAAATGCGAAGACATTTTTTTTTTCTTCGGCTCCTTTTACTTATACCAGTACAACACAAGTTTCATTATTCGACAGAAAAGATTAATCACTTCACATTTTACAGGAATATAAATTGCATTTTAACGAGTTTTTATTTTGTAATAGGCAGTTTGCCATTAATACAACTTTTTCTACGGGGACAGATTAATGGCAAAAGTATTTGGATACAGAACAGGCAAACTCCTTTTCACTTTGATCGCTAATTTACTCTACTTATGCACTCAGTAGTGGTAGAGGTGAATTTGTCGCAATTGAAAAAAAAAAGAAAATGGCGATGGAACAAATCGACAGAAGCAAGAAAGTGATGCCAATATCACTTATCTTAGGTCGGAAAATAGTTTCAATTGCATACTAGAGCTGCAAATGCATACAATCGTTGTACAACGGTTATGACCAACTTGCGGTCGTATGCGGCGATTGTATAGTGTGTTAACAAGATTACGATGGTTGTACCGATATCGCACGGCCGAACGCTTTGAATCGCAACCTGCAGTTTCATGCGCCGTTATATGGAAATTGCACGCGGATTATATAGTGTGTGCTACACACATCTTTGTATCTTGTATTTGCAGCTTTAAATCATCAACTCAGTTCCTCCGGGCCGTCGATTGGTAAAAACATTTTTACACACGAATTAAATATCATATAAAATTTGGCATTACTGACACTGAATCCACAGTAATCCCAGCCAAGAAAGATTATTAATTTTTAATAATTATGATTTCGATAAAAATGAATTTAAAATAATGCCAGACTTCTTTTTTTTACATACATATATACCTTCAAGGATACACCACAGTTGACAAAATTAAAGTTTATTGGTAAGAGACGAAGTAAATTGTTTTTGCTCATCTGCAAATTGCTGTTTGGAAATGCTTAGCCGAAAATTTAGTATGGTACTTCAATTCTATACCGCGTCTCAACGAGAAACATCTGTGTCGTAACTACATACGTACATGTTTTACTAGATTTTAGATTTTTTTTTCTTTCGCTGGGCAAATTGTGTTAGGAAATTCAATTCATCAAGATGTCTTTAAGGAAGAAACAACGTGCAATTCTGCCGATGAATCCAAAACCGAATGAATTCAATCTGCCAAACGGGCAAATGTCAATAATCAATCTGGTTTTCAGTCCACCGAGAAGACAAAACTGAAGTGCGGACTCAACATTTATACATTTCTGATGATGTATTTAAATGTGTCCCGTGTAGACGGGGTATTAGGTAAGTTGTTACAAATTTCAATTCCAGGTTATATTTTCCCACTAAACTGCATCGGCAGAAATTTTCTATTAAAACTTTTTAGATTCATCAGTCATTAAAAAAAAATTCCTCCCAAAATAGTATCTTCGAACACTATCTGACACTTTACTTCAAATTTACATCAAAATGGAAACGAGATTCCACTGTTTCGCAGCAGGTTTTCATTTCGTTTTTTTTTCATTTCCAGTTCATCTCTGATCTCTCACCATCGGTCAAATTGGTGATGGCAGTACTGAGTACACTATACGTACAGTAGTAGTTTTTTTGTAAAAAAATGGCGAACATATACGGTGCTACTGCAATTGGATTATTAACATTCACTCTGCTTAATTACAGTTTTTGTGTGTCATTAGAACTTGAACAAAGTAAGTTCTATTATCTTCCTTAATCTCTTGATCAAATGTGTTTTTTAAATGTGCCTTGATATTGTTTACAAAATGATAAATTAATTGTAGTTCTGTGCCAATTACCCTCAAACGAAAAAAATTGCTCAAATGGTGGAAAGAAAAAAATGTCTGTGCTTGAGAATCCTATACAAGAACGAAACAAATTGCAGTCAAATATTCAGCTCCTTTTGCAATAACATGTCCCAGCAGCAATAATTTTCAGATTGGAAGAAAGAATAACTTTGTTTTGGGAAGCTGTATGGTGTTGAGATGATTGCGAGTTAAAAAAATAATCTGCCTTCCTGCCTGGCACACTCCACTGAATGTGATGATCTGATGACCACCGAATCGTTATAATCATACCAAATTTTGATTAAATAGGGGAATACTGAATTATCACCGTGTGATGCATACTCGCCACTGTCTGTTTATGTGTGGTTTTGTATATTCAGTGACTAAAGTTGTAATCGTATTTTAATTGTTCACGACTGCAGGAACTTTTAAAATAAATAGTCGTTGTTGAAGTGATTGACGAAATCGCTGTTATATACATATATATTTTTAGTTTTCTTAAACGTACGTACATGTGTATGTTTGTTCTTTGAATAATTGCTAAATGGGTCCATGCGAATAGATGAGTTGAATTTCCTTGCCACATTCATATCGTCGTCATTATCATCATCAACTTTGGAAACAGCTTTCGTGTCGTTTATGCATTATTCATTCTCAATTTTTGTTCTTGTTTTTCATACATAAACTTCTTGAGTACGTAATGATAGGTGTCAATAAATATAGGATAGACTTGCAGAATCCTACACAGAACTCGAGTGTGTAATTGGATAGCAATAGTTGCCACTGCCCAGAGTGTAAAGTATTTTCTGTACTCACTAATGCCGAAATCATTCTGCATTGTTTTATTCTGTTGAGCGAAAACCGGTGCAGCATCTTAAGTTAATTGTAAACTATTTTGCAGGCGCTGTAATGACTTGTAGTAGTAGTTACTTCATCATTATGCAGTTATGTCATTAAAATTCAAAGTAATATAATCTAAAGAGCTCCTGATTCATTAAGTCATCTTGGTTCCGTTCGTTAGTTACTAAGACATTTACACCAGACAGTGGATCATTGTGATGCTAAAGAAAATTTCCTATCTATCCATAGAACCAATTGGAGCTTTTTACAATAGTTAAATTAAAAAGGGTTCGGATTCGGACATTTATATTTCCCAGGTCGTTGAGTCCGAGGATAGAGAATATGTTGTTCTTCTCCTCTTGCAGTTCTTATAAAAAGCCTGTTTTATCTTTGTACTAGTGTCTCGTGATAAAACCTATCATTATGAGAATATGATTTCTTTTTAACAGTTAAACCGTTTAAGACTCGATTTAACCCATCTAAAGTAATCGGGGTACGGTCACCAGCATAAATAACCGCTCGCGTATAACGAAACGCATACCTTCGCTTTGACTGTTCAGCTCTCTGTGAATGTCTACTCTATGCTCCAGTGCACAGCAGGACGGAATATTGATCTGATCGTTTTCTCAATGTGAGCACCGTGGTGTAGTGGTAAGTGCGTTGGACTACTACGCAATGCTGTCTGGGTTCAATTCCAGCAAACACCAAAAAGTTTTTTCACGTTGCCACCTCTTTCCAATGGCAGAAAAGCATTCAAAGAGTATCATTTGGAATGAGGAATTTCGCAACAACCGTGAACTAGTAGTATATGAACTAT
Source organism: Brachyopa scutellaris (assembly GCA_949775065.1). Lineage (NCBI taxonomy): Eukaryota > Metazoa > Arthropoda > Insecta > Diptera > Syrphidae > Brachyopa > Brachyopa scutellaris. The sequence goes on along the minus strand of OX459112.1, from coordinate 80,698,227 downwards.
TCTCAAAAACTCTTAACCAGTCAACTTCCCCTAACTCAATGTCCCTCTAACTAAAATTGTTCTCTTACTCGAATTTTTTTTTTCGAAAGCATGCAAGATATGTTCTCTAAGTCGAAATCCTTTTTACTCGAAGAAATTGTTTGGCTTATGGCGATTCGACTTAGGGGAAGTTAACTGTAATTCATTGACATCTCTAGCTTTAAAATGTTGTAAACACCCATTTGATGATGTTTTAAAAAGTCGTAACAATCACATGTGCCTAAAAATTGCTAACGAAATTAAAATCTTATATATGTATATACAGTAAAACTTGTGTATAGTGGAATCTGCTTACAAAAGAATCTTGTGAAACCTGGATAGTGGACTTTTTTGGTTTCCAATTTTGAAATCTGAATAATGCAAATTCCCTCTTCAATAGCAGATTCGAAAAATTAATGTGCCAAAAGTCATTAACATTTTGTCGGCTTCGTTTCCTTTTCCGAAAATTTTGACATTTCAATTGGTTCTTTTTTTTTTGTATGCCTCATTCCGCTAGCGGCTACATTAAACAAGTAAACATTCTGAACTCTGATATCGAAACTTATAAAAAAATAATAAAATAAATTAAGCGCTGATTGCGGAAAAAACCAGTTTTAACAACTTAAATTAGGATTTTGAGGTTAAATTTTGCTAAAGCTAGCCGGAATTGGATGGAAAATGATTGAAAGAGGGTTATCTTCGCAGAAGAGTCGAAATCTAATCTAATTCAAAAGACCGGATATTTCCAGTGTCGGCCCTATTTTTCAGGATGACTCTGCGCCACGTTATCGGGCCCGCAAGGTTGGTTTAATTATTTTGAAAATATTGAACATTTAATCTATCAAAAAAAAAAGTTTGGTGGTGATCTCTTAATTTTTTTAATCAAGTATAAAGAATTTCGTAAACGAAGTAGGGCTTAGAACTCTTGATACGCCAGGAAAGAGCCCTGACCTTAACCCAACTGAAAATTGCTGGGCATCTTACAGAAAATTGAACACCGAACTTCGAGAAGTAGGGAAGAATTTGTAATAATGAAGCCTAGGAAAATGTTATAACCCTAGATTGTGGCCGAAAGTTAATAAAACCCATGCCTTGCAGTATTAAGGCAGTTATCAAGGCTATAGGCAAGAGGGGGACATACTAAATACTTGATTAAATTAATTTTTTTACTATGCATTTATGCTTTGAATTTTCTAAAAATATTTATTTTGCTTTTTTTTAAAATATATGAATTTCCCAAACTTTTTCAATATATCCAATTTAACACTTTTGCTACTTATCTAATATGTAGTAGGTTTACACCGAGCCGAAACATCAGTAGGTAACCCGTTTACACCGAGTTGAAGAGGTTTCAAATTTCATTAGCTGTCAATTTTGAAGTGGTTGGCAAAACTAGCGATGGGCGATTGAGAATTTGTTTCACAATCGAATAAATAGACAATTCGGTGTTAGCAGTAAACAATCGAGTAACTATCAAATCGTATTCTAGAAAATTTATTTTACTAGGCGAGTACCTATACTAATGGTCGATTGTAGAAATGTGTGTCTCAATTTATTTATCGTGGTATCAGTGTGACTTGAATTTGTGTCTGAAATCTGAACGCATGCAACCATTGATATTTAAAATAAAAAGATTTCCTTCAATTTTAGTTTAATAACCTCAATTACAATCGAACATCGGAGCAGTACGCGGTAGCGGTGTAATGGTACGAAATCCTACTGCGGTAATTATAGGTGCACACACTGCGGCAGTTTACAATTTTGTACCGCAGCAAGCTACGTTGGCCGCGTACCGCCTGTCAAAATGTTTTGTGAAACATTTATTGAAATTGAAAATTAATCCATTTTCTTTTATTTAACTCATTCAGAGTATAAAAATATAAGAGAAATGGATAAAATATGGAAAAATATAGCAGAGACAGAGCAGAGAACAATCGAATTATTCGATTGTTTTTATTCGCAATTGCCCATCTCTAGGCAAAACAATTGTTTGTTGACATTCCTCAGTAGGCGACCAAAATGTTCTTTTTTTGTATTTTTTTGTTGCCCATTGTCTGAAAAGGTTAACAAATTATATAAATTAAATATTCTCTTGCAAACTTACCGGTGTCCTGTCAATTGGCCGCAATTATTTTGGCATTTAATATTTTGACATCTATAAAGTAACACCAAAATAAACCGAAGTTCACGCTGTAGACTTTTTCGGTTTGATAACCTCTCACGGACGGATGACTGAAAAAGATTTCAAGTAGATTTCGCCAAAAACTCGAGATTTCGGAACCTCGAAAATGTATGGCGAAACCTCGGAGTATTGGATGAATCTGTCGAAATCTCGCGGTTTCGTTTGGTGTAAACGTAGTACAACCTTATGTATTACAATAAATTACGCGTTTCTTAATGGAATTGTTTTCAAAATATACACAAAAAAAAAATTGAACCAAAATGTGTACTCTATAATTCACAAGAAGCAGTATTTTCGACTATTTCAACGGTGTTGGCCAGGGTTGGCCGAACTGTCACTATTTCGAAAAACTACATATGTTACGTCTGCTACGTAGTTAATGTAGTTAAATGTAGTTAATGTAGTAAATGAAACAAATTGTAGCAGACGTAGTTTCAACTGTCAAATGATCATTTAGTAGTCACTTCGAAGTTGGATATTTGCTTTTTGGGTTGTAGTTTGCTTAGTTCATATGAGAAAAAAATAGAAAAAAAACATTAAATAACTAAAAACCAAGTCGAAGTCGGATTTTTACTCCATTTCTGCTCTTCATTTATTAAAATTCTCGAATCTTGTTTACTGGAATTCTATTGTTTTTCTGTATTTACTACGTACTAAGCAGGCGTAACAAATTGTAGTAAATAAGGAGTGTAGTTTATTCAATTTACTACGCGTAGTTAATGATGTAGAAAATGTAGTGTAGTTAATTCGGCCAACCCTGGTGTTGGCTTTTATCTGGCCACTACGGTATGTGTATGTAGTAGGCTTTGTAAAACAAATAAAACCGATAAATGAATTGAAAAAAAAGTATTCACTTAAAAAAAAAAAAAAAGATTCACACAACTTGTTTAGCGCATAGTGTAAATTTACGCGAGCAAATCTCGTTGATTCAACCCAGAGACGATGAATGTACAATACACGAGCAGTGAGCAGTATTTGTTTTTGATACACTTGTTCATTTATTTCAGATTTTTCTGATTTATAATTTAGGAATAAATGAAGTTCTACAAAGAATTTTAGCATTATAAAAATGAGTTTGATTTTTTTTCATAGCCTATTTGATCCCCTTTTATTGCCCTTTTTTATGCGAATTATTTATCCATATCTAAGCCACATCATTGGGCCAATACCAGCTTAAATTCTGCCTACGCTTCGGTCACTAGCTTGTTCCGTTTGGCTATAAGAACTTGTGACAGACAGACAGACGGATAGACACCCGAGTGAGGGCATAGGGGGGCCGTTTTCTAAATTTGGTATGGCACACTGAACACAATACACTAACCGAGGAAGTACGTTCTCGGTCTATAAGTTTGATCAAATAGCACGTTGCCACAGAGTGATTTCAGCGAAATACAAACATTCAGTTCAAATTTTAAAATTTCGTCATATTTTTCCAGTCACGAAAATCGAGATTTTTGCAAAATTCTATTTTGGATTCGGAATTTGAAAAATTTTAAAAATTACATATAGACAGCTGTTTAATAGCACCCTGAAATTAAATATTTTCGGAAACACCTTTTACTTCGAAATTCCATCGAAGAACGTTTGAATTTCGTTGTTGTGGAAACGTACCAAACGGGGACTTAGTATCCTGATTACTGCGGCCACGTTAGGTCTATTGTGATGCTCTCGCATTGGAATTCGCTCATGAAGCTAGATTTAAGTACATACTAACTTCACCTTAATCTTTGGTCGAACTGAATATTATAGCATCTACATTCTACATCATGATAAAAGTTTTCTTCACTCACTTCCGGACGCAATTGTTTACAACTTAATTCAAACAGTAATGCACAAGAGTGAATAGTGACCTACTTACCTTTACAGTGTCTGTTTGACCGCTAATAAGAGGGTTAACGTTCTTTGTCAAAAGAACATTGAGTCATACTTTGCTTGATCTCTGCGGTGTTAGCCAAGTTTTTAGCTGAGCCTAGCTAAACGAATATCTCAAAAATTTGCAACTGTCCATTGTGGGGTTTTGGCTAAGTCGTCTGTGTTGAGAACCCAACCCTGTTTGCTGTATGACAATGCGCCTGACATGTCTGAATGCTGTCGAATGTTTTAAAATCTAAGAACTGGCGACTTCCTGGGATTTTTCCAAGTTGTGTAAGTATTTTGCAGATTGTAGACTAACTTCATTGTTAAGAAGCAATTAGAGATCCTTAGAGAACCTAGGGTCAACATCTTCACATGTGCTGATCTACAATATATTTGTTTTTTATACGCCATACACTCGTGCACAAAAAAACCCTCGCACCATTACTTTTCAATTTTAATTATAAAATCAAAGTTATTCTTACGTTATAAAACTAATTTGTATTTTTTGCTTAACCCGTTTTAAATTAGTTCCCCGGATTCGGAAAGGGCAGAAAAAACTATGATAGAAAATGTTTTTTACCCCCCTGTTCTGCATTTCGAGTGAAAGTGGATTGAAACCGAAATTGAAATTCACTCGGAATGGAATTCAGTGTTCTGCATTCCGAGTGATTTCGAATTCTTGGAATCCACTTCGAATTCATTTGTTTGAAATGTCAAACACTGCTGTCAAATCATTTCAAAATCATTTGAGATTTTCAGTTCTTGGTTTTTGCTTCGTGCAAGTAATTTAAACATTTAAGAAAAGATATATTGTATTAAAAAAATTGAAAACAAAATGATTAGTGAAAACCGCGAAGAAAACCGAATGGAGAGAGTTCGCAGGAAGATTTTCCGAGATAAATCGTAACATTTTGGATCTTCCCGAAGCATTGTAAGCAGAAGTTAGACAACTGAAGAAAAATAATTTATTTAATGATAAGAAAATATTTGTTGATATCCTGCAAGAAGTGGAGTCAGAGAAATCTTGATCTTGGAAAATCTTGATTTTCTTTCATTTAATTCAAGAGAATACTCTCTTGCCTCTAATTTTTGCGTTGTACTATATTAAACAAAGGAATTATTTTAATACACTAATGGAAAGTCTTATTATTCTACTCATATTTTTCAAAATGATTCTGATCAACAAATTAATTAGTTAATTCACTTTACAACGGCATGTGAATTCAATTCACGTCAAGTATCTCAAGTGAATTCAATTCACTAAAATCAGAATTTTCGGAATGCAGAACACGAATTTACAGCTGTCATCTTGAGTGGAATGCAGAACACCAAAATATTCACTTTCGAACATACAATCCACAATTCATAGTTTCGTTCGGAATGCAGAACACCCAATTCCACTTTTGGTGGTTGAATTCACTAAAAGTGGAATACAGAAAAGGGGGGTTAGAAAGCTTTGGTGGATTAAGTCACTAAATAGCAAACAATTGAAAACAGTAAAAAAATGTATGCCATTAGGCATGAAACGGGTTAAATATGGAAAAACTTGTTAGTTTAGAATAACACTTACATATACATATATTTTAGTCGAAATTTGACTACATAATTCAAATATTTTTGCATTTGTATGGAAAAAGGGAATTTTACGTTTTGGCGAAGAATTTTATTTTATATTTTAAGAAAACATTGAATACACCCTCTAAAATAATAAAATCGGATAAAATAAGAATTAATTTAATGTACAATTAACCTAATATTTGGTTATTCCACCTTTTTTTTAAAATAATGTCTTATTATACTTTCTGGTTGAGTAACAGATGTCGGCCTCTCTAATTTTCTTTGCTTATGTAATGCCAAAAGTTTTCTCTGGGGTTAAGATTCGGGCTACTACCGGGCCATGGAAGAGAAAAAATCCCCAAAGAAACCTTGTAGTTTGGTACTTAAAATTAGAGTAAAGTAAAAAAAAGTTTATAAAAATGGTAGTTTACAGATCATACGCAGAAACACATACCGATTTTGCTCTATGGACAAGAGCTGAATCGTGCTTGAAAATCACACTATCGCAGTGTCGGCAAAGTTGCTGTAAAGTAGGCATAACATTGTTTTCTATAATTTTTTGGTATTCTTGTTATCCAACACCAAATCTGGTTCTTGTCTCCAAGCCATAACATAATAGGAATGCTTATCGGTGGGTAAATTGCAATTATCTGAATATCGTTCACCTTTTCTTCGGCGAACCACCACGTTGCCGTCTATGGCAAATAAATTTAATTCGGACTCAACCGAAAATGTTTTTATAAGTTTTTGCCCATTCAAGCCTTTGTTTTCGATTGGCAGTATTAATAGTGTTTTTTTTTTTTTTTTGTAGAACGACTTGCATCAACTCTCATTCCATTAAGCAATCTCAATATTGTCCGATTACCCTTTTGTTTCCAGTTTGCTCCTGGAATGACCAGTTAATATCCCCAGCATGTGTAAACCGGTTTTTCAAACAAATTCGCTGAACTAGACGCTGATCTCTAGGAGATGTCCTTTTGGGTCCTCCGCTTCCAGCTTTCCGAGTAATGGAGCCCAGCCCTCTAGTTGCACATTTTCAAAAAGTTCTGCACACCCCATTCAATAGTCCCTAGTCGCCGAGCAATATCGCGATTAGACACGTTTTTCTTACCCAAAGCGACAATATATTCGCTTTTTCTTGAAGAGTCAGCATCGTTTGAAATCTTTAAAAAAACGAACCATTTGTGACTTATTATACGAAATTACCGAGTACTTATCAGAAGTCTTTAACACTGGAAAGATAATTTGCGTCAAAATGACTCACTCGCGAGCGAAATATACCGCTCTTTTGCTAATTATTATGAATTACGGGATCGGCGTTCGTGACTTTCCAGCCATTGAGTTAAGTCTCATCAATTTGGAAATAAGACAACCCTGTGAGTAAATTATATGCATGAGTGTCATTTTATGCATCAAAATATGATTATCTTTCTAGGGTTAAGCATATTGAGATAGACAAAAACTGAAAAAATATATGCTTATGAATAATTTCATACATAAATTGGCTCCCGTCGGAAAGGAGGGAATACAAATTATTTCGAATGCGAGGTTTTTTTTTTTTGTTGACGAGTGTACTTTCGTAACTTTTTTTTTCATATTTTGTACAAACATAATAGACTGTATAGTGAGTGATACAGATAATTTATTATAAATTTCATGTAGTATGAGTCCAACAAAACTTCAAGCACACGCATAACGCATCTTAGTTTCGACGCGTTGCGCATCACCTATTGCATTCGATTGCCTTGGTATCTTGATTCAATCAACTTTAATTGCTACCTTCATATAATACTGCATTTAATAAGATATTCAAAGTAATGTACACGTCGACCTATTTAAAGGTCGACACTCATGCAGAATGTGTGTTAGCACATACAAAATACATGTATGTATGTACGTATATACTCGTACTATTGAGTAACATAGCTTAAGGTATTTGTTTATCGATTTTGTTTTAGAACTAATTAAGTGTGGTATCCAATTAACAGTAAGATATTTATTTAATTATTAATTTTTGTTAATTTTTTTTAAGTGCACATACATACATATGTCCATACATACTTAAAGTACATGTGTGGGTGTTTGTGGTGTTGATGTCTAGGCTGCGTTAGTATTTGTAAAGACAAAAACCCATAATTTACAACCATGCGTGTTCTGTGTGCGTTACATTTTCGCACGAATGGAAGGGACCGGACCTACAGTCTTGATGCTAAATCTGAAATAAAGGAAATCTGATATGAAGGTTTGTCTGAGGTGGGAACACTAATATTATTTGTTGAAGTTTTTTTTTTATCGAAACAGTCAACCATACTTACGTTTCATGGCCATGGAACTAAAATATTATAAAACTTTAAACTTGTCGCTTTCGCAAGGCGTAAATAGTGCTTCATCGGTAATTAAAAACTAGCTTAAGCACTCTATAGATTAATATCTTACGCTTTTGCCACCAAACAATACATATTGATCAACACAGTTGGATAACCGAGTTAACACAGCGCAAGCACATAAGGGAATGACAAGAAAGACAGCTAAATGCCCCTATTAGGCAAGACAACTTTGGCGGAGTTGAGTTGTACACCGAATTCGAATTACACGCAAATTACAACTCAACTCAACCAAAGTTGTCTTGCGTAATAGGGGCAAAAGACATCAGCTCTGTCCAATACGCTTAAGTACGGAAAATATGGGAAATGATAGAAAGCAGTTCACTGCACAATTCAACAGACATGGCCATGGCAATCGCAGACGTGTAGTAAACTAGAATATGTTATTGCACTCAGACTCAATAACTGGTTCAAAATACAGCCGAACAGTACCCTCTTAGTAACCAAGTCATTGGTAGGATATAGGATTCGAATCCGCAATCTTTGCATGGTAAGCTAGTGAGATATGTATGTATGCACTAGAGCGCCGAGGCGGCTAACTAGCACCTTGTCCTGGTGAAAGATAACGTTTTTGCCCGTCAATTCGGTGTGGCTTTATCATTAATTAACCGTGGTGTTTATCCCAAAATCATTCTGGTACGGATATAAGTAATTTCTTCGCTCCGTGACTCTAATCTCCTTCAACTAGAATTCGATAGTTTTTTTATTTGGTGCCACAAAAATTGCTTAGAGCTCAACATCGCTAAATGCCAATGTATAACCTTATCACGTAAGAAAAACATGTCTTCTCCTCGACTTTATCTTCTCCACGGTCAACCTATATATCCGTCGTTCAGTCTCTTCGCGACCTTGGCATATTGTACGACAAGGAGTTAAATTTTCGTTCGCATATTGATGCGATTATCTCAAAAGCAAACTTATCACTCGTATTTTCTAACCCTTACGTGACCAGATCACTTTACATTACTTTCGTTCGCCCACTCATTGAGTATGCTAGTCAAGCCTGGTCCCCCTTACATAGAGTTCATGTTAAAAGCATCGAGAGCATTCAACGTCGCTTTGCTCTTCGTGAGCTATCCTGGAACCACCCTTTCAATTTACCTCCCTATATAGACCGCATTAAACTCATTAGCCAGAATACCCTTGAGGAACGTAGAAATGCAGCAGATTTTCTCTTTATTCATCGACTCCTCTCTGGGTGAATCGACTGCGCATCTCTTTACAACTCCATATACTTTAATTCTAACCCTAGTAATGTACGATGCCCTCGTTGCTTCTATCTGCCCACCCACCGCACCTCATATGGCTCCAATGAACCAATCTCCCGTAGGTATGTTGCGAAATGTCAACTCGAACTTTACTGTTTTCGACTTCAACCGTAGCTTTTCCCACCTTAAATCAGATCTCCTTCATCCACCTCAACCTTAGTTTTTCAACTTTTAGCTCTTAAGTTTTAGTTTTTAAGTTATGTTTAGCTTGTAATAAGCCCAATAAATGGATGCTTTCGCCCCACTAAAATTAAATAAGAAATACGTCTCACAGCTTGCACTTTACCAAATACTTTAAGACTTTAAAGTAGTACATAAGAAAACACGGTTAAAGAAAGAAATTCTGTTGATATTTGGATCTACTGTACTACCACAATGGCATTCAGTGAACCATTTAATGGGACGAACACTTTCTGTAATGGGTTTTTCCACGCAAAAAGAAAATGCATAATTAGCACACTTTCCATTTTAGCAAATATTCGGTGGTGGTTAAAAATTTCCTATCGGACAGAAATTTTTTGTTTTTACCGAAATAAGATCTTATCAAAGTCACTGACGACTGACTGATGATTTCGTTTCACACTATGTCTGTAGGAAATATGTCTGTAAGTGTATGTAGGTACATTTGTATGTATGTTTGTTAATATATCGGGGAATTATTATTATAATTTGTAGATTTTGTCAATTCGCAAATTCCCTAACGACTTAAGAATAACTCTAAAGTCTTTTCGTTCCATTACTGTCGAATGTATTAAGTGCTAATAGCCTTCCACATCTTCGCGCTATATGGAATGATTCATTCAACGAATGAGTATGCATATGTCAAGTAGATAATTTGTGTTTTTGTAATATTTTTTCCTAGTATGTTAGTACCACAGTTGAGTAAAGAATATTGTTTGTTCCATCAATTAATGACGTGTGAGCAATGGCTACTTTTGTGTTTCAACGAAAAAAGATTTTCATACGAAAAGTAAATAAAGCAAAAGCGTCTTTTTACGATCGATGGAATTACCAGTTGTTGAGGGGCAGTTAAGGCAACGTATCACAACAAGTTACCGGAATATATTATATCCCCCGAAAAAAGTCCGGATCGATAAATGTTGAATTAAACGTTTTTTTTTGGTTGTGTGACCATATTCATAATTCTTTTTTTAGCCACCAGTTCATTATTATAAATATAATTGTGAACTCTGTGAAGAATAAAATGTTCTATTTAAGTTTTACTTAAAGCTACGAGGACAATCGATAAAAATCTGCATTGGTTTATGTGCGTCGATGACGTAAAACGCGTTTTCGCATGTACTCGTGCAAATACATGGGCAAAATAAATTGAGGTGCTGAACTTTATTGATCACTTGGCCTCTGTAACTGGGAAGGTCGACTCTAAAGTAATTATTTCTCACTTGACTCCAAGCAGATTGTTGGTTGGGTCTGTGGAAACAAGAATCTACAAGTAATATGTTTTTGTTGGTAAATGGTTGCATCTATTAGTACTAACTTGGAAGACGCTACAAATAACAAAAATAGTCCGCTCTCCAGCCGGCACGAAACATACAAATTAGTTCATTCATTTATTAGTGGAATATAACTGTCAATTCTCTGATTTATTTGTTTGTTTTTCTTTTCTGATAGCCAACTATCAGCACTACGTACGCAATCGAAACCGCACTTAACTCGAGTGGTCTGTTTCTTTTCTTTTTAGGTTAAAAAAAAATTAATCCTGTGGTCGGAGAAAGAGAAATGAAAACTACTCTTACATATTATGGAAGACAACTTTTGTAAAATAAAGAAAGGCCTGTTATCTTTTTTTTCACCTTTGTGATAACCAGTTTTGTTTTATTTGTTTTCGAACTGTCAAACTTGAGGAAACTACTACTTTTCGGTTGACTTAAAGAAAACAAATTAAGTTCTGTTATTCTGTTGTGATAGATAACATAATAAACGGAAAAGTCGATCAAAAAACGGCATAACATTTAGTAAATACATATGTATGTAGAAAAAGATACAAAAGTTAAGTCAGGAAACTGACTAAATCCAATGAAATCAACAATGTTTTTAACTTTATGAAATTGGGTCGTTGATGTCTGCAATGCAACGCAAATAAAGCGTTCACTGCTCGCAGTAAAAATATCCAGTTCGCAAAAAGTTTTTAGTATAACTAAAGAGATATGTATGTATGTATGTAAATTTCTTGACCTTTTAATTGTCGAATTAAATAAGTTTGCCTGTAGCAATTCGCTTTCACGTGAATCAATTTTTAAATTTAAATGTCAAATACATATACACACGAGTATTAATATCAATACTATATCCAAAGCTTAAATTTGAATTTTTCGACATTATTGAGCCTCGAAGATACACTACGCGCCACTTGAATAGAAACACGACTTTTTCTTACTGTTTTTATTTTTTAAAAGAGGAATCCATTCTGAAAAACAATGCATACACAGAATAATGAAAAAAGTCATGTTAGATTGTTATTTTATGAATTTTTGCATTCCTGTAAAGAAAACACTGTTTTTTTTTTTTTTACTTTGCTCCACTTGAGAGCAAAAATGAGCCGAGGAAATGCATTAACTACTGCAGAAAAGGCAGTATGCTTAAAACGAACTCAGCTTACGCACATTCACCGAAAAAGTTAGAAACAGTGCTAAAGTTGTGTGGTCATTTTTGAAGCAGAAAGAAAACTACGGAAAAACTTACTTACTTTACTTTACGGGCTCCTGACCCGTGAAGAGTCTCTGCCTGAGACACGGCAGCCTTTCACTCTCATAGAGTTCGCGGTTGTATCTTTTCCTCCATTCGCCCTCCTCGCATACGGGACCGAATATCCGACGAAAAATTTTTTTCTCGAAAGTATTCAAAATCTGCTCTGCTTTCCTGCTTATCGTCCAACACTCGGCTCCATACAGCAGAACTGGCAGGATCAATGTTTTGTAGAGCATGCATTTTGTCTTCCGAGTTAGGAGTTTTGAACCCATTTGTTTTGCCAAACCGAAGTAGCAGCGGTTTCCTAGGGTAAGTCTTCGTCGAATCTCCACTAAGGTGTCATTCGTGGAGTTGATGTTTACTCCGAGGTAGGTAAACTCCTTAACCACTTCGAAGTTACTGTTGCCAACAGTGACGTTTTGTCCTAGGCGGTGGACAGATGTTTCTTTGTTTGTTGACAACATGTACTTGGTTTTGTCCTCATTCACTTCAAGGCCAACTCGTTTCACCTGTTCTTCAATTGCCGTAAAAGCCTCTAAAACGGCGCGCTGGGAGCGACTGCAGAAAGGTTTCAGACGTTCACCCAGTACGTTGGATAGGAAAAAACATGAAAGAAAAGCAAGCAGGAACCACATCACACGCAGACAGAAGAATTATTCTTAGATTAGCTTCCATTTGCAGCGAAACTTTTTTTTTTATAATCTACAAATTTATTTCTCTGCTTAGTACAAGCCAATACAAAAAAAAACTAATACAAATTAATAATAATACAAATTAATAATAATACAAACTAATATAAACTAAGAACTAAAATTAAATAAGAACAATAAGAAATATAACAATTAGAAGCAAGAGAATGATTTACGTCTAAGAAAGGGAGGGGAATTAGGTTGAGTAGAGGGAGTTTCTCAGTGTAAGCCTGCTGCTTTGAAAATCAAATGACCTATGCATACGATTTGCCGTGCGGAGCATTCTAGATATAGGCTCGTTATACCCATAATTGGTACGGTGGAGATTAACGCGGAAGAGTGGGAAAGATCTGAGGTTGCGTGGGTTTGTGTTCAGGGAAATGGTATGGAGGAGCGTGGGACTGTTAATGTTACCGGTTAGTAGCTGATGGATGAAGAGTGTGTCCGCTACGAGACGACGTTTCTCGAGTGATTGCATATTGATCAGTTTTAAACGATTCTCGTATGGGGGTAGGTTATACCTATCGTTCCATTGAAGGCCTCGTAGCGCAAAACGAATGAATCTGCGTTGAATCGCTTCGATTCTGGATGAATGGGTGACTTGGTAGGGCGACCATACTTGGCTAGCATATTCAAGAATAGGCCTAACGAAAGTGACGTAGAGAGATTTCGTGACGTAGGGGTTTGAGAATTCCTTAGACCAACGTTTTATGAAGCCTAGCATAGAGTTGGCTCTGCTAATGATTTTGTCTATATGGCAGCGAAAATTAAGTTGTTGGTCACATATAACACCCAAATCGCGCATTTGTGAAACAGGGGGGACAAGTTCGACACCGATGAAATATGAACGATTGACTGTTGGATGAAGTTTACGGGAGTAAGTTATAGTCTGACATTTGCTAACATTAAGTTCAAGGAAATTTTTTTGGCACCAAAATGCAAAGTTGTTCAGGTCGTCTTGTAGTGGATAAGAGTCAGTGGGGTTTGATATACGTCTGTAGATTTTCATGTCGTCAGCATAGATGGAAATAGAAGAGTTTTTGATGATGCATTCAACGTCATTGATTGTGAGTATGAAGATAAGTGGGCCCAAGTGGCTGCCTTGGGGAACTCCGGAAGTGGCTGGAAAGGGATCGGATACAGAGGATCTAAAAAGTACAATGTATTGACGCGCTTCGAGGTATGATTTAATCCACGCAATAAATCCTGGTTGAAAGCCCAGAGCTTTAAGTTTAAAAAGAACTATAGAGTGAGAGATTTTGTCGAAAGCTTTACTGAAGTCGGTGGCAATTAAGTCGACTTCATAGCCATCTTCCAATGTGCACAGAGTTGTCGACACGAATTCTATTAAGTTTGTGGTGGTTGATCTACCTTTAAGAAAACCGTGCTGATAAGGAGAAATGATGGACTTGCAGTGGAAGGACATTGTATCGTAAATGATACTTTCGAAGAGTTTGGGTATACAGGAGAGTTTGGCTATGGGGCGGTAGTTAGAAATTTCGTTCTTGGGGCCTTTTTTGTGTAGGGGGATAATATAAGCAGTCTTCCAGAGCATTGGAAAGACACCGTGGGTGATAGAAAGTTGAAAAATAGTAGTGAGGGGTTGGGCCAAATGTTCGATGCATTTTTTTAAAATAATGGAAGGCAGACCATCAGGTCCAGCAGAGTAGTCACACTTGAGTTTATTTATTTTTTCTACAACATGTTCAACGCGAATGTCAAATGATGCTAGAGAAGTTTGAGGGCAGTCTCTCATGTGAGAAAAGTATTCGGAAGCAGGTACTGAGACATGGTTGGTAAACGATTGGCTAAAGAAAAGAGCAAAAAGATTAGAGATTATTCTAGGGTTGTTCGATGAAGAGTCAGAAAGTTTCAGAGTGGATGGATAGTTGTCGGATTTTTTTTTGGTATTAATGAAGCGAAAAAAGCGCTTTGGGTCGGAGATGAGGTTGGATTCCATTCGCAATAGGTAATCGTGATATAGAGAGTTGCAGAGATCCGAGAAGATTGTATATGCGTCAAGATAGTTAATATAGTCAGAGTCAGAGCGAGAAGTAAGATATGTTCGCCAGAGCTTATTTCTTCTATTACGAAGCGAGCGTAGCTCTTTGGTATACCAAGGTGGAGAGGAGGAGGGATTTTTTTGAGGTACAAAAGGGACGGATTGTGTAAGGCAGTTGAAAACTTTGTCGTAAAATATTTGAACAGCGTTCTCAATATTTGTCTGTGCGTTAAAATTGAAATTAGTGTTACGTAAGAGGGTGTTTAGTTTCAGAAAATCCGCTTTCCGGAAGTTGAAGCTATAGGAGTTCTCAGAGTATAGAGTTTTATTGTCGTTGAGATAGGAAAAAGTAAGGGACAGAGGTGGGTGGTAGCGGTCTAAATTAGAAAGAAGATGGTTACTCTCTGATACGATGCAGTTATCAGCGTCTGATGAAAAAATAAGGTCAAGTTGACGTTTCCAATTGTTGGAAACGCCGCTTAGCTGTTTGAGGCCAATATCAGAGAAACAGTCGACGAAAAGAACCTCTTTGTCTGAGGAGGGATTCGTGGCAACATAGTAGGTCTCGTCATCAGATAGTTCCCATACCAAGTTTGGAAAATTAAAGTCACCGAGGACAAAGATAACATCACGAGGGTCTATATCGTCAATCAGAGAGTCAATAGCATCAATGGCAAGTTGATATCCTTCGATGGGCTGGGCGGGTCGAATATAGCAGCAAAAAATGTAAATATTACATTTTGAGACAGTCATTTTGACGCAGATGTACTCAAAATTAGATGTGTGCGAGGTTTTGATAAGAGTAGAATCAATGCGATTATGTATAGCCAAGAGTACACCTCGGCCAGAAGAATCATCTTCTTTTTCGAGACCGTCGGCGCGAAACAACTACACAACTACACAACAAACTACACACGCTAAAGGGGATATGAATACCCTTATAATGTTTACACACAGCGCGAGCACATGAAGAACAAGAATGGGACACAGACAGATCGACGTAGTGATAGGAGACTCAGATGTTAGGTTTCAGCGAACTCTATGGGTGGTGTCCAGGATAACTGGAGAGTTGTCCGTTTTTGAAAGCTATGCTATTGCTTACGATTCACAAAATTTTTTTCCAGATGTTTTCTATTATAGTTTGTGCGATCAATTTCTTCAGCCATACCACCATCCTACTGCCAGTGTTATGCCTTCGCAGTAGGTATTGATATTAGCTTCTGAAACTGATCAACTTATTTTTATTTCGTGAGAAATAAATGTTTCTGCGATTTGAACCGTGAAACTTCAGCGTGACAAGCGACGACGACTACCACTACGCCACGGCCACCCACCCACACGGCGGCAAAAATTAAAGCAAAGTGCATAGTGCCAACATTTGAAACGCCGGAAGTTGCAAAAAATATACCGTTAAATCCCCTACGAAAACAAAATCGCTTGGACTTTGACATGACGCATATGACGTGGAATAAAATATGGACAAGAGTGGTTTTTTCAGATAAAACAAAATTTAATATCTATGGTCCGGATGGATATAACCATTATTTCCATGATTTGAGGAAGGGACCACGTTTCTTGGAGCGTTACCATAGACGCGAAGGAGGTGTTAAGGTCTGGGGTGCGATTTCATGGTATGGAACTGTTGATCTGGAGTTTTCTACACTAGAAATGACCCAAATTCATACAAGAAGAAATTGGAGTAGTTTTCCCCAAGTTAAGCAATATTTTTGGACCAATATATTGGACATTCCAATAAGCACCAATCCACATCCACACTGCAAGGATCATTAAAAGTTGGATATCGAAGCAATATGTTAGCTTGCTACAATGGGCACCATACTCACCGGATCCGAATACATATTATGGAAACCTTGCGGGGATGGGTGGTTCGAGGAGTGACAACAATTTGACAATATGGAATCACTTATTACGGCAATCAAGACAGCACGGAATGACGAACGCTATGATGCACTTCCCAAGAGGGTTTATGAAGTTATTTTAAATAAAAATGGTTATACAAGATATTAAAAGAAGAAAAAAATATCTTTGGTCTTACTATTTCTTCATTTTTCCTAATTTAAGAAGACGTTTCTATTCAAATGGAGCACAGTTGATTTTTTACAAAAAGTGGAAGGGACACGCCTCGTGGCTTAGATTATTTTGATACTGAAACAGCTCTTGCTCTCGGAGCTACATGTTGCTGTTAGTGTAGAGTGTAGACTAAAGTGCGAAATTAATAATATTTCTGTAGTTTTAATGAAATCAATGTTACCGTGCTACCGTACTAAGCGCTGAATTTACTACCACCAGTGTACATTTTCAATACGGACACCACCTTCTAGAACATTTAAACACAGAGACTAATCCTTTCAATGTAGATAACAGCATTTTAAGTTTTGTCTTTTTACATTGGAATTTGGTTAAATCATCAGTAACATATTGACGTGAAAGTTAGTTCCACATTACGCATCTACATCAAGAAAACTGTCCTTGTCAATAAGCACGATTTTTGTATTTACCTAAACACCTTTGCATTGTCAGTGCTCTGGATGTCTTCAACTCGACATCCTACGTTCATAGCCGCGCACTTTTAATAGAGCGACTTTTGGCTTAGAGTGACCTTTTAGCATGTGAGCACCGTTGTGTAGTAGTAAGTGTGTTGGAACACTACGCAATGCTGCCCGGGTACAATCCTAGCAAACACCTAAAAGTTTTTCACGGTGCCACCTCTTTCGAATGTCTGACAAGCAATCAAAGAGTATCAATTGTCATGAAGAGCTTCTTAGCTCGCTGTTCGGAGTCGGCAAAAAACTGTAGGTCCCTTCCATTCGTGCAAAAATATATGTAACACGGACACACATATGGTTGCAATAAGCAGGCCCAGATTCACCCCAAGCTCTAGCGCCTCCTAAAGTAAAGTACTTGTAGCTAACAAGGCTATCTTTTCCTTTCGCTGTCATAACAGAGATCTTATTTTAATGATTTTCGGATGTGCCCTCCCCTTACATAGAGTTCACGTTAAACGAATCGAGAGCATTCAACGTCGCTTTCTCCGTTTTGCTCTTCGTGGGCTACCCTGGAACCACCCATTTAAATTACCTCCCTATATTGATCGCCTTAAACTTATTAACTTGAATACCCTTGATGAACGCAGAAATGCAGCTGATTTTCTCTTTATTCATCGACTCCTCTCAGGTTTGATCGACTGCGCATCTCTTTACAACTCCATATACTTTAATACTAACCCCCGTAATGTACGCTGCCCTCGTTTCTTCTATCTGCCCACCCACCGCACCTCATATGGCTCCAATGAACCAATCTCCCGTATGTTGCGGAATGTCAACTCAAACTTTACTGTTTTCGACTTCAACAGTAGCTCTTCCCACCTTAAATCCGATCTCCTTCATCCCCCTCAACCTTAGATTTTAAATTTTAGTTCTTAAGTTTAGTTTTTAAGTTATGTTTAAGCATGTAATTAGCCAAATAGATGGAGGCTTTCGCCCAACTAAAATTAAAAAAATTAAAAGTAACCAAATTGTCTGTCGGAACAAGGATCCTATGATCAGTCTTCGTCAGATCTCCACAATGGTGTCATTTATCGCGCTTAATTTTGTCCGTTGAACTTTGTACGAGTCTTTTAGGGCTTTTTGTTTCCTCATTCTGTTTTTTTCAGTTGGTTGCTTAACTTGTGTAAATTGTGTATATATTTAATGTAGGTAAGCCAATATTATCTTATTTTTAAGACCACCGTTTTGTGTTATGTTCTTCCTCAATGCTTTCGTGTCGTCAGTTGCCACATTCGCTGTGAGATGTTGACATCTCTTTAGGAATAACAAATCCTTAGCTGTATAGGTATTAGGTCAGTTCGCGTACGGCCAAAAACTACGAAAATCTACGAAAAGTTACGAAAACCCGCTCGCGCACGCAAAAATTTCGTAGTTTTTCGGAAAAACGAGTCCTCACGAGAGAGTAAAAAATGTCCCCATGCTACGAGTTTTACCACAAGAAATTTCTTTGGGCTGATATATGAAAACTGTCAAATCTGTAAAATCACATACATTTTTCATTTTTTTTTTTTGTTTAACGCGTGCGTTTACTTTTTCCTAATTTTACTGTCTTTGACAGAATTTCACCCCTACTCTTAGAAATTTGACAGAAAACACGCGAGTACGCGAACGGAACTCTTAAATTACAAAACAAGATTCATTTTATTAGTTTATATTTAAATAACCTTAAATAAATGTGACTTTTAAAATAAGCAGATTTTTTACATTGCGTTCCTCGGTCATTCGTTGTTAATTCTATCTTGAATTACAAGTACTAAGCTCTCAGTTTCCAATTTTTTTTTATATTGCGCACTCAATTTTACATATGGGTTCATTCCAGTTGACAATTTACTTCCACATTAATGAGTCCCTCGACGCGACGATCACGATCACTGAAAGTGATTTATTTTATTCGAATACCAGTCATGTCAAGCGAAAACCCCTTATCAATAAAATTGAAGATTAATAAAATAAACAACTGTTTTGTAATTAGCATTCATTTAGCATGGACGTCACTTGTCAATTCAATATTTTTAATTGGTAGATAAAAGTTGCAACGTCTAGAAGCAATTACAATTCAGCGGTAATCCTCAAGAAATCGTCATCATCATTATTTTGAATAATAAATGCGCTTATCTACGAATAGCGCAAAATTGAATGCACGCAGCACGCGCAATGTGATGTACTCGTACGTGTAATTGAATTGGGCTCACTGAAAATTATAGTATCCACCAATGAGTACTTATCAGTTCTGTGAAAATTCAAACTAACGTGGGAACTTGAGGCAGTGTCACCTAAACCTACCCATTATTCTCGTGGTCATAGAATAGAAATGTGAGTGGTCGAAATGGCTTTTTTCAAACACGCAGCAGATACCTTTTGGAAGCGTCCTACGCACGAGTATCGCTACCTCACCGAACAAAATTAAATGAATGTGGTTTTCGATTACCACACTCGGAGCGACATAATCCCATTGAAGGTATGTTACAACGGGTTTGTGGGCAGATCGGGTTCTAAAGCTCTCGAACGACGGGCCCTCCATACGAATGAAATCACAGCTTAACTTGCCTTTTTTTACGTTGATGGATCGAAACGAAATTGGATCTTCGCAAGTGAATGCATAAATGACCGTCAACGTATTTCGTTTTAGGGGAAAGAACATACAGGCGTAGACTGGGTTACTACAGGGTAACGTTCCAGAAACTTTCGACGTAACTTGAAATGATTACAATCGTGTCAAGTAAATTCTCTACTTACAAATTAGACTACATCAACTTGGGGTTGTAGAAACTACATATACATAAATATACATACTTATGTATGTAGGTAGGTTCGATCCTGTGCATAAAGTTCTTTGATATCTCTTGTGATTGTCTGCACACATACTGCAAACTAGACTCGGTCACAAGATTTTGATGAGTAAACATCTATAGCGGGGTCCCTAGGATTTTTCGAGGCTGAAGTCAATAGCGATATTTACTACATGTCTAGGCCGTGAGTTGAGCACTCAGTTCCTGAAAATCGTTGCAAAAACCGGACCGGTTCGATAACGGCAAAAACCGTAGGTTTCTTGGTGCAAAAATATAACCCTGGTCCACCTGAGCTGTAGCGCCACCTAAGAAAAAGAAAGAGCCGACATACTGGCAAGACCGGCGGCGGAATAAGTAAATACCTTCACGGTTGCCGCTATTAGGTACGGCTATAAAAGTAGTAAAAACCGATTTTAATCAAATCCAAATATACAAAACGGCCAAGGCCATGATAGAGAACCCCAGTCCGCAGAAGGCAAGGAAAGTACTTTATCTTGACAGGACACAAATAAAACTAATGATTGGACTATACCCTGGTCACATCATACAGACTGGAATTATTGCAGCATAGCATCTGCCTGACTGCGAAGAAGAGACTAAAAGAATCCAACATTTCCTCTGCAAATGCCCTGCTTTATGGGCAATAAGGTCTGGTATCGCTAATATCTATCGAATTCACAAGAACCCCGGGCCCTCATCACGTAAGACAGTCGACGTTGCTTTCGATATCATTATCGATAGCTATGCTTCACGTAAGCATAAAACAACTCATATATCGTCCAAGTGATATCGACTGTGAAACTGGGCATAAATGTTTAGTTCACTTCACATAACAAGAAAATCTCTCAAATACTATCCTCTCGGCGATGGCGATTCCACAAGAGCTATTTAGCTGTCGTCTTGGTGTATTTTAGGGATGCTTTCATTGTTTTGCCGCCATAAGCAGTGGGCCAGCGAGATAGAAGAAAATAGAGAGCGAGAATAAAGCTAAAAATATAACCAAAATGAGAAAACAAATTGAGAATTAGAGCGCAAATGACATTTTTGTCAATGCAGATGTTATTTTCAGTGGCTCTCAAACTTGAAAAAACGAGAGTGATGGGCGACACGAGAGAGATAATGTTTCGTGAAACAACCATTTGTCGACATCGTTTAGTGCAGTAGCATAGTCGACAATCGCCGCGTCGGTGAAGTTACATGATGAGAGCCCTGGAGTTTACACGTCATACAGAGCCGTTTTTTTTTTTTAAATCATAAACTCCGTCTGGCTTTTCATCCCCATCAAATTAACCTTTCTCAATACAGTTTCTAGATGGAAACACAATGGACCCTACTCGCGGTCTTCGTGAAGAGGCAGATATTCTCTCCTTACCCTCACCATCCAATCAACCAACCAACGATGATAACAAAAAATAAAAAAATCTGGAAATATTTAGAAAATGTCAATTGAGCTCATATTACTCAACACAATTGTCTTTATTAATGATTACGAAGCGACGCGATAGCTTGTCATCATCGAGCTTATATTTAGCTGCCATAACAACAATTCAAATGCAGGCTAACTTAATATATTTATATTGGCTACTGCTCGTAAGTAAGCTCTTTTTGTTTTAGATCAAATGGTATAACAATTAATAATTAATGAATCAACAACGGCATGCACTTCAATTAGTATGAAGAAAAATTCTCTCTCTCTCTCTTTTACTTTATCTCTAATTTTGTTTTCGTCTTTGCCTTAATTATTATCTATGCTGAATGCTGATGTGCGTTGCGGTTTTGTTTTCGATTTGTACTTGCATGTTCATATAATATAGTATTATACAATTCATGGCGCCCAACGCAACGCTAGCATTTCTTCACTGCCATCACTTCGTGTATAAACTCGAACATTCGCGCTGATTAATCAGACATTGCTTGCTTAGATTCTTGCAATTAGCATATTCAATTAGTTGTTCCAATGAACTCTCTGATACACCACACCATGCTCTTGTTATCAATAACTATTCTGGGTTGTCGTATATTTGTATGTTAACGTCATTGAATGATTTGTTGAGTTAATTCGCGACACGGAAATTCAATTTTGGTATGGTCAATTAATTAATACCGCAAAGGGTATGTTAAAACCACTTGGTTGAGTTAGATGCTGTTCTTTTAAAATTATCTATTGTACGCTTCTTTTTATTATGCCCTTAATTTCTATATTATTGAAAGCGCCTTTCATGTCTAGAAAAACGCATAATTTCTAAGTCACTATGTATTTGTTTTTCACTGAAGCCTAATCTCTTTCTCCTTTTGTTGTTGTTGCTGTTTTTTTTTTCGCGTACAACAATATACTCTCATTTGCTTGGTTAAGCAGAATGTTATTTGCTTTTGAAGCGGCCATCAAATTAAGTTAGTATATCGATTTTATTGTCACATACGAGTACCTAATAACATAAGCACACATGTTAACTCGTATGTAGGAAAAAATCTTGCATTATTTTTAATTGCTAACACATACAATACACGTGTATGTTGGAAACAAGTGCTAGTGATCAGAATTATGGCAAATAACATCGTACCTAAATAATTCCATGGAACTCATTGGTTTTTGTTTTTTTTTGTATGACCTATTGACATCGGTCCGCGAAAATTAACTTTTTATATCTGTCGAATCTATATTTATAAATACTCGTATTCCAAATACGTATCTATTTTTAGTTTTAAAGCCGATTATATGCGTTCTGATTTAATTTTTTTTTTATACGAGTACATACAATACATACAATACAATATGTACAGGGTGCACCATATTTTATGTCGGTATGGTGAATATTGAATAACTTTTAAAAAATCAACCGATTTCCATATACATATGTACATATGAGGTATTTTTATTTAATTTGGTCCTAAAGTGACCGACTCGCCTCTATTGACCAAAGCAAAATGTGCTCATTTAGCTGCGTTTTCCATCACTTTTTCGAGCGAATATTTGCCTTGAGCTGATCAACGGTCTGAGGCTTGCGGGTGTACACTTCGCTTTTCAAATAACCCCACAAAAAGAACTCCGGAGCGGTCAAACCTGTGGCCAGTCAATGTCGCCATTTTGTGACAGCACACGTCCAGGGAACTTTTGCTGCAGAAACGGCATTGTTTGATTTGCAGTTTGGCATGGCGCACCATCTTGTTGGAACCAGTAACCATCCAGACCTTTTTCACACATTTGTGGGCAGACACAATGAGCCAACATCCACCGATAGGTATCGATTCCCATCGACTGTTGCGCCTTATCTGAAGAAAAATGTCCCAATGATGGACTTTTTGGTCATGCAATGGTGTTTTATGCATGTCGTGTGGATTCTCCGTTCCCCGAATGCGGCAATTTTGCTTCTTAACGGCGCCAGAGAGTGTGAAATGGGCCTCGTCGTTCATCAAAAATTGCTTCCAAAAACAGGTTCAGTCCCCCCTGTTCTATATACCACTTTTAGTGAATTCAACCATTCAACGAACGAAACTATAAATTGTGGATTGTATGTTCGAACGTGAATATTTTGGCGTTCTACATTCCACTCAAGATGACAGCTGTAAATTCGTGTTCTACATTCCGAAAATCCTGTGATTTTAGTGAATTGAATTCGCTTGAGATTCTTGACGTGAATTGAATTCACATGCCGTTGTAAATTGAATTAATTAATTAATTTGTTGATCAGAATCATTTTGAGAAATATGAGTAGAATAATAAGACTTATTAGTGTATTAAAATAATTCCTTTGTTTAATATAGTACAACACAAAAATTAGAGGCAAGAGAGTATTCTCTTGAATTACATGAAAGAAAATCAAGATTTTCGAAGATCAAGATTTCACTGACTCCACTTCTCGCAGGATATCAACAAATATTTTCTTAAGCTACGAGCAGACGATATGCAAAAGTCGCATACATATGCGAGTCTGACGTAATTTTTACGTCATCATATGCGATTAAAGCTCGCATATCGTCTGAACACCTATTTAGGACAGTCCGCATATGCTCGCAAAGCATATGCGGACAATATGCGACACCTATTTTGCAAACCAATTTGCGACTTTTCCGCATATCGTGTGAACACTTTCGCATATCATTTGTGACAATTTGCGAGCATATGCGATCATTTGCAAGCGTCCCAACCATATGCGACCGGACGAAAACCTTACATTGCATATGACCGCATATTTGCGAACAAATCCTAGTCTACAGACAAGATTAAACTGCGCATACGAGATCTTAAAAGTTTGAACATTTGGTTTAGACTGTGTGTAGGTACTTTTTTTTTTACTTTTATTTTACATTTTGCTTTGGTTGGGTTGTGTTGTGAGTTGTGACAGTTAAATTGTGAAGATAATTATATGTAACTGTGTAAGCAATTTATCCGTAGGCTACCTAGCGGTACACGAAAAGAGTACGTGTCGCCATATCATTATAATAGTAGGTCTGTTTGGTAACTTTTTTATGCACAAGGAATTGAGACCTGTCAAATAGTAAAATCCTCTCAAAGAGAGAAAAATTGAAAAAAAAAATACCAAACGCTTTTTATCAAACCATTCAATTTGGTTTTTGTTTTCGACTAACAATGAAGATTATGACATTTCACAAACTAACAGATGGCTGGTTTGACAGATGTGAACTTTGAACAGCACAGCCCAATGAAGAAGTGTTGCGTAACATCGCAAGCTGAGAACCAAATGAGAGTAAAAAAAATTGAGAGCCATGAAACTGTCATGATTCTATGAAAGTTTACATAGTATTTCGAAAACTAGCGTTTTACCAAACAGACCTAGTATTCACTGGTATACGGAAAAGGTATTGCAAAGACCGAACATTTTTGTCAGTTGACAAGAAGCGCAGCGTCAGCAATAGGCCATCTGACGCGGGAATGCTTGATCACATGTTCGTGTCCGCTTTTTGAATTTGCGGTCTTACCAAACTAAGTAGATGATCAAATTGATCGGTCGACATGCGAACGAAACCGTGATACATTTCCGGTTCATCGCCATGCAGTTTGAGCAACAATTTTGCGCAAAAGCCTGCAGTCTCACGAAGTCGTACCCAATCTTTGGCCCATACACGACGAATTCTTTGCACTTGCACACTCGACTCTTCGTGGCTTCCATCTTCGTCGTCATTTTCCATCATATCTATTGCCAAAATAGCAATAGCAGCCCCTTTTCTTTTTGACATTTTTAATATATCTCCGCACTTTAAATTTGTCACAAATCACCAAAACAATATAGATAATACAAAATGTCAAAGGGTTGATAATGTTCGAAAATCTGCATATGATTGAAAATATGTGATCTGAAAATTGTGTCGCATATCGTGTGAACACCTCGCATATAGGCCACAACATTTGCGACCCCATTTGCGAACATATCATATGCGAACACCATGTTCGCAAATGCATTTGCAAGTTTTGGGACAAAAGTCGCATATCGTGTGAACACGTTTATATGCCAGTTTGCAAGCAATGCCTACTTTATAGAATTTGCGATCAATTTGCGAGTTTTTTCGTGACGTCAGCACTCGCATATATATGCGACTTTTGCATATCGTCTGCTCGTAGCTTTACGCACTCTAAAACTGTTTTTAAAAATGCAAAAATCATTAAATAAATTATTTTTCTTCAGTTGTCTAACTTCTGCTAACAATGCTTCGGGAAGATCCAAAATGTTAAATTTATCTCGCAAAATCTTCCTGCGAACTCTCTCCATTCGGTTTTCTTCACGGTTTTCACCAATCATTTAAAAACTTTGTTTTCCATTTTTTTATTGTAATGAAATATATTTTTTCTTAAATGTTTAATTCACTTGCACAAAACAAAAACCAAGAACTGAAAATCTCCAATGATTTTGAAATGATTTGACAGCTGTGTTTGACATTTCAAACAAATGAATTCGAAGTGGATTGCAAAAATTCGAAATCACTCGGAATGCAGAACACTGAATTCCATTCCAAGTGAATTTCAGTTCCGGTTTCAATTCACTTTCACTCGAAATGCAGAACAAGGGGGAGTGTCAACCATTCGAGCGACTGTTTGGCCGCATTTCAAGCGACGTGGACGGTCTGTCGGCCATAATCTTTGAGTCAATTGCACTTTATACGGAAACAAATGCAAATCATCCTTTAAAATGCCCCGCAAGGTAGTTCCACTGATGCCAAAATGTTGAACCCGGTGACGATATGACACATGTGGGATGTGGGTTCTAGGGAACACTCTCTTACCGCTTTAACCAGTTCTCCAAAAATATCGCGCAGAAAAATCTGAATGAAATCACAAACACTGAGTAAAGTGTAGATTGAACCAAAGTTATCAGGACTGCGCATTACATTCGACAGTTTTTTTTTAAGTGTAAACATCTAAGCGCGCGTTAGCAAAATTTCTAGTGGAGTAATTTCGCGATTTCGGCGAGAAATTCCCCGATTTCGGGGACGGAATTCCGAACGGTTACGAAATTTATAACTCAAATTTTATAGCAGCGCGATGAAATATTGACATAGTGATTGCTTATGTTCCTGGTCAACTTTTATATACTACTCTTTATCCCGGAAAATGGCATGGTTTTCAGAAAATAGTGAAAATACTTAACATTGGGAGGGAAAATTATTAAATTATTGGGAGTTATACAGTCCTAATTCAATAATGGCTTATCGGATTGAAAAACAAAAAAATAGGTGAAATTAGTAAATTTGTCCCTGATTCATTTGAGATATTAAACATCCTCCTGCGTTGTCCTGAAGCTGAGCAATGTTCAAAACAATTATTCAAAGCATCGCCCACAATTTTCCTTCAGTGGTGAACCACTGCCAGCAGTCGGGCAGCAGTGCTATCGTTGCAATAGTGTGTATGTGAGCATATGTGCGCGCTCGAAAATGATCATAATATGTACTTTGCATTTCAATGTTCTGCAATCATTATCACCATTTGCGGCTCTCGCACTCAACCAATCTTAACAAATGAGGTGCCAAAAGAAAGGATTTTCTAGAGCAGTGATTTGCATTTTTAGTTTATAAATATTATTAACAATCTCGCATGTAGAAAACCTACAACCTAGTTACGAATAAAATGGCTACCTACTGGCCTCTAGTGTCCTAGTGGCACCTTGTTGCAAAAAAATAAAGCTACTTTTCGTGATAAAGATCCTGATAAATATTAAGATTAAGTGTAAACAAATTGTTTATATTTATTATATCAGAGTGCATTTCGTCATTGCTCCAAGACATTATTTTCTTTAGACACCTCATTTGTAAATGTACGTTGAAATAAGGTTTTTCCGTAATAACTTCATTCATATGCTTTTTTATGTAAAAACTTGGATGAAAAGTTTTTATAACCGCGGACGGCGGGTAAGTATGTAGCGTGTCGGTTTTTCTACTTTTGGCACAGTACTACTAAGTTTGGGGGTTCCAGGTTAGTTTCCTGGCCTCGACTGCTGCGCATGGAGTGGATTCGATGAGTATACATATATACGATTGACTTGAATTTTATCGAACATCCCCCCTGTTCTGCATTTCGAGTGAAAGTGGATTGAAACCGAAATTGAAATTCACTCGGAATGGAATTCAGTGTTCTGCATTCCGAGTGATTTCGAATTTTTGGAATCCACTTCGAATTCATTTGTTTGAAATGTCAAACACAGCTGTCAAATCATTTCAAAATCATTGGAGAATTTCAGTTCTTGATTTTTGTTTTGTGCAAGTGAATTAAACATTTAAGAAAAAATATATTTTATTAAAAAAATGGAAAAAATGGAAAACAAAATTTTTAAATGATTGGTGAAAACCGCGAAGAAAACCGAATGGAGAGAGTTCACAGGAAGATTTTCCGAGATAAATCTAACATTCTGGATCTTCCCGAAGTTAGACAACTGAAGAAAAATAATTTATTTAATGATTTTTGCATTTTTAAAAACAGTTTTAGGGTGAGTAAGAAAATATTTGTTGATATCCTGCGAGAAGTGGAGTCAGAGAAATCTTGATCTTGGAAAATCTTGATTTTCTTTCATGTAATTCAAGAGAATACTCTCTTGCCTCTAATTTTTGTGTTGTATTATATTAAACAAAGGAATTATTTTAATACACTAATGGAAAGTCTTATTATTCTACTCATATTTTTGAAAGTGATTCTGATCAACAAATTAATTAATTAATTCACTTTACAACGGCATGTGAATTCAATTCACGTCAAGAATCTCAAGTGAATTCAATTCACTAAAATCACAGGATTTTCGGAATGCAGAACACGAATTTACAGCTGTCATCTTGAGTGAAATGCAGAACACCAAAATATTCACTTTCGAACATACAATCCACAATTTATAGTTTCGTTCGGAATGCAGAACACCCAATTCCACTTTTGGTGGTTGAATTCACTAAAAGTGGAATGCAGAACAGGGGGGATAGACTAGTTATAATTTACTTTCTTTCCAATAAAGTGGAGCTACACACCCCATCCGCGTGATGTTTACACATAGCTCGGCACTGTTGGATACAGTCGCATCATTTTTTTATTATTTTTTTTGTAATTCCGCGTTGACAGCTGTTTACATATCCTCAAGTGATGAAACCCTATCACAATCATAATAAAAGCGAATAAGTGAAGCAAAATTTGTATGTGGGAGAGTCAAAATTAAATGGTTGATCCAAAAATATGCCCCAAATATCAGCATTGAGTTTATAACTAGACCATTGATTTCAATCAACATAGAGTCTTGAGGGGTTCCTTTACTTATAATATATAGGTGTCTCTCCATTTACTACATTGAGAAAAATTGAATTTGTTTACAGACAGAGAGAGAGGGACAAATTTCAAAATTCCACTCATTTAATGCAATTCAACGTCGATCTGTCTGTCTCTCGTTCTTGCTCTTCATGTGCCTGCGCTGCGTGTAAACATTATAAGGGTATGCATACCCTAAGGATGTGTAGATTATAAAAAAAATAAAAAAAATTCAACGAATAACGAGACAAAATAATGAAATCTGATGCACTGTGTAAATTTCATGTATTCGTCATTTGTTGTTTTGTGTTGATGTATGATTATTCTTCTGAGTAGATGAGAAAGGACATGAGATAGGTAATTTTAGGTGTGTTTGGTATCTTTTTTGGCACACGGAATTGAGATCTGTCAAATAGTAGAATCCTCTCAAAGACAGAAAACTTGCACAAAAGTAAACAAACGCTTCTCAAACAACACTTGGTCAAACCTATCAAATTGTTTTTGTTTTCCACTAACAATGAAGATTATGACATTTCACAAACTGTCAGATGGCTGGTTTGACAGAGTTGGCTCGGCCCACCCCGAGGAATTAGTCTTGCAGATAATTCATCGCAAAGAGAGATCCAAATGAGAGTAAAAAAAATTGAGAGCCATGAAACTGTCAGATTCTATGTAGTTTACGTAGAACTTTCGAAAACTAGCATGTTACCAAACAGACCTTTTATTAACTTGCTTACATAAATCCATCAACATACTCGTGACATCTGTTACATATGAATGTAAAAATAACTGATAGTACGGAGCACCTATTGCGCAGGTACAACTTGCACTTGACCGGATTTTTTTTATTATAATTTTTTTTTTTAAAAAAGACAAAAGTGTCCTTCAACGACAGGATACTCTGATAGTTGAGTTAAATTCATAGCTTAGGAATACATATTAACTTTCCAATTGTCCTATAGTTGGATATACCTTATGTGTGTTCATAACGATATGTAGACATTCCACATTTTACGAATACTCCACTAGACAAAAATCTTTGAAAACTGGCAGTACAAGGGTAATACAATGCATATACGCTTCCAATATATTTTTTTCTGGAATTTCATTCATTAATACGCTACTCATATATGTATGTATTTACAGTATTTATTTCTTTTAAATATTTTTGCACAAACGTACAGAGCTGCTGTGTCAGTGCATTATGCATTAGGCTGACCTCAAAACAAAAACGCAAACCAATTAATGTTAAACACTTTTCTAGCATATTTGCACTTTCATTGAATTGAACTTACAAGTCGAAACAGCACACAGAGGAGTATTTCATCGAATTATGCGTTCGAAGGTCTTTTTCTTACAAGTTCCTAAGAACGAAAAAAAAAACCGCGGCAAAGTAAAATAACCAGAAAATATGACAGTGCAATTTTCCCGTTTTTTTCCAATTGAGTGGAAATTTTTAACCATTTGTCTAAATTTCTTAAGGTGGCGCTACAGTTCGAGAAGAAACAGAGCCTACTTCTCGCAACCATTTGTGTGGGCATGCTAAATTTTTGCACGAATGGAAGGGGCGTACAGAATTTTGCCGACTCAGAAGTCAGAACTGCGAGTTTAGAATCTCATCTTGACAACCGATACTCCTTGAATTCTTGTCAGACATTCGAAAGAGGTGGCACCGTGAAAGGTGTTTGCTGGGATTGAACCCGGGCAGCATTGCGTAGTAGTCCAACGGGCTTACCACTACGCCACTGTGCTCCCTAAACCATGTCAGTCATATGAACTATTTTTTTGTTCACATTTTCTAGAAATTGCAATAGTTTTCTCCATTTATAAAGGGTGGTGCTTTATTGAATATTTATATATATATATAATTTATATATTTATATAGTTCGGGGATATATTCCAAAAACATTGTGCTTAAGTGCATGGATCGTTTCTAGATTGTCAGTAAACAGCAATCCTTAACGACACCCAATAAGTCTAACGGTGTCAAATCGCAGCTCCGTGGAAGCCAAATTACATCACCAAAACGGCTGATAACGTTTGATTCTTGGACGGCTTGTATGGTACGTAACGCCAATTAGAATGACATTGTCACGAACTTCATTCACAAACTCGCGGAGAGCAGCCACGAGTATGGCATTATTTCGACCGTTATTTTCAAAATTCGCGCTCTTTCGATAAAATAGATTCATTTCCGAACAGTAAGCCGACAATTATTTCCACTGTCACATGCCATGAGTCCATGGATATTTACTTTAGGGGGTACATATGTACGTCCAGCAGCGCCAAAAACGCGCTAAAAGAAGAACTGTTTTTAGAAAGGATAACAATAGTAATTAATAAGAATTGTAGAAGACTTTCTGGCACACTCCAATCTAACAGTATTAAATGACGGTAAACCTACCCATTTCTCTACGCACCACACCTTTACCCACGTTGACCTATCCTTAATTTCCTCACAGTTATATCCCAATACTACGAGTAAAACTCTTCCACACTTGCATGGAAGTGACCACTTTCCTATAATTACTACTGTTACTGTAGGCAACAGGTCCCTAAATCCAGGCCGACTTCCAAAATTTCAAGTTAACAAAGCCAATTGGCCCTTGTTTCAAAACACCGCGGCCAATTTTTTATCAAACACAACACCTTCCCTTAACATAAATAAAGAAGCCGCCATTTTACATAAATCCATAAGATGCGCAGCAAATGCAGCCATCCCCCAAAGCCATTCCCTACCCAATAAATCATCTGTTCCGTGGTGGAACAATGAAATCAGTAACCTCCGTAAAACCAAACAAAAAGCTTGGCATGTTTTCAAAAAGCACCCCAATCAAAACAACCTCATTGCTTATCGTAAATCTAACGCCCAATTCCGCAAAGCATCCAAACTCGCTAAAAAAACTTGCTTTGAAAACTTTACATCTAACATTAATCCAAAAGCCTCCTGTAAACAACTCTGGAATAACATAGGAACACTCACCGGCAATTATAGGCCCCGCTCTATAAATATTATCAGATCTGAAACAGACACACTATCCTCCCCAATTGATATCGCAGAACACATTGCTAAAACTTGGTCTAACCAGGCCCATGATTCCAATTTTTCACCTACTTTTCTCCAATCAAAATATTCCGTAATCACCAATCCACCTCCCCTTAACCCCCTTTCCTCAGCAAGCTTCAACGAACTCCCCATAAAACTTATAGAACTGGAAAACTGTCTTCGCACTGCGAAAGGTAAAACCCCAGGCTTTGATAGAATTTCATATTCATTTATAAAAAATGCTCCACCAGTCCTCAAAAAACGCATAATATCCCTCTACAATCTGATTCTTGACAACGGAATCATCCCCCAAGTATGGAAAATTGCCAATGTGGTACCAATACAAAAACCAAATAAAACAACTACCGAAGTCAGTGGGTACCGACCTATATCCCTCTTACCATGTGTAGGCAAAATATTAGAAAAGATCATCTCAAAACGGTTATATTGGTTTTTAGAAAAAAATAATCTTATAAATATAAACCAAGTCGCTTTTAAGTACGGCCGGGGAACCATGGATTCTCTTCTTCACATTGACGATTTTGTCTCATCTGCCTTATCATCAAAGAACCATATTACAATTCTGTCCATTGACTTTGAAAAAGCCTTTGACAGAGTTGGAATTCACATAGTCTTGAACAAACTCGTCGAGTGGAGAATAGGCCATAAGATTTTCAAATACATCAAGGCATTCCTAAGTAACAGACAGTTCCGAATAAAGTTAGATAATGCACACTCTCAAATCTATAATCTCAAAAATGGAATCCCCCAAGGATCTCCTCTGTCAGTAGTTATCTTTATGATTGCGTTCAATGAGTTAAGTCAAATCTTACAAAAATATAACACCATTCGGCACTGTCTATACGCTGATGACTTGATAATATTTACCAAAACCAAAGATTTAAATGTAGTCACCTCTACATTATCCTATATCCTAACCGATATAGACCAATGGTGCAATACCTCTGGAGCTAAAATCTCCTTTGAAAAAACTAAAATACTACACATTTGTAAAAAAAGTAGCTGCCCAAAACACCTAACACTTAATTTTAAGAACAACGTAAATGTAATGTAAATTCACTAAACATATTAGGCATAATCTTTGATTCTAAATTTAACTTTAAGAACCACTGTGAATACTTAAAAATAAGCCTAGCTGCCAGATTAAATATAATTAAGTATCTAACTTCTAAGCATTCATGTTCTCACATAAATACTATAATCCGAGTTGTTAAATCCATTATATTGTCGAAAATGGACTACGGTCTAGTCATCTATGGCAAATGCCCAAAAGCCTCCCTTCAACTTTTCAAACCGCAGTATCACGCCGCAGTTCGGACCGCTCTCAAGGCCTTCAGGACTACGCCAATAAAAAATATGTTAACAGAAGCTGGCCTCCTTTCGGTGGAAGAAAGACTTGACTATCTAACGGCCCTCCTCGTACCTAAGATAATAACATCCCGAGAATCCCCCATAATACTGGACGCCAAAAAAGCACTATCTTGGAAGAGAATACCACAGCGATCATCGGCTATCTACAATGCACTGCACTCTCCGCTATGGTCTGATATGCCAATCAGTATTCAAACACATAAAACGCCTAGACATCCTCAGTGGTTATTAGAAGAATCCTCTATTATATCCCACCTTCACAAATATAATAAAACAACTACAGTCAACCAGATATACAAAACTATTTTCAAAGACGTAACACAAAAGTTCATAGATACAAATTGGACCCTAATTTTCACCGATGCATCGAAGACAGAAAACTGCACCGCGTTCGCGGTGGTTGATTGCAGCAGCAACGTTCTTGTTAAGGGCATATTGCCGCAATACTCTTCCATATTCACTGCTGAAGCACTTGCTATATTCCATGCAACAAAGCTCCTCCCAAACAAGAAGATACTTATTTGCACCGACAGCCTTTCTACAATTTCCGCCATTCAAAACATCAGCAATACAACACCGATAATTGAAGGGATCAGGGATAACCTAATCACAAACAAAAACAGGCTTAAAATAATGTGGGTTCCTGGTCATGCTGGAATAACAGGAAATGAGCAAGCCGATGAAGCTGCAAAAGCCGCAACAACAGAACCTCTTATCACTTTCTCTAACTACAACAAAAAGGACCTCCAATATAAACTGAAAACCTTGTGGAAAAAACAAGACAGAATATGTGGAAGGAGTACATCCATCACTACTCATCAATCAACTCCCAAGCGGAAATGGCCACATACTCACCTAACTGTCCAAAAAATATGATCAAATGCTTTCTACGACTCCGCATGGGCCACACAAACCTTACACACAGTCATCTACTATCCAGAACTGATCCACCAATTTGCCACTTTTGCCAAAACAATTCCTTTCTCTCCCTGAAACATCTACTTGAATGCCATAATATCAACGACACAGTCAAAAACATCTCCACCACTCCACTTGCCGATAATTTAAAAACTCCAACAGAAACTAATATAAGAAATGTATATAAGATACTTGTAACTCTAAAAATTAACAACCTTATTTAAAAACTAACCCCTTTCTTTTAAATCTAGCCGATAGCCATGGTAGCTAGCGCTATATATATAAGATATTATAATGTAATTAATTACTTTATAATAAATAAATAATAATAATAATAATAATTAATAAAAATAACTTTTACACATTGTTTACTAGTATTTAAATTTTATAAAAAAATGTATTTCAATTTTTTTTTACAAGAATAAAAATATAAAAAATCACGTTTTTCAAGGCACTTTAAAAAAAAACTTGCTCACGGTCTGCATCATGTCTCCTTGAAATGTTGATGGATGTGCAAAATGTAAAAAAAATCTTGTAAAGTAAGAGCAATTTCTGGCAGTTTAAAAAAGTGCATTTTTTTGTTAAAAATGTAATATATTTATAAACTTTTTTAAACGAAATATCAAAAATCCGGCTCTACTATAGAAAAACTATTTCGAACATTTAAAAAAAAATGCATCAAAAAATATTAAAAACTGAATAAGTTATCATGCAGACCGTGCCGGAAAAAGTAGTTTTGAGAAAAACGCGTTTAAAGTTTCAAGTGCGTTTCGCTCGAGGTCACGCGCAGCTCACTTTGAACGATCAAATACAACTAACCTTCACTTCAGAATCCTAAATATATTCTCCTCAGGCTTTCTAAATGTCCCTATACTTATAAGTACATACTTTAGGATAACTGAAGGACTCCGAAAGAAACTGCCTCAAAGAAAGGCCACCTGCGCGATTTGGGCTCTCGTCGGGCCGTCACATTTTCTTAAATAACTTTGGATCTATGGGGAATGTTTACAATCTGCTTTCACATAATGTACTCCTAAAACTATAGAGAATAATAATCTGTAAAAAAAAAAGTAGCGATTTTTTTTTTAATTCTGGACGTATGTACCCCCTCCCCTTAACAAATTACAATTATCAAGGCATGTTTCTTCGATATGACTTTAAATTCAAATTTCATTATAAATCATTTACCTTATTTTTAATGTTTACTATATCTTTGTAGGATATGGCTACGATGTTTTATCAGATATACCAAATCTATCAGATATCGATTCATATTCGATAGTTAAACTCAGAGAAAAGCGACAGACGGATGCAAAAACGCAGTACGAGAGCATACCACAAAATCCAACAGATCAATCGAATAACAGTACAACAAATGTCGATGTTAAACAAGAACCACCAGGCAATGGCTCACAATCATCAACAGCGACACCATCAATTATTATTCCCATTGTAACTAATGACAGACCACTACTTGGTGTGAATGGTACAGGACAACGGAAAGATATTGGAGATAAATCAACAACTAAGCCCCCGGTTGTCTCCGAACCAATTCAGCCAGGTACTAAGAAGCCAACTATGTTTCCAAAGAAAGCTTCGTCTATTGTGCCGCCGGGTCAAGCCTCGACCGAAACACCACTTGAAGCAATTGTGGATAATATCGATGTACCTGAAAATGAGACATTGCAAGCTCTGCAAAATAGAAATTTCACGGTCAATCAAACTTCGGTGAGTTACAGTAAATCTAACTGTCTATGGTTTTATTGTTATTAAACTATAGTGTACCCAGTTTATATGTTAAGCTTAGACAGATGGCAAACTCTATAAGCTTGCCCTCAAAAATATATTAGCGCACATATCTACAAGTCTATTTTACTTATTAACTTATGGCGGCGCTACAGTTTGGGTTGGACATGTACTATCGATGCATGGGCAGTCTCTTTCTGAGACACATTCGCTTTCCATATCCTTCGTAAGTTGGACACCTGCGGTGTAAGAATTTTTGTCCAACTTATAAGGGTGTGTGTGGGCACCGTAGCGCAAGTGGTTAGTGCGTTGGACGACTGTGCCAGCGGTCTTGGGTTCGAATCCCGCCGCAAACACCTAAAAGTTTTTCACAGTGCCCACCTCTTTCGAATGTCTGACAAGCATCAAAGAGTATCATTTGTCACGATTGAGCTTCTCAACTCGCCGTTCGGAGTCGGCAAAAAACTGTAGGTCCCTTCCATTCGTGCAAAAATATAACACGCACACACAAATGGTTGCGAGAAGCAGGCCCAGGTTCACCTCGAGCTGTAGCGCCAACTAAGTATAAGGGTGTGTATTTTTATTTTTTATTTTATTAAATAAAAATTAAAGGTCAATATATTGTACACGATGAAACAAAAACGAACATTTCGTTATTTTACCGCTATGTCGTTTTGTTCAGTGGTTAACCGAAGATATGGAACAAAATCCATCCCATACATACATCCATGCACACACATTACATACCCTTGGCCAACTTTCCCAGGTTATTCCATATGAGAGATTGTCATCAAAGTGTTCAAATTTGCGGTCAAGTTCCAAGATAGGCAGGTGGGCAAAATATAAAGGTGTCCAACTTTCGCAGGGTATTTAATATGAGAGACGAGAAAAAGTATGAAAATTTGTGTCCAACTTCCAAGGTAGGCAGGTGGACAACATACATATGTATAAAGGTATTTTGAGGAATATTTGTATGGAATTTTCTTGGTGCAGTCAAATATTGGCCAACTTAGCCAGGTGTCCAACTTACAAGTGTGTCCAACTAGAAAGGTTTCACTGAATAACATTTTTTAGTCCAGCTCTGTTAACTACATACGTGTATAGCAATATAATGCTCATATATATGTATGTATTGATTTCATTCCATTTTTTTATCATTAACAGGACCATCATGTTTATTACAACAGCACGATTTACATAAGTAAGGAACAGGCGAATGCATTTTGGGATTCATTCAAAAA
This sequence comes from Brachyopa scutellaris, assembly GCA_949775065.1. Classification (NCBI taxonomy): domain Eukaryota; kingdom Metazoa; phylum Arthropoda; class Insecta; order Diptera; family Syrphidae; genus Brachyopa; species Brachyopa scutellaris. The sequence goes on along the minus strand of OX459112.1, from coordinate 80,661,131 downwards.
TGTCAGCCCAAATGCTATGCTCTCTGCGTCCCATCGACGAGCAATGGTAAATAAACACCGATATCGATGAAACTCTTTATTATTAATTTATTTTGCACTGTTTCTCAGACCGTAGAACTTAGTTTCGATTTTCCCTTCTATGGTAACCTTGTTAGAAATGTCACTGTCGCAACAGGAGGTTTTCTCTATACAGGAGAGTATGTGCATTCATGGTTGGCCGCAACACAATACATAGCACCGTTAATGGCAAATTTTGACACGAGTCTGTCGAATGATTCATTTGTGAAATTCTACGATAATGGTTTGTTAAAATAAATATTTAGGAGAAATGAATGTTAATGATTTTTTTTTTTTTTTACAGGCACCGCATTCACAGTAATTTGGGAAAAAGTATCACTGCAAGACAAACAAGATGTTGGCACATTTACGTTTAGTACCACATTACATAAGAATGGTGATATCGTTTTCACCTACTTCATCGTACCAATTCTGATTAGTGCGATACAAGATGATAAACATCCAGTTAAAGTTGGCCTGTCAGACGCGTACATAATTGACAAAGTTGTATTCTGTAAGCTGTGCCCATTTATTATGGCAGTAAACATTAAGTGATATAATATACTTGCAGTTTCCAGAAGAAAAACAATCTACGAATATCATCGAGTGAATTTTGGGAGCTCGGATATTAACAATTCAACGCTTATTTTCTTAAAGGCCCTGCCGACTTGCTTGACCTATACGGATTGTGCTTCTTGCATACACCATGATACAACATTTGAGGTATGATTCGGCTTTCTTATTGTCAGGCAATGGATACAATTATAATAATTCTGCATTGATAGTGCGCATGGTGCCCGATTTTAAATAGATGCTCAACGGGAACGGACAGAAAACGACAAGATTGGTTGCATAAGGGTGAGTTCCTTTTCTACCAACTATAAAACTAAAAGTAAACATGTGATCATGTATATCCAGGTTGCGACAGAGGGCAAATAAATGATATCCATTTATGCCCAGCTATTGGACAGAAAGGCAATAATGCTGCACAATTTGCAAATAATACAACAACGGGCAACAGCGACAACATTCACGGCGGCATTTATCACCCATCTAAAAGTGAAGAAAATAATGAGACACCGTTTATGTCTAAATCAGTTCAGCCGATAAATAAGGCTAGCATCAGTGGTGCGTCTACAGCGGAGGACGGCGAAACGCATAGCATGGGCGTGGTAATAGGTTTCCTTCTCCCAATTTGTTTGGTAATGACTGTCCTCGTTTGGATTCTGTACGCATATCGCAATCCACATACTAAGAGTGGTCAACTTTTGATTCAGGTGAGTTACTGATGACGAAATAGAAATCGCAAATTGAATATATTGTTTATATTTTACAATATTGTATCTAACTCTTTCATGCAGTCCAAACATCTTCAGGTTTGTATAATAATAGAAGTTAGGATTTGATTGAGAATGCAGTTTGGTTGTGTTTTATAACCCAAGTCGATTATTAATGCCACTAAAAAGTAAGAATATAAAATGTAAAGAGGCCTTTGTATGGAAAGACTTTAATAAGTACCAAAGCTTTAAGTTTAATCTTGACTCACCCCTTTTTACTACTGCCTTACGAATTGGACTGTCCATTAAAACATGGGTCATGTCTTAGCTGACAAAATTGATTTTTGAATTGTATAGAGGTTAGATGCTCTTTGAATCAGTAACAATTTTCAAGTAAAGGAATAGACCTTATAATTATTTAAAGTGACGTTTGGGTCATTTTAAATTTCGAGTCGACTATATGTTTAAAGTCGAGTATAAGGTAACTATGAATAGCAAAAAGTATATTTTTTGTTATGTAGGTGTGGTGAAAAAGTAGTAAAAGACGAAAAAACGAAACAGCTACTGGAATGCGAAAAGGAGAGGAGATGATTTGAATTTGACAGATTGCATCAGAATTTTAACTGAAGAAGACGCGACAAATTTTTGAGTTCTTCTTTTTTCTTTTTTCTTGCCTTTGGCTTTTATTTTTTAATTAATTTCAAGACTGAAGTAACATTTAATTTACACAATAATTTAATAAAGTAAAACGTATAAAAAGGACCAAGTGGACTACAAGAACGCGTTTTATTCCAACATTCTCAAAAATTTATATTCTCAAAAATTTAAATACATGATGTCAATCTCAGGAATAACAGTGGTAAGCAAATGTCCAATTTGCAATAATATTTATACAGAAAAGCAAATGGCGGAATGTACGCAATGCAAAAGGTGGATTCACTACAAGTGTGCGAAAATTGGCGATGAAGTCGCAGAAGATCCCGATTGGAAATGTGAAATTTGTATTGCTTCAAATGCAACACGAGTACAATCTATGATTAACTCAATTGAAGCACCAACAAAATCAGATACAGCGTCAGTTTTATCAAACCGTTCCAAAGGAAGATCTGAAAGAATCCGTCAGCGTATGAAAATCTTGGAAGCTGAAGAAGAAATACTACGGAAGCAGCAACAGCTGCTAACCCAACGTCAAGCACTTTTAGATGATATGTCGGATGAGGAGCTGGAGATCCAGTCATTGCATACAGACAAGGAAGTCGGACGATCCCGTCAGGATATGATCCATCAAAAGGTCAAAGTGAATGCACAAGACCCTGTGGATGCACCGTGTGGAAAGTCAATAATAAATAAACCGAACGATATCGTCAAAAAGTACTTGGCTGAAATGCCACAAAACAAAAAAGAGTTCCAAGATTTGAAAAATAAATTTCCATCATATGAGTCACAAGCAATCGTAGATTGCAATCATTTATCTACGCATCAATTGGCCACAAGACAAGTGGTGGCTAGAGACCTTCCGATATTTTCTGGCAATCCATGGGAATGGCCCGTATTTGTTAGCAGCTTTCATCAGACAACAACAACTTGTGGGTTTTCAAAAAGCGAAAATCTTATACGCTTACAACGAAGTTTGAAAGGCAAGGCAAGGGAAGTGGTCGAAGCTCAACTAGCATTACCATCGTGTGTACCACAAATTATTGAAACACTAAGATTGTTCTTCGGCAGGCCTGAAATAATAATGGAGCACTATATTTCGAAAATCCAAAAGATGACATCGCCGAAAATGGAACGAATGGATACCGTAATAGAATATGCTGTTGCTGTCAGAAACCTTTGCGCGACTTTGGAGCAAGCAGATCTGCGAAACCATATGTGTAATCCAATGTTGATGAAGGAGCTCGTCGACAAGTTACCACCAGTCCTTAAGCTGCAATGGGCAACACATAGGCGAAATGAAATAGACGTTGACAACATTTGCGTGCTTGGAGACTGGCTTAATGATCTCATTACAGACATATGCAGTGCTATGCCATCAACTTCCTGGTTTCGACCCAAAGAAGTGCAACCAAAATCAACAGCTAAAAGAGAAATATTAAATATTCATGAAGAGGCGCAAAGAAAGTCAAATCCTACAAAGCCGATTAATTATTTGAAAAAATGTCAGGTATGTCAAGGCAATTGTAAAACAGTTTCCATTTGCAGGCGTTTTTTGGATTGGAACGTGTCAGAACGATGGGAGTTTGTGAAAAAGTCAAACCTCTGTCGACAATGTCTCAAAAGGCATCAATTTAAATGTGCCACACCAGTGCCATGCTCGGAGGACAATTGTACCAGGAGACATCATCCTCTGTTGCATAACATTCAGCAGGCAAACTCAAATAACAACAATGATGAAAACGTCACCATGAGTCACCAGTCCTCCACGGCAGTTCACTTTAGAATTTTACCAGTGCTTCTGTCCAGCAACGGGAAAGAGGTGCAAACTTATGCCTTTTTGGATGAAGGGTCATCTAGTACCTTGCTAAATGTGGACATAGCGAATCAACTTCACCTTGAAGGGAAAAATGAACCATTATGTCTGAAATGGAGTGGAACAATATCCAGGCAGGAGAAGCAGTCAAGAAGAGTTGATGTAACAATCGCTGGAACTTATTTAAATGCACCAAATTTCCGAATTGCAGATATCAGGACTGTACAAAATTTAAACTTGCCAACTCAGTCGCTCGATTATGGATACGTTGCTAAAAAATATCCGCATCTACGCAATTTGCCAGTGGCGTCGTATAGTAATGCCAGTCCAGGTATTCTTATTGGTCTTCGAAATTGGCATGTGGCGATTCCTCTAAAAATCAAAGAAGCCTCTGAAGATGAACCAATTGCAGCAAAATGTCGCCTGGGCTGGACTGTCTTTTCTACCATAGAACCGGTAGAAGATATTAATAACAGGTTTGATCAACATCTTCAACTGTGTGAGTGTCAGTCAGCGAAAGATACGAAAACTCATCAGATGATAAAGGAATTCTTTTCCGTGGATAGTTTGGGTATAGCTGGACCGAAAGATTCTAAACAGATCCAAGATGAAGAACGAGCAAAATCTCTATTAACCAAAACAACAACTCATCAAAAAAATCGATACGAATCTGGACTTCTGTGGAGATATGACAATTTTAAATTACCGGACAGTCGACCCTCGGCGATTCGCAGGATGTTGTGTTTGGAGAAGCGTCTGAAATGTGATAAAGAGTTAAAGGATAACTTAATCAGACAAATAAAAGAATATGAAGAAAAGGGTTATATTCGAAAGCTCAGCAGTAAAGAGTTGGAAGTACAACATGAACGGATTTGGTATTTGCCGATATTTCCTGTCCGTAATCCAAATAAGCCAAATAAAATTCGAATCGTCTGGGATGCTGCAGCTATGGTGGATGGTGTTTCGTTAAATACGTTACTTATGAAAGGCATCGACTGGAACTCGTCGCTACTGGGTGTTCTCATACGCAGCAGGGAAAGAAAAGTCTGCATTTCCGCAGATATAAAAGAAATGTATCACCAGGTAAAGATTCCGGAAAGGGACCAGCATGTGCTTAGGTTTTTGTGGCGAAATGATGACGATGTCAAACCTGAAACATATGTGATGCAAGTCATGACATTTGGGGCCACTTGCTCTCCCAGTTGTGCCCAGTATGTGAAGAACCACAACGCAATGCAGTTCAACGACCAGTATCCACGAGCAGTGCAAAGTATAATAAAAAATCATTACGTCGACGATTTATTGGACAGCGTTGATGTTGTGTCTGAGGCAGTACAGTTGGCAAAGCAAGTATCGATAATTCACGCAAAGGCTGGCTTCGAAATCCGAAATTGGAAATCAAATTCTTGTAGTGTTATGCGAGAATTAAACCCGGGATCATCTGATGTTAGCATGAACTTAAGCTTAAATCCGGAGTCTTCAACTGAAAAAATATTAGGATTGTGGTGGTGTTTAACGACAGATGAACTAACTTTCTCCTTACGTTATAACAAAGGCAGTCAACGAGTACTGAAAGGAGAATGCCGTCCAACCAAAAGAGAAGTCCTGTGTGTTTTAATGTCAATATACGACCCTCTCGGACTTATTTCCAATTTCCTGGTATATCTGAAAATATTGCTGCAAGACATTTGGCGAAGCCGTATAGAATGGGATGATCCCATCAAAGACGATCAATTTGATACATGGAAAAAATGGATCCGACCACCAAAACTTGATATTAATGACCGTTGGTTCCAAGGTCCCGAATTTTTATTAGAGGATGAAGATAGATGGCCCAAAGATGTAACATCAGATCCCGAATTAATGGAGGAATTATTGGGGGTACATGCAAGCGTGCGACCTCTCATCGACATTACTAAGTTTTCGAAATGGAACAAACTGTTAAGGACTATGGCGTATGTTATCAGGTTTCTTAATATCAAAGTAAAAATGAAGCCTCAATTACTTACTCACGGAATTTTAAATGGTGAAGAGCTTAAGCTAGCGGAGACTGTGTTATTTCGAATAGCTCAGAGGGATGTCTACTATGATGAAATCAATTATCTCAGAAAACAAGACGAACGTAAGGCAGATGGTTTACAACCTACAGTTCATCACACAAGCTCTATCCGACGCCTTTCACCATACTTAGACGAGCAGCAAGTTCTCCGAGTACGAGGAAGAATTGATGCAGCCACATTCGTTAACGTAGACACCAAACGTCTAGTGATTCTTCCAAGAAACCATGGAATAACTCATCTTATAGTTCAGAGATGTCATGAAAACTTTCTACATAGCAACCATGAAAGTGTAGTAAATCAGCTACGACAAACTTACCTTATTCCAAAGTTAAGATGTGTAGTGAGGTCGATCTGCCGAAAGTGCCAATGGTGTAAAATTAAAAACGCAAAACCGAAAGATCCAGAGATGGCACCCCTTCCACGTGCAAGATTGTCAGCGTATTGTGACCCGTTCGCGTTCACAGGAGTGGACTATTTTGGTCCGTTGATAGTGGCAGTTGGGCGACGACAAGAGAAGAGATGGGGAGTGCTATTTACGTGCTTAACCATCAGGGCTGTCCATGTAGAAATAGCTCACAAAATGGACGCCGACTCATTCATCCTATGTTTCCAAGATTTCATTCAAAGACGCGGGCAGCCTAAAGAAATATACTGTGATCGAGGAACCAACTTCATTGGAGCAGAGAGGCTGTTACGTCAAGAGTTAGAAGCAGTGGATCCAGCTCACATTGCGAAACATTTTGTGAGTCCCTCGGTAAAATGGATGTTCAACCCGCCGGCGTCACCTCATATGGGCGGAGCCTGGGAACGCTTGGTACGCTCTTTCAAGAAAGCGCTATATAGCTCATTGCCTGTAAGGACACCAAACGACCCATTACTCAGAAGCTGCTTGGTGGCTGCGGAGAATATCATAAACTCAAGGCCACTTACGTATGTGCCACTGGAAGAAAACTTGGCAGAGGCTTTAACTCCAAACCACTTCCTGAGATTGACATCTGGAGGAGGCAATCCTATCGGGCAGCTGGATGAAGGCCGGAAAATTTTAAAATATACTTACCAGTATAAGGAAAGATTTGCTAATAAATGCTGGGAGCGGTTCATAAATGAATACACACCGGAGCTGACGCTGCGCTCAAAGTGGTATGATCCAGTGCAACCATTAAAAGTTGGAGACATCGTGATGATTATCGACAAAGACCTGCCAAGAAACAATTACCCAAAGGGAAAAATAATTGCTATAAAAACATCATTGGATGGCCAGGTGCGAAGCGCAACAGTTCAGACCATCGATGGGCTCTTTGAACGACCAGCAGTCAAACTAGCTTTCCTAGAAGTACGAGAACCGAACGAGGGTACAACAAATTCCAATCCCTGATTTGTAGTACCAGGGGGAACTGTGGTGAAAAAGTAGTAAAAGACGAAAAAACGAAACAGCTACTGGAATGCGAAAAGGAGAGGAGATGATTTGAATTTGACAGATTGCATCAGAATTTTAACTGAAGAAGACGCGACAAATTTTTGAGTTCTTCTTTTTTCTTTTTTCTTGCCTTTGGCTTTTATTTTTTAATTAATTTCAAGACTGAAGTAACATTTAATTTACACAATAATTTAATAAAGTAAAACGTATAAAAAGGACCAAGTGGACTACAAGAACGCGTTTTATTCCAACAGTAGGAGAATAAATTCTTTTATTGTCGGATTTAAATGGCTATGAACTTGCGCCTGTATTTTCAAATTACATATCTAATGGGGATCTAGAACGCGTTCAGTTCTATCCAAATATAGAGTGACTCAGGCAAGATACTCTACATTCTAATCTTGCAACAAAACCTTCAGTACATACGTGAACTTAAGCCAAACATTATGAATGCCAATCCTTATGGTGGATAGACGTGTGCGTTCTCTGTGCTTTAAGAAAATAATAAAACATCAAACAAATATCAAGTTGGTCCACGGAACGGAATACTCATGTTCGACAGATGCCTTTTTTTACTATTTTCCATTATAGTTACACATTTAAATGCATAAGTTCTGTTTTCAACTGAATGCACTACTCCAAGAATCATTTTGTTGCAGTTTTTCAGGCCAGAGGAAAATGGAAAAACAGGAGTTTTTTTGAAAAAAAGACATAAAATGTACATAGGTATGTATGTATGTACATAGTACAATCATATTGCCTACCCAATTTTGCAAGTATAGCGGCTTGTGTGATAGTATACAACCACGCAACGTCTTAAAAGCCAAGTTCGCATGAGTTTTAGAATACGAGACATTATTCATGTCGGACATATCTGGCAAGCACAAAAACAAGATAGCAGAACGCACGTCAAATTTTGTGTGGTGGGCATTTCATGTATCGCCATTTCATTTGAGTTCAGTTCACAGCTAAAAGATGTCGATGCCGCAATGCAATGATATGCAGTGCATTGCAGCACTTAAAATGTTAAAAGATTTAAAAAATAAATGGAGAAAAAAAGAAACAAATTCTGGGTTAATCTGGGTTATTTATTAGCTATCAACTTTCATAATAAAAAACGCTTTGCGAAACTATCTCTTGAAAGCAACCTCATTTATCAAAATATTCAATCGAATAAAAAATTTCAACGAAAGTCACAGTTCATGTCCAGTTCCGACATAGATATCGGGCCGAAAATACAGACAGAGATGGCAGGATAGAAGATATGTCTAACCGGTTGCAATCTCCACTAGACATGTTCCTATCCCGACATGATTGCAGACATGAATAATTTCTCGTGGAGACGCCGTGTTATGTTGATTCTTCTTTCTTTGGCGCTACAGTTCAATGTGAACCAAGGCCTGCTTCTCGCCACCATTTATGTATGCGTGATTTATTTTTGCACGGATGAAAGGGACCATACATTTCTTTGCCTACCTCGAACGGCGAGTTGAGCATCAGGACTACTCATGTTCGTGAGACATTCGAAGGAGGTGGCGCTGGGAAAAAACATTTGGCTCCATATGCTGTCATAGGCGGCCTTGAAATCGATGAACAGGTGGAGGGTATCGACTTGGACATCTTGGGTTTTTTCCAGGATCCGCCTGTGTGTGAAAATTTGGTCTATGGTGGACTTTCCTGGCCTGAAACCGCACTGATAGGGGCCAATCAGGTTGTTGACGAATGGTTTCAGGCGTTCACACAGTATGTCAGACAGGATCTTGTAGGCGATATTGAGGAGATTGATGCCTCTGTAATTGGAGCAGTTGAGGGGGTCTCCTTTCTTGTGGACCAGGCAGACGATGCTGAGATTCCATTCATCTGGCATACTTTCATCTGACCAAACCTTGGAGATGAGTTGGTGTATGCACAACACCAAGTCATCTCCAGCTGCTTTAAAAAGCTCTGCGGGTAGACCGTCAGGTCCAGCAGCCTTGTTGAGCTTTAGCTTGGATATTGCTATCCGCACCTCGTTTTGATCAGGTGGATGGGGGTTTTGGCTGTCATCATCTAAATTGAATGGTTCATTCTGCCTAACAGCGGAGTATTGGTCTTCATCGCCATTATACAGTCTGCAGAAGTAGACTGTATAATGGTAGACTGTATATTCTCAGCACGGACTGTATTTCCACTACAATATTTCCATCCGCGTCTCTACAGGTTTCTGTACGGGATTTGTTTTGCTGGCACATTCTTTTTACCCTCTGCTTCTGTACTAGCTGTTGCTGCGGTAGGACTCGTAGCGAGAGATCGGGATATGCGTTCTCTGTAGGCTCTGGCGGCGTCTTGCGATTGTAGCTTTTCGACACTATACTTTCTCACAGTATTTCGTTGTTGTGGCGAGGTAGTGGTCCGAGCCAATGTTGGCCGTCCGGAAAGTTCGGACATCCAGGATACTGGAGTCGTATCTGGTGTCGATCGTAATGTGGTCGATTTGGTTGACGGTTAGTCGATCCGGAGACCGCCATGTCCCCTTATGGATATTGAGATGAGGAAACCGCGGGCTTGCTATACTGACACTTCGCCCCGCAGCAAAATCAATCAGCCTTAGTCCGTTTTCGGACGTGGTGTCAGGTAGGCTGTGCCTTCCAACCGTCCTACCAAAGATGTCCTCTCTTTCTATCTTGGCGTTAAAATCGCCCAATACGATTTTAACGTCATGCTTAGGGCATTGCTCGCAGGTTTTGTAGAAACTATCTTTTATAGTGTCGTCTTTTTCTTCTGTGGGGGCGTGAGCGCATATTAGGCTAATGTTGGCGAATTTTGCCTTGACACGGGTTGTCATAAGACGATCGCTCACGTGCCGAATGCTCAAGACTTCTTACCTAAGGCTGGCCTGGCTCATCCCATCGCACTTCCTGGATGGCGGTTATATCTACTTTATAGCAGTTTAGGGCCTCTGCCAGTTGTTCAGATGCACCGTCACCATTCAGTGAACGAACATTCCAGGTGCAGATCCGAACGTCATTGACCTTTTTTCGTTTAGCGTGGTTGTCAACAGTAAATCCGTCCTTTTCCGAGGCTATTGAACTATATTTGTTTACGCACAATCCCCAACCTGGAGGGCCAGGTGAATTAGAGTGCTGCTATTTTCGCTTGGTCAGCACTCGCGCTTATAAGTTTAGCAAGTCGTGCCCGGGTGGGCAGCGACCAGTACCCGATGGCTACCACTTGGAGGTAAAATAATTGATGTGTAGTAACAGTTACAACACTGGGCTTTGCCAAGTTAAGGCCAGTCAGTGCCTACCCTATTGCTACAAGTATCAACCATATGTTTATTAGGTTCTTTTATTTAAACAACAACTTCTGTCCTTTTGTGTAAAGGTACCAAATCAGCGGCGACAAGCAAATATTATATACATTCTATCTTTTTAGTGGCACAGGCGTAGTTCATCCTATTTAATTTTTCATTGTAGACAGTAAAATAGAGATTTTTGTCTTCATTGATTTATCCCCATAGTTCTGTTTCTCTGTTGTTTATTAATTAAGTATTTTAAATAAACAATAAAAAAAATTCATTCACTCATTCCAATTTCAGTTCCGTCCAAGTCAATGGTCGTGGAGGCGAGGAGAAGCCAGATACACAGCCGCCACTATACATATGTAAACTTAAGTAAAAATTCTAGAAAATTCAGATGTAGACAAAAACTAAATTTTGAGAGGATCGTCAACCCTTTGTTAGCCAATTTAACAAAACAAATATTGAACTGGAAATCTACAATGTTCATATACCTAAAGGAAGCTAGAAATCTAACAAAAGTCCAAACAAACTATGTAGTTGGTCTTTTGTTTGTGTAAGTGTTTTGCAAAATCTCTGAAACAATTTAATTTGAATATTTCTTCTTAGCATTATCGTTGGTTTTCCATAAAAACAATAATAAAAAAAACTATTAATGATCCTACTTGATTCAACAAAGATAAAACAGGTTCTCCAGGCAATAATAAATAAAAACCCATATGATAAAATACCAGAACAAAAGAATATATAATATATAGCTATAGTAGAATAATAAGGTAATTTTTAGGAATTGTATTTTTTTAAAGTTGATTGTTTTTTTGTAAAATAATATTAGGGCTAACACATTATATTGTTTTGAAGTTTATTTTTATTTTGTATTTAAAGATTTTTTTTGTAATTAAATAAATGTGAAATTGTATGATTATATTTCTTATTTCTACATAATACTCGTATCTATACATACATACATAGTTGCAAATTTAAAATATATATAATATAGTAATGTTTTGTTTTGTTTAGTAATTTTCGTCCCTTAAACCATATCTACACATAAAGTTACAGTACATACAAGCAGCTCAAGGACTTACATACATATACAAAAAATAAAACATGTAACAGTTCTTTTTTTTCGTTTTTGTTTTTTTATACCCAACTTCTGTTTTGTTACTATGTACAATTTATTGTACATACATATAAATTATATCAGTGAGTAATTATATCCTAACAAGAAATACTAACAACATTTTCTTGTTAAGCCACATTTTAGAAAACAATCATGAGAATTAATAACAATGTATTTTTTATAAATTATACATGAATATTTGATAAAAAATATTATTGTCATAATTAAACGGCAGATTGTCAGCTTTAAGCATGCGACAGAGACGAGAAAACATTTTTTTTTAAATCGCAAGCCTGACAATCTACCATTAAGGCATCTTTATATATATTTATACAAAATGAACAATCACCGAAAGACAAACGACAAAATTAAAACTTGTGTTTGTGAAAAAAAGATATAATTATATTAACAGATCAATTAGTGATTCCCAAGCCTTATATAATACATAAACGAAAATGAGATTAATTTTAAAACAACAACATTTTGTACATGTTAAATACTATTCAATTAGAATAAACAAATATGTATGTATACAGAAAAAAATAAATTAAGTAAAAACAACAATAACAGCGTTTCTATTATCCAAACAAACAAAAAAAACGTGAATAGGAGCTAACTGTTTTGTGTTTGCACAGGTGTCACATTGAGCTGATAATCCAAGACCAGAGGTAAATCGGAAAATAGAGAAACTCAGATAGTATTCAGCAATACTGAATTCATAGATAGTGCCGTTCGCTTTCGAATTGGATACTAGAGCGGAAAACAGACTTGGTAGGTCACTGAAATCTTCATAAGTGATAACTCTGGTATGGCGTATTGGTCACTTTTCAGTCGGTTGAGATTTACTTAGGGTCCCAGTTTGATGGAATTCGTTCGATTCATCCGTCAAATTATTTAACTCTTTAATGCATACGAAGCCATATATGACTTTTCGCAATTATTACTTATTTTCTTTACTATATGGCATTCGAAATGAATGAAACACAAAATCATTACTTCGTATGTATTATTAACAACATAAAACGGTACTTTTCATATATGTGCGATAACTTCTGTCGGCGATTTTCGTGTTTGCACTTCAGTCAATTGCGCATTAAAAAAAAAGTGACAAAAAAATTGGAATCTGTGTGCAAATAATTATGTTTAATCGGTAAGCACAATCAGTTTAAAAATAAATTTTGATGCATTGCTAAAAAACCACTCGTTTTATTAGTTTAATAACTGGAGCCAAATAAAAAAAATGCTCCTTTTTAAACTAAATATTTTTTAATAAATTTTATTAAAAAATAACCAAAAGAAGCCATTCCAACCGTTGTTCATCTTTTTCTCCCACGCTAATTAATTCATGCATTAAATGGTTAAAAATCCTATAAAAACAGATTCGACGAAATATTCTCAGATTGTATCGTCCAAACAAAATAACATAATCGTGGAAAACGCACATCAATTAGATAACAAAAAGGTGAAGACTAGTGGGGTTGAACTCGCAAGAAAATAAATGCAATTCTTTCAGACCGGGATTCTTATTTTTTGACCCAAGTTAAAAGTTTTTAAAAGCTATAAAGAACGGCTTAGAGGAAATGATGGAGAGACTTCAACGGCAAAATGAAAAAAAACTCGGAAATTGCACGTCTAAGAAAAATCCTTATCAAAAAGGGAATAACACCTTTACTTATTCCAAAAGATGACAGTAGTTGGACAACGGATGCGGAGAAAATGATCTTTAAATCATGGCGAACATCACAAGTTGTTTTCGCTTATACCTAATCCAAAAAAAATGGAACAACCAGGCACATACATAAGAGTTATGGTAATAGATAAGGGGGTGTTTTGCCGCTTCTTCTATCGTTCCTTACGGTGGACTCGATAACGACGCTTCGCTTGGCATCGGTAGGCGTTTTCTTCACACAAGTGGCAAGTGATCGATTCCCTTCGAACGGATTCAATGATAGGAAATATCGAATTTCGGTTGAACATTCCCGCCGACGGATTGTAAATTATCCACACAAGAATTTTTCCGACCGTGTCCAGCAAACAAAGATGGCGATAGGATGAAGACTCGTTTTGGTTTCCCTTTCCTTTTGGCAGCAGCACTAGTCGTTTGCGCTTCAGAGGCTTAAGAAAAACGACCTCAATGAGTCACGCGCAAATGTTTCGGCAAAAAAGACAGGGGGTCTTTTTTATAGCGATCTTTAAAGCTTTCTTTGGAAAGCTGTCGCTTACTTTTTTACATGCTTTGACTAATTCCTCGCATGTTATCGTAGATATGGACGCACCTTTGTAATGACTTTGGCAAACCGGCACCGTACTTTCTTAGCGAGAAACTATTTTCTCTACTATCTTTGCAATCACAAAATCCAACGAAATGGTCTATTATATGTATGCACATACGAATACGCGGTAGCGAAATTCCCTTTCATGAAAATTTGAACACTGGTTGCAGTACTACGAGTATAAAAATCACACAGCCATGATATAGTCGCTATTCCCCTTCCCATATGCCCCCTCACACTTGCTCATCTCATTCGCTAGCTGTGTGACAATTACAGCACACGATGGGAGGAAGATGCTTTTCCCACACAAGTGAACGGAGCGAGGGAAAACAAAGAGCTTTTTGATAGCTATTTTGAAAGCTCTTTGTCTGGTCATTTGAACCACTTGTGTACAGGCATTTGTATAAATTTATTGTCTGTGCTTTAAGCTTCACGTTATTTTTCCTAACGAAACCAACCGTCTGCAAACACTTTTACCACTTTGTGAACTGAATTTTTCGACCAATTAAGGAGCAGGCAAAACGGGATTGGTTTGAATATACATATTTTACCAACTTTTCGTCCGGCTTGATTTACGTGGGAGCACGAAGTAATGAATTACAGCAATTTTATTCATTGTATAAAATCGATTATCTATACACAAAACTGCTATTCTAAGACAGACCCGATATACAATTTTCTGTTGTACGATCAGTGCTGGTAGCCGAGATGATCTAGAATGTAGAAGATTTCAGTAAAGGTGTTCCTGGGGGTTCAATGGAAAAACCTTCAATTTAGACATTTTATTTCGGGTCCACTCTAGTGGCTATGTCGACTATTTCCCGCTGCCGCGTTTCTGGGCCGAACGGGGCTAGTCGAGGTAACTTCTTAACCGAATATTGTTATTACGAAAGATGATCTAGAAGATCTGGTCACCTTATAATGAGATCACTGGCGATTGGAAGTAGAGTTTAGTTTATTTCGCATTAGCAGATTGGTAACTGTTGTCATATCGGAACATACGAAAGCTATTGTGCATTTTTAAATTTTCATATTCGAAAACCGACTGTGTGCATAAAATCATTTCATCATTTCATCGCTTCTTTGCATGTAAAACGCTGAACACGCTCATTTTGACAATTTTTTTTTAGCAAACTGTCAAAACTCAAAAGTCAAATCTGAAAAGGTAAAATTGTAACTTATCCAATAATTTTCATTTGCAGAAGTAAATAATAATATTATTCCGATTTTATACATATTCGTAACGAAAATAGAAAGTAATTTTCTAATTTCTTATAATGAGCAACCCACAAGATGAACTGTGTCCACCTCCAACCGAGGACGATGAACTTACACTGCCACGAGCTAGCATTTATAAAATCATAAAGGAACTAGTATGTAAACAAAAACAATTCGTGTTTTGTGCACAAAGTAATTTTAATCTATTTACATATACTTTAGGTACCCTCTATTCGGGTGGCTAACGAAAGTCGAGAATTAATATTAAACTGTTGCACAGAATTTATTCACCTTATAAGTTCAGAAGCCAATGAAGTATGCAATCAAAGAAATAAGAAAACAATCAATGCAGAGCATGTTCTTGAAGCACTTGATCGTTTGGGTTTCAAGGACTACAAGCACGAAGCCGAAGCTGTTTTGAATGACTGCAAAGAAGTTGCTGCTAAACGAAGGAGGCAAAGCACACGACTCGAACATTTAGGAATTCCCGAAGAGGAACTCTTACGACAGCAACAAGAATTATTTGCAAAGGCCAGGGAGGAACAGGCGAGAGAAGAACAGGCTCAATGGAAGAGCCTACAAGCCACAGCAGTTCAACATAGTGCAGAACTAATGCACAAACAGATGAAAGCTGCTCAAGGAACGCCAGAGGATGAAGACGACGAAGATGACTATTGAAGATAGACAAATAAAGAATAAGCATTTGTATCGGTCTCTTTTATTTTCTTTTGAACAAAGTTTTCACTCTGAGCTCGATTCCAATTAAACACTTTGGTAGGTGTCAGCTCAGCAAGGACAACAAGCTCTTTTCAGAGCAATTCTGTAGGTGTAAAAAGAATAAAGAATACCCTCTTCACCGTCTTTTTACATTTCGAGCTATTTGAAAGTACCAAATGCATCGACCGATGCACTAGTCTTACAATGTTAGCTCACAAGAAACCGCATTCAATTCCATGTAGGCAAAGATAAAAAGCAACAATTTTGGATTATTCAGTTTACTATTTTTTTTATTTTTTATTTATATTTTTAATTCAATTTGTAAATATACATATAAGTATAGCATACCCATAAATGTTCCTTTTTCACTAGAGAAAGGTTTGGTATTTTATTTATATCTGCTCCTACATACTTCTCTAGTTATTTTTTAATATTGAAAATCTCCCCTTTCGAAATTATATATTTTAGTTAACATTTAAATTTACAATTATTTGGGTGTCTATTACTGCACCTTGCTTAAAAATGTTGAGAATATTTATTGAAACTCTTCGACTAGTGAATTGATCGTCAATAATTAGGTTTGGCTTTTTTATTTATATTCAAACATGCTTATTCTATTTTACTGAATATGAAATACCATTTTGAATAAAAGAAGCAATGAATAAATTAAAAAAAAACAATTTTAGAAACTTCAAAGACTTGAGTTACAATAAAAGGACAATTAAATACACATATGTATGTGGGTACAGTAAATAGATCTTAACAAAAGTGAATAGAGTTTGTTTACATTTGTGTTCGAAAAGCTGTCACCAGCAGCGTTTTAGTTCACAAAAATCTCTTCAGTGCCAACTTAATTTCTATGGATTAACGTATATAGGATCAATTTTGCTGTAAAACTTGTTCGCATCAGAGAACTTAAAGTTTTTACAAGTTTTAGTAGTTACTGGCCGAATAGATACATTTCGCTGGGAAATTTTAAACCGAGTATAGAATGCAGGATTCCGTTTGGCCAATGATCAATTCGACTTGATATAGTTGTTCTCGAAAATCTCCAATTCATTTTGAATGTAGTTGGCCTTATTGCGCAACAATTTGATTTGCTTTTGATTTCCCTCTAAGATGGCCAGCGATGTTTCGATCGATTTCAGTTCTTCATTCATGTCAGTGGTGGCGTTGTCCACTACACGACACAAACGTGCAAACGTACTGGAGAGTTCCCTGAAAATAAATTAAAATATATATTAGATATTATATTAAGTTGTGCTGTGTGTTATCATACTGCTGCACTTGATGACTGCAATTAGCGGAGGTCAGGTCAACGATCATTTTTAACTTTTTAGTTGCGTGACGCACATATTGGCTCTTGAAAGAACGTTCCTTTGCTGAACTTGTCCATGATAGACGTTCGTAAAAGTAAATACAACCGTATAGAGCACCAACACCGAGCAGTACCCGCCATCCGATTGTTTTCAGCATCTATACATTGAATATCATGTCTTATTTATTATGCACGAAGAATACACAAGGATACTTACAATTCCAGCAACAACCAGCCCTCCTACTGTTCCCTGTGAACCGATCGAGGCTACCGCGAAACGAGAAATCATTGATAGCTGCTCTTGGGTAATTCCACCACTGTTTGTTGGCATAAGACATAACGGTGTTTCTGAAACCGGCGTCACCGGCGATAGCATGTTCTATGTAAATAGAAATGCGTTTTTAATCCATATAATAGGTATGTGTTCGGATTTAATATAATGTTTTCCACTTACGCTATTATGTCGATTTGAGGCGATTGCAGGCATTTTCTTATTGTGGCCTTTGACCTTGCCTGTAAATCTTTGTATCATGGCTGTGATTCCCCACGAAAACTTGAATTCAAGGTCCTCCTGGAAGTCCGCACAAAGATTTTGACAATTCAGCGAATAAAGCATCTCGAAGGGTTGTGATCGCGTGACTACTTTTGTATGCACAACCAGTTGTTCACTGGGTACTAGGGCATGCATGCGATCTGTAATTTTAAGAATATAAAATAGAAATGTCGGTTGCGTCTTATTTTAAAGTGGTTTATCGCACATAACCCGCTTCCAAATTTAAGAACGTTTTGTGTCATAAGTATTACCTGTCATTTCTCGTTGAGCTGTTTCCACATTCATAGCCAAAGCCATTGATAGCCTCGCGCGCAAGTTCGATCCAAGACCAGCTTCCACATGACCGTTCAGTTCCTTCTTGTAGATATTTAAGACCAGAGGTTCTGTATGGAATGGCATATTGAATTCATCGATAAGAACTCCGAGACGCCAAATTTCCTCGTTTAGAGCCTTTGAGACTTTTTGTTCAACCTCTTCGACCATCTTGTGAATTTTCAACTTCATCTCCCTGGTGACCTGCATCATTTGTGTCTCGGTGCCTTGGATACGGTCGGTGATGAGAGTCTTCTGGTCGACCTTTTGGTTACGGAACGTATTGGCTCGATCGTAAATGTTGTCCAGCATTAGGCGCATATCACCGGAAACACTTTTTCCTCGTGAACTATGCTGTTCGAATTTTGTTTTTACAGCACTTTTCGATATACATTCCTCAAATTTACGTTCGAAATCTTGGAACTCAAAGTAGCGATTTTGAAATCCTTCAGCTATAGCACCCATGTGTGGTGGGTTTCCTTTGGCTTCCTCAAGGCGTGCCTTAAACAAAATTTTCTCATAAGCTATGTTTTAGAAGATTAGATTATTATCCTACCTGTAATGTCTCTCTGGCGGAAACGAAAAAGACTCGCTCGGCAGCTTCCTTTTCGGTACACACCTTGAGCTCCTTTGTGAGAAAGTCAATGCATCTCTCTGTGTGTTGTGATTTAACCTTAAAAAAAAAACATTTGTCAAGATTTCTCTCAAAGTTAATGATAAGAACAAAGCTTGCGAAATTTAAACAAATCAAAAAATCAAATAACTAAAGGATGACAATGTGAAGGGCTAGCCGATATCGATTTACCTTTTCTAAATCCTGTACACACAACAAGGAACAACAAATTAGCGGAAAAACATAAAAATTGTAAATTTTCTCTAGAGGTGAATAAGAATGTGCAATATGGCAACTAAGCGCTTATCCTTACCGATTCTTGGCATTCTGGTTCGTTGGCTGATGCATCCCAGCGATTGTTCAATACAAACACATTTGGTTTGGAGAGTTTTTTCGAAACTGTATGGAAGAAGGATTTCTCCGCCAGGGTCATTGTTGATTCTGCGTTGAGCACCAAAACAAATACATCCGCATTTAGACAGTGGTTGTCGATCCAGTCATCCAGATTAGGTGATACATCAACTCCAGGTGAATCCATAAAGACGACATCGTCGCGGAGAAGACTACACCGTTCACGTGGCCAAAATATTCGAACCAATGAGCTCTCGCTGAGTTTCTCTTGGCACAATGCGTTAGCCAGTTGTTTAATGTTCTGGAAATAAAAAAAAGAATTAGTTACTTCTGTAGATTACATTGGAACAAAAGTAAAAAAATACTTAGATCTATGCAAACAATTCTGTGAATTGTTAAGGATGTCGTTAAAAATGAGAACAAAAGCAAAGCTGGAGACTTCGAATAACTCTCTTAGTTCATTTCAAAAACAACGGCGATTAAACTAGGATAGTCTTAGTTTGGCCTAAATGTGACGGTCGTCTAGTGAGTATATAAATGTCAGACGAATGGTATTCCAAAGAAAGATTTAATGAGCTCCGGACATCCGTTCGAAAATTCAGGATTGAGTCGTGCAAAGCTTTATAAGAAAAATAACTTTATCAGTTCATTATAAACTCCGCTCTAAATATTCCATAAATTAACGATTTGGTGATAATATTACTCCAAAAACATGGTAGTTTGGTTGTAAACCACCAAGTCTTCACAAGACAAATACCAGATAGCTGCTCGTCATAAAAACTTTAAAGTAAAGCCTCACTGGCCGAACACAATGGTGACGCTGTAGTGGTAGTAGAAAGTTGAAGTTGGCTGAACTTTGCGCTTAACCATACAATTCATACTACAGCAACAGCTTCGCATTGTGTTCGCGCTATAGGGTTTACGTGTGTTTTAACTTTCACAGCGCGTCATACTTCCACTACAGCGTCACCATTGTGTTCGGCCAGTCAACAAAAAATGCTGTCGTTAACGGCAGACATGAAAGAATATGGAGTCTGCACGCTTAAGTGGAGGTCCGATATGTAAGATCTGTTCAAGTTAGCCGAAGGTTTGACAGTCAGATCTTGCAAATCAACGTTGAGTTTCAATGTAATTTAGAGTGATAATTGTCTGCGTCTCAACTACTTGCTAGTACAGATTATATGAACACTTATGCAATGTTCCGTAACAACCTTTATACCAGTCACCTTTTATCTAGCGTTAAACATAGCATTTGTGTTTATATCACACTTACCACAACATTGAGTTTCTCATCCGATCCCTCCTTCACCAAATAAGCTTCTTGATCATCGCTACCTTCCACCTGACAGAAACAATTTGTAGTGTGACCAATTCCACTGGGTAAAATTTTTTCACGTAACATCGCATTTATCACAGAACTTTTTCCATTTGAGGTTCGTCCGAAGAAGGCAACTTTCATGTGATCCCGGGAAAGAACTTCCCTGATTGCTGCGATTTTCCGCACATAACTGTGAAACAATTCCCTCTCCGATTTATCCACAACCTCCGCATCATCTGGTAGAACTGTAAAAAAACAAAGTTTTTATTTAACAAATCGTCAATTAGAAGATAAAAGTATTTACTATCAATGAATTGTGTGGTCTCGAGCACGTATTCTTCGATTTCGCCATAAATGTCGTTGATTTTCTTTTTGGCCCTCACGAATACCTGAAGTGGAGATTTTTCCAAAGCAGCCGCATTTTGCAACGAACGAACATCAGTTAGAGCGTTGGTGTCGAGTGATGAAGTCGTGTTGCCGTCGTGTCCGATTACCATTGAAAGTGTGCGATTCAAATATGCCGCCATTATTTTTTATTTAAAATTAACAATTAATAGAGTTGTCTGTGTTTTCTATTTTTTTTTTTTTTCGTTTATATAAACTTTTCTTTCACAGATAATAAACAAAAAATAGGAATATATTCTGGCAAAATTATAACAATCTATAAATTATATCAAATTATAAGTTTTTCATTATAAATATAGGAATCAAAATCTCTTTTTTTGGTTTGTTTAGAAATTATTTTTAATAAAATATACAGCAACTGAACTGAAAGGGAAATAAATATAAAATAAGCAAATTAAAGTCAAAACATGTAAAACGAAAATTTTAACTAAAGTTATAGTGCTTTAAGCATAAGGTAGACAAGACAGATACAATGTCATGTTATGCGATATGTGAAGAATGGATCAAGTACATATAAAAACAATATTAGGGTAGGATGGATGGGCAATGGTTTTGACTTTAATGAAAAAATACAAGCTGAAAAAAATCGCTTATATATGTAGCAGAAGGCGGAAATAGCAGACGTAAGCAAATATTATTTTTATAACAGCAATTGAAATTGTTTGTTTCGCTGTGCAATATTTGAACACTTCAAACTGACGATCAGTGCGTTAGTCTAGATGGAAACAGAAAACCCTCAATGTTTTAAAAAAGCAGACATAAAGATGCTTTGTCAGAGGGAATAGTAATACATATACTTGATAGTATTTATCTTAGCATGAGATATATGCCAGAGAATTCGCACAGGATGTTTTCGGCGTGCTAGGCATAGTCAACAGATTGGCAACTGTCTATTTTTCTAAGGTAGTATTTCAAGGAATAGTTTGTGCTATAAAAGTCGATTAACGTCCTGGCATATCGAAAAACCGTTTGTGTGCTCCAGTAGAATATTAAGTTTTATGTATAGAGATTGAGAGCCAGATCTGTATCTAAATGCTACAAGGTTTTCAACAATTGGTTGTTGAAACCTATTGCGCCACCCCACCATGAAAGTTATGAAAGGCATCGGAATGTTACTAAAAAAAGATATAATAAACGTAACAAGTTAAACGTTACCGCTTTTTTTTTATTTAGCTCTTCATCTACTCTAACCTTTTGACTTTTATATGTACGGATGTATGTACATTAACCTTATTTAAAGTGATTTTAATGAAACACAATTATGGGTTATGCTTATGAAGGCACATAGTGAAACATTCACACTATACAAGCATATTTCTAAAATTTGCATAGGTAAATATGTAGCCAACATTTCCACATCACATGGTCAACTACTTTTGTAGTTCATTCAGTAGCAGCACTTTATGATACCGCCCAATTGCTGTAGACGTTTGGACTCGTATTCTTCTGCACTAGGAATTTCACCAGAAAGTTGAATCTCTCACTTACAATTGTTCCAAACAAAATAAATAATAAAAAGATTATGCATTCCTTCGGCGCTATATCAACATTCCGATAATTGTCATTTTGCTAAAAATACCCATATCTACATACATAAATATACATCGATTTGTTAGCTACAAATTCAGAAGTTATTGCGTATTGAACAAAGCAACCAATATGCGTTACAAACTAATATTAATTGAAGCAAATTAAACAAACAAAACAAATATATTTTTAACAAAATCTTAAGTGTATTCAAATTAGAACTCAAACTCTTCTAACCTGATCGATTTCTGACATTTTATGAGAACGAGATGCGCATCAATTGCACGGTTGCTGCTTGAAATCTATAGTTAGTTATATCGTCTGCTCTATTCTGGTACTGGGAACATAACAGAGGAAGATAATTCTTTGGAAAAAATATTAATTAAATTTCTTGTTTTTCGTTTGTGTTAATTTATTTCGCACTAATAAAAACTCGAATGATGTAACACGAAAACCTGCCGTCGTACAATTTGACAGTTGTGTGGTGATTTGATTGGTGAAACTGCGATACCAACTGACAGGTAAACGGCATTGCCTGAAATACATATTCAAATCGGAGTCCGAAAATTTCTCTCATTACGAATGCATTCAGAGTTCATTTCTTCTTTCTCTCTTTAGGTGGTGCTACAGCCTACAGCTAGGGCTGAAACAAAGGCTTGCCTTTCGCAATTATTTTTGTGTGCGTGTTATATTTTTGCACGAATGGAAGGGACCTACAATTTTTTGCCGACTCCGAACGGCGAGTTGAGAAGGTCAATTGTGACAAATGATACTCTTTGACGGTGGCCACACGGTCATGGGAATAACAGGCGTTGAAAAGTTCATGCATGCTAGTAGATAGTCGCAATCCACACGTTGACTCATGAGTCGCGACTCTTTTCTATTTTCTTTTTTCAACTGTCATTCGGTGAGGCGCTTGAATCCACACGTTGACTTTTGAGTCACGACTCTTTTATAATTTCTGTTTTCGTAATTTGACAGTTCTCTTATATTTGTTCTTTCGCTTTTTAAATGGTTACTCATGAGTCGCGACTCTTTTCTATTTTCTGTTTTCAACTGTCATTCGGTGAGGCGCTTGAATCCACACGTTGACTTTTGAGTCACGACTCTTTTATAATTTCTGTTTTCATAATTTGACAGTTCTCTTATATTTTTTCTTTCGCTTTTGAAATGGTTACAGCTCTGTATTTATTAGTTTCTATAAAAAAATATTGCTGACATTTTTTAATTTTCCTAAAATAGTAGATTGGGAGGCTATGTACTAGGTGTTATACAAATTTGGATATATTTCATATATGCATTATTATTTAAAACATACATTTTTATTCGTCAAATTAAATTCTGTCGTAATTTTCAAAACAATTGCGCTCTACGCTCAACGAAAAGAAATTAAGCGAAATAGCAAAATAACGAACAAGAAAAAGAGAAACGTCAAAAAGAGTCACGGAAAATTCTGCCCGCGACTCACCGGGCAGCTTGTTTTCTATCTCATCGTTCTTCTCTTTCGTACTCGTGTGAGTCGCGACTCATGAGTCGACGTGATGATTGCGACATAGCAAAATCAATTTGCGTAAAAATTGGTACAAATCCAAAATTTGCGCATTCTTGCATGCCAGTGGAAACCCACCTTAACTAATTACCCGGTTAAATTTTTAGAGCTTGATTGTAACATTCCGCATAATGAAATTCATCCTGAAAGTAACAATTTGGAATTTGTTCTTAACATTGGCATATTATATATGGACTGCTAGAACCCAACTTCGCGTTGGTTCCAACATAAGCACTAGCCCTCTTGTTTCGTAGCGGAGAAATGTGGAAACTTAGACTGTGTTTGAATTCACGAAAGCCGTTGGTTCGTGATTTAAGTATTTTTTTAATAAATTGTGAGAAGTTGTACTGCATTATAAAGCAAAAACACAAAATATTAATCAACACAAAACATGAATTCCAAATAAATTTAACATATTTATCTAGTTTATGGGTCAGTAAAGAAAAGTAACGGCTTTTTCAAATTTTGTATTGAAATTTTGGTAGTGGCATCTGTTGGTACCAACGCGGCAGCAATTTAAAATTTAACGTATTTTCGCAGTAACTCGCATATACGGCAATAGATGGCCTCAGTTTCTACGTAAAATAAGTATGATGGCGGATAATTGTTTCACATTGCTGTCCCTACGAAACACGTGGCGCTAGTTATGTTGAAACCAAGTTGTCCGCAGACGTTGTATAAAAGTGACATTTCACTAGCAGTCCATATATAATATGTCAATATTGTTCTTAATATTAGAAGTTTCTGCATTAAAGATTTTAAATTGAGATTGGAAGTACATATACAGTACGTTCTCGATTAACGCAACTCTCGATGCATGCAACTCCTCAATTTTCGCAACAACCGAATTTACATCATTGTTGACGCAGTAATCGCAACTTTTCAAATAATTTTGACTCGATAACTGCAGCCATTGACATATTATATATGGACTGCTAGTGAAACGTCACTTTCATACAACGTCTGCGGACAATTTGGTTTCAACATAACTAGCGCCACGTGTTTCGTAGGGACAGCAATGTGAAACAATTATCCGCCATCATACTTATTTTACGTAGAAACTGAGGCCATCTATTGCCGTATATGCGAGTTACTGCGAAAATACGTTAAATTTTAAATTGCTGCCGCGTTGGTACCAACAGATGCCACTACCAAAATTTCAATACAAAATTTGAAAAAGCCGTTACTTTTCTTTACTGACCCATAAACTAGATAAATATGTTAAATTTATTTGGAATTCATGTTTTGTGTTGATTAATATTTTGTGTTTTTGCTTTATAATGCAGTACAACTTCTCACAATTTATTAAAAAAAATACTTAAATCACAAACCAACGGCTTTCGTGAATTCAAACACAATCTAAGTTACCACATTTCTCCGCTACGAAACAAGAGGGCTAGTGCTTATGTTGGAACCAACGCGAAGTTGGGTACTAGCAGTCCATATATAATATGTCAATGACTGCAGCTTTTGTTTTTATATATCTTTATTTACTATGGTACTTGGGTATGTTTGTGTTTTGAGTTTTCCTTTTGCCTGGGCAGTTATTTTACCGCTAGTTTTGAGTGCATTCAACTGATGGTACGATGAAGTTGTATGAATGTATGTATCTATTGAATGCAAAATTTTGTTGTTAGTTTAATGAACTTTGTTAAGTGATCAGTCGCTTGTGTATTTCGAAAAATAGGTATTAAAAAAAATTGTGAAATTGCGAAAGAAAAAATAAAAGAGATCTGTCAAATTACGAAAACAGAAATTATAAAAGAGTCGTGACTCAAAAGTCAACGTGTGGATGCAAGCGCCTCACCGAATGACAATTGAAAACAGAAAATAGAAAAGAGTCGCGACTCATGAGTCAACGTGTGGATTGCGAGTATCAATAGGTCTGTTCCCGTACTGTTGCAAACAGCCGAAAACAGCCGAAAACTACACTCTCTTCTGTCAAAACATATGAAAAGTCTTCGTACGGGAACAGGATTTGACTGATTTCGGCTGTTTTCGGCTGTTTTGGACAGGTACGGGAACAGACCTAATTGGAGATCAAAATGAAAACTGTGACAAATGGCGCTTTTAAAAAATCTAACAAATCAAAAAATCCAAACAAAAATGTCCAATTTTTTCCAAAGAAAATAATAGCACATGTATAGAGAAGTATACATATTTGTGTAGACACCTATATCTAAATGAATTTACTTCTTTTTGCTTAATTGATATAAGAATTTGAATAAAAATTTGCTCCATTAAATACATATGTAAGCGTTGCTTTTCCGATTTTCGACTTTCATCTCGAATTGAGCCTAAAAAAAATTTACTCGGTTATTGCAACAACCTCGATCATTGCAACTAGGTACCTACCCTCGTTTTAATTAGTTGCGATAATCGAGAATGCGCTGGATACATAATTATAGAAAAAATGCGTTTGTTTTGTTTGCCATTATGTCATCAAACCATTCGCGCCAAAGTGCTTACGAACCATAGGAGTTTCTCTGGAATGATATTGGAAATTTATAACGGTTTACTTCCATCTGTCTCTTTACTACTGCAATTTTTGCATTTGAAATATTTTCCATATCTTATTTTGATAAAACTCCAGAATTCGTGATTAATTTTTTGGTGAGATTACATACATTCGGCTCCATATAAACTCCTTATGCTAGGATTTTTCATTTTAAATAATTTACTATAAGTATTGTTTTCCCAAAGGCATAAGGTACCTTCCGTTCCGCAGCTGCGTCACATTAACCGCAAATAATGCTTAAAGCCCCCGACATTAATTTAGATGACCTCGTACAGCAAATTTATACAATTTACCCACATTTCCCGTGTGATGATGAGCAGGCAACCATAGAATTGCGTAGAAAACTTAGCGAACAGTTATTGGATAAAATCCCTCAAGTTGAGCTTGAACAACCGGACCTAACGTGCATCATAATGAATGTTAAGAAATCGCTGTCCGAATTCCAGAGGCGTATTGATGAGTCAGTGGCTCAGCAGCAGCAATTAAGGCGTACAACTCGAATACGAAGAACTGTGTATCAGGATCCAGCGGTCATTCACTTTTTCAATCCTGGTAACAAATTGGAACGTAAATCTGATTCGTCGACGATTATCAAAGAAAAACCAGCATGTACCAACATCCAATGTAACCATCAAGTGTCTGACTTGGGTGGTCTTGTGCAAGTCGAAAGTCTTCCAGTATCAGCTACTACAAATCTTGTTACCATATTTGTTCCATCGATTTTGCAAGAGAAGTTGCATAGTTGCAAGTACAAGATCTCCATCGATTTAAATCGTTTGGATTTGACGAAAAAAATCTTAGATTTGAATGTCGGACAACAATTAAATTCGAAATTCGAAACCGATACAAAGGTACATTCAATACGAGCTATTGAAAATGGCACAGATGAGAAGGGCGACAATAATCAGATTACCTACGAGGTCAAAAATACATTTGAATCTCTAACTACCGTGGCGGTAGTGGAAGGTAATCCCGAAATGGAAATTAAGACTTCAGCTGATACTCCGCCCGCTATGGAATCTACCGTTTCAATTTTAACAGACACTGCAGTACAACCAGCAACGAAAAAAACTAAACAAAAACGAAAGCAACAGAAGCCGCTATCAAATAATCCTCCAAAGAAGCGCGGTCGTAAGTTAGGCTCGAAAAATAAGAAAAAGGATCAAAAAAGCGAACTTGCAAAATATGTGGAAATGTTTACGTGCAATGTTGGTTCGCCATCGGCTATATCCCAGATTGTAACTTCCACGACACAAAATTGGGACATTTCGCCGGAGCAAAATGGCCAAATTGCGTATTTTATGGATGGTGAATGGACATTGAACGCTCCGTCAAAAAGCAGTTCTCAGTTGGTGTCAACATCAAACGGTGCTAGCTTGGATCAGGCTAATGGTAGTGGACAAGAAACCTACATACCATTCGAAGATTTCGTAAGTAAAAGAAAAGTTGTATATTTCCGAGCCCCCAAGTTAAGGCAGTGCATAATCCTTATACGTTTTCAGCGGTTACAGGCAAAGTTGTAGACGTATATTAGTTGGCGTATTATACACACTTTTTTACGTGTATAAAATAGTGTATTATACATCTGAAAAATATTGCTGGTGTATAAAAACAAGGAATAAGTATAAAACTTAAAAAAAATGTATAAAACTCAGAAAAAAAAAAAAATATCCTAGAAATAAGCATTTGAGAAATAAAACAGCTAAATCAAACATGAGCGAAATCGAATCAAAAAAATTAGGTTTTTCCAGTAAACATACGGTACTTCACAATTTGGTTAGGTACCCTGTTTCCTGGAATCTGTTTCTTTCTCTTACTGAGAAAGAATAGGCGAAGATACTTATTATTATATGTACTTGTAAAATTGTACCTATACACTTTGAGATACTTTTTTACAATGTTATACATTTATACCGTTTTATATATTTAAATACAGTTTTATACATTCTAATACAATTGTATACACTTTAATACACTTTTATACGCTTTTTTACGGTAAAATGTGGAAAACCCAAAAAGTGTGACAGTTAGCAACCCTGGTTACGGGTCAGAAGAAAATCGGTTTTGGAGCCAAAACACTGGCTTTTTCGTTCAGTCAAGAATGAAATAAAGAGAATTTTATTTAATATTAACTTCCGTAGTCTTTGACTTAAGCATAAATGAGTGCTTCCCACTAGTCTGACCTAGAGTAGGGTGACCTTTCTAACAAATCTTATCTTTTCAAATGTCTTTTATTTATTATTTTATACAAATCTTAAACTATTAAAATATACTTAAAATTATATAAACTTTCCACAACACTTTCCCTAAAACTTATTGGCCGCAAGCCCAGGGAGCTGGGGCTATACTTAAATAATCTTTTGTACTTTACGTCATATGTAGATTAAAATTTGTAATAATATCATTTTAGGTGAATTTCATAGATAATCCATCACTTGATGCTGGAAGCAATGTTATCGCGCAAGTCTTAGAAGGAACAGTGGATACTGCTCAGGGCAGCGCCAATTCTCAGGAGATAGAATCGGTGTTAAATTTATCTGTTGAGATGCCCAAAACGTCTAAAAGTGGCGAAAATATCCTTGCAATCCACCAACAAAAGCCATCAACGTCAAAATCTATGGCGGAAAAAACTAAAGAATCATACAATCGATGCAATGTAAATTCTGTCCATTCAACTCCTAATAACAGAGAAATGAGTGCAAACAATGGAGTGCTAGATCTTTCAAAGGAATGTAGCATTTCATTTAATGTTGATATTTTGGACTTGACTCGAAATAAAGACGATACCAAAGCAACATCATCTGTGGATAAAGCAGAGCATTGCACTCCCGCAACGAATGGAGAGGAAAAGAATGTAATCTTTAGCATCAGCCGTAGTATGCCCTCTCTGGATGACGTGGAGAGCGAATTATTTTGTTATACTCCAAAGCGAAGTGAAAATATGCAGAAAAATATTATTTTTAGTACAGCACCAGCAAATGGTAATAAGAGCCTGCACAGTCTAGAGGAAGATTCAATAACAGATTCTGCCATTGAAGTGGAGAGAAATGGCACATCCAGAGATTCATCACTAGAACTAGCGGAGTATTCAAAGAACGCATCGTCACCAGCTCTTAAGGATAAATCAAAGGCGGAGGTAACAAGAGGAATGTCCTTATTGGAAATAGAGAAAGATATTGATGATTCACTGTTGGACTTTGACGATCTGTTGTCACTTGCTCCGTCGTCGTGCTTTAAGTGAGTAATGCCTTTTTTGTGATAACCTACCTAAGTGGATGAACAAATGTTTTTTCCATACCAAAGATAGTATGGACGTGTAGTTTGAGATTTAGCGCTTAGTTTAGAAAATATTTTCTGTTAAGATGGTCAGCTCTATCTATCTAATCTGCTTAACAGCGGTTAGCACACCTTTCTATGATTTTGCTTTAAAAGGCGACATCATCCAAAGCGAAGCTGAGTAACTTTTGTTCTAAAATAATGGTGCTCACTACGGCATAGCGTACTGCCTCCTTGTGTGAAGCATTGAATTACCTCATAGTAACGCATCAGGTTTTTCTTAATCCATTAACGGGCAAAAGTGCATTTTCATTAGAGTCATGTTCAGAGCATGTGTGCCAACGTAATTTGACGACAAATTAAACCAAACCTATGAGTCTGTATATTCTTGGGGATGCTCTTTCGAATGGTCCCCATAAAAATTCATGAAAAAGTTTTTAAGCTGATCAAAATCGTCTTTTGACAAAAAAAAAAACATTTTTTTTTGCCCCCTTTTCAATATTAAACTTTTTTTTTTAATCCTTTATCGGAAAGATTTACCTCCAGAACCTATAGAAATCGTACGCGCGATGCGCAAAAATAATTGTCCCGCTATGGGCCCTTCAAATTTCGCCCTGGGTGGACCGCAATTGGACCCGGATCAAAAATCAAATTTTAGGGGAATTTTTATTCGAATACGGTGGTATCTGGAATAGAGAAAGAAAAATAGTCAGAAATAAAAAAAAAAAATTAGAATTGGCCGTGGAATATATTGGCACAATAAACATTTTTTTTTTGCCACTTTTGAATTTTTTGAAATCGATCGCAAACGATGCACAAATATCTCTTAACCAATTTTAAGCTAAAGGCTAGTACGGTGCTCGCGCTCAACAAAATTTTCCACACAAAATTTGTCCTTGCTAAACGTAAAAATAAAATTCCGCTGGGAAATTTATCTGAATCTCGCTAAATAGGTTGTTGCATAGATAAGTCTCCACAGAATTTTAGCCAGCCAATTTTCACCAGAAATTATTTTAAATAAGTATATACTAAAATAATATAAGTTGTTGTTTTGTGATAACGTGTCAGATAGGTATGTTTGTTTTAAATACATTATTGCCTATTAACTGTTATGAGAATAGTTTTTATTTAATAGAATTTATTCAATTAAATTAATATTGTCCAACTTAACGCCAACTTGTGTATGCATATGTATATACATACATATGTATATGTATACTAAGCATGGCGAAGACGAATGAAATTAAAGAGGCATAGCAAGAACTAGGACAGAAAGGTAAATTAGAAGAATCAAACAAATTTTAAGCCATTTCTCCGTGGTTTTTGTCCATCTCATCTTTTCCACTTTTCAGTTTTCAAATTCGAAAACACGCCAATGAGAACCATTTTCGTATGAATTCTGGCATGTTTTACCATTTATTTTACAGCCCGGACAATTTACATGTGTAGTACATACATTATTGCGTAATATTAAACTGAATTGTAATTTAATAAACACATTCATTGTGTATCCTACTACTGGCAATGTTGGGGAAGTCAGAAAAAATAAAAAAATAATCAGGAGCACGCAGAAAAAAGGCTTATGACAAGGATGGATTTATCAATTTCTACAACCAACTCTGCAAACAAAATTTATCTGGCATTTATCTTCGGTTTTCATGTGAATTTTTGAAGACTGACGGAAATTTAGTTTAGCGCGAGCACCGTTCTAGCCTTAAGTCTACAGTTTTTAAAAAATGGACCAAATCCATCCAATTTTTTTTTAAAAACTGTACTCTTAGCTTAAAATTGGTGTGTGTGTGACATCTCAAGAGTATTTATAACCCCATTGGGGTGAGTTTGATTAACTTCAGACTTCAGAAACTTAAAACCCTAGAATAACGGTTCTACACCATAAGTTAAAGATGTCCTGTAGGGTTTTAAGGTTGTTTTACTTTTGTAATATAAATTTTGAGATTATACATGTGTCTTGTAAAGGCTTTTAATTTACATTACTATAATAAATTTCTTTGTTTATTTTTTAAGCTCTCCTAATGAAGATCGATTTGCGGATTCAAATTTTCCGAATATAGACGAATCAAATACCAAAACTTCCACCAGCAATTCGACTACTCCTGCGCCAAGGAGTCATCTAGAGTTGGATTTTTTTAAAACTAAGGAGGATGAACCAAATCCAGCTTTAAAGAACTTTAAAATACCCCGAATGAAGCAACTAAACAACGGTGGGTCATCCAGTGAGCTTACGCCTTTCGCTTGCGATCAAGAAAGCAGCACACCAAATTTTAACGTTTCATCTGATTGTTCAGAAGGTGGACGTAGGAAGATAAAATCCAGTGTCCATACAAGCATTACGATGGATACTAGCGTCAATGCAAACTCTTCTTCTGAAATAGATTCCACTCAAGAAATATCAATGATTTTCGGTTCACTATGCTACGGCTTCCTAGCCGACAAGTGTTTCGAGGCGAATTGTAAACTCAGCCATCAACTATTAGAGCTCAGTGTTGTTATAACTTCTCTTACTCTTGCTCGAAACGAAATCTTGCATTCTGCATACAGATTTATCTGGAGACATCACAAACTTTTTAGGTTTTACTTTACCATTTTTTGCGATGAATATGGGCGTCGTAATATGCGCCGCAAGCTTTCCAACATGATCAGCGATTGTGAAATACAACCAAATTGTGTGCCATATCTCCGAAACATTTATGCGGCTCTAATTTGTTGTGGACTCAATAGAATTAACGCATGTCGCTTTATCTTGAATCGTGCTAAAGAAAGATCTCACGCGGCAATAGATATTCTTCTGGAAATTATTATCGAATCTGAGGCAGCAATGTTCGCTACCATAATTGAAGAGTTTTCAGATATTGCTGACTATAAATTCCGAATGAAGGACATCAATGCGTTGGCCACAGCTTGTTTGCGTTCTGGCAGCGCTCAGCTGACCACCGCACTGATAAAATGCCTTATTAATGTGGATCAGACAGAATTTGCTACAATGCGATCGCCGGAACTGATACAGCTCTTGGAATTGGTAAAAGATGGTGGAATTGATGGATTGTAATTGGTAAGTTTTAATCCAAACAAAAAAAACAAAAACCATTGGACCCAATAGTGACAAAAGCCCTTACTACTAAAATCTAACCTTGTGTAAAAGGTTTTTAATTTTTTTTAATGAAAATAAAAATATTTACTTCTCAAGCAATTATTATTTATTTCAAAAAAATAAGAATGAATTCAAGTATGTAATAATAACATTTTTTTCTTTTTTATTAAGGGCATTATTGTTTTATTTTTTTCTACTTGATATTCAATAAAATATCAAAAAACGATTTTAATGCGTTTTTGATTAGCTTGTGGGCTTTATTTTTAATTATGTCCCATGGGTTTGATGAGTAAGTAAGACTAGCAGTAAATCACAGATAGCTTGGTCGTTAAAGCGAACGTTCGATCCTGTCGTTTTGAACCATGGTGATTCAAAGGTGCTCTTGTTGTCAGTTACGTTTTGTCGTAGGCGATGGACAGATGTTTCTTCGCTTGCTTAGGAATTTTACTTTGAATCTTAACTCGTTTTACCCTGTTCTGCTGCAAAAGACCGGACTGGTGCGTTTTCGACCATTTGCTAGATATTTTCTAGTGAATGCATGTATTTGGACATTAATTGTGCACATTCGGAATACCCTAGGAACTGCTGATTGTGAACCACCCAGACAAGGATATATGCTCATTTTCTTTCTTTAGTTGGAAGTTTGGGGTGAACCAAGGCCTGCTTCTCGCAACCTTTTGTGTGTACGTGTTATATTTTTGCAAGAATGGAAGGGACATACAGTTTTTTGCCGACTCCAACCGGCGAGTTGAGAAGCTAATCATGACAAATTATCTTTGAATGCGTGTCAGGTATTAGAAAGAGGGGGCACTGTGAAAAAACTTTTGGGTGTTTGCTTGGATTGAACCCGAGGAAGCATGCGTCCAAAGCATAACCACTACGTCACGGTGCTTACATATATACAC
This sequence comes from Brachyopa scutellaris, assembly GCA_949775065.1. Taxonomy (NCBI): domain Eukaryota; kingdom Metazoa; phylum Arthropoda; class Insecta; order Diptera; family Syrphidae; genus Brachyopa; species Brachyopa scutellaris. The sequence continues at coordinate 80,627,488 of OX459112.1, read as the reverse complement.
TTTAAGGAGGTAATTTCTCCTACTCATTGGCGAAAGTACTACATATCAAGAATTCATTTGACAGTCGGTAACCCAGATCTACAGAATTATTGTCCTAAGATGAATCAAGCACAGATTTCCAAGGATTGGACTGTTTCATTGCCACGAGGACGTCTCTGGTGAAGTTCAGGCTGACATAAAAATACGAATAGCTGTTATTTTTTTTATTCTGGACAGTTTTTTTTTTTTCGTCGATAAGATACACACACAGCTAGTTAAGATTCGCTCGAAACCGATTTATTGAATTTGCATTGAATTGAAAAGTAAAAGCGCTCTATTTTTTTCATGGTCCGAATGTCTGACAAGCATTCAAAAGTATCATTTATCACGATGAGGTTCTCAACTCGCAGTTTGGAGTCGACAGAGACCTACACCATTCCATTCGTGCAAAAATTGAAAATAATGAAACATGCCATGGTTCAACTCGAACTGTAGCGCCATCTAAGAAAAAGGAAGATATAAAAGACTTTATAATCAAGAGCCAACTTTATCAAAATCAACGATTAGATTTGAATTTTATTCTTATACAATAAAATAGACATGATTTTGATTAACTGTAAAGCGTCATCTATGTACAATTTCTACGTAGTGACAAACGATTATTTATCGAAATGAAAACAATATTTAATACTAATGGGTAATAAAACGATCTGCAGAATATTCTCTATCTTCGTACATTAACATTCAAAACAATTCTATTCGTAAATCTATTTGGGAACTAAATAACTTCGCACATTTTAGGTTCCTGCCCTTTCCAATGCTGTGAGCTGATGTCCCAAACGTTCCTCTTTAGCTTTACGCTTTGAACTTATTTTCTTTGAGCAGGTATAGCTTTTGAGAAATGTTTGCACATCAATTTTACCATTTAAGAATTGCTCTACATGTTTCTCACAATCGGTGTCGGCATTGCTAGCTGCAATCTGAATTAGTTCCTAAAAGAAAGAATTTAAACAAAATGTAAACTGCAAAATATTTACTGTGACCTTACTCGGATGTGTTGGGGAGCGAATTCCTCTGACTTCTTCACATACTTTTGGTTCAGTTGATCACATTTTTCACCAAGATTTCTTAAAGCAGTTACATCATCGTTAAGCTTTTGCTTTAATTCACTTAAGTGCGATTCTTTTGACTCATTTTCTCCTAAATACGAGAGAAATTATAAGGGAAAAACTGAGAAGAATCTATCTTACGTGATATGTTATCAACTTGGTTAATCATGGAGTCGAGTTCTTCATTAAGATGCTGTACAACGGACATTTCTTCGATGAAATCGTCAAAGAACTCGGGATCTGTGTCCAATTTCTTAAGCTCATCCAACGACATCGTTGATAAGTTCGGAAGATCATAATCGTTGTTTGAAAGTTTTGTAGAGTTATCTATGGGGGAACCATCTTTGCTGTTCAGAGCCGTTGCATTTGGACTGAGATCGTTTGTGGATAGCAGTGGTGGAGGAAATCTCTCCAACTCGCGAATAATGGCCTGGACTACTCGCCCCAAATCCGAGTGCTGGGAATACTATAGAAAATATAAAATGTTAAATGCTTAAATTGGTATTAAAGGATGATGTGCTTTCTTCATCTTAAGGCTCATAATTCTAAATTTGACGGAAGCAGAAGAACTTAATATACATATTTCTAAAGTACTGATCCAAATATCAATAAGTTAATAATTCGAACGTGTGCTTACAAGCATTACAGGTTTAATTTTTTTATTTTTTTCTGTCAGCACGGTGGTGGTGTAGTGGTAAGTGCGTTGGACTCTACAACAGGGTGCGGTTAAGTTCGCCAATCCTTTTCAATATTTACATAAGTGATCTCGTAGGGTCTGTTGAAGATCAACTTCCAGAAGTCAGAACCAGCTTGTTCCAGACGCCGCGCAGTTGTCTGGGGCTTCTAGGGACACCAGAAACAATTGGCGAAAGTTCGGACACCAGAAACATGGCCCTTATACGGCCAATGATAGCATATGGTTGTCCCGTGTGGTTCAACGTAGGACCAAGTTCGATGGAAAGGATTCGGGTGTTTGAGAGGACTGGTCTTCAGGGTTGCCTTCATTTCATTTATACAGAACACCAGAGTCCGAGAAGTACAAAAAATTATTTCCCAAAAAAAAGTGGATAATTTCCTGATCAAGATGACTTGAAGACATATTGCAAGGGCAATGAGTTCGATGAATAGCCTGATCTTCGGGGCTTACCACCCCAATTTCAAGTACCACGAAAGAGTCCGCGTTAACGGCTTCGTTCCACCAGAAGCATTCCTCTATTTTGACCAACAAGGTCTGATCCAGAATAGATCAGGAGTGTCGCTAATCTTACATGTTGCTCACACAACTGTGGATAGGTGGCTCAACTACGATAGAGACGTCGCATAGAGCCAAACGAAGCACTTCCAATGGTTTGTGGACTATAACACACCAAGGTGGGTCAAAAGTTCATTGTGGAGTTTTGGCCTGTGGACTTATGACCCTGCGCCGGGCGGGACAGCTAGTTGTAAATATAAAACCCTATTATGGTTAGCGAATCGAACGTTCGATATGAAGCGAACTCTTTTGCGAATCACCCGTATCGTGGTATTTGTTTGAATTACTTAACCTAAAAGAATCTACCTGTAACAACGAGATGTTATGAACTATCATTGTATATTCCATTGTAGAGTATCACACTTATACGTATTCTATACATATATATATGAATATTTTAAATTAATATATGTATTATTATAATCACACTAGCCCATAGTACTTAAACCATATACAATCTTAATATAACTTTCGTTAAATAACCTGAACTATATAAACTTTTAACTTAACAATTTTATAAGGTTTAAAATTTATTTCGAACAATGTAAAGCGAAGAGCTGTTAAGAAATCGACTTGCACAAATAACATAGTTACCATCATAAGTTAATAAATTAGTCTTTGGAAGATGATTCATTAGCTTAACAGTTGATTTTGCTTTAACCTATTATATTACTCTCAACTCTCAACTGCACGGCAATTATGTACATTATTTCATTACATTATTTGAAAGATATTTATGCGAGGTCGTATGGTATAATTGCATTCCACTTCCGGGGGGAAAACAACGACAGAAAGTGCAACAAAAGGTTAGCCCGTAGTAACATTTTTGAGTTATTATATATATATACGTACATTAAGCAATCCAGGGGCATTTTCTACATCAGCACCGTTCGAGTTAATCCAGTGGTGTTGGACCAATGGAGATAAAATTATTTTTGGTTTTTCATTTGGAAAATTCGGACTCAGTTGGACGTTAAGCTTAAAAACACGACCTGCTGATTCGAATTGTACTGAGTACTCCTCATTTTCGGCAACTTCTCGAACACTGCAAGTGAATTTAACAATTTTTAAATGATCACAATTATTGGAATGCAGCCCAAATGGCTATAAATAAGGCTGCACTCACTTGTCATTGAAAATCTTCAGCGTGTCGATTTGCCTTTTGCGAAAATCCAAATCATAATTATATTGCCTAGGAAGCATTTTCTTATTGGCTATGACTACACGACTAATGTGCGTACGTGCATCCACATCGAAATAGGATTAAGAGAAATACACAAGTGAAAACGAAGGCGGAAAATAGTTAATTATTGAATTTTTATATATTATGTACTTTAAGTTTATTTAGCTAAGAACGAAAAAACTATTAAATTAACTAATGGGGAAATATTTATAAATGAACAACTCGTAGTAAACAAAAACGAATTGCTCGACATTTGGCATTTGAAGTGACAGTTGCGCAACTAGTACTTTAATTGGATTGGGACCTTTCTTTCCAACCCAAAATTTCGGAAAGGGAAATTTTTAGGATCCACATTAGCCGATTTTCTTTATAAACCAAATCAATTTCAAATTGTATTGAATCTTTGGTAAGTATTTACAAAAAGATCTTTAATTTTGAAGATTTTTTACTTTGTTGCCAAGGGGGTTAATAATTCAAATTAGGTCTGTTTGGTAACTTGTTATTTTTCGTAAAATTACATAAAATTTCATAAAATCACCTGAGTTAGTGTTTGTGAACCCAAAAAATCCTTGTAAAAAAGAGAGTCAATTAAGTCTGTGTAAAATTGGTCCTCAATTGAGAAAGTTGAGATTTTATGCACCAACTAGGTCTGTTTGGTATGTTTTTTGTGGACAATTGTGTCAAAACTCAAACGCGTCAAATAGTAAATAATTTGAAAAGTGGGGGAAATCCTCTCAGAGAATGGAAAACTTGCACAAAAGTAATCAAAGACAATTGAAGAGCATGTGGGTAAACCGTCAATTCGGTTTTGTTTTCCACTTAACAATGAAGATTATGACATTGCACAAACTGTCAGATTCGCAAGTTTCTCAATTGAAAGGAGATTTTTGAATTGTTACGAACTTTTCGGGTTAACAGACAGGAATTTGTGAACATTTGTACAAATTCGCAGGTTAAGCTGGAAATACATGATACAATCGTTGTACAACAACAATTGCATCGTGTGTTAGTTAAGGCTCTGCCTCCGACCCATAGAATCCGTCGACTTCGTTCCGTTGTACTTTGATGTTGAAGTTGAAGTATTGCCGGATAGGATAGAAGCAGTCTCATAGAATCCGTCACATATCTACGTAGGTCAACGATTCTCTACATTTTCTTCATGTTTCCACCAATAAAAATGCATAATCTCAATTTGTGAATGCGTGAGCATCAGTATGTCAAGGTGTGATCTTAAATGCGTGAATGTGTGTACTGACAACAGAACAAAATCGTTGTCAAATGAATGTCAACGGCGATGACAGTTTCTCTACATTTTCTCTATGCTTCAACCAATGAAAATGTGTACTCGCAAATTTGTGAATGCGTGAATTTCAATAAGTGAATGTGTGAACTTAAATGCGTGAATGTGTGTACTAGCAACGTATCGACGGATGCAAAAAATAGAAAGTAGACCTACTTTATCCGTCGAAGTTCATGCATCCGTTGTTCATGGGCCATCTCCCATAAGAATGTGTGTATTCTATCGAGTTAAAAAAGAGCAGCAACGGATTGACGGATTCTACGGGCGGCCCCGGCCCGAAAAGTTCGAAAACTAATAGCAAATTTTAGAACCGCATTCAGCAGGGAATTTTCTGTTTGTATGATTTTGACATATTCACCCAACGACAGCTGAAAATCGAATGTAAAAAATTCTGGGCTCTCATCTCGTAATTTCACCGACGATTGGCGATCACACGACCGTACCAAACGACGTCGACGAAACGATACTTCCCGAAACACTACCAAACTCGTGTCGTCCGTCACCTTCGTCTTTATCCAGTTTGAGAACCACAGAAAACAACATTTATAAGCGATTTGACATTTGCTGATGAAGTCATAATTTGACATTGTGGTTTTTGGCGGCATTTTCATATTTCATATTTATTATTAATTAATATTAAGATCATTTACAATAGACTAATGAAATCTTTAAGTTATATTTATTTTTTTTTTAATGAAAAATGACAGTAGGCATAGTCTCCTTATGCATTTTCACTTTAAATTCGTTTTTTAAAAATTATATTCGTTACTTTACAAATGAAATTCGTATTTTCGCCAAAGAAACCAAATTTAATTTCCAAAAAAACGAATTTAAATTGAAAACGCACCGAAATTGCATTAAACACAGGAGGACGAGAGCTAAATAGCTATCGTGCTATCATGCTCGCCGAGACGATTGTACTTGACAGATTTTCTTGTTAAGTGAAGTCGATCGGTCAATTGGACGATCGGTCGATTTTTATGTCAACGTGAAGTCTCGCTATCGTTAACCATGTCGAAAGCGATGACGACTGTCTTACGAGATGAGGGCCCTGGTTGTATGGAAATCACACGCAGATTGTATAGGATGTGTGTTACATGCAACGGTTGTACAACGATTGTGTCGTTCATTTGCCGCTTTACCAAACAGACTTATTCACCCCTGTGATCAATTCCGACCAGATTGAAAACGAACGGAATTATAAAGGATGAATTTTAAAAAATGCGTCAATTTAAATCTGATTTTCAGTCCGCCAAAAAGACATAACTGAAATACAGACACATGTTTTATGAATTCAGTTATGTCTGCATAAAGGGGTCTTAACGAGACATTTGTTTCGAGATCCAATTTATGTCTTTAAATGGGTTCCGTGGAGTTGGGCAGCACTGTGTTTATTTTTTTCCCAGTATTTGAAGTGACAGCGATGACAGCCGACTAAAAATCAAAATAGCACCAACTGCCAGTGCCAACATTTCCGCCAAAAATGTGAGCGTAAATCAAGTTTAGAAAAAAATATAAAAGTAGAGGAAAATTACATAGCTATAGAATTCTTAAATATATAAAACATTTTTAATGCATTTTAATCCAAATGGATCGGAGGTGTTACTTGTGCAAATCAAAGGAACGCGATGAAGTCAAATATGGAGAATTCATGACTCGCCAAGGAATTTCTGTGCACTATTTTTGTTTAGTATGTGGTGTCTAAAAGAAAGCGTTAAGTTTTCCTACAAAATAAAGTTTTATTAATTAAACAGCTCCTTACGTCAAATCTATTGCAAAGAGGCCATGATGATCAAGGATTTTTGGGATTTCTATTGCCCGATATTAAAGCAGAAGCTGAACGGGTCGAGTCCGCGGTGAATATTTACGGAAGCCATATTCTATTTACCAATTTTATATAATGTACATAAATGTTTTGTTTGAATGTAGGTGTGTTGCTATTGTAAGGAAAAAAGTGCCAACATCTCTTGCTGTGCGCCAAAATGTCGTAAAACATTCCATTTGACTTGTGGCATAAAGAATGATGCTGAAAGTCAATTTGTCGGTACGTTCAAGTCGTATTGTTCTCGTCATGTTACGGGGAAGAAGAATCGTTCCCCGCAACGGCATGAGCCCTGCTGCATTTGTTATGAGGATATTATGGGAGACTGTAGTAGATTTAATTGTGTGACAATGCTTCGTGCTCCGTGCTGTAAGAATGGCTGGTTCCATAAATGGTGTTTGGCTGCTTTTGCTCAAACTGCTGGTTATTTCTTTAAGTGCCCACTTTGCAATGATGATAAAGTGTTTCGTCAACGTTTGGTGTATAAGGGTATTTTTATACCGGACAGGTAAGTTAGTAAAAAAAGAATTAGTACTTCAATATCAGTAAACATACATATCGTTTTCCTAGGGATGCAGCATGGGAACTGGAACCCAATGCTTATGCAGAACTACTAGAACGACCAAAAACATGTTCAGCTATGGTTTGCAAAGCTAGGGGCGGACGTACTTCAAAATGTAAGCGTAATGAACTTGACTTATGTGGCACTTGTGGTTCTGTTGCAATTCATCGATTATGTAAGATAGAGCAAGATAAAGGCTTCCACTGTCCTGACTGTGTTTCAATCATGACGGGAGTAAATGATTCATCTGTTGTCAATATAAGTGCTAGTCAACAAACATGCAGTGACGAAGATGAAGACATTGACGTGTGTGAAGACGTCGTTATTACCGCTCAAATACAAGATTCTGACGAGGACGAGGGCGCAATACGACCATTGGGAATGCTAAAAAAAAGTGGACATATGATATTTGATGATGAAATGTCGGATAATGGAGGTAGTCACGAAGATGAGGACGTTCGCAGACATCGAGGTCACAAGAAAATCAACAGGCTATTATCTTCCGATATTGAAGAATTTGTATCAGTAAACCCTAAACGGGAGCGTACTGCCTCTCAAGACACAGGAAGTCTTTTCGATAGTGGAACGGAAACTGATCGCTCAGGTAGTGGTGGAGATAAATTCAATACCAAAAATAAATTAGAGGCTCCCACGACTAACGGTAACTTAAATTTAGAGAAAGAAGAGAAACGGGGAAATCATATAAAACTGAACCCAACTGAGAATCTCCGTGAAACAAAGAAAGGAAGTAGTCGATTTAAACCTTTGAGTGATGGTTGCAGTGACAATGAGTACATAACTAGACGCACAAGGCGTCAATCGTTAGGCGTGGAATTCATGAAATCGTATGAATTTGATGAGAATGGGAGGTGCCCGTCAATCACGTTGAGACGAAGATCAGCTAGAAATAGCGAACCCAAAATTGGAAAGGCTGAAATTACAGCTAATTTAAATAGAACAGTATCCCAGTTAAAAAAAGAATATTGTGATAAAGTAAAAATATCATCCAATGTAAATAATTTAGCTGCTTCTCGTTTAAACTATGAAAATGAGCAACCAAGGGAGCCATTGCTATCGCGTTCAACTCGTCTTCGTTCTCTTAACATGCATATTGAATCACCAAATTCATATTTACGGCCGAGAACTATATCGGAGGACCCATCGAAAGCATCACCTGCTCTGCGGAGGTCACGTCGTCGCAGTTTTCTTCAAAGCCCATACTCCTCGCCGGTGCAGCAAGATTTGTCAAGGCCGAGATCTACTAATCTACTAAACTCTGGCTCAAATAAACGAAGTCGCAGCGAGTCAAGGCAGAGCGACGAGGTTGATCAAAATAAAAGACATAAAAATAGTTATCCATCAGACGAAAATATAAAAGAATCCAGTGGATCTGATACGATTCACAAGAGCCGTTCTTTAAGAGGTAGATCCCCAGTCCATTTAAATTTATGCGGTCTATATGCGTTTCTTACTCCGGCATATGTTAAGAACAAACATTCACAAAGACAGGGTAGGTTTACTTGCTCACTGAAATTCAATTGTTAATTATTTTGTATTAAATATTTGTTTGTGACAGTCAACATTTCAAATTACAGATACGACTAGTGTAACAGGCGTTTTAATGCCAAATGAACCAATGGCATCTAAAGTTGGAAACCATTTCAGTAAGAGTGAGTGTTTTTTATTAATTTTTTTTATTCATCTTTATAATTTGGTCGCATGTTGGCATACTATAGTCCGTGCCTTTGTACTGTCATTGGAAGTATTAATACAGAAAAGTCAGACATTCCGGATTAGCCGTAGTTCATTTTTTTTTTGGTATCCCAAACCTGGCGATATTTTCAACAAAGGATTTCGAACAGTACTATCGAAATGTATTTATTTTGATATATTCTTCCTAAAATTTATGTTGAATTAATAAAATCTGGCTACCACCATAGATAGTCGAGCTATTCTGCTTCAGAAAGCCGAGTGAGTTAGTTTTCGTATTGTCTATAAAGTAGGGCTGGTCCCTCCTTTGACGAAATAATACTTTACAGTTTCCTATCAGCAGCCCATCTAATAGTTTCCTCGTTTATTTTTTTTTTTAATTTTCCACACTAATACATATTGGACCTGTATGATAGAATTGCAATGTCTTGCCTCAGTTAATTTTTGTCGAGACAATACGATTTAATTGGCAGACAGTCAGTGTCAACGTTTGCATATGTGGATGAGTCCCTATAGTTTCATGTGTACGATCTTTGAACGTACAAAAAACGATTATGTGTTGCTGTTCCGCAAAGAGCCTTACAAAAATAATAAATAAAAATGTACTTTGTATTTCTAGACAAATCAAACATTCCACAGGATAAACCTGTGGAAATAGTGAAGCCTCAAGAAAAAACTGAATCCAATAATACAACTTCGTCTACAAGCAATATTAAGGAAAATCGAACCGCACAACCGACATTTTTACAGAGTTACAGTCTTTTCATTCATACACCAGCTAAATCGAAAGAACGTATTTCCAGAAAAAGACGTTTGGCGGCGCAGCTTTTTTCGGTATGTAAAAACAAAACGCATAGCACACATTTACATATGAATATATGAATATGCTTCTAATATTTAATTTGTTGTCGCCCCTAACAGAATAAAAAACTACCCAGTACCCAGACAAATATTGAAATGTTTTTCAAGAGAATCTAAAGGTGTGTCCAAATCGAACGAATAAAACAAATATGTTAGGAAGCAATTTATTTATACATAATTATTATTTTCAAATAACAATTCAACAATCTAAAGCGTTTAATCAAAACATGTGTTTTAAGCAGTGACTACAAATATGGTGAATACAATGTTTTGCTCTTTATAAGTTCAAAAACTTGATGAAAATATGTTAATTTTAAATTTATTCATGGAAATAAAATTTGTTTTATTTTAATTTTAATCTTTGAACGATTATTATTTTTATTTATTTCTGTTCAAGTTAAATTCACTTCGTTTTTAGGTCACACGAAGATAAGTCGACCACATCAAAATGTATTTTAATTATTGTTACATTTTTTCTATGCAATCAAAACTATATATGCCTAGTATGTAGTTTTATTTGGTTTATACATATATGCATCTATTGTAACGTGTAGCTGATAGGTTTGAAATATAATAAAACTTATATCCTGTATAATCATTTTTTTGTTCTACTTTCTGGTTTTACTTTTCTAACTTTCCAATGCACATTACGCTTTATTCGACTAGTGATTCTGCAATCCGCTGATTCGAATTCATCCGAAATTACCCAGAAAGCGATATTTTTACGACCATTCGTGCTGGTTCCAATGTCGAAGAAAGTGAATGAGCAATTAGTTCAGTTGGGGGAGTTGTAATTCAACAGGATTATCTGAGCGCAGAGCAAAAAAATATCGGATGTCAACGAACAATGATAAATAATACGTATGAATGATGCTCGTTTGTTTATTGTTCTTAGATAGAATTAAGTTAAATTCTTCGCCGCAGCAATGATAACCAAAAAGTTACATACATACAAGAATCCCTCAATTTACCGGGTTACGTTGTGCAAAATTATAAAGGTCGCTTGTTTAACGTCGCCCTATCTTGGTTTGCGTTGTCATATTCTGAAATCATTCATCTCTGAAATTTAGGATTGGCGAAATTGCTCCACAAATTCTTGAAGTGGCGTGCATGTCGTGTTGTAGCTGTAGGCAAACAACCTTTAAGGCTCACACAAACCGCCGCGATAGCGATAGCGATCTATCGCAATACGTGGATTCAAGTTTGATCATTCACACCAAGTGCGATAATGTAGCGATAGATTGTGATTGAACGTTTCTATCGCTGCATCTAGTATTCAATCGTTCTATCGCGCAATATTTTGCAATTTTTATTATTAAAAAAATGTCAGTTTTGGTAGTTTTTAAATTATATTTGAGGATTTTTTTCTAGAATGTAAGTAAATACTGCGAATGGATAGTGAAAATGTTTTAAAAATTAAAGAAACAACATAAATAAGACTGACAATACTTCAATCACTATCTATCGCTATCACGCTGGTGTGTTTTGTTGTTTATCGCTATCGCTATCGCAATCGCAATCGCTATCGCTATCGCGCCGGTGTGTGCAAGCCTTTATGTACGAACTGGAAAAAACTTTCTGTGGAGAGAGTTGGCGTGTTTTAGGAATAAAAGCCGCAAATACACGATACAATCTTTGTACAACCGTATTCCATTAAAATCGAGGTGGGGTATTCTATAACTTGAACGGACAGTTTTTAAGACTCGGTACGTTGAATTTTTCCATAAAATACTCTATAAGTTGAACAAATAAAAAAATGAAAACCTCTTTAATTGATTTGAGTGGTGGCAAGAAATGGATTAAGTTTATCAAATTTTACGTGACAATCAAAATTGTTTTAAATTGGAATCTTTACACCTATGTATGTATGTATGTTAATACAAATATTAACGGTTTTCATAGAGGGGAATCTAATAGAATTTCTTTTGCATCTAAGTTAAAAGCTCTAAAATCATTTTCCAAGTGATTTTTACTGTGACAAGTTAGTGCGTGTTTGAATTAAAAAGTCTGATCTTTTTGATGTCGTTATCGTACATTAAAATAACAATTATTTTTTCAAGGTTGTCTTAAAAACAAATGTTTGCCTTATTATTTATCAATGAAATCGACATTAAACGGAATATGCTTAAAAAGGGCCAATTTTTTTGTTTTGATCCAGTAACTTGAACGGCGCTGGTTTTGTACGTGTTCAAGTTAACGAGAGTCCACTGTAATTATAAAAAAAAAGAATGGGATGCTTCAATCGCTGTTAATACACTCAAGTGCAATCATTTTTTTTTTCGTTTGGTTTAAGTTCCCTAATTAATAACGATGGACTTATTAGAATGAGACTCGATTATTTAAATAAAGAAATTAATATAATCAGCCCTGTGATGATTTTCGGTCGAAATCCAATCCGTTACGTTTTCGCAGTTTTGGTGTGATGATTTTCGGATTTCTTCGAATTCGAACGAATTAGGGGTGTGCTGAGAATCGGTCGGAATTGAGAAACGCAAAGAAATTGACGTTTTCAATTCGTTCGGTTGTGCGTTGGTGAAATTGAATCCGATAGACTCAAAATGTGTGTTTTAGAAGATTTAAACATAAAATATTAATTATTTCTACCTAATTTAGGGAAAACATACAAATGTCAACCAAAATCAATCAATGATGATGGAAAAATTTTTTTGTCGGTGAAAGCGTGAAACAGAATAAGAGATTCTAGTTGAAATTCGTAGGGAAACAATTTCACCTAGCACATCTTAACTTAAATGTTTTGTTTACTTTTTAGAGTAGGACAAATCTAATTTTTTTTTTCTTTAGTTTGTAAGGCAGGATTTTTTTTCCATTCAAATATTTTCTTTTTCTCGAGGATGTCTTGCCACGACCCGTTTTTATTTTTTTTATTACCCTTTTGCGGCAATTTACTTTGTGACAAGCACGCAGAGTTTTATTGCTTATTTGTTTTTTTTTTTAAAGTTTTACTACTTTACGTATCAATACGCATGGAAGTTTTCTGGTGCGTATATTAACTGTAAGATATGAATACTCGCTACTGTGAGTAAATAGAAATGATGCATGAATTGATCACAGGGGTGAATGTACACGTTTGCACTTCTTGGTATGGACTGTCATTCAAAAAGTTGAAATTTTGACAACGAATTGATAACGTCGTCTCGCAATTGATAATGCAGCGGACCGATAAAGCAGTTCATCCGACGGTTTCCATAATGGCTCTGGGATGAAATGCGAATCGGATGTACTCACGGAGAGTACGATCCGCCGGATCCATAATCGGCATGGTTAATTCAATGAAGTGCAATCATGTTTTTTTATTGTTTGGTTTAAGGTCCCTAATTAGTAACTATGGACTTATTAGAATGAGACTCGTTTAATTAATATAATGTACACTTTTGCACTTCTTGGTATGAACTCAAAGTTCATAAAGTTGAAATTTTGACAGCGATTTGATAACGTGGTCGCGCAATTGATAAAGTAGTTCATCCGACGGTTTGCATAATGGCTCTGGAATGAAATGCGGATCGGATGTACTCCCTCTGATTAATTCGGACTTAGCGTACTCCACCTAGAAATTGTTCCATCTGACTGTAAAATCTCCAGTCCAGTCGGCTTTCGAAACAACAAAACGCATTCCACTAAGATTGGCATATTTATGTGTTTTATTTTTTTCTCTTCATTTTATTTACCGTTATTTATTTTCTACTACATTATCATTTTTTCTATTTAGTTTTAATGTTATCAGAAAATACAGTGAATTGTTTTGTTTTCATATTTTAATTTTCATTTATTTAAATTTAAATAATATTAATAAACATCAGTATTCCCTTCTAAACTATTTTTGTTGTTGTTGTTTTGTATCATTTTTTCCTTTCATATTTATATATTTAATTGTTATTTTTCTTCATATATATAAAAAACATAACCTGCGAAATATTTTTTTTATTTTTTTTACTTGTTGCTTTTTTGTGTATTGTTTTTATTTATTTTTTTATTTATTTAATCAAGAGTTCTTAAACTAAACAAGAAATATATATATTTATAGATTTATGCATTTTTTTGCTCTTTATTTAAATTTCAATAATATATAAAGGTACAAACAATAAGTAAAAATAATAAAAAAAAAAAAGAAAATATTAGATTTAACACTATAACTGAAAGACATATTTTATGCATTTATTTCCCTAATACATAGTTAAAGGTTCGAAGGGAGATAAATTATAAGAAATAGCGATACGAGCAGGTAGGATAAGATCTTACAAAGAATTTGCCCTTGACCCTTGGCATTAAGTCAGAAGCAATTCAAACAAGTGACGTTTATACATATTTTCTCATTTTTTTTACGTTTTTAGACATGGTAACACGACAACAGATGGGTGGTGTATAGAACTAAATTATGATAGTTGCATATTCAAATTTAATTCGAACACAATTTAATGAAATAAAAAAAAATGGAAACAATGACGTTTTCAAACTGAAAACAAAACAAAAAAAGGAAAAAAGAAAGATTTTTGTTTAAACATTTATTTTGCCATTTTTATAGGTTTTATGAAGATTTTTGAAAACTTATCAACTAAAAAGACACTAAAACATTCTTTTATATAAATTTAGTTTTACTTCATTAACAGATACATGCATACATACATACACACATATATGTATATAAATAATTGTATATACATACATATTTATATGTACCTATATATTTTTTCTTCTCTGTAATATTTATACTTTAAATGTTACTTATTTAAAATTGAATTTTCTTTTTTTATATTTAAATATTGCTGACCATAGTCTCTCTCAAGTAACGGAGTACAGCAGGACATAGTGTGTTTTTCTTGTTTTGTGTGTTTTACGATTTTATATGTGTGGTATGATTTTTAATTTAACCTTAAATATTTTTTGTTTCCTTTAAATATCTACTCAATTTTTAACTTTATATAATTTTGTTTATTTATACATCGTCAAAATTAAAGATTTTCTTTTTTTTTTCATCGGCGGCGGTAGCTATTCTTATAACATTTTTTTTTCTTTTTAATTTCTCATATAGTAATGTATTTAAATTATTAGTAATCATACCTATTGTCTTACTAAAAAATAATTAATTTAAATGTAACTTTAATTTTGAAGTTGTTTCTTGTTTTTTTTCTTCTAATTTTTTTTTTATTATTTAACAGAAGCAAATTGCTACTTAATTAATATTACTATCGATTTGTTGTTTCAATTGTTGTATTATTTTCTAAATTTACTGAAACATATATGTAAAAGGATTTCATTTCTTTTTTTTTGAAGGTAGTATATTAGTTTTTAATTTTACTTCTATGTTATATTTGCTAAAGGGAAAGGGAGAATGTTTTCTTTTTTTTTGTGTGAACATTCTTTTCCATTATTATTATGCATGTATATATCTTTAACTTCTTTTTATATGCAATTTATTTTCTTTTTGTTTGTTTAAGAAATTAATGAGAAACAAAATGAGTTGATGATAATTTCTTTTTTGTTTTTGTGAAGTATTTGTTTTTTTCTTTTAATTACTTTCTTAAATAGGAAGAAAAAAAAAGAAGTGTGGTGCACGTTAATTTTTTGTTTTTGGATAAATCGTTTGCAGTTTATTAAATTTTTGATTTGCTGTTGGTTGTTTTTACTTTAATAGTATTTATAATAGATGGTTTTAATAATAGTAATAATAATTTTAATGTAATAATATAAATTTTATTAATATTTTCTGTTATAATCATTATAATAACTATTATTGTATTATAATAATGTGAATTTAGCCCTAGTGCTGCAGCTAGCTAACCCATTGTCGTCGCTGTTTGTTGTATTTGTGAACTTCCAACTGCCCCCGATGACGATGTTGCCGCTGCTGCTGCCCCTGTTGTTGCTGATGTTGCTGCGGCTTGACTATTATTTGCTGTTCCCTCGGCCGGCTGCTGTTGTTGTGTTGATGCTGTCCCAACAGCACCGGAACTAGCTGCGGCTGATGATGAATTGCCACCACCGGATGCTGATGAACCACCAGCGGCGCCAACGTTCGATGATTGGTTGCCTGCAAACATTTTCAAAAGAAGGAAAAGAACATTATTATATGAATAGACATCTCAGTTTGTTATTTGCTATTTTTGTCCCTTGAGTAAAATATACGGATACTACAAACGATATAGAAAATAAATATAAGTAATAAACAAAAGAATTAAGTCGGTTTTAGGCCGTACTCGCATGTTAGTGTGAAACGATTGTAAATATCTACACGAACGCCACTCTTGGTAGATTTATACGTTACCACATACATAGATCTCTGAACGTAATCGTTATATGGTACATAGCTATGAGGAAATGCTTTAACTTCTACCTTTTGCTTGAAGTGAACGACTTTACTGCTATATTTTGTTCATGAGCATTCCCTCCACTTGCAAATATTTTTGTTCAACAATAAAATTCAATTCGAAATCATCGAAATGCAAATTCACTGCTTACCTTAAGCATTCGTTTCTTATTAAAAAAAAAATAGAAGTGTTTCTGGGTCATACAACATCCACTAACAAAAAATAGTCATACAGAGCTAGCATAACTATCGCGTAGTATAAAAGAGTAAAACTTCTCTGTATTTTACACTAAAACACATTTAACCTTTAAAATTCCACTATGTACTTTATACTTTGCTAACCGAACATACTACATCTGTGAATTAAGCCACAGCTATGGGTATTAGTATGTTTATGGCGTTAAATCAAACCAATTTCTATTCTTAATGTTGAAGAGAACAAAAATTGAAATAACAAATAATAACGACCGAAAGAAAATACAAACTTAAATTATTTATACGGGCATTTGCATATATTTTATTTTATTATATTTATATTAATAAAACCAGCGTTCATTTACAAAAAAATTCATAAAGTCGAGTATACCTTCAACTTCAAACAATAAATTACATTTAAATTCACATTTTCTTTCAATAAAAAAAAGAAGACCATTTCAATTAAGGGAAAGTAAAAGGTTATGGTTATACAGAGTTTATATAGTTTGTTTTTTTTTTTCCTTTGTAACATTATTTGGTATAAATAAAGATTTGACTACTACATAATTAAGAAGTAAAGTTACAGTGAAGTGTTTATTTTGTTTGCCTCTTTTTGTCAATAAGTTTGCATGTAGTTTATTTATATATATATATTTTTTTACTATTTGTATCATTAGATTTATACGTTAAAATAATGCAATATTATATTCATAATGCCAACTACAAATCTGTAAAAAATAGAAAGTAGAACAAATAAAAAATATATAGGAAAACAAAAGCTATAACTTGAAGGAAATAAAAAATAATGTACAATTAAGTTAGTAAAGTAGATTATTACAAAAAAAAAAAAAAAGAAAGAATATAATTTGCGCTCGGGGTTTACTCAGTCTCACTATCGCTGCAAAATTGTATTCGAAGATTGGTTCGCCTGTAGGACTTACTATTTTTATTTATTATTTGACAGCCAAACAAACATGTAAGCAGATAGAAAGATCTGATCCTAAGTTTATTGGCATTCAGTTTTTTGAACTAATTTAATCCACGATGACTTCACGAAATTGCGTGTCTATATCGCGTTGATGCTCTTGGGACCTCTCACTTCACTAACTCCGGGTATAGATCAAATTTAAATGAATTTTAAACCCGATCTTGAACCGTTTATTAAACACGATGGGTTAAAAATTCATAAAATGACAAATGTCAGTTGAAATTAATTAAAAACTGAGAATTTTCTCTCTATGCTTCCACCAATGAAAATGTATACTCTCAATTTGTGAATGCGTGAACTTCATTATGTGAATGTGTCAACTTAAATGCGTGAATGTGTGAACTGACAACGGAAAAGAGTCATTCACCCCTGTGATGATTTTCGGTCGAAATCCAATCCGTTACGTTTTCGCAGTTTTGGTGTGATGATTTTCGGATTTCTTCGAATTCGAACGAATTAGGGGTGTGCTGAGAATCGGTCGGAATTGAAAAACGCAAAGAAATTGACGTTTTCAATTCGTTCGGTTTTGTGTTGGTGAAATTGAATCCGGAAGACTCAAAATGTATGTTTTAGAAGATTTATACATAAAATATTAATTATATCTACCTAATTTAGGGGAAAACATACAAATGTCAACCAAAATCAATCAACCAATGATTGACTTCATGGCAAAATATCCTGATTTGGCAAGGGGTCTTACCAAAACAGCGACAAATTTTTTTGTCGGTGAAACAGAATAAGAGATTCTACTTGAAATTCGTAGGGGAAATTTCACCTAGCACATCTTAAATGTTTTGTTTACTTTTTAGAGTAGGACAAATCTAATTTTTTTTTCTTTAGTTTGTAAGGCCGGATTTTTTTTCCATTCAAATATTTTCTTTTTCTCGAGGATGTCTTGCTACGATCCCTTTTTATTTTTTTTTATTACCCTTTTGCGGAAATTTACTTTGTGACAAGCACGCAGAGTTTTATTGCTTATTTGTGTTTTTTTTAACTTTTACTACTTTACGTATCAATACGCATGGAAGTTTTCTGGTGCGAACATATATTTGACTGTAAGATATGAATACTCGCTACTGTGGGTGAATAAAAAGGATGCCGCCGTCTCACTGAAGATCGTTCTACGCAGCAATCCTACTGCAACTGTAATCCTTTTATTTGGTGCTCTCTGTTCAACCCTTATTCCCGCTGCCTACGCAAATATGCAGCCGTTCAACGACGATAGGTTTCCCCTATTTCGAATTTGTTTCATTTCGGGCGAATTTCAGCACAACCTTTTTCATTTCGTCCGTTTTTGAAATCGGTTTGCGTTTTTAATCCGGTCGGAATTGATCACAGGGGTGAATATTATGAAATTGAGTTTTAACCCGGGTTAAAGTACTCTTTGCCAAAGGCAGTTTAAATTTATTCGGATTTAAAATTTAATTTAAAATTGTTTCGGGTTAACGTGCGGATTAAATGAGTGAATATTATGGAGTTGGGTTTAATTTTCGGTTAAAATTTACTTTAACCCGGGTTAAAGTGAGTGAATGATATGACCGTAATAGTGAAAAAAAAACTTTAGAGTTCAGAAACATATTCCAGCATTAGATATAGAGAATTACCGCATCATTGAAGACTCCAACGGTATACCGTTCGTATTTTGAATAGATCGAAAACACAAACTGAAAACACAAATGAAAAACCCGAGCTGAAGCGCGTACAACATCTAGAAAACTGCCTACATATAATATGTATGTCAGATTCAGTGTTACTTGTTTGAGGAGCACCTAAAGTGAGTTCGTATCACACATACATATATGTAACTTATTGCCACGAAAAACAGACTTGAATGTGCTTCAAGACTACAGCAATGAAAATGGGAATATAAAGAAGTTCGAATTAATAAAATTGCTTTGAAGTGGACCACAGTCAACTTATGTGCATGTACATATTGAAATAGCGGCCTAGGTCTATTTAAGCTCTACTTTTGAGCGATAGTGAAAGAGTTTTCAATTCATACTGTTGTTCCAAGTAATCTCAAATATTAATATAAAATAAAAATAATAGCAACATATACAAAAAAATCTACAATACTACTATAATACACTTGTGAATTTATTTAACACGAACTATCTTACCTGTTGATTGCGTGGTTGCCCCTGGCGTTCCGGCGCCACTAGATGGATTTGAATTTGAACCAGAAGCAGTTGGTGCGCCAGATCCCGATCGATTTGTAGTATCATGTTGTCGTTGTGGCAACAATTGTGGGACTAAGCTTGGTTGTATTGAAAGTTCTAAGCAAAGAAAATTGACAAATTAAATATAAAATGCTTGTCGTAAAGTGCGCAATAACTTACCATGCTCAGTGAAATTGAATAATGGTGGGAATTCTCTACCATTAGGTAAAACTTGAGGACCCTCGCGTAACTCATTGAAGAAAGGATGTGCGCAAGCCTTAAGAGGCGTAATTCGGGCACTAGGTGTGTATTCAAGTAGTTCCGATACCAGGCTTATAGCCTCTGGAGGTGTTCGGATGCGGAATACCTAAATGTGACAAAGAAATGAAATAAATTTAATAAATTGAATGTACGCTAAGCCAATTGTCAATGCAAATTGGGGAATTCTGTTTCGACACATCTTCTAATATGCAGACACGCCAACAACACAACAAAAATTGGTTTTAGTGTAAGGAATACAGTAGTGAGGTATATTTAGATTCAATTTACAGGTTAGTGGAAATAAAACCACCTGCTTATAAAACATTTACCCGAGCATACCTTTTTAGTTACGCATTTAAAGGCATATACACATCTAACACACGCAGATACTGCATGGACAAGTTAAAATGACTCCTTTTTGTAAGTTGACCACTTTACAGCCCACTGGACAAACGAGTCCTTATTCTGGAAATCTGCATAAGGCGGACGCCTCAAGACGGCGGATTAGAATTTTCTTTAAATCCCTTTATACGGGTATCAGATGAGTAGAATGTGATTAGCTATGTAACCTCACAAAAATTCAGACTTAATTTACAAAAATAACTACTTCACCCACCCACCGTCAAGGTGCGACCGATTTTCACCCACGTATAGTTGTCGGCTTCATTCAAAACTTTACAACATTCTGGTGTTAAAAAGCGTGTTAGACTCAAATATTTTCATTTTTAAAAACTAAAAAACACGCTTTGACGAGTAGCGTACCAAAAAGTTAAAAATAATTACGTTAACAGAAAACCGGGGTGAAATAATCAAGAATAGATAATGCTTTAAGTAACGGTTAAACTGTTGCTTTATTAATTTATTTCTGACTGTAGACTATCTACATATTATATTCCATTAATTAAACTCAGTCATTCTCTCCTTGGTCGGTTAAATTGTTCGATTCCATTTCTAATATATTTTGCTAGAGATTCTATTATAACAGATAAAAGAGAGGCGCATGGTGGTTAGATTAGAGTAGGATTTAGGAAGTCCCTTGTAAGTTAAACTGACGCCGAGATTTGAACCTACACTTTTTTTGGGAAAATGGTCGAATTAAGTAAGTAGTAGTTCATTAGCTATTTATGTAACAAAGCAACATATCCGCTATTACTTACATACTTACTTATATATCATATTGGATTGATTTTGGTTTAAGTTTCAGCTCCTAAAGTGTTAACATTGCAGTTATTATCTGTTCGGTCGTTATTGCCACTCAACGGAAAATAATTGCTTTATAAAATCAGCACGAATAGATATGTATCCCTTTCCACATATGCATTGAATTCTGATCCATTGCGTTAACCTGTTTATGCTTGAAGGGTTTTTAGCTTATTTACAGAAAATGTGGACTATTATGGGACTTGCCCTTTATTTTTTGTTTGTTTGTGTCCTGTGTTAATGGACGCATACGATACAATCAAATTTAATTAAATAAAAAACACAACACAATTGCACATGTTTTTTTTTCTCTCTTCAACACTCGTTCAACACATGGTTAAGCGATTAATCTTGAACACACAAATTCAGATCGAAGCCATTCAACTCAAAAGAAAAGCAAAACCATTAAAATTTAACTAAATAAACTGAGCAATGAAACAATAAACCAAAATCATTATTCAATGTTCGGTGAATGAACAGTTTCTGGTTTCAGTGATGTTGTTTCATTTTAGGTGGGTGATTATCTTACTCTCCAACGTTGTTTCTGGTTTAGGGCATTTGGAAATAGACTACATTGAAGAAGTGACTGCAAAAAGTTTTTTTTTTATCAATTTGTAATTTGTTCATTAATCTGGTTGCTGTTCATTTGGCGAATTTTCAATGAAAATTACGTGGAATGAAAATTATTAAACTGATTGATATAGAGATAAGCACACATGGGAAGTGCGTAAAGGAGTAGTGGTACGACACAGATGAGAGCACAAAACTCAAACTGATTCCATAGAATTAAGCGAAAGGACATGGAGGTATATGTACATATGTATGCATACACCTGAGAGAATGCAAATAGGAAAATACAAAAGTTTTATTTAGAGAAACAACTTACCTTTTGCCATGGATGACTTTTAATTCGGGGAAATTTGAATTCCGTATAATTTGGATTCATTTCGTGAATTTGCTCCCGTGTTGGTGTACCCAATACCTTGATCACTTCGACCAATTGATCGACACCAGAATCGCCAGGGAATATTGGTTGTCCCAGTAGCAATTCCGCGAGTACACATCCGGCACTCCACACATCTATTGAAAAATAAAAAAATAAATAAATAAAAATAAGAGAATTATCTCATTAGATATTGTATTTCTTTTGTTTTCTTACCAATTTTTGTGGTATAATTAATAGCGCCAAATATCAACTCGGGTGCGCGATAATACCTAGAGCAAATGTACGAAACATTTGGTTCGCCATGGAGCAGTTGTTTAGCGCTGCCAAAGTCGCAAAGTTTAAGCACAGCCGTTTCTGGGTCAAGCAAAAGATTTTGTGGTTTAATATCACGATGACAGATACCCAATGAATGTATATATGCCAAACTTCTGAATAATTGATACATATATAGCTGCAATAACAAACAATCGGTTAGTTTTGGAGCTTACGGTGATTAGAAAAAAAAAATCAATGACAACTTACCCTGATAAAATGAATGGGTATCGTTTGTTTAGTTTTTGCATACTGACGAGCAACTTTATATACGGTTTCCGGTATGTATTCGAGTACTAAATTCAAAAATACTTCATCACGCTGAAAGATAAAAGAAAATATTCAATAAAAACTGTTACTTTGTGAATTATTTTCTTGACGGTAAGTAACACCTACATAATTGTGTTACCTATGTATATGAATAAATGAAATAGATATAATAATTAAATGAATGTTGATTGACACAATATCACTATAAGAAAACAACAAATAAAAATCTAACAAGCGTAAATAAGATTTCTCTCATCAAAAAGCAAAATAAAATCAATGGGAGCGAATGAAATGTCAAAGTATACATAGGTACGAGTATATCAAAATAAAACACAATTTATAAGAGCTTTTGATTTTGATAAATATCTTAAAGAAACACCAAAGCTATGGAATTTAGTGTAAAACGGTGCACTTATTTACTACATGCTAATACGTACATATACAGTGAAATCTCTCATTAGCGGACAACCTGTTAACTCGCATTAACGGACACCTTCTCGGGGAACTAAGTTCTAATTTCCCATACAAAATGCGTTCTTATAAATGGACAACTCTCATTAGCGGACAAAAATCTCCGGTCCCGTGGCTGTCCACTTAAGAGAGATTTCACTGCATGTATGTATGAATATGAAGATCGGTATTTACCTACTTTTTGAGTTTTATTCACCCTATCAAAAAAAAACTTGTGAATAATCAACAAACGCAAACGAAAAAAAAAAATTACTTTACAATTTAGTCGAACATTCATTTGCTTTTTATGGTCAGATTGAAACCGTGCGCATATTTTTGAATGTAAAATAAAACACTTCTTGCAAAATACGGGTACAACAGTGTTATCAAAGTTTTAAATAAAAACCTAACCGCAACAAGCTTTCATGGGGGAAAAAACATGACATGGGTGGATAAAACCGCAGCTTTAAATCAACCGAATGACTGCGATATATGTACATATGTATGTAGCTAATTAACGTGCAGTAACGATGAACATGTTCTGAATCTGATAACCATCGGTTTTTGGCCAGGATACATAGCTGGATTAATTTTGGGACGTTTGCATCAGAAAATAAGATGAAATTGGCGGCAGATTTCATACTAACATCACACTGTTGCACAGAAAATGATTAAAAGCAGCTATCCATAGTGGTAATCTGCAGGATGTTCGATTTGGGATAGATTGCGTGTCGATGCGTGTACCAATTTCTATATCGTTGTTTCAAAATGTCTACATCCGAGACAATTTGAAGCTACATTTCAACGTCCTCAAAATGATCCGGGTTAAGTAGATTTCGGCTGTAATCGATTAAAGTACGACGTTTTCAAATTACACCCCAGTTACGTACAGTGTTGCCATCTGTCCGGGTTTTCCCGGACTTGTACTCTTTTTCGCCTATACTTGGAACGTTTTCTAAATCGTTTTGACCGGGTATTCCATTATTCAACAGTTAAAATATTTGTATTATTTTTATCAGTTACTACCAATAGCAAAAATCTATTGGGTAATCGTAATGTGTGTCTCAATATTCACGCAAGATTTGATTTTTTCGTCATTTATGCGGTAAATTTTTGTCAACAGACCGCGTGACAGTTGCCAGCGTTATTATTATTAATGGAGTGCCACACGAAAGAAGAACGCGTTTTCATTATTCAGCGATATTTTAAAAATAATGAAGGTTTAGCAGCTACTTTTTAAACAAAATCATCTTCAGCGATTAGGCTTATGGTCATCTTAATGGCTTTGTTAATCGTCAACTTTTTCAAATTTGGGGCTCAGAAAATTCACGAGTGATTGTTGGGAAATAAATGCATCCACAACGTGTCACTGTTTGATGCGAATTTTTGGCTGGAGCCATATTTGGAACACTCTTCTTTGCAAATGCTCCTTTTTGGATCCAATTTTGTCGGAAAAAGTCCGGGATTGTCATGCTCGTTAACTAGTTTCTTCAAAATATTTCTGGCAACCCTACCCCAGTACCACACTACAGCTACCTAATAAAATAAAATACATAAAATTCAATCCATACAGTATCTGGTAATCACGTTGTTGTGTATTGATTCAAAGTTTAAGATTCATTATACCAATCGAACAACACTCTTGATTTGTTTAAGCTTCGGCGCGATTGGTTAGCATTCTTTTAGAATTGAAGGAATCTTCGATTAATGGATCATTCATAGTATGGAATTCTACCTCATTAACAATGTCCATTACTTAAATGGTTTTTAGTGAGAGGATACGAAACACTATGTTATGTGCCAGTCTTGTAGTTCATGCATAATTTGTCAAACTTGTGCGAACGTTATCTGTTTCCAATTGTACAGAACACATTTTTCAAAACTCATTCGCTCCAAAAATGCCTTAGCGATAAAACTAAACATGATATAAATGAATTCACATGTGGACAGACGAGCAGGTAAAGTGTATTCGATGATATATAATTTTCTTCTCAATTTTAGCCATTTGTATCGATTAACAAATTAACAAACAAAAAGAAAAGAGTATGGGAAAATAAATTAAAAAGTTAGATAACAAATTATATGTACGGGTGAAATGTAATTTTGTTTTTTAATTGAAAAATAACTACCTGTGGTTTAAACACCCCTGCATATATCCCCATATCGATGGGAAATTCGGCTAACTGATGGCCGATAGTAATATTTTGTGTTTTTTTTTTTGTTTTTAATTTTTTTCGTATATACATGTAGGTATGTATATTTATATTTATTCATTTATATAAAATTAAAAACGAAATATAAGAAAAAACGTAAAATTTTATTAACAAAACATATATCAGAGCGAAAAATAAAATAATTTTGTGTTTTTTTTAACTGATTTAGGTTGAAATGAACTAAAGGAGGATTACACCGAAAGGTTTATTTGTTTTTTTTTTTGGTTTTCATGTTAACAGTGGAATTAAGTTAATCTTTTTTTTTATTTTTATTTGAGTTTGTTTTGCTTTTTGATGGTGTGTGTCTTTTTTTCAACGAATTGTTTGTTGTGTACAAGAAAATAAAATGATTCCGAGAAAATCATTTTCAACTATAGCTAAGTATACATTTATGATAAATATTAAAAAAAAAAAATGCACGCAACAGAGAATGAAAAATGCAAAATGTTTAACAAACTAACAAATAATAAAGAAAAAAAAAAACGGAAAAAAAATCGCAATAAAATTTCACATTTTCTTACCTTTTCGCCACTCGAATAAAAAAAATACAACAATTTAACAATATTACAATGTTCCAATTTTCTCATAATCTGCAATTCCCGATTCTGAAAGAAAATACAAAATAAAAAATTACGTATGTTTTTATAGATGTAGGTAGATAGGTAGGTTGAATGTTATATATAATTTAATTGGATACGATAAAAGCTCGTAGAGATTCTTAATGACATTTTAAACGCCCGTAACATTATTATGTTTTGCGATCTTGTTTGGGTTGAGGGTGTCACCGAAACGTTTGTGTGCAGTCGTGCTCGGACTGTTAAGCATTTGTCGTTCATATAAAGTGAGAGTTCAAACTCTCGTTTTGGTTTAATCTTCAGTTTAAACATTTTTCGGTTCCACAGTGCTCGTTTAAACTCAAAGTGCAGTTTAACTCGTCATTTAAGTTAAACTTTTAAACTTTCCAGCCATTTTGAGGTATATTTTGACAGCTGCCAGAATAGCAAAAAATAATTTATATTACTTTTTAGAAATGCATAGTTCAATGTCCTCCGAAATCAAACTTTTATTGACTTAACTCTTCGATGCCAGTGGCTCATTACTGCAGGGGACTTTTGTGGTGTTTCAAATCATCTGCAATCATCACCTTGCCCTTTTTTCAGATTTCTCGTTCAGATTTAGTTGAACTTCAGTGCAAACTCTCACTGTGAAACTGGGCATAAGACCGACTTTGAGTAGTCATTGCGTTAGAAAACGTTTCTTTCAGTTTGGTTGACCACCAGCGCATGTTCAGGTATTATAATCGCCAACTGTAAAAGATTCTCGGCGTGCTTATTTCTTTGCCACTTTTTGTAATACCAATCCTGGCAGATGCAAGTCATCAGCTACAACAAGATAGTGAATCCTAGTTAATGGTTGTTTTTATCGACCACATCTAAACGAGATCTTGGCCGGACCAATAGGAGAAATTAAGATTTTCTTCAGTTCCACTGGATTGATATTTAAAACATAAGTATTTGGTGTTTTTCAGTCGACGCATGACTTTAAGAAATTGTTTTAATTACCAAACGCATATTTAAAACGATAGTATTTAGCCGTTCCTTTCAATATCACAAGTTCTTCACTGAAGTCATTTAAAACGGTTCAAACGACGTCTGAATAGTTGCTTTTTGTATTGTTAAGACATTTCGTCACTTCAAGTTTCTTTGAAGAGTTACATATTGTTGAAACTACGACAGAACCGCAAATTGTTTCCCAATATAAATATGGCATTACTCGTAAGTTATATGTATATGTAGGTGGCTGACATCTGTCACTTGCTTTGCACTCTGTTGCATGAATTACACACATGCGGTTGGCTTAACCTTTTCATGTAATTTAATATTTAGAATAAGTTTTCCTGAAGTAATTAAATTGTTTAATACAAAGATTGCATTTTAATTCAACAAAATCACAACACATACATACGTATGTACAAGCTTTCAAAGTAAACCAATTAAAAGATATAAATAATTAAATATTTTACTCACCTTAAATCGTCTGTCTTGTAAAACTTTCTTAATTGCTACCAGTTCCCCGGTATCGCATAATTTAGCTTGGAATACAACTCCAAAACTTCCATTGCCAATTACTTTTGTGTCTGTATATGAAACTTCTTGTACACGATCAGTGCCTTGTCCAGGTGTGGCTACTACTGTTGTTATTTTCGAACCATCTCTACCTAGATATTTTTTATCAATAGCAGACAATAAATTAGTAATATTTCTTTTTTATAGATACTGCAAAAACCAATCGGACACAAGAGTTATACTTATATATAAAAACCACCTTTTAAAAAGTTAACCAACTTGTTAACTCCAAGCATTCTATTAAATAAAAATCTATTGAAATGTTAAAACACGATTCATATGAACAAGAAGGAACAAAAAAATTAACTAAAAAACAAATCAAAGTCCTCCTCAATGCGGGGGGTAGTGTGTTTAATTATTGATGAATCGAACCAAATATCATTATGTACGAGTATAGTCGTAATTCAGTGGATTGGTGTTTTCTTGTAAAAGAATTAAATGTCAGCCAATTGAATTGAATGTCCTTTATTGTTAATGAACGAACGGACTTTTAGCTGGATTATCGGGAAGTGTGCGTGGTGAACTTGAACTATGATTCTTTCCTGTTTCAGAGAGAGCCGAAAATAACAGATTCCTAGTTTTGGTTTGCATTTCCAATGAAGGTACATAATTGGAAAGACCATCAATACACATACCTAGTATGTATCTGTTAAAACGATAACTACATATGTATATATGTACTTGCAAGCGAGATTTCTTGGATTTCGAAAGCGCAAGCGGATCATATTCACATGAATGGAAATAGATTTAAGATTGAAGACGCAATGCAGTTTAAACGGACAGGTAGCATTTTATGGACAGATGCATATAAAAATAAAAATAAGACGAAGAATTAATTAAAATTTTAAACAGTTGCAAAAGATCAAAACGGGAAAAATATTGTTCATTATATAGGAAACTACATAGTTTACATTGACATCCAGAATCCAGGCGGCCATAAAAGCAATAGCTGCTAAGCAAATTACATCTAAGCTTGTAAGGTGTTGCCGCGAAGAGCTAAATGTTCTCGGCACGCAGCATAATGTAAAACTCTGCTGGGTCGCTGGTCACAGCAGGATGTCCGTCAATGAAGCAGCAGATGAACTGATGAGAAAGGGCTCAGCCCTAGACAGAGAACGAGCAGATGCGATAGTGAAGCCACCACTCTGTAACCTTAGGGCCAAAATTGAACAAAGATCAGTAATTGAAGCAAATAACAGGTGGACATCACTAACCACCTTCGCGGTATCAAGAAGATTTTGGCCAGAATATGACAAAACAAGAACAAGGAAACTCCTACAAAAAGACAGGAATTCACTGTCAATGCTAATAGGAGTGCTTACTGGGCACAATACTCTAAGATATCAAATGAAAAAAATATTACGACTGAATGATGCGATTTGCAGAGCATGCGGTGACGAAGAGGCACATGAGGACACAGCCCATTTCCTCTGTCAGTGCCCTGACCTCTGTCAACTGAGATATAGAACCCTGGGCAAATTCTTCTTTGAACACATCGACGAGTTATCAGATGGATCACCATCTGACCTGGTTAAATTTGCTAGGGCGTCGGGTTGGCTGAAACCTAGACTTTGACACGACGGGTGGGAACACACTATGGGTATCACAATAGGTCCACACGGATTTAAGTGTGATGAGGATGTATCCATTCCTAACATAACCTAGGAAACTAATAATAAAAGAATTAAATTAAATTATACAAGATTGAATTTTAACAACTAAACTGATGTCTCTACCATGTCGTATGTTCTTTAAAAACATTGCTGTGTGCTGAGATAAGAAGGCACACTTTATAATATTCATCCAAATGCAGCACCTTGAAATAACGCAATAAATATGGATTCTCAAAATAACGACGAGCGATAGCAGATGGATTATTTAACAAATTTGACCTTGCGATTAGGGTGGTTTCGGTTTTTTTTTTGTTTTATTTAATGTTCTTCTTTTCAGGTTTTAAAATTTAGTTATGGATAATGATATGAGAAAACGTTAAAGAGTGTACAGCGGCGAAGAGTATACTCACTTTGGATTTTTCAGTACACTTGTAATTTTATTATTATTATAATCTTTACTAAGCATGTAATTAAAACTACATGGTAATATTAAAATTAATGAATCCAGCTGCGGAGAGTAGTGGCTGCAACGATAAAACCGACGGACGGACAAGCGGGAATAATTTATGAAACTAACTCGTAATCCAAATCACCATATATCGCTTTTGTCAAAGAATATGAATGAAAAATGCACTTTGTACATACATACATACATGTAGTAAGTAACTGACTCTATAAATCACAAAAAAACAAACAAATCGAATACAACAACCATTCAGCTTTAATGTCATCACAAATCTGAGGTCATTCCATCGCAATACTGAATGACTCAATCGCAAAAATTTTCGAATACGTTTAGTGAATACAAAAAACAAAAACTACACCTTATATGTATAACGGATCAAGGAATTGGAACTAGTCACATGTATTTATATTTATTTATCTTTTGAATTCAATACGATTACCTTCTGAGGGAACGCCATGTAATTTCTCTTTCGTTTTATCTATTTCCTTTGGAATGGAAAGTGCCACACTATGCTCGGGCCATAGATCTTGTAATTTTCCGATAAGTTGTTTCATGCCTATTTGTAGTATTATGTATAATGAATTAATAAGTTAAGTTGGTAAGTCTTATTGTTCGTTGTTTTTTTTTTTTTTTGGTTTGTGAACTCCAGACAATAGTTTAAATCTGGACCATGCAAGAGCTGTAGTTTTTGGATTGGTTGATTATTTCCAAACCCCCAGGAGATTTATTATAACAGTTGAATTGAAATAAACAAATTGAGAACGCGTGCTTCGTATTAAAACAAGCTGTGTAAATAAAAGATCGGGTTTACGTCGCACAATCGCAGTCACGCGATTTATCGTATACAGAAAATTATGAAAAAACCAATTTCTTTTAAAATATATCTCAAGATGTGACTCAGATAGACTCAGACTACTTACAGTGTACCAAAATTATTTTTGTTTATTTTTCAAACTCGGTAGCACTTTTGAAACCTGAATAAACACATCAAATTTAATCCATCGACGCCCACCATAAAGTCGAACAATTTCGAAACACAAAATTCCTGAAGTACATTCCTCCCATTATGTACCAGTAAATACAGTATACAGATACCCAACAGGAGCATTTTCGAAATTAGATGTGATTTTGACTAAGTAAGTTTCAAATTGTTGTTTGATTCTGAGACTCTGCGTAATACTGCTGTGTTCACATAAGAAACATTCCAGCTAAAAGTATTTTGACAATAGGACATAGCTTCAAAGTGGACTCGATCATATCATGGTCGGGAAAGAATACAAACTCGATCCGATTTTAGAATCGATTATTACTGAAGAGGATGGCTATGGTCCTGGGCTTTGATTGCCTGTCCAAAAGGGTAAAGAACGCTAGAGGAGGCACTGCATGTATTTCCTCCTGAAAGGAAAATTCAATTACAGAATTTTTCGAGCTTTCATTCTAACTTGGCTGAAGATTTACACAATTGTTCATATGTACTACATATAAAGGGTTTTCCAATAAGAGGTGATATTTTGGTATTCAAAGAAAAATTTCCATTTTTGGAGATAAATTATCGGATGTTTATTTCATAATAAAGAGGAAGGTATGCCGTTAATAATGAAAAACAACATCAGCCAAATGGCCACCACGAGCACGCATACAGGATCATATCCTTTTCATGAAATTTTCCATAAACAAATCGCGAAGTGGCTGCCCTATGTCCTCGATAGACTCACGAATTTATCTTTGAGGTCTTGAATCGACGCTGGGCTGTTGGCGTAAACCTTATCTTTCACGTGGCCCCAAAGGAAGAAGTCGCAAGGTGTTAAATCACAAGATCTCGGTGGCCAATTGTGATCACCTCTTCGAGAGATAACACGGTCCAGAAACTTTTCCTGTAAAAGAGCAATGGTTTCGTTGCTTGTGTGGCACGTAGCGCCGTCTTGTTGAAAGTAAACGTTGTCCAGATCAATACCATCCAACTCCGACCATAAAAAATCATTAATAATCTCTCGATAGCGCAATCCATTCACCGCAACTGTTGATCCAACATCATTTTCGAAAAAGTAAGGTCCAATGACCCCGCCGGACCATAAACCGCACCAAACAGTCACACGTTGAGGATGGAGAGGCTTCTCAACAATAAATCTTGGGTTTTCCGATGCGACAATTTTGCTTGTTGACGTAGCCACCGAGGTGGAAATGGGCCTCATCAGTCAAGATGATTTTTCGATGGAATTCCGGACTATTTTCATGCATTTCAAGGACCCAATCAGCAAAGACACGACGTTATTGATGATCGGCCGGCTTGAGTTCTTGTGTTAACTGAACTTTATAAGCCTTTAGACCCAAGTCTTTGTGCAAAATACGGTGTAATGACGTTTGTGGAATGCCCAATACCAAAGAACGACGAGGAATGGACAAACCTGGGTTTTCTTCAACATTTTGGGCTACAGCAGCAATATTCTCAGTTGTTCTTGAGCGACGTGCACGGGTTTTATTCTTCACATCACTAACTTGTCCCAACAGCTCGAATTTTTCAACCAATTTCTGTATTGCGGTCCGACAAGGTGCTTCACGACGACCAAAAAATGCTTTAGTTTTGCGAACTGTGACTACAAGATTTTCACCATTTTTGTAGTGAATTCTAATAATTTCAATGCGTTGTTGAAGCGTGTATCGTTCCATTTTTAGTAATGGCGTAGTTTCTACTTGTCAAATGACAAAGAATAAAAGCTTCAAAAGGGACAGCTACCGAAATAGCCACAATAACACCTCTCATTGGAAAACCCTATACATAAGTATTTTCTATGCTTCTATCTCTCTAACATTATTTAAAATTACTTTTGTTTTAATGTTTTTTCCAATGCATTTTCGAGTTAATAAGAGTGCTATTCTTAACCAACAACACTTCATGTGATGCTCTTGGGAATTACAATATTTTCATTTGCCTTATCCCGCCGCAGTAGTAAAAAACTCAATATATATGTACACTAGTGTGCCCGTGCGAGAACTCTCATAAGGTCATAAGAGAAAATCCAACACCCAAAATCCAAACTTCCCATCCAACATACAAACTTCTCATATGATTTCCATCTGTCAACTGTTGGAAATCCCAAGAAATCATACGGGAAGTGTTTATTCTTTTGGTAGTTCATTTTGGGTAAAATATTTGTTTTGATCGGTTTATTAATTTGGTAAAATTTAGAAGTGAATGTGCAATTCTTCACTGCTCCAGGAAATTCTGTTTCTTTTGACACCTCATTTGCTCAGATTGGTCAAGTGTTAGAGCCACAAATTGTACCTATACATCTCGCATGTGGAAACCCTACAACCGTTTACGGCTAACGAATAAAATGGCTACCTACTGGCATCTCGGGCACCTTGTAGCAAAAAGTAAAAGCTTCTTTTCCTGATCGCGGCCCTGAGAAATATTAAGATTAGGTGTTAACAAATTGTTAATATTCATATAATGAGAGTGCAATTTAAAACTGCTCTAGAACGTTCTCATTTTTTTGACCCATCATTTATTAATACACGTTTTGTAATTTTTCAAAAGGATTACTTGCATACTGATACACAATATTTAGTTGATAAGCTTTCGATTTATGTTTGAATCATTGAAATAGGTGCAGACATAAACTTTCAGGAGTAATCACAAGCTCGTGCACTAGCGATTTAATTATATAGAAGATAGATAGATAGATAGATGACACTTCAAAAGGTCAACACACTAATGTGAACAATTTAAATATTTTCAGTGGCACCTACTCACAGTGCACTGGGTTCATTATGTTTATGGGACAACAAATTTAGTTTTCTTATCAGAGAAAAAGGTGGTGCTTTCCTGACAATTTTCGACCTCGACAATTTTTTATTTAATTTAAGTGTCTCCATAATTGAGGGAAAATAGAACTCTCCATCTTCATATTAGCATTATTTCGTTCAATACTGTTAAAACTGAAACTCTACAAGTGCTTTACTTAAACGAAATATACATGCGTATGTACGAATGTGTCCTGTTTTATTTTTTAAATTCCAATACAAAAGGAAAATACTATGTATGGTATGTCCGCTCCCACATATGTACTTTCCATACGTAGTGTTCCGCTGTTGGTTAAAATACTCACCAATTCAATTACATATTAATACAAAAAAAAATACATTAAATAAACTAAATCGAAGTTTCCTCTAATCCACTTAACCAGAAAATATAAGGCACTTTTTGCATTCTATGGAATCGATGACACATGGGAAAATCCGCGAAAGTAATCTTATTGACCTGAGATTTATAGGCGAGAGCCACCCTCATAGGGGTGTTGAAATATGAATGTACAAAGTTTGTATACCAGTAAAGCGTTTGGTTATGATTCGGTATAAGAGTTTGTTACTTAACACCTGACTGCCAAAATCAAAGCATGAAACAATTAGCCAATTTCAGGTGATAAATTTAATTCGACCAAAAAAAAACGGGTCAAATTGATGTAATTTAAGGCTTGACCTACTTAACTGGACTCTTGTTTTTGCTCTGGCAATGACTCCTCTCATGAGTTACGAGTAGAACGAACTAGTGTTAAATTATATTATACAATTTAACGTTAATGACTTTCAATTAACCTGTTTATTAATGACGCGAATTAGAAGACATAAATTGCAAAACTTGATTTGTTTTCGTTGTTTTAAATTTTATTAATACTTGAAATTCTACTTTTTGTTTTCCCAGTGAGGGGGGGTCGACTATTAAATAGCGTTTAATGGCGTAACAAAAACTGCAATACACCTAACCACCAAATCACGCTTATCAAGAACATAGATGTACATATGTATGTACATAATAGCATATAACCATTTTAAATGGGAGCGTTCTCTCATCCCCTCACAGTTATTTTTAGATTTTCTTTGATTTTTGAACCAATGCCATGGTCCCCGATATTTGAGTTCAATTGGGTTCCGAATTAAAACGCTATCAGGTGTGTGGTTTGCTTTCGAAAATAGCAAAGCCAAACAAACATACAGAGACGCCAAATAATAGTGAGATAATAAGATTCGTTAATTTTTTTTATTTTACGTTGGTGCGTTAAGAACCTAACGAAATAAACCATAAAACAAAGCGAACTCGTACGTCGTTGTGTTTGATCCTTTAATTCGAAATCTTTTATTCAGCAGTAAATTAGGCTGGTGACATAAGAAATACAAAGTAAATATTTAAACTTAATTAAAAGAACTAGAATTGAAACAAAGAAAAGAAATATGTTTACTTTCAGCGATAAGGCAGCTAAACAGGCGTTAACATTTATTATAACAATGAATAGCTGATAAGATTTGAGCTGCTAAGAATTTATGTCCTACTTAATCGAATTACGAAATGATATCGCAAAAAAAAAAAGTATGTACATATGTATGTACACGCATGAGTTTTTTATTGTTTCTATTTTGATTTAATTGTTTACGAGCACGTATAATTATATGTGGATTTTGAAATCGTTTCAAAGATTAGCGCAAACGAGAACGAAGAAGTATACCTATACCTACTATACTTAGTACAAAAAAAAAAATGTTTAATCGATATCTTAATTGTTTATATGTGACAAAGAAATGCGATACCATTGGAATGGATTAATCAATTAAGTGCATTGCATAGCAACTACAACTACTGTGTGCCACTTGAATCATTTATGTGCATATATATATTATTTCCGTAGTTTACATACATAGGTACCATTTGCGTCTCTCACACTTAACCAATCCTAAAAAGGAGGTGTCAGAAGAAAGCGAACTTTCTGCAGTGACGAATTGCACTTTGACTTTATAAATTTTAACAAATTAAAAAAACCATCAAAAGAAATATAGCAATACCCAATACCCAATAATAGAAATATAGAAATACCCAAAAGAATGGACAATTCCCGTATGATTTGCGTCTGTCAACCGATGGAAATGAATTAATTTTGGTTGATATATTTGCTATACGGATATCATATGGGAAATATTAGTTGTTTTAAGAGTTCATTTTGGTTGGTATATTTGCCATTGATGCAAGTGGTAATGGTCGGCAAACGTTCAGGTGTCTACGACTCTCACGACATTCTACATCAGCGATCGCCAACCTTTCGGACCTCGCGTCTAACCAAATACATACAAATACATACATCATTTGTCAAATAATGCTCAGAGAACTGCCAATTTAATAATATAAAATGCACCAATAATTAATGCTTATTTAAGTACTCAGTACTGAGCAAAACGGTACCACCTCTTCCGAATGTCCGACAAGCATTCAAGAGTCCCATTTGTTATGAGAAACTTCTCAACTTCGGATACGGCAAACAACTTTAGGTAAAAAGTGCTATTAATATCCAGGTTATTCTGCGCACCATCGGTTGCTGACCACATCATCATTTAGTACGTGAACATATCGCAACCAAAGCCCCTTTAAACATGGAATATTCAAGAGTTTTTGGAAGAGCTCCGATGAGAGATTGCGCATAATATGGCAAAAGTGAATACATTTCGTGATTTTTATTGCTAAAATGGAAGAAAACTATTCAAGTAGCTGAAGAAAAGTATTGTAATCAAAACAAAATTTTTACAGAGCTGGATTCCTCAAGTGAAGATGAAAGCCAAGAGGAAGCATCTGACAATATTAGCCCCGGTGTTGTTCTTAAGAAGGAATTGCTGTCGTATCGGAATAAAAAAAAGGATAAATGTATCTGAAAGACCTCTTAACTGGTGGAGCGTTAATCATAGTGAGTTAGAAATGTTATCTGCCATAGCACGCAGATATTTGTCGCCTCCACCAGCCAGTGTTCCAAGTGAGCAATTATTTAGTGGCGCGGGACTAATTTATGAGCCTCTGCGAAACAAGTTGGAACCTGAAAAGGCCGCGAAATCGCTGTTTATTAAATATAATGCATCAATTTTTTAATTTTTGTACTAAAAAAATTGATTATCAAATTAAAATTATTAAAAACTGCCTTCTTTTTTATTTATTTATGTTGCAAAGTAAAAAAAAAATATATTCGCATTTGCTTCCGCATCCATGGATGTCAACAATTCTACATCCGCAACATCGCTGATACAGACCGCTCCGGAACATCTAGGAAAGGTCACAACCAAAGAATGGTCAATAAAATCCATGACATTGCATTAGATGACTGTCGAACCGTCTCAAGCATTTTTATAATACATATCCTCCAGGAACATTTGGAATGCAATGGAACAGAGTCTAGGAACCCTTTTTCGGTTCCAGCGCGCAGACAAATATTGCCTAGTTTTGTGCCATTCGCTTGGTATATCAGTGACTTAACAAAATTTCGTAGTATAACTGTATCTGTCGAGTGAAAACTTTACTCCATTACTACGATTCCCAAATCGAGTGGCGCGCAGAGCAAAGCTGCGAAAATCGAGCGAGCAAATAGCAATGATGTAGGCTAGCAAAGGAGCAAAGTGAGAAGCAAACAAGCAAGAGTTCATTTTTTCCATTTGCATATTTGAATAGACGAAAAATCAGAGCGATGATAGCTGAGAAATCAAACATGCTCTCTTGTCGACGCTTTGCTCTATCTTCGAAAAACGCTGCACTCTGTACGCTACGCTTTAATTGAACATGTTTGATTTCATCGCTTTGCTCTTTGCTATTGCTCACTCCCCGCTACACTCTGTAAGCACACTTAGTCACGCGCTATAATCAAAAAGCATAGCAACCGACAACAGTCTAATCGAGTCTGCATAGTAAATTAGTTGATTACAATATTTATCATAGCACAAACGTGCTTATTGATTAAAAAAGCAGACATTCAGCTTATTAATAGTGTTAGCTTGTCAACTGCTGTTTAAAGACTCGATTTGTGATGCCATGTCAAACGAATAGATAGTCTATGGCAATTTTGGCCAAAATAAGGCTTTTCCGATGTGCTGCTCACATTAATTGACATATGCCTGGTAACGGATAAAAGACCAAACTGTCATTAAGAGGACTGATATGGTCTAATAACATGCAGGAATTTAAATGAGAAGCATAAACAGAAATGTGAGCAAGAACTCATTTCGACGATTGCTTTGGCTTAGTTCTTCGAACATGCACCTAAAAGATACCTAGACTTCAGGCAGGGGCCGATTGCATATGTCAGAAAGTTTTTTACGGCATAAATAGAAGACTGTGATGTCTTAGAACATTTGTCAAAGCACATTAAGTACTGACTGACGCAATAATGTACTGACTGCTGAAAATTAAAAATAATGAAAGACTGGTTCATACCTATACTTAATAATTTTATTGATCTTGAAGAGCGGGACAAAGGAATGTCGTCGTCGTCACTCTTGCAAAAGAAGTAACACGAACGATGGAGAAAA
Source organism: Brachyopa scutellaris (assembly GCA_949775065.1). NCBI lineage: Eukaryota > Metazoa > Arthropoda > Insecta > Diptera > Syrphidae > Brachyopa > Brachyopa scutellaris. Next base: position 80,589,858 of record OX459112.1, on the reverse strand, counting down.
AAAAAATTGCCGAAGGCCATGACAAAATACTGAAGTTGGTTGGGGTTGATTTTATGCGATCTATGCACGAAGAAAATATTGTACTAGTTGATGCGATGTTATTTTAGTTGTTCTGTTTGCCCATAGATGACATTGACAATCTTCTTATCTTCGTTTAAGCCTGAATATTGACCGTTTTTCAGAGGCTTATTTAAAAGGAAATGAATAAGCAAGTCAAGCTATGAATTGGAACACACTTAAACGAAATAAGAGTAGATCACCCATGACAAATTTGGCACAGGACGATTGAAGATAGCCAGAAATCAAACACGATAGTGCGAAGGCATTGTAGATGTCCTAAGAACCATAATAATGAATGAATCCACATACCTAGAACTATGATTTTAAAAGCAGATAGACAGGGTTTTCTAAATGCCAAGGTTGATTCATCGTCTAGCTGTATATTTCTATGCACTAAATTTACCCATCAACTTTAACCGAATGTGTGAGTGATGTATTACATGGTCACATGGCATTCAAGTCAAGATCAAATGACATCGAAAGACCAAAGAAAAATAACTTTCACTTCAAAAAGAAACTCAAGATCTTTTGCTATTCTTAGACCAATAATATAAAACGCACACCGACAGGGTGGTGGTGGTGGTTGTATTCAATGTACGTCCTTCGTCAACCGAACACCGTGCAGAGAGATGACATTTTGATTTAAAACTCTTGTCTGGAGATTTGTCACAGTTGTTACGTTACTTGAATCTGTATATTGTTTCGATGCCGATCGAATTGTTTTAGTACTTTTCGATGACGATATCGTTGTTGTACTCGTTGTTGACGACGAATTGGAATTTTCATCTTCATTTTTATCGGAATCACATTTACTCTTAACACTACTGCGTCTTCTTAATTTGGATTTTTTAGTTTTCTGAAGCATTATATCGTCGTTAATGGCATCCGCCCCTTCATCATCATTATCAAATGACTTCACTAAAGACGCGTCCGAATTTTTGCGGTCCGTATCGGCTTCACTACTATCATCGTTCTTCTTCTTTTTCCGCCGGATTTTTATGATTTTCTTTAGACGACCCGTTTTTAACACTTTGAACTGGAATGCGAACGGGTTAAACTGGAAAAAATTTTCGCTTAATTTTTTTTTGTTTTCTACTGCACTATACACTTTTTATTTTATTGATTTTTTTTTTTTAAAGTTTTAAAAAGCACAAAAAATAAATATAAAAATAAAACCGAACTATTACGACCCCGATTTAGTAGAGGATCAATCATGAACTAATTAAAATTTGCGCATTTCATGTGTTTCAGAGAATATAGTGCGACATAAAAAAAAAGAAAAAAATAAAACAACAAACTTTTTATATAAAGAAGACCGAGATGAGAAGAAAAAGATAAGTAAATCGATTGACAATCGATTGCTTGTCGTTTTTTTTTTGTCTCTTCTTTTCCGATGAATTCTCTTATCGCGATAATTATTTCGACCGTTTTAAAATACACTTGAGAATAGAGGATATACCGACACAAAAATTGTGTAGTCTTATCTAACTAATGCAAAAACGATTAAGTGCATTTAAATTTTTCTATAATTAAAATTAAAAATTCAAGCGCAACAAAGATTCACGATACAAAAGTACGAGTAAAATGCAAGGATAATGAAAAAAAAAAGAGAAATCAGAAGAACTCTGCGTTGACCTCGGCCCTCTTTCTAAACATCCGGATGCAGCCGCAAAGGCATATTCCGTCATAGTCGAACATATTCGTATCTATTCGCAGCAGTCGCGTCGCATCAAATCATTTGAGTTGTACGTAATTAAATTTAAGCATTCATCTAAATCGCTGGGAATACGAAAAAAAAACCCTAGAAATTAAATTATTCTCGTTTGTGGAATTTTTAAGGATTTTCAAAAAGTTCAGTTTTAATTGCATATGTGTTTTTTTTTTGTTGAAATCTTACAACAGTGTACACATTACTGGTACAGTTGGCAGAGACATCGGAAATGTTGGTTTTGAAATATATTCAGTAAAGAATTGAATCGAGTTGTATTTATAGTTAGCGGTTTTTTTTTTTTGTAACGTGAAAAAAATCACGATTGACTTTTCTGAATTAAGAACACAGCATTGACTGTGGTACTACTGAGAAATCAGTCAGATGTGGCATTTTTCATGTTTTTATGTACATCAGTTGTATATACTGAGCTATAGAGCTTAAAATCACAGAAGAATGAATGAAAAAAAGGACTCAAAGCATTCTACGCCTGCAAAAATACATTCGGGGAAGAAATGGGGCACATAGTACACTGTCTGTACACAGCGATTGTATTGGACCAATCCTTACCTACGGGTCTATAATCTGGTGGGTGCGACTAACATTAAATGCTACCTTAAAAATCTAAATAAGGTACAAAGAATAGCCTATCTAGGTATAACAGGTGCGATCAAATCCACTCGACAACTTGGCCTAGAAACGCCTCTACACCTTCCATTGATTGATCTCTCAAGAGAGAATGGCAACTTGGAGCCCCCGTTCGTCTGGACACACGCTCATACTGGACATTTTCAATCAAAAAGGACTCATGCCCTACACGAATTACGAGAAACCCAGGTTGACTTCACCAGATACTTCAATGTCTCCATTCCAGACAGACAGATCTGGAACAACTCCGACAATGCCATCATCGGAACATTCATCTTTACAGATGGCTCAAAAACAGAGGAAGGTACCGGAACAGGTGTCTTCTCTACAACTTTCGCATGAAACAGTCTTACCGACTAGCTGACTAATGCAGCGTCTTCCAATCAGAGATATATGCTTTAATATGCTGGTTTGAATAAAGCGCAATCTGTGAGTCCGATTTTCGACCACTTATCGGCAATAACGCGGCAAATGATGGCTTCCAAGTCGTCTGGTTTATCGGCGTGGACTCACATATCCCCAAAGAAAATAATCCAACGGTGGTAAATCACATGATCTTCGGGCCAATTCACAGGTCCATTGAGTAAAGTTATGCGCTCATCGAATTTCTCCTGTGGCATGATGTGCCGTCTAGTTGCAACACCACATTAATGCCATTCGATTGGGGAATGAACAAGTCAGTAACCATGGATCTATAGCGCTTTCCATTGACTATAACGTTTTAAATATGAACCAAAAATTCCAATGAGCCCAAAAAGCACACCAAACAGTAACTTTTGTTGATGTAACGGAGTCTCAGTTATGACTTGAGGCGTTTCTTTACTCCAAATGCGACAATTTACTTTGTTGGCGTAGAGCTTTTCAATCAAAAATAAGAGCACGCGCGAGCACTGTGGTGTAGTGGTAAGTGCGTTGGACTACTACGCAATTCTGCCCGGGTTCAATCACAGCAAACACCTAAAAGTTTTTTCACGCTGCCACTTCTTTCGAATGTCTGACAAGCATTCAAAGAGTATCATTTGTCATGAGAAGCTTCTCAACTGACCGTTCGGAGTCGGCAAAAAACTGTAGGTCCCCTCCATTTGTGCAAAAAAAAAATAACACGCCCATACAAATGGTTGTGAGAAGTAGGTCCTGGTTCACCACGCACTGTAGCGCCACCTAAAGAAAGAACTCAGCAACGATTTTCAAAATAAATTTGCACAATCTGCAAGCGTTGTTCAGGCGTAAGTTTATTAATGGCAAACCACACTGAGCACAACTCAACTGTCAGCTGTCAAATTGGTTGTCGCCGTGTATCACTCACCATTTGTTGAATCGTAATTTCATTTTTTCCTTAAAGACTACAGGATATGATATTGAACAATGTACATAAATACTAAGCTGGGCTGACTGATATCGGATGTACTAAGATTCACCAAGAGCACAAACTGGCTAAGAGTTTTTTACTCCCAAACTATGAGGGGATTCACAATAGACCTTCGGATCTCCGATTGGAAATGATTGTTCGAACAATTGCACACACCCCCTAACCTAACCTAACATAAGCTGGACTATGATAAAGAAGAACTTGGTCACCAAACAGCATTCGATTGGAATATTCTAAGCCCATTTGGGAGTTTACATTTGGAAAACAGGAACGCGCACCTGTTACATTTTGTAGAATAATTTAAGGAAGCTTAACACCAGCAATTGGTGCTACCGTTGAGTGACATCTCAAAACATTCATAAGAAGCTATAAATCGACTTTATATGCCTGCCATTTATATCAACATGTTGTTTACGTAGCGCAATACGTTGTGACAGCTTATGTTGACATCTTTTGACATTGACGTTATTTTTTCAATAACTATTGCTATCTCTCTCTCTAATTGGCATACGAAAAGATTGGTTAACACAAATTTTATTTCTATTGAAAAGGTGAAAATATAATCTTCTACTTTGACCCAGCAGAAGTTATGGAAAAAAAAACGATTGTTTACACTTCTGCAACAACCACATAAAATCTGGTACAATTGACTTCGAAAAGGGTTTCGACAACGTGAACCAATCGCAATTCGCCCCCTTTAGAATCGGACTGTCAAATTTGAAAAACTCTGCATATGCGTATTAAGGCACCGACCATTAGTCAGCAGATCAGATTTTTTGAATGTCTAATTTAGTTTTTAGCTTATATAATTTTTTTGTGTATTGAGTTATTTACGTTCAATGGCGAAATTGATGTGTCGAAAATAAAACAAAAACAAGAAAAGAAATTATTATTAAACGGTCTAGCGAATGGTATATTTATTTAGTGATACTTTCAGAGGAATCAATTTTTAACACATTTATGCAAATTAAATTCACATTAATTTATTTGGAATGTATCATTTGCGAAGCACACTCCATGAATAGAACATTTTCTATACCATCCCTGTGACACAGTAAAGTCCACGCCGATATCACGATTTTGGCAAAATACACACTCGTATAATTAGCACGGCATTAGTCACGAGGGTGCACATGTTTGTATGTCAATAGCAATTTGCCTGATTGGATGAGTAGATGAATACAGTAGTGCAAAATCGTCGCTTTGATTTGCATAAAAAAAGTTAATATTTTATTGTTACATTGACGCAGATTGTTGTACTAGAGTATATCTCACTTAAATGTGTTAATAATTAAATTGTAATGTATCCACTATACATATTCTTGTTAATTGCAAATTTAAATTGATTATCACGTGATGCAACTGAACGAACCTGATCTGGAATATTGTATGTGGGACCAATCATTTTGTGTGGATCGCGGCAATAGAGTAGGTGGCTATGGCTATTTACAAAAAAGCTTGTTTGCATAGAGGAGAACAGACTGGTTCTATTTGTTGTTAGCATATCAACTCTAATCACATTCGAGTTTGAATAAAAGAATGATTAGTTAGTTGACAAATTTATGAGAAAAATGTGACTAAAGTTCAATAAAATGTAGGTAGGTACCTGAGTCATACATATTTCCGGTAACTATGAATGTCCGGAATTTAAGGCTTTGCTGGAGGTTTTTGAGAGGAAAGAATCCGACTGTCAAAGTTACATATGTATGCACGTTCATTATTTGCTAGCATAACTTAACGAAAAATGAACGAACTCAAAACTAAGAGCCTTATTTATAAAAGTATCATAAGGAGTGTATAAAGTTATGCACTCCTTAAAATGCCTCTAAACGCAAAAACCTTATTTATAAAAATTATGCAACGTTGTATAGGGCTCGCATAAGCTAAACGCGTTTGGAGATTGATTAGTACCTGCATAAGGGTGGAATAGTATCTAATTCTCAGTTTGACATCACCTTACAGACCAAAATCTGACACATTTTATTTTGAATAAAATTAAAAACAAATTGAGAATAGATGCCATTTCATTATTCTTCAATTTTTAATGAATGAATGAATGATATGAATTCTCAGAACGTTTTCTTTTAACTTTTTTCATTATGAATGCAACCGACGCTCTTGTCCTCTTGTCTAATCTAAATAAAAAGTTCTTCAAAATCTGAATATGAGTGTTTGGTATGAAGGAAAACAAACTTTGTAAGAATAATCAGCCTTATTGTGAGTTTCACCCGAACATCATTCCGCCCGAAAATCACTTTCTCCCTATTGTGAGTTTCGCCCGAAACTTCATTCGGGCGAAATAAAACTCTATGACAGCTGAATTCTTCCCTTGTTTTTAGTAGGCGAAAAAGAGAACAACAAGGCGGAAATTGTAATTTGTTTGTTTATTTTAATGCAAGAATGGTAGAAATTCTAGTAGAAATTGATATTTTTTGAATCTGAACAAAAAGAAGTAACATTTAATTTAGTCGAAACTCACAATAGCTTTTAAAATTCCGGGCGAAAAAAAATATTTCCGGTGAAATATTTTCCGGGTGAAACTCACAATAAGGCTGAATATAATCTTCGAATGTTTGGGTTGACGGAGAAACCGGAACCTCACGAAGTTGGGCCACCAGATAAGGAATCAAATCTTCGCCCCTTCGTCCGATGTATTCCCAAAGATGAGACTCCATTGGCATGTGAATTTTGTGAGAAACGAATTGAAGTTGAGAATGTGGAATCAAGACTTTTGGTCGAAGCACAACAAAAGGTTCTTTTCACTAGGACAAATAAAATCCATCATATCGACCCTCCTCTAAACCGAACTAACTTAGTCTTCAGTGAAGACTTTTCACTGCCAAAGAAAAGTACCTGGGTCTCATAGTGGATAGAAAACTGAGGTGGAAACTCAATATCAATAAAGAGTAAAGAATGCAGCATCCCGGGACTACAACCCCGTGTAACTCGTTGGCACTACGTGTCTGTTATCAGACCGATTCTGACGTATGGCGAAATTGTCTGATGGACCGCCTAAGATAAAGCTATACATCGCCATAGTCCGGGGAAAGTACAAAGATTAAGCTTGTCTGTGTATTTGGAAGCACTAAGAACAACGGCCTCCGCAGCACCTTTATCTTCCAGATCGAATTGGGATAGCTTAGGAGCTAAGACAGGGAAGTCTAAACCGGATGGTTCAAAGAGCAATGACGCTGTGGGTGGGGGTATTTCCTTCAGCAGGTTAACCCTTAATATAGCGGAAATTATGGCGATCTCAGTGCTGTCCTGAATTTAGAGGAATGTAATATCTTCTAACGATATAAGCATTTTTTCGGATAGTCAGGCGGCTTCGAAGGGGCATGGTATTCAGACCGCGGATGATTTTGTACAAGCGTATGATATATGGCCGCGATAGTGAAATTAAATAACACCGCGCGGTCTAGTTTCATCTTTTGATGGCGGTTTAAATTTTACGCGACCATATTTCACTGAGCCGGCTTCGAAATCCTTGGAATCAGCTACACCCACTTCAAAGACGGTCGTTCACCTTGTATAGAGATGGCTAAGTAGTTCAATATTCACCTTTATTGGCTGCCGGGGCACAGAGACATTCCACGGGCTGCAAAGCTGACGAGCTCACAAAACTTGGAACAACAGTACCGATTCTATCGGACAAGGAGAGTTAAGGTATTCGGTATGCGTATGCCTCTTGCTACTTTCAAGCTATCACAAAGCTACAAATGGTTTTCACTAGTAGCGAGATATGATTTCCCTAAGATCATTAGGCTGCGGCCACGCAGTGAGCGACTGAGCGACGTCGCTCTACATCCAATTTTGTTTTAATTTGACGTTGATTTCATATGCATTAATTTGTTTGCATCGCTCAGTGCTCGTCGCTCACTGCGTGGCCGCAGCCTTAGTATTACATGGATCTCTACAGTTCTAAGTGTGCTGGTACCAGGCGTCCACTTATTCCCAGGCACTTATTGAAAAAAAAAGTTGTTCCTACTTCCTGTGTTGAACAATAAGTGGATGAAGAAAAACAAGTTGAAAGGCGGCAATTCTGCATCTTTGTGATTGAATAAAGTCATCAAAGTGCACATATGGCCATAAGCGAAAGTTTTCCACCATGTGTAACTTTGCGTTACGTACAAAATAATAATTATTTTGTTAACAAAGAACTTTTTTTGACTACAATAACAAAATAAATTACTCGATTGCACCCCTCGTAATAAGTTAAGAACACCACAATTTATGCGATGTGACCAACCCAATACTGGACAAACAATAAATGGAAACAGTTTCATAAGCTATTTACGGAAATGCGAAGAACTTTAAAACACAAATGCACCGCCGCGCATATTCAGTTCAGTAAACCAAGAAACGAAACTTTGTTCGTATATTCTAGAAATGGCTAACAACAAGGACAGATATTGTTCAAAGCCAAACGCCTTTAATCCCATTTATTTCAATTTATGAGTGTGAGTCTTGTACAACACATTTCCAAACAGAAATAATTTGCAGTATCTTTGTCCAAAGGCAGACGTTCTCTCCGTGATTTTTGTGCGTTGAATACATATGGCGGATCGTCATGTCAATAAACGTCACTTTCGCGCGAACCATTTAGTTGAATGTGTCATATTAATTAATTATTTAAGTTACACAACAAAACTGTATCTATTATAAACCAGAACAAAGAAATATCGCACCACGAGTTAATTTCTTTTAAATAAAAACCGATTCAATTTCAATTCACCTATTGACTGTGCGCCTGCTTTACACAATTAAGTGTTTAATTTTTTTTTTGTTAAATTGGGATTAACTGTTAACTCACGAATTTTATGATCATGTGACATACGAGTATCAGCAAAAAAAAAAAAATAAAAAAATAAACGAAGGCCTCACGTTAAAAAGACGTGATCTCGTAGTTGGGTTCGGGCACAATGCTTGTAATCCTAAAATTAATTCGTGCATAAACAATGCATATACATACATATCTGCTGGTCATTACGATATTAAGATATAAAGACGGTTTACTCACACTGGTGTAAAACGGGAAAAATTCGCATTTTTGTTCAAAAGCCAGTCTTGAGTCTTGAAGGAGAAAGAACTGCTTAATGAAAGATTTTCACATTTGAAAGGAATCAACTAAATTTAAGTAATTGACATTAATTTTGACATTGCTGTGTTTTTCTAGGCAAAGTAATTTGAAAACTGTACGTGACTGATTTTATTCGATTATGGGTTACTAATCGGTGTTGATTTGATCAGGTTACAAGGTTAAGTTGACGGTTTTTACAGCACCTCTAGCTTCCGTCAAAAAAAAAAAGCACTCGATGTAGATGTAGATGAAAGCCAAAAACCAAGAAGCTAACGACTTATCCTTTATCCCCTGTATTTGAAAGGACAAGATAGGCCGAACAACAGTCGTGTTTTTTGTAACCTATAAAGGCTAAGAACAAGTTCGCATAAAAAAACGATTATTCTCCTAATGTACACCTGGCACCACTGCGCATAGTGAGACTTCAGTTGCAGTATTTATTTTTCTTCTGATAAAGGATATTTGTATTCAGGCATTTTCAAATTAGCTTTTATTTTTGATCATCACTTTTTCTCCTTTGAAGACATGCTTCTCTGCCCAACTTTTCGAGAAAAGTTATTTGGAAGCACAGGTTTTACCGCGGCTTAACTCCTAATACTCGGTAGCTATACAGGATAAACGAATTCTATATAGGTTTATTTTACATTGAAAGCTTTTTTTTAAGCCTATGTAGGTTACATAAAAAACACGCTTATATGGGCGCTTTGTTTCCCGAACAGTGTAATCCTCCATAAATCGGAAAATTATCACGTAAACAACAACAGCGTAAGCAAAAGCTGTGCCATTTAAATGCAGGAGATATTGATAAAAGATGGCCGAATTTGTAACGTTATTTAAAAATAAATAAATATTTGGCTTCAGCAGTCCTAGGTAGAACCAAGCCTAGCTTCCCGCAACCATTTGTGTGTGCGTGTTATATTTTTGCACGAATGGAAGCGACCTACAGTTTTTTGCCGACTCCGAACGGCGAGTTGAGAAGCTCAATCGTGACAAATGATACTCTTGAATGCTTGTCAGGTATTCGGAAGAGCTGGGCACTGTGAAAAACTTTTTTTTTTGTGTTTGCGGCGGGATTCGAACCCAAGACTGCTGGCCCAGTAGTCCGACGCACTAACCACTTACGCTACGGTGCCCACGTTATTTGCCTGACGTTATTTTATGATCGAAAATTCGAAATTCTGCATTTTTGTAACGAATTTGAATACGAAATCGCATACAACTGCACAACAACGCTTGTGACTGAATCAATTTTGAAACATTGCAATTCAGTGCTTGAAAATGGAGTCATGGAAGCCAAGCTGGCAAACAATTATTTATTGCTAACGAAAACACGTCCGGTCGTATAAATAACAACAAGCAATTACTTCGAGTAAAATCTCTGAGCAAAGTTAAGGCATTAAGCATTTGCTCGAAATTGATATGAATAAAATTTAAGTGTCATTTAGCAAGTTCGAAAATTCGAAGTGAGCATATGGCATGTCAAACAAATCATTTATCTCGTCTGTTCCCGTACGGTTTAAAACAGCCGAAAACTACGCAAAACTACACTCTCTTCTGTCAAAACCTACGAAAAATCTATGTACGGGAACAGGATTTGACTGTTTTCGGCTGTTTTGGACAGGTACGGAAAAAGACCTAATATAAATACAACAGTACAAACAAAACGGAATCACAAAATTTGATCGACGAATTGAACAATATTGTCGAGGACTATTATAGTTTGCAAGAAGCAGCAGTGGAATATCTCGACGGAAACTTATTTTGCGATTTTGTTGTCGTTGATTTTATGGTCCTTTTTTGCGATGTTTCTGTGTATCGTATTTAAGGAGATTCGGACAAAACGGAGTAAACGCTCTAAGTCAGCTAAATAGTAGGCTTGGAATTCTCCCAGTAAATGCTTTAGATTTATTCATACGAATCTGAGCAAACGCCATTTTCGAACAAAGTAAATGCTCAAGTAACATACAAACGTTCTCTCGCATGCGAATCCGAGCAAATGCTCACGCTTAGCAATTGCTACATATTTGAGAAAAGTCAGTTTTTATTAATACGATCCATTATATCCAGTTACTTATGCAAATAGATATCTCCTCTTTACTGTTATGGTGGATGTGCTGCCAAATCAGTGGAAAAACAGAGGAATGAAAAGGAATAAAATGAACTTCTACCGTCAAATACTGATGACAGTCAAATCATCGAATCATTGAAAAAATTATCAGATATCGTTTATATTTTCGTATCACAGTACACGTAATACAGGTAATATATTGCGCAGGAAAAATGGCCGCAATTCGTGCCTTTTCTATAATTGTATTGAGTTTGGCGTTTAAAAGTCAAATTCATTTGTGAGTTTGACGTTTAATTCGGTAATTTGTTTTTGTTTTTGAATGTAAACAAATATTTGCAGGGCACGTATGGCGACCATCTTTTTGAATTTTTGACAGGTGCGCGAACTTGATCGAAAATGAACACTCTGAGTATACTAACTTATATATTATGTGTACTGTGTTTTCGTATGATATTACTCAGAGGCCTTGATAAGCAAGGTAGAATACATATCTCATAGGTCGGAGTCGCACTCTCTTGTCTAGACTTTGAATACGTCTTTTGCTACTTTTCAGTATTGTTTGTCCAAATGTCGATGTCAGTATGAATGTATGTACACGTACATATGTAGGCGCTTAAAGATAAAAGCAACACACTTCAGAGTTCTGACCTACATTATTGCAAAATAAGCATGGCAGCACTAATTTATAGACTAAAATACATACGTATGTACATATATAACAAAGGCACAAGTATAACAAATTTAATACACATTTCGTTTCATTTTAAGTAAAAATATATATGTATGTATCTAACATCGGGTGATTTTCGCCCGCGATATATCACAGATCATTAAAAGCATTCGACGCCCACTCCAAAAAATTCTTCTTCATTTAAGTGTGGGCGATAACACAACGGTGTTTGTGTTCTAAATTATTGCATCTCCTATAGACAAAGAATACACAGACACATAATTTTACTTTCTACTTCAAGAACAATTTAAATAAAATCATTATAAAATAATCCTCGTTTACCTTGAACGGCGGAGTTACACCTTAACCGGCAACAATTTTCTTAAAATAAAAAAAAATTCAAAATCCCAAATCATAAAATTATAAAAATTCGTGTATGTCTACTCTATTTTTTTCTTTCTTTTAATCTTGGTACATATAAGTTTAATTTAATTATACAAACAATTTCTGCTTTAATTTACCCATATTATCCATCCCAGATAAGATTACAGCGTACGTAGGGACGGAGGTTATCATGAGCGTCATTACTAAGTGATAATTGTTTTTTGTTTATTGCATTACCATGCAAAAAAAAATTATAAAGATTAAAAAAAAATTATTACCTACTCTTAAACGTCTGGTGATTGCCTATTGTTTTTCCCCTCAACGCCAATAAAGCATAATAAACAAATAAATTAGAGATAAAGATACTTCTTAAGCAAACAAAAAAAAAAACGTTGTATCTGTGACTATTTTTGGGAAACCGAATTTTTATTTTGAGTTAATGGGTAGTATATTGTTCGTGTTTTTTTTTTTTTTTTTTTTTTTTTCAATGAAACAAATTGAATATAATATGAGTATTTTAGGATTTAAAGAAGAAGGCGTGTCCGGTAAACAACTTTGATTGGTGAAACATTCTGCGTTGTCAACAAAGTAATGCGAAGCGGAATTCCTTAGTTTCACCTCTCAGAATCATGTGATTCGATGTTGGAAAATGTCCAAATGAAGACGTGTTGTGTACCGGTTTTTAGTAAGACTTGCTTACATATGTGCGAACCTACATATTTGTCTATTTGTGCGTACTCACTAATACATGAAACTAATTCCATAGAATGTTTACGAGTACATCCGCTCCGTTGATAAGAACCACGGTGGGGTGAAATTATGAAAAAAAAAAAAAAAAAAAATGACAGATGCGTGTCAAAAGTGCCGAACAAAGTACTGCGCAGTTCAGATAGGAAGTCAAAATATTGTAATTAATAAGATCAACTGAATGATGAAACTAAAATTATTATTTCACTAGAATTTAAAAAAAAAAATCCAATTGATTTGATTAATTAAAAAGAATTGTGTAATTCGAAATTATTATCAGATAATTTGAGTATAAATTGCGAGGCATTGAAAATACATATGTATTTTTTTTTTATAATGAATTAACCTCTTTAGAAGAAATAATATCATTTTTGGTGTCATGTGATGTCGAAGTTGGGTCTATGGGTCATTCAAATTTTAATTAACGTCGCGTCCGAAGCAACGGATTGAATGACTTGTGGTTTACTCGTATGAAAAAATAATGGCGCAAATTCATAGTCAGATAAAGCCAACGTTAAAAGAATTTATTCACCTGCTTAACTTAAAATAGACTTTTTGCTATTCATAGTCACCTTAAAGTCGATTTTAAACATAAGGCCGACTCGAAATTTAATATGAGCCAAACGTGAGCACCGTGGTGTAGAGGTAAGTGCGTTGGACTGCTGCGCAATACTGCCCGGGGTTCAATCCCAGCCCGGGTCCAACACCTCTTTCGAATGTCCGAATAGCAATCAAAGAGTATCACTTGTCAATAAGCTTCTCAATTCGCCGCTCGGAGTCGGAAAAAAACTATAGGTCCCTTCCATTCGTGTAAAAATATAACACGCACACACAAATGGTTGCGAGGAGCAAGCCCATGTTCACCCCGAGCTGAAGCGCCACCTAAAGTAAAGTAAACGTTAATTTAAATAATTAGAGTCGGCTGTAAGTGACTTTTAAATTTCTCATATAATATTTTGAAGTTTGGGTTTGTTCGTTCAAATCACTCAACAATAACACTCCAAAGTCGATACTTACTGTACACAGGCAAACATGCGTTTATGAATAACGAAAAGTTATAGTCGGGTTTTTTATTTAGTGCTGGCTGTAACTAAAGTGTCCTCTAGGCACTATTCATGGGCTGGCAAGGAATTTGCGCCAGTATGTTTTGGTATGATTAAGCTTAACATACTCGTACGCTAGTCAAGTAGAAAGAGCATTTTTATATGACGCTTTTAACGCTAAAAATGAGAAGAAAATGTTAACGTGGTTACCTGGAGTAACTTAACTCGATAAGATACAAATAGAAAATACATGGAAGAGGGGACCTGAAGGGTCATACCAGTTCCAAAAAAAATACAAGAAAACCACTGAAGATGGTGTGGCCATGTAATCAGGAGATATAACGTTCTTGCAGTAAAAAGGCATTGCAAATATAGTGGAACTTCCCTAACTCGAACTTTTATTTATGTAGAATTTGTATGGTGAGCACTGCTTTTTCGTTGCTCTTTTCACATATTTCTTACTCCTTAAGGCTAGTACGGTGCTCGCGCTAAACTAAATTTCCGTCGGTCTCTAAAAATTCACATGGAAACCGAAGATAAATGCCAGATAAATTTTCTTTGTTGCTAGTTGTATAAATTGATAAATGGTTGAATAAATTGATAAATCCACCCTTGTCGTAAACCTTTTTTTCTGTGCTCCTGATTATTTTAATTTGTTCTTTGACTTCCCCGACATTGCCTTTTCATTTTCATACTCGTGCTTGAATAAACAAACAGCAGTAGCAGTAATACATGCACTTATTTACCTCTTTTCTAAAAAATCCTCGAAAAATTCAAACCGAATAAGTGATTTTTGTTTTAAATTTCTATTTGAATTTAAAACGTCAAAATTCCGCCGCTAAATAAATGCCCCGGACATTAAATGACTGGCTAAAATTGTGTGGAGACATCTATGCAACAACCTATTTAGCGAGCATTTTAGCACGAGCACCATACGTTCAGATAAATTTCCCAGCGGAATTTTATCTTTTTTAGTTTAGCGCGAGCACCGTACTAGCCTTTAACTCGAATTTCTGTAACGTGAAGATATATTTCGTATTTTTCGGAAACATTATTTACCCACTGAACCAAGTTTCAAATAAGCATGCGCGTGAGATTCAAATAAGTGAAAAAGAGAGAGATAATGAAACAAAAAATACATTTGCCCAGTGCATGTGGGCAAGATTTTCTTCACGTATTTTTGACATTTATTTTTCTCCTTCTTCTTTGTTTTTCAAATTTGCTTTATTACTTCTTTGGGTGTTGATGTGAGGATAACATTTGATGAATTGAAATGGAGCAAAGAATTAACCAGCGAACTAATATTGAATTATGAAATGCACCCGGATTTGGTATCCATGCAATCAAGAATTATTTCTGCAGAGTCCAATAATTTATTTAGGACTTAAAATGTAATTTTTGTTATTTTAATCTTATCAACACTGAGCACAAAGATTAAATGAAAGATAGCTGTCAAAAACACGCGAAACTAAAATATGAGAAAAAGGCTTCGTGTAATAACGCGCGTCACAGAATGACAGTTCAAAGGAAAATAACCTAAACACGCTCGTCAAACTAAGCGCAGTGTGTGTAATAGCCGTCTAAGGACGTCAAAATGGGGTATTGTAACCATTTCGTGAGACTTACATAATAGGCCCCATACACGATCCGACATATCTGTCCGACATTGGAAGTCTGCAGACCAATCTGACAGTGGATGGCCATGTTGGATGGTCTGTCCGGCGGTCGGATGAAAATCAAGCAATGTTTGATATTTTGGGGCGGGGCTTAGCAAGTCGGCCGACCGACTGTTCGTGTGTGGGGAAATCTGTCAGACTTCAGTGTTCACTTTAATTTAAATGCTGAAGGGATAGGTCGTGTGGTGTTTACGGCAAAATAAATATACAGGTGCTGAAAATATGAATTGGCATAATGTATTATGATAATGGGGCGCAGAAGTTTGAAAATGCCATTTTGTAGCCCTCAGTGAAATAAGCACAAAATATTAAGCAAAAAATATTGGTTTAAAAATTAATTTTTTCGTATGGAAATTCCATTAAAATTAATAATTTATTTTTGCTACGGTACAAAAAAGTACTGCATACGTCTAGGCGTAAACATGCGCATGCGGAACCAGGGTATTGAAGAAAGAAAGGAAAAAAATAATTTTTTTTAGTTTAATTTTGTCAAATTCTGAAATCCTCTAAAACCGCTCGATATTGAGTGAACGAGAGCCAAACGAACACTGAAGTCGGTTTGCTGGTTGTTCCGTGTGTGGGGAAATCTGTCAGACCGTTGGATCGTGTGTGGGCAGATAGAAATACGACCTGGGTCTGCAGACCGATCTGACCGTGTATGCCCTACTTAACTCAATTGTTTTTGTTGTTGTTTATGTCTAAATATACTAATTTGCGTCGAAAAAATTTGCAGGTTGCTTTTTGGTTTTATGTAGTTTCTGGGCTCATTGAATAAACAACTTCTCCTTGCGTCCATGGTACAATTCTACTTAGAATGGTCTATCGAAATTGGTCCATACCTTACCCGGACAGAGGAGACTTATAGGAATAAATAGAATACTTTACAAATTATTCACTGTTAAGTGGTCAAATTTAACTATGATTAATTTAATAATCTGATCGTATGCCGTGTCTTGATTAGACGAAAAGTACTCTCCATTGCTGCCAAACTGCAAAGCTTAAACAATTGGATAACCAGTTTTTTTTTTTCTTTTAGCTTCAATCAAATCAAAACGAAAATACTATATTATCGAATGATAAAATTGCTTATTATGAGCTAATAAAGTTGCTATGTACCTACATATGTTTGGGAATGGACTTATCAGAGCTTAAATATATACTTTTTTAAGGAACTAAACAGCAAGATTAAAGAAAATAAGCAAATTAATTTGATCCACATGTCGACTTGAATAGTTGTGCGTTTTGCCACATACTAGTAGTACGAAGAATGTTTTAAATTATATAAATTTATATTTTTTTTTCTATTGAAAATCTGTTCGTTTATTTTAATTATTTTTTGCATTTGTGTAAATAGAATCGTAGGCGCTGACATTCCAACAGATTTGAAATACATAGGTATAATTAAATTTTCTGAATACATTTTGTATAACTCTTGCGTCTTACCTTGGTCCATTTGTAAAATAAGTGAAATGTCATTACCGGTTGCACACTTACCTGAAAATAAGAAATTAAATAAAATTAGCGTGCATATTTAAAATTTGAAAAAAAAAAAATGATATAAAATTGAAATTAAAAAATAAAAACAAATTGAATTTAAATTTCTGAGTACCACGTTAAGACCTACCCAATATATTCCGGAATTTCGAAAATACCTTTGTCCAACTGACACAAGATGGTGTTGTATTATTCGCCACCCTTTCAGACTTGCACTCATCGCCATTTTCTGCTTTCTCAGCATCATCGTCTTTAGATATACTTTTAAAACTACTTTCACTTAAATGTCTATTATCACAATTATCGATTTGTTCATCCTCAACATCTACGTCCTCCTCCTCACCATCGCCCCCCTCTTCAGCAGCAGCAGCAGCAACAGTTTCAACATTAGGAACTTTAGTTGTTTTTGTCGTTAGCTTTTTGGTCTTCTTTTTAGCATTTGACTTTTGTCTTTTAATCTCCCTCAGTCGCTCCTTGCGTGCGAATTTCTCACGCAATTTGGGACTTCCGAACTCATCCAAATAATACATTGTGTCCTGCAAACCATCCTTCTTGTTGATCATCTTCGAATCGATCATCGGCTCGTCAGCGCTCTTAAATATCGGAAACAACAAATCAATGTCATCGGCTTTCTGATAGCCTTCTCTGATGGGAGCCGCTGCGACTGCACTGGCCTTCTCTTTCGAGCAAGCACATTGAGTATCAAGTTTTGTATCGTCATCCTCTGGGACGACTTCGTCAATTCTATCCCCCACAACTACTGCTGCTGTGATCGGGTTCATCTTTGTTTTTATGATTAGTCTCGAGGGAACAACAGCAACAGCAGCGGCACCGACTGCATCGGTGGTTTCGCCTCCAGTTGCGTATCCTTCCCTTACAGGTGGCAGTAACTCCGTATCTGCGGTCAGGCTGCTGCTTATACATTCGGATATCTTTCCTGAGGAGTGTCCCGAAGTGGAGCTCGTGCCGAGCGACTCTGTGGACGACGAAACCGTCGACGAGCGTGTTGTTTGACATTTTAAATCACTTTCACTGCCACAATGACCGTCGGCAACACTCTCAATGCCACTGTCCTGTGACAGAAGCTTATAAGGTAACTTCAAATTGCTGCATCTTTGCGGACGTAAACTTAACGATCCTGACGTACTACGAATGTGTAGACTTTGACTGGAGGTCTTACGTGTTATTACACCACTGTCGGCGGAACAGCCGAACTGCTGTTGACCAATAGTGGATGAGGAGAATTTCTCGCTCAGGGGAATTCTAATTGGTTCCGTTAGTACTGGTGTTGTTTCCATCAGAATTGTTTTCATACGCACTTGGTTTTTCTAGATTTACTATTTTTTTTCTTTTTTTTTAATTTAATTAATTTTCTATTAATCACTTTAAAAAATTGCATTAATCTTTGATTTAAATATATATTATTGCTTTTCCCGCTTACGATAGATTTGCTTTTTTGAAAACGTCACATTGCAAATTATGCTAAAATTAAAATAAAAAAAAAAATTGTTATTTAAAAAAAAAAAATAATAATAATTTACGTATGCCAACTCGTACCCGTGTATCCAAACGACTCCACAGTCATGTTTTTTTTTTTTAAGGTGAAATAAATTGCATTTTATTTTTGTGTTTAATTATGGCGGTGCGCGGACACAAAAATTCCTCTGCCTATTCGCTCATAATGAACCAAATGAACTGAACTAACCGAAAGTGGTGCGTTGCGTTATGTTCTGCGGGTGGAACAGCAACAGACGACGACAGAGCGTACATAAAAGCGAAAGTTCTTTCTAATCTATATTAAGTGGGGGTGCGGCGCTACGTTCACGTTCATCACTGCCCGCGACTAGACGTACAACAACACTGAACACACCATTTTTTGTGTGTCGTCATTCGGCTGAATGGTGTCTTTTATTATTATTTTTCTTTTGAGGTTATTTTTGGCTATCATGATATAAATAGATAAAATAAACTGATGCAAAAAGAGATCCACTTTCTGAATATTTCAAGATAAAGGATATTTTATTTCTTTAGCTTGTTAATGTGTAAATTTGTATAATTTTGCTTAGAAAGGGTTTCGAACGGAAACATTTAATGTAATTCAAGGCTGAGCTCGGTCACGCGAACTTAAAGAAAAAAAAAAACAAAATATTTTACTTTGACTCACAAATGACATTGGATACGTTAGACGTGTCCTTTTTGTGTGTGTTCTTTGCTTTCGTTGGAAATTGGTAAACATCGCATCGATCGATTAAAGAGCTAAATTTGTCTGTTTTACGTTGATTGTATTGATTTTTGTTTACTTGTGAAAATAGGGACAGGGAAAGGATTAACAGAGCTGACGTAATAAAATTGCTGTGTTTGACCATTTTAATTTAATTCAATTTAACTAAACTACTGCTGTCACAGAAATACGAGTATGATGCGACGTTGTCATACCTTTTACTTTAATAAGCCACCCGATTAGCCATCTTAAAGGAAATGGGCGGGTGGTATGGTTTTAGGAAAAACCCACCCATTTACGTTTGAATGACTGCCAAATAAAATCAGTGCAAGAGTTAGGAATAATGAATTATTTAGAACATTGAGATCTGATAGTCATTAAATTCTAATTGATAGATGTGCAGAACGGAAACCCGAACTATCTTTGGTGTGCAACAGGGCTCTGTGCAGTATGAACGCCCGATGTACATACCTGAGTTGGAAATTTTACAGTTTCGATAGTTTGAATAAAGACGCATTTTTATCCAGAAATCAAAGCAGTCAAAGTTCGGGTTTTTACCCATTGGGTTCAATGAACTGATGCAACAAGTTTGCATTCATTTTATAATACAAAATCAAAGTCGCACGAATACATAGAATCATCATACAGTTGACTCTCGATAAATAAAACTCTTGGTAAAATGAATCTCTTGGTAAATTGAAGTTTTTCTTTGGTCCCTTAAAAATCTCTCGGTAAATTGAAAAAATCCTATGAATTTATGCACACTCGTTAATTTGAGCTGTTGTGCTGACTGTTTCGCACACAACACGCTATAAATTTAAGTAGACAAGGCAACTTTTCGATCATTTCAACTAACTAATATACGTAAACAAAATATCAGAGGAACAGTATACTTTTGTTGACAAATGATATATTATTTTCTCTACGTAATTCGGTTTGCATTTGACCGTGATCTATGACGTATGTCGCTTAGCTCTACGTTGCATTGGTTAAAAGTTGAGGAAAAAAAATTGGTCGACATTATAAATATGCAATGATTTCTGAAAAAATGTGCATGCTCTCGATAATTTGAAATATTTCTTATTTTCTCTCGATAATTACAACCTTCGTTAAATTAAACTCTCAATAATTTGAACTTTTTGCCAGGTCCCCACAGATTCAATTTATCGAGAGTCGACTGTATGTATATTATTTCTATAGTATAGGTACCATTTGTGGCTTTCACACTTAACCAATCTTAACAAATGAGGTGTCAAAAGAAAGAGAATTTCCTATAGCAGTGACGAATTGTACTTTCACTTTGTAAATTTTGACAAATTAAGAAACCAAAACAAATGAACTCCCAAATGCAAAAAATACATTTCCCGTATGGTTTCCATAAGTCGACAGATGGAAATCATATATGGCAAATTGGATGTTGGATGGCAAGTTCGGATTTTGGGGGTTGGATTTTCTCTAGCGAGACCTCGCGCACGGGCACACTAGTATTACATACAATAGTTGACAGGTTCAAACGAAAATATGAAGAATTTTTTTTAGTAATTTGTAAGTTTTGTTAATTTCTGTCAGTTTCGCAGCTTGAGTATGAAATAAAAAAAATAAATCTATATGCAGGTAATTCATTATAACCTTCAATGTAATCAGTAAAGTTGTGTTAAGATATCGAGTACATATTTGTTTAGATAATAAATTACATAATGGCTGTTAACAGAATGAATATGATGGGGATCCGATTTCAATAAACAGACTCGTACGTCATAGCTTGTACGTATTTATTTAGGTAAACATGCAGATATGAGGGTCAACAGTTATAGCCTTGTGCGGGCTGAAGTTAGCTTGCAATTGTGCGTTAGTATGTAAAATCTACGTTCACCCAACTGCTATTGTTATGTCAGTTTCGTTAAGTTTCGGTGAATTTTTTTGGTAAAATTAAATTACACATTCATACAAACATATAATATATAAGCATTAATGAATAAATGAAAATGGGTTGCCTGAACTGCGAACTAAGAAAGATATTTTCAAACTGTCGGGTGTTAAATAGGGCCATTTAGCCAGTTAAATGCTAACAATTCATCCATACGGTAATGTTGCAACTACAGACTTCAAGACGATGCAATGCGCATCTAGTAAAAACCAGTCCATTGATAAAAATTCAGAAGAATCATTTTACTGTCGATGGTTTTTAAATAGATTATAGTCTTTCCGAACGAGAGAATAGAAATTGACAAATAAAATACCTTTGCTAACAACTATAACATTCATATAAGTTACAATTTGCAAAAAATATCAAACAAAATGATGTCCAAAAGAGGTAGCCATTTTTTTTTTGTTCGCAAATCAAAAAAATACGTATGAAATAAAAAACCAGTTGTTTAAAAACAAAATTTACCTGCTCCCGTTTGGACATTCTGTACAAGTGATGTTTAATAATTAATCACTTTTAGGTCTGACTCAAGAAACAAAACAAAAAAACAAAAATACCTCCAGTGACATTAAGAACAAGCACAGTCCATTTGTATATCTCAACGAATTATAAGACATTCTCTAAATTAACAAGAGGACATTGTGTCATTGTTATTTTCTAAAACGGAATAAGCAGCTGACACACAATCGATTTATTGTACATTTAGTTTTACTTTTAATTAAATATGTATAATGTAAGATTGCTGAAATATTTAATTAGATTGAAAAAATATTTATGTCGCAATCATTCGAATAGAACACACATGTGTGTATGTTAATATTTTTAAATATTTCTACGCATATTTTATTAAAATATTTTGTTTCAAGAACAATGTTTTTTTTAGTCGCATTTATCTATGCAGGCGTGTAAGTGATGAGTAAAAATAGATTTTGTTTCTTTTTTTTAAACAAAGCTCGATAATGACTGCGTAAAACAAAATTACATGATTCGTGTAGTAAGAAAATAAAGCTTCTCTAAATAGTAAGTAAAATGTAAGAGTATGTCATCTACAATGACATAAATATCAAAAAGGTAAAATTAGTCAAGTCTAATGGTCAAAGGATTCACACATAAATTATACTTATACATTTTTATGAGCTCTTTCCTTGACTGACGACAGCGATAGAACGTAGTCAATCGCGTGATTAAAGAATTTGTGTGCCTGCTGCTATAAATATGCACAATTCCAGAATTCTGGCAATGCTTCTTGAATACCTATGTTCACAAATGAAATTCTTTAAATAAAGGTTATTGCTACTCGCAGCGATACAAGCTGAGGAACGCATTTGAGTTTATTGATTTAGAGAATAGAAAAAAAAAAAAAACTTAAGTAGCAAACTGAATGCCTCCACCTACATAATGTTTACTTCTTGGGAAGAAGGTAAGAAGCGATTCCAATTGTGTGTCGGTTTCACTCGAAAACTACAAAAGAAAGCTAAAAAGTGATGAATCAAAAAAAATTATTTAATAAAGTAAGTTTAAAGTTGAATACCGCAGTAAAAGTATTAACCCATTTCTTGCCACTGCCTGGTGCATTTTTGCACCAATAATTTTTATCGTCTTCGGAGGTAGAAAATTGTATCCTAAAATATCCATTTACCGCCAATGGTGCATTTTTGCACCATTATTTTCTTAAATATCGGATGATGGAAAAAAAAATAAAAATGTCCAATAAACCTTCCCTGCCGGCCTGAACAGAGTTTATGAAGTAGCATCAAACATTTTAATTGAATTGAGTGGTAGCAAGAAATGGGTTAAAACTATGAATTTTGGGATCAGAACATGGAACGATTGTAACATCGAACTAGAGTGTGTTCAGATTTGTACGAGTATCACCTTTTTTAAATTAAACTTGTGAAGTTCAATACAAACCAAGATTGTGTTTGGATTTGGATGTAGGGTTGGTGGAATTGCAAAGAAACAAGGGGCTAGGCAAACGAAGCAATTTTTTAGACAAGCTAAATATTTCAACTTAAATTATTTTGAAAAACAAAGTCATTTAGCGAAAAATGAGCTTCATCGCTGAAGATGATTTTTCGATGAAATTCAGGATTTTCATCAAACTTTTTCAGAGCCCAATCGGAGAAGTTTCAAGGCTTTAGTTCTTGAGTAAATTTGATCTTGAAAAGGTATAGGTTATTGGAGTTAGCGACACCGAGTTGCGACCGCCGCGGCGCACCGACTCAGAATTTCGGTAGTAATTTTTAATCATTTCCAAGCGTTGCTCGATCGTTAACTTCACCTTGATTAAAATTTAAACCTCAACCTAGACTGAAGATTCGACATTGACAGATCATTAAAATACAAAATTTGTATGTCCCTATTGAAAAACCCTTAATAATAGCAGCAAACCATGGTTTCGCGTAAAAGGAGAAAATCTTTTCGTTCGTTCTACAAGCTCCCTCCAGTCAAATCTTATTATTGCTGCCGACCCAATAAAATGTTCCAGATCTTCGTCTCCCCAGCTGGTAGAATTATTGTATTGAGTGCTTGTTAGACTGGTCAAATCTATGTATGCTCTATTTTGAGATCATAACTTTGCTAAGTTTGGACCTTGGTGCTGACCTTCTTTTGCGAACTTTTGGATCAAATAATCGTGCCACTGTAGGGTGAAGGGAAAGCGTTGAATGCTTAAAAAGAGGTTTATTTTCTGCCAGTGAAATAAGCTTAGTAACATTGATAAGAAAATAGAAGAAAAAAATGACTGCAGTCTAAAGATAAATATTTTTATCCATTCGATCGAATTAAAGCCACTGGCGCAAACGTTTTTGAAGTTGACCTATTTAATGGTAAACAAAAAATTACAGAGACCGACTTAAATGATTCTCAGCAATCATATGTTCGCATTATGCCCAATTTGACAAATTTAAAATGTGTGACTTGCCTGTCGAAGTATTAACGACGCAGCTTTACCACTTTTGAATTTGATTTTAATTACTCGTTTATCATCGCTACTTAATGAATAAAAATTGCTCTTCTTTTGTTTATTAAAAGAAATCACTCATTACTGCCAGGCATGCAATTTCCGTCCCATCCATCAATAACTGTTTATCATTTCTTTTTGTTTAAATAAAAATAAATATCGATAAGATACAACACGTGTAAACAATTATTCATATAAAAGTCAATGATCACGCAACCTCATTAAATAAAAGCGCCAGGGCACTCAAACTTCAATGTGTCGCAAAGACAAGATGAAGAATACTCGTAGGTACCAAGAAACAAACACAAAAAGAAATTAATTTTATGTAGCTTCAGTTTTTATATTTTTAATTTGCAAAAAGAAAAAAAAATCATTGCTCACATAAATTCACCACTTAAAACCTTGAAGAAGTTCAACCAAGCGATAATATATGTAGAAGCGCCATAACCATACGCAAAACTTCTATTCTAATCGCGGCCACTTCATCAAAAGACTGTTGCGGAATGCGGAGACTATAAAGCCGCGCTGGAAAGCGGAGTATCAGATAACATTTTTTTTTAAGTACCACCTCGTACTTTTTCTTCCGATGACGTGAATTGAGAACTTAATTTGTTGAATTGATTAGATTTACAAAATAGAAAAAGCATCTCATTCGGTGGAATGGAAAATAACCACTGAGCTATTAACGAACGCAATTATCACTACAGATTGATCTGTTTCAATGCAAATATTTGCACTTAACTCCTCCCCTTGCTTTCGTTTGGTGGCACAGCAGTAGTAATGGGTGAAGAATTTGCGCAGTGGTTTCACTTTCAATTTCCTATTTACGTTCACAAATGGCATTGGCAAAACCTGGTTAGATTGATCATTGGATAGATACATTGACCTTAACAAGCTCATTGACTCAAAATTCATGTTTTGAATTATATTGCAAATGCATACAGCGATCCACGCAATTTATTTGGCTTTGTTCTTTCGAGAAAAGATTGTGGTTAAAGTCGAACGCTTAAAAGTAGGCTAGTGTTTTTTTTTTTTTCTATTGACACGGACAAACATGTAAAAATCGAGTAAGGCAATAACCTTATTTGGAATTTAAAGCAATTTCATGAAGCTTATTACATTTCTGATATGAACTAACTGTTTGACGTCTTAACAACCCTGCACACTCGGAGCCAGTATCTGTGTGGTTACCTCATGTGCGGCTAAGAGCTAAAATGTCGAAACTTTTTTTATTTCATTTTCTGCGTGTAGCTGCTAGCCTACAAACTTGCCTTTTTCTTCTTGTTCACATTAATTCCATAGTATAAGAGACTTAATGTTCTGGGAACTTCGACCAAATACGTCAAACGCTATAAATTTGTTGAAGAAATGCAACTGCAATGTCAAACTGACAAACCAAACACGAGCAGTCGATACTCGATAGAGAATCGAAGATCGGATGTATGCCTAGGCAATTTAATCAGCAGTGAACGACTTCAGTTAAATACCAATGATTTTATTTAGAGGATTTGTAAATTCTCAATCAATTGAATTATTTGTGCACGAATCAACTAAATTAGAACCAATTATTAAATGGAAACAAACTCACCAGGGAATGGAATACAACCGTTTCGTTATAGATAGGCGCGGCGCCTCCTATGAAAAATATAAAAATAACCGGCGTCATTATGAAGACCATATCAGACGAATCAATTCACAATTGAAGTTTTTTATATTCTATCTTCAGCTGAAAGCAACTCGAACCTGCTGACGAATTCGCATAATCTACATAAATGTATGTACTTGTACGTCCTCCCGTAGATGAATGTCCAGTTGTGCATGACAATATGCTATATGCCATTTCATTGATGTGGAATTCGCGTGGATAAACGAGCTTAGCATAAATTAATTAAATACAAATAGAAAAAACTGAATGTCTGCATTCACGGTGTTCAGAGGAAAGTAGTGCGACATCGCTATCCCCTCGGCCCTCTGCCCTTCAACAACAGCAGCACCGTCTTTGAGTTCGAATGGCAATGGCGACGACACACAGCAGTTTTGAAATATAAATAAATTGCATTAATTTTTTTTTTTTAGTTTTTTTTTTTTTACTGATGTTGATGTCAATCAATAAGCAATTGAGTAAATATGTATTATTTAATCAACTTTCTTATGTTTTTTCTTAGATTTGTTCGTTGGACAGTCGTCGACGAAGTTTAAAGTTCAAAAAAATCCAAGGAAATCTTTTATATTACTGCGTATATATTATAACAACGTAATGGCGGTATAAAGTACGGAAACAATTGAATTGAGTTGAACCTTCAAATGCGTTGTTGACAGTTCTAAGCTGAATTTGATTATCAATTATTAATTCTTGCGAATTGTGTCGATATATTTTTTGTTTGTTTTTGTTTTCAACTAAATATTAAGTAAAATATGCTTGAATTCGGGAACACGCAACATTTGTGTAGTAGGTATTGAGGCGTTATGGAAGTTCGAAACCTTATAACTTTTTATATGTGTAATCATTCGGTTCCATTTTTTCACACTCACAATGGACGATTGGGACGATAACACTAGGATTTGCATAGTGCGTCGCTATACCGCTTTGGAGTCTGTGATTTTAGTCCAAGAAGAGTTTAGGTCTTATCACCGAGATTCTTCATTTAGGAAACATGATACGATTGATGTTTCGACTCGGAACTTATCTATGCTCAAATGGGAATAAGCAGACAATCTTATTTCCCTACCAAGTTTAAATAAAAAGCAAAGTGAACCCAGCGGACTTGCCGATTCACTTGGAATTTTCCCAGAAAATCACTCAAATGGAGGAAGATACCTGACGAGGCCCATTTTGATATAAACGGCGATGTTAACAAGCCAAATTGTCGAATATTGAGTCACTTTAACGCTCTCTGATACCCTCTGAGACGGAACTGCATCCAGATCGAGTCACAGTGTGGTTTCAGCAAGCTGCAATGCCGGGCCATAATTTTTTGAAGAAACGGGTCTATGAAGACCGTTATTTAACCCTCTAGTGCATAGTGATTCATATATGAATCGTTACGATTCTTCCACGAACAAACTTTGTCTTAGAAGTGATTTTCTTCCTGAAAATATTTCATTCTTTCGAAAATTAAAAAAGTTGTTGAAGGAGTTTTTCTTCCCTTTCAACTCTGTGTGGTTCTAGCAACCTAGATGATTTATTGCATTACAAAAAGGAGAGAAGAATTGATTAAAAAAAAGTTGCACGGAAAGCAATGTGAACTTCAAGTTAAATGAACTCAATGAATATAACAACAACGGAAAACAATAAACGCTTCACTAGGTGTTTTACTTTCTAAAATACTCTGGCATTTCTTATTCTGAAACACTGTTCTAGTGTCAAGAATTAAGTTCTTGAGTTTCAATCCAACTGATTCTGACAGTTTGCACTCAGTTGTTTTTTTTTTGCACTTGACAAATAATGTAATGGAGTAGTGAACTCTGAGTGAGTTCAATGCCCAAACAGTTAATTACATATTAAAAAGTAATGAAATATTGAACTTTAATACCTTATCTTGTGAGTAATGAAATGACATTTGTACCTATGACAAATAGGCCATTTAAACGATGTGGAATTTTAACGCTGAAATAAAAAGTTCGTCAAAAAAATGTGGAAAATGCTAAAACATATGCGAATGACCTAATTTTAGGAAGCAATTAAACAGATTTAATTGTACAATTAAAATTAAATAATGTGTTTTAAACACATCCTCAAGTAAATGAATATTAAAAAAAGGTCACAGCTTTGTACAGTGAATATTTATGCTTCTTATAAGTGACAAAACCATACTCGATCTATACGATCAGTTTAATTATAAACGTATACGTATTTACACAATGTATGTACTTTGCCACATTTTAACCACGTTGTTCATAACAAACATATATTGGGACATTGGGTTCAATAGCCATTTCTTGCCATATTCCAATCCAACCTAACAACATCTATTTACAAATGAAAAAAAAACACACACACAAAAATATTCCATTCAGCTTTACACGAGTAGCCAATTCCATCCAATTCCCCTTTCAACTATCGATCACTAACGACGAAGCAAAACAAACATCGAAAAACACAGAAAATTTCTCCAAACTAGTTCAACAGCCAAAAATAGAATAGGTACTTAATCATACCCCTGCAGGTTGTCATTTTTTGGTTTATATAATAAAACTAAATGCGCCACTTCTTTCGTGCGTCATGATCCTCAAAGTTCATGGTAATTCCTAAACTACTATCTAAGATCCAGTGTTTGACCAAAAAAAAAAAAAAAAAAACTATTTCAAAAAGCAACTTGAAAAGTACGAGTATTTCATCATCCACTCTCAATATATATATATGAATGAATGAGTGTGTGGAGACACCTTTCGATTCTCTTCAATGGTTTTCATTAGTATGTACGAGTATTCGTATGTCACAAAATCCAATACCATATTAGAGATATAGTCGTTGGTTCGTACAGAAGAAACTCTTAAAAAAAGACTTACTTCGGAGGGGCTTGTCCAAGTTTCACACTTTCAAGTCAAAGACAGCGTAGGGTTTTGTCATCCTCTTATTAAGAAGCCACCCTCTGAACTTTCAATGCTTGAGTATAAGTACATATGTACATATTATTTATGTAGTATGTACACAGATGCATGTTGGCGTTTATTTAATTTATTTTATTTTTATATATTTTATATTACCCCGAAACAATTTGGTGACTAATTTCTAGGTAGCTTGATACTGACTTTTTTTTTACAAAAAAAAAAAACAAATTTATTTTTGGCGAACTTTTCGTTGCGATTTTTTTGGATGACACATACTTGTAGCGAGAGCCTGTGTAGGTTAAGCTAAGCTAAGCTATTTCCATGAATTCTTGAATAAAGAGGCGGAACGGCCGACGCAGTGACCAAAGAGGAATGGAATGAGTGACATCGGAGGCCGTCGCCGATACAGTGATTTACCATAATGTAGTTGCGGGCCAATGTTGCATCATACAATTAGTGTGGTTCTACACATTTTTTTCGATTGAAAAAAAATCGGGGTTTTTTTTTCGAATTGTATAGGTCTTTTCTTTTTTTTTTCATTGGAATTTCTGGATATGAGGCCAATCAAAAAAAAATCATGTACAATACATTAACAGGAAAACCCATCATAATAATTGTTTGTTTTACAATATTAAAACAATTTGCAGAAAACAGGGTATTGTCGAGCTTAAAGTGATAAATATGCATTGTAAAAATCGTCTATACTTATATACATAATATTTACCACAATATTGCATTCCACTAAAAACTATTCTCAATTCAAAATAACTGGTTTTGATTTTTAATTCATTAATAAACTAAGCAATTTTAGACTACGGATAAAACAAGAATATAAATATTTTCTCCATATAAAGGTACAATACTAATTTACCGTCTCACAAAGTTACTTAGTAAAAATATGTACAGCAATATTTTAGAATTGGCTTATATTATTCATTTTGAAAGGGTTTGTAGGCATGTTTTTTTTTTTGCACGCGTATATACACACCCCGCCCCTTAAGAGTTTATCACAAATCATTGCAAGCACAGATACATATATTTATGACATTTATTGACACTTGAGCTGTCAGTTGTTGACAAAATTTAAGAAAAATATTTTGAAGGATATTTATTTAATTGATTGGATTGTTTTTACGCATTTAAGGGTTAATTCCGATAAAAGGAAACATTTAATTGTCTTAAGCTGTGCGCCAATTGCGTTGAAATTTTAACTATGGCTAATTTTTGATGTTTGTACAGAGGTGGAAAAATGTTTAGCTTTTTGCAGTGTCGATTCGATTAAATTTTAGTTTTGATTTTATTTAACACTTTTTTTCATTAATTTCCCATTAGAGTTTAAAATGTTCCCTTTTCTTAACATTTTACTATAACTAAAATTAGCGAACTGTTTTCACAGATGTGCCTATATACATTACTAATAATTTTAATAATTATTTTTGGTGTTACAGTTTATGTTTGTAAATTAAATGTTATTTGTGTACATGATTGAAGACCAAACATTGTACGCCGTTCATGGAGAATGCAAAGGCAAATTGCAGCAATCAACATTTTTCAAATAACCAATATAACTTGATTTGACATGATTTTGTCAATATGAATTATATTTATTTTATAAAAACAAAAGTTGAACTGTTTTAACATAATTTTCACGAATGGTAGTTCTCCCATCCTATTTGAACACTAGTCTGCTACATTTGTCCACGATTGAGAAAACCGAAACAAACATAAAGCTCTAGTCCTCTCTCTCACTCCTTAACCCTTTGACTAATGGTGGCCACAATTGTGTAAACACTCTTTAACACTGAAATACTCAAAACTTAATTTTCTTTTTTCTTAACTGTTTTTTTTCACACGACAGGTTGATTGGTTGTGAGTACATTGTAAGTGAATCTCATGACATTAGCATTGCGAGTGATCAGATACCAGTTGTTTTTCGTTGTAACTACAAAAAAAATAAAAGTGTAAAAAAAATTTGCAAAGAGTGATTTTAGCAAAAAAAATTTAAAAAAAAATACTCAAAACAAAGCAAATTTTTAGTAACAAGTGGATTTTATTTTCAAAATATGTCAGATAATGAGATGAGAAAATAAAAGTAAAAAAAAATTTTAGTTTGAGCTCAGGAAGACAATTGTTGCCTGGAGTCAACACCTCCTAGCGGCCAAACCAAGAAGCACAGAACCTTGAATTTGATATCAGTTCATATTTAAGGCTCAATTAACAACTGAATGTTCTCAAAAACATTTTAATACTGCCCAAAATAGTTCAAGAGTCAAGGGGTTAATGGATATTATATTATGGACATTCATGATTAATATGTCAAAAATGAGCCACTGGATACATTTTTATGCAGCTCCGGAGCCGTCTAAATATTTGAAGTCTATATTATTCACCAAACTAGTGTCAACAATTAGCCGGTGGATACAGTTTTAACGCAATTTAGGACACACAGCCTTAGATGATAAATTAACTGCTGGGTGACTAAACTAATCGTCAAAAGGATAAATAAAAGGATGGTACAACTGTTACAATTGCACGCTTGGCGTTCTCCAGTTGTCAAATGAATGTATTTTTTCATAGGAATTCAACGCAAAAGTAGAGGTTGGTATTTGGAAGCGCTGTATATATATCTGCTTTGTAAAGGCTGCGATATCTTCGGACGTATCGATATGTTGTTGAAATCTCTATTTTCGTAAAGAATAACTTATACTATATATCAGTCACAGTTGGATCGCCCGTATTTTGTCATTCATCTAATTCAGGTACATAAGCCTTTGGTCTAACTACATTGCATCGTGGGAAAAAGCATATTAAGAAATCCCAACATATGTATGTAGTTGCTGGGCAGTTTCAAACATAGTAGTATTTTATTATTGGAAGTATTTTTTAAATAATGGAAACACCTACATAACATATCTTATCCGCGAGATGCATAAAAGCCTTCGATAAAATATTATTTCGATTTGGGTAAGTGAAGCAAATAATTAAGCTGCAAGGTCATTTGACCGAAGGCTCCATAAGAAAACTGGTTTTTGAAATGGAAGGCTCTATCAACTGACTATCCTAACACGGACAACTCAACTGATAGTAAAAAAACAATGCGCAAAATTATATGACTTTTGAAATCAGAAAAATGTAAGTTATTGGTTTCTTTTTTTTTTGTGTTAAGTACGTCATTTAATGTGCCGTAAGTGTTCTATATACTTAACTTTGTTTTGCAAAAACTAGATGATAAGGTGAATTCATAAACGTCAATTGCAGGATCACGTCAAAGTTGCGATGATCATTTGCAGTGCTGTGACGCAAGCGTATTAAAATGAAATCGAATGCGCTGTTGTACGACGTTTTGCGATGAGTTAAAGTGGCAATAGGTTTTCGAATTCTTGATCGTAATCATCGTCATGTAATTGACGTTTACGAAATCACCCAAGTTAACTCGTATAAAGTATATACAATGTACATATGTACGTAAGGAAAGGGAAATATTGCAGTAAAAGAAAGGTCAACGTAGAATGGATTCATGTTTTTTTATTCCTTTTACAGCTCAGATGAGTGCAAGGTCAACAGATTTCTGAAAACTCCGCTTGAAGGGATTTTTGTGTTTTAATTTATTTAATTTTTGTTTTTATAAAATGTATATGCTGAGCAAAAATGGGGAGCGCAATAAATCACCAGCAGCTACTGACAGTAGCATCGTCATACATAGTTTACGCGTACGTCAATACCAAACGTTGCTGAAACTGCAGACGTCTAAAAAGCTGGTTTAGCTGACTTATACCATAGTTATATTTGGTTGCGTGTGTATCACTCAATCGCAATTTGTGAACTTACCCAGTTCTTTGTTTTTGATTTAAGAGCTTAAGCAACTGTCATTTACATATGTCTGAGTATGTTGATAAAGAAAAACCTTCATTTGATCGACCGATCCACGTCAAAGATGTCGTCATATAAAACAGAGGATTAACGATGCTATTTAGATCTTCGTTGCCATTTCACCGTTTAAAAATAATTGAACAGTGGTCTAACATTTTTGGCCTGCAGTGTTATGCCATTTCTATGTAAACAAATGCAAATATTTTCTTCTTAAACCAATAATCAAGTTTATTACATTTATAGGTTAAGCTGGAAGAATATTTATAAGCAAACTAGGGTGCGGTGTGGACTTGTTTTTATTAAAACAAATTACTACTTGCAAACAGAACAACAATATTGTTGTTATCATTAAAAAGTAAAGAAGCAAAAAAGAAATAAACAAACGTGTTATGCAATATATATATATTTTTTTTAAGCATGACTCATGGCATTTGGTAAGATAGTTGCTGTTAGTGAAAGTATTGTAAAGTCCCCAGAAACATCTGCAGAAGATGTGCTTAACATTTACTTTTATATCGCAATGTGAGTCACATGCTTTAAGAATATAAACCTTTATGACAACTTTCAGAGTCCGGCCTCCATATGGAGTAGGGCGGGGTTTCCCTTTAAAAGGCCACTAACGGCAGCTAACGCGATGCGAAAGAAGGGTATTCACATTTGTCCCAATTTCTTTAACAAACAAGCTCAAGAGCTTTTTAACGCTGATTCCGGTATTTTTTTAAGAATGAGATATTGACGCATTCCCTAATTGGGTATTCTCTCATTCCCTATTGGGATCTTGATATCTAGAGCGAGGGTTGTGAATATGGTTATATATAGCACGTGCGCACTCTTTAAGGATTGAAAACGTTTTTTAACATTTCTTTGTTGCATTCCGATTAAGGGCTAAACTGTGCATTGGAAACTAAATTATGGAACCTAAAGTATGTATATCCAAACGACCAGTAATCTGAAGTATTTTATAATTCTAATCCAATGATCTTCGACACACGACACTGGCGAACTGAATGATATTAAACAAGGAAATACTCGTACGATGGGGATTTGTGAATGAAAAGATCAAAGGATCAAAACTAGATCCACGAACGTGATCCGGACAAGCACGCATATACTCGCAGATTAACAGCGCTGTGACTCTAGATACTGCAGTCTCCTCGCAATAGAGATTGGCGCAGTCCAAGGCAGTCTTTGGGAGCTATTTTTGGCCATGAATAACATAAGGAAGCTGTTAGATAATGACGACAAAATCTGGGGTTCAAATACTGATAAGCAGATCAAGAAAGCCAAACAATGAGATAGGAAATATTTTTGAAACTTTGCTCTTTGCTGTGATTTTATGTGTAACACTTTTAATGCAAAGTTATTTTCCTGAATGAAGCGATGCACTCAATATAAATCCCACAAAAGTTCGGAACCACCATCAGCACCATGAGGGTGTCCGTGTGACGTTTATGTACATCTCCTGTAATTTTGTTAATTGCAATTGATGCCAGGTGATTTGCAAACATTAAACGAACATGATGTTCAGATATAAAACCTGTTGACCTACTACAGTGAAATTCGGAATTCTAAATGCGACAAGCAGGCGACAGTCATAAACAACGCGGTGAGATAATTTTACAGAAAAGTATACTTGTTAAGTCCTTTTTTGCCGCATTAACTCGCATTCATATTGTAATGCCCTCAACTTTTCTTAAGCATAGAATTCCATTCTGCATTACTCTTCACTAGTTCGATAATGCATTCCATTTCACTAGTTTTAGATTCGATGTACAGTATTGCATTATGGAAGGACTTCTTTTGTAATTGAAACATTTCATTGCCCGTAATGCGGCCTAATTCTATGTTCACTACTTCTAGAAGTAGTTCCAGAGGTAAGGCCCTGCAAAACCGTGACTGGGATGCTAAACAAATCATTTACATCAATAATGCACACACAAACCAACCTAAGTGTGGAAAATCTTCACGATTGGACATGTAACACGACTGTTTCGTGTTTTTCTTCTTAACTGAATTTTTGCTTGCAACTCGGATAATAGAGTCTTTTCCGGTTAATCGAATTTCAATAGGAAAGCAACGATTTTTAAAATTTCCCGGTTGATTGGGCTAACCAGTTAATCGGTATTACACTGTAGTTTGAAAAGTGGGGGAAAGTCCCCTTTTCTTCTTTTTTAACTATTAAATATTTTCACGAAAAACTAATTTTCTTTTATTTCGCTAACGAGAAGTGATTGCCATTTCACAAATTGTCAGATGGCTGTTTGATAGATGTCCCTCGGTCACTCCATGAAAAAGATGTAGCACGATTTCACAATAGGGGACATTTTTGACACTCTCAATTGGCTCTCTCTTCTCTCTTTTGGGAGTTGTACGTAATTTTATACATGTACTTGAAAGACGAAATAAATAAATACATTTTACGTAGAATTACCAGTTACCAAACAGACCTAATGACAGCAGACCTGCAAGATTGTCTAAGAAACGCGAGTCAAAAACCGAAAGATGTCTTAATTTTGCATGAATTCTTGTTGTAGCTGTTTCTACTTTTAAGATCAAAACAAAATTAGAAAAAAAAAACTTGTAAACTGAAAATTGTCAGTTTGACAGTACAAAAATAACAGAAGGCAAGGGCTTTGTTGTGTTAAAACGACAAACTGTTGTGTAGGATTGCGCGTTGATGCAGTGATTAGAATCTAAACTATGTCAGCAGTCTTTTAAAATAAATTCAATTGTACTGGTTACCAGGGCTGCCGTTTTGAGTCTGAGAGGAGTAAAAAACAGAAACAATACAAATCAATACATCAACATCAAGCATTAGCCTGTTAAAACTCTAAAAGTTAACTATTTTATTTTCAAGAATTTTTTTTTATAATAATATGTAGCTGACTTTTACGACCACCAATTTTGGCAAAAATTAGTATGTGCGACGAAGCATATGGATTTCGACATGGCTGGCTTTGTTAATAAACAGAACAGCCGCTATTGGGGCACCCAAAATCCTCAATTGATACACCAAAGACCACTACACCCTCGTAGAGTAACTGCATGGTGCGCCATTTGGGCGGGCGGCATCATTGGGTCATATTTCTTTAAGGATGCTTGAGGCAATGCTATAACAGTTACTGGTCACCGCTATCGGAACATGTTGAAAAACTTTCTTGTGCCCGAATTGGAGCGATCAGGCCTAGACACAACATGTGGTTCCAACAAGACGATGCCATTCTGTGAGAAATTTTTCCCGTCAAAAAGTGGTGATATCGAGTGGCTCCCATGATCCCCCCATTTGAGCCCTCCCGATTTCTTCATATGGGGGTACTTGAAGGAAAAGGTGCACACTAACAAACCAACCACAACCTTGATGCTTAATGACAACATTCGAAATAAAATTGCCTTAAATAATATCAGACGTCTGCGAAATTGTTAGGAAAAATGTGCTTAAAAGAGCCCGCCTTTGCGCCATGGCCAGAGCAAGCCACTTGACCAACATCATGTTCCGTACATAATGTTAAAGACCATATTATATTCGATCAATAAAATATAAATTATCAAATTGTATTTAATTTAAAAGTTATTAAACAAAACAAATCGGGCTGGGACATACAAAGCACTTTGTATATGGATTTAACACTTGGAAAATGAATTCATTCAGTGAAATTAAGGTGACAACATGTTAAACACATTCAAAGTTATATTGTTAGTATTTTAACAAAGTACTATTCACTGAAGAAAAGGTACTCAAATTAATTTTTTTTTAATTGAAAATATTTTATAGGCCGGTACAATCATGACAAGGGGAGCACGGGAGTACATTGTTTGAGAGAGTAGTACGAATACTCCCTTAGTACTCACTTTGGCAGTCTTGCTGGTTA
Source organism: Brachyopa scutellaris (assembly GCA_949775065.1). NCBI lineage: Eukaryota > Metazoa > Arthropoda > Insecta > Diptera > Syrphidae > Brachyopa > Brachyopa scutellaris. The sequence goes on along the minus strand of OX459112.1, from coordinate 80,553,511 downwards.
CCTGCTCTTTAAAAATTAAAATAATGCACCATTCTTTCATTTTCTGCATTACCGACGACTTTTCAACAGTACACATTGCTAATGATGCCAAATATTTAAGTTTGTTGACGGCAAAGATGTAAACAATCAACTTGTGTGGATATGGGGTCTTACTTCTTACAATGACAATGACAGCTGCCAATGCAGTTTCTGCATTGAAATAAAAAAAGTATTGGATGGATTTGTGGTGTTATCATATTGAACTGTGATTGACAACAAGATATGAATACGATGATGTGGACTTACCCATACATTAATATGCATAAACATATGTAATCACTTAGCGATAACTATTCCCATTTTAATCTTACATTTTACCGTGTAGAAGTTTATTACATATAAAAACCTTCAAATATCTCCCGTTAGATCTTTCGAGTTATAAAACTGCTGATTATTCTAGATGTAGAAGTAATTAGCTTCGCCTAAAACGTTGTGAAAATGCTGCCAAATGACAGTAAAAAAATGAAACCGTAAAAATAAAATAAAAATCACCAACACCGTTGAGACATGGTAAATATGTTTCACCTTAGAACACATTTGCGCAAACGACTTTATCTATACTATAACTACTAACTACAGCGCACCACTATCAAATTCAATGGTCAACATCTCCTTGCAGAGATACTGAACTCACATTCAGCGCACTCCGTTGGTAGTGGTTGGGTTCGCATAGGTTATCGCTTTGTTCGCCCATAACACGACCACGACAACTGGTGCAAATCTCATGTGTTTCAATTTCAACTCTCAGTCATTGTCGAAGCTTTAGGAACATATAAGAAACTTTACTGTTACGAGTATGTTCTCGTCTAATGTCATAACAAATATGACATTCAACTTGAACTGTAAGGTGGGTTCGAATACAGTCGTACTTTACGTATTTAAATAAACTGGTAATACTTGCGGCAACGTCAATAGAAAATTAAATTAGTACTCGTAAATGTTTGTTACTTGTTAATTGTATTAGAAAAGAATTCTGTTTAATCTGTTCAAGGACAAACAAATAACAGTCAGACGCCACATCAAATCAAATCGACTTTCTAAATTTGTATTTGGCTTTGCACGCTAACTAAAATGGGTTTAACACTTTTTGGCGGTTAATTCTTGATTTATCTGTAACCGTCACATGGGCGCTGATCTATAACTACATTTGACGTAAAAGATAGAACTAAATATTGCAATATATATGTAAATATATAGTTTGAAATTAACTTAAGACAGTGCCGCCGCGCCGCTTACTTTCAACGTATAACTATCAAAATTGGATCGATAATTACTGGTTTAAAGAATACAATTTAAAAAAGCGGTATATTTAAATATACATTTATGTAGCTACATATTTTTGAAAACCGGCACAGTGACGCTTCGAAAGTAGAATCAAGGTCACAACGTGTTCACTTTTTATCGAGCGTATTGTTTGCATTTCGATGAGTTTCGTTTCGTATGGCTAAACAATCGTCAGTTGTTTCGCTCGGTTGACTGTTTAAAGGTTTAGGTAGTAATATTCCTTTCATCAGCCAGTAAACTAAAAGATGGATTAAAGCAATATATGAGTACGTGGGGGGGAGGAAACAAGTTGAGCAATAATGTTCTTGATGAGTGGAAAATGGCCTTCAACAAAAGAAAATACAAAAAAGCTACGAGACTACCTTCAATTGAGGTCACAATCACAAGTAACAAAAAAAGGTTGATTGGGTTGGTCCCGTGACAAGATAAGTACAGTGAAATCCCTCTTAAATGGACAGCCACGGGGCCGAAGATTTTTGTCCAGTAATGAGAGGTGTCCGTTTATAAGAACGCATTTTGTATGCGAAATTAGAAATTGGTTCCCCAAAAAGGTGTCCGCTAATGAAACATTTTACTGTACATATGTACATACATACATAAGTACATATGTATAAGTATGTATCGAAATGACACTAGGAATTAACACCGGCTGTCACAATACTTCGTTATGCGTGCCATTGTCTAGATTCTATAATATTATTAAGGCTACCCTGTGCTGAAAATCAGTTGCAAATATGTAACCATGCCCAAGATTCCAGAACAAGGTTCAATTAGTAGCAGATCTGTCCTGATATACTAACAAAACATTTGCAACGGATGACCTCCGCGGGATGGGAATACCCGGAATATACACAGAGTCTCTTATACCGAAGACTATAGGTGCAGTTCACTCATATGTAACTTGGTTAACTGCCTAGATACGTTCCACAAAATCAGTATATTTTTGCATTGTAATAACATTCAAGGGAATGTTGGTTTTTTTGGTCGTAAGACCGAAACAAGGTAATAAAAAAAAAGCTGTTATAAGGTTGCGAGAAGCAGGTCCAGGTTCCCACCGAGTTGTAGCGCCACTTACATATATGAGTATGAGTGTAACTCGATAATTGTACTTATTTTTAACTAAAAGTCCATAATAAATGCCGAAACCCTTTCGGAGTTAACACTGTTGTTTGTGCCTGGCAACGAGCTGTGTCAGTTGCAGTTTCAGCTTTCGGCCGCGATTATTTGTGACCTTACTGAACTAACGTATGTACTGTACTTAGTACGAATCGCATCCGTTAACTTAAACCAGCTGCATGAGGCTCAGACAATATTTATTATTGCCATTGTATATATGTAGATATGTACAGAGTACGCGATATAATGAACGATTTTCTAGTTTCATAATATAATCAATCAGTCCGCAGTCCATTCCACTTATACACCTACAGATGCCAATTAGTAGAATTTGATTTATGGGATAGAAGACACCTGAGAACAGGTTTACTTTCCCATTCAAAGAAAATAAGAACGGGAACCCTTTCTCCACTTCAAGGACTGCCTTTGACCCTATAGCATAGAACGCCTATTACTGGTTTTAACATCAAGTGTCTTTATTGAGTTAGAGAAAGCCCGAGCGATTACAGATACACTAAGCAGTCCGAACCAAGACATAACATGCTCTTTTAGTCACTCTGATCTCGATTCTTTGTCAAATCACGCATTCATATGCAATTTGTGATATTAATTAATTAACAACTAAAAAATATATAGCTTCGCTTATTACATCTGGACTAGCAAGAAATAGTCAAATTAGATTCTAGTTATACAGTAAAAGTAAAGGAGTGTTCACTGTGGCCATGGTGGTAAGTGCGATGGAATACTACGCAACGCTGCCCGGGTACAATTCCAGACCGGGTCTAACACCTAAAGAGTTCTTACACGGTACCACCTCTTTCGAATATCTGACAAGCATCAAAGAGTATCATTTGTCACGATTTGTCACGTTCGGAGTCGGCAAAAAACTGTACGCACACGCAAATGATTGCGAGAAGCAAGCCCAGGTTCACCTCGAGCTGTAGCGCGAACTAAGTAAAGGAGTGGAATCTGGTAATAAAAGAATCTTGCGAAACCTGGATAGTGGACATTTTTGGGTGCCAATTTTGACTTTCTTTATACAAACTCACTCTTATATAGTGGAAACCTGCGAAATCTGAATAATGGAACACCATCATATACAGTGGCGAGCAAAATAATAGCAGTGCCAGTGCTACTTTGAAAACACCATTTTCCTTAATATTTTTTTTGTATTTATATTTTTCGGGACTTTTACTGTAATACTATACTTATCAACAATATGTCGTTCACGTGACGCCATATTGCAATGGTAAGCCCTCACCTTTGCGTTGAAATATCAATCGGTAGTGCATCTCATACTTTTTTAATGGAGCAAAGTAATAGCAGTGCTTATTAGATTTCGGTACACAAATTTTGTTTTGACTTGATTTTTGGATCTAAATTATAGGAAAGTAAGTTAAAACCTTCAACTTTTTATTTTTTATCAAACTGTAGTAAAACCGATTAATTTGATTCGATAAAAGTGGGTAGTGGAATACACTTCACACCATAGAAACGCGAGCTAATTTAATTGCTTATAAAAGTCTTAAAAACGTACAAACAAATTAAGGAACTCTTAGATGTAACGCTAAAATGATAAGCAATGTTGTAAAATATGAAATGAAGGTTAAAACTCGCGGCCGAAACAAAATACTGCGTCCGTCAATGGTGAAACGTGTTGTATGGTACTCTTTCTGCAGTAGTTACCCAGATGGTGGATTTGCTTTACTTGACATGTGGTATTCATACTTTTAGAAGACGGCTGAGGGAACACAATCTCACTGCTTTAAGCCCACGAGAAGTCCCACTTCTCAAGAAAATGAATGTATCAAAAGGGCTGAGGTTTGCGAAAAAGCATTTGTCGTGCCTCCTGAGAAGTGGAGGAATATAATGTACACTGATGAGACCAAAACCTTTCTGTATGGCTGAAAAGTATCTCGACTGTATGTCAGGCATCCACCCAATACAAAATATGATCCAAAATTCACAATAAAAACTAAAAAACTCGGTGGATCTAGTACCATGATTTGGGGATGCTTTCATAGTATGATATTGATCCAATATATTGGTATAAAGGTATAATGGACCAGCACTCATACGTTGATATATTGCAGAACATCATGTTGTCATATGCCGAACACGAAATGCTACAAAAACCGGTTTTCCAGCAGGACAATGACCCGAAAAGCACTAGCCGAACAGCTAAACAATGGTTTCAGGATAATATGATTCAGTTCATGGAGTACCTGCTCAATATCCCGATCTCCATTCGATTGAAAATCTATAGGCCTCATATAAGAGATACTGTACTGCACAAAAAACCAAAAAATAACGAGTTGTGTGGGGTAGTTAGTAGTCTTGGAGATCAATATCACCCGAAAGGTGCCAGTAAAAAAATGAACTCCCAAAAGAATAAACACTTCCCGAACTGATGGAAATTAATTCATTTTGGTTGATATATTGGCTATATCGCTCATTTACTTGAAGACTGTCATAACTTAAAAAAACGCGATTTTTGATAACGATGCAGAATTATTCGCTGTCATGCTTCATATTGTGTAAAAAATTCATATTAATATCTTGTGTACTCTCCCCGTTCATTCATTTTGGTTGAAATATTTGCTATATGGAAATCATATGGGAAGTATTTGTTGTTTTAAAATTCTACGACTGAACATCTGAATGCTTAGAAGCATTGTGAGAAAGGCTTCAAATCGGCTTCAGTATCGAAAAGTACAAATGTCTCCAGTTACAAAATAAAATCAACAACACTTTAAACATTATCTTTCGTTTACCTGGCAACGCCCAAACTGTCGATCAGGGTAGCACGTGTTTAAATTTTTATCAGTTTGTGTGCTCTTATCAGTTTGCGTGCACCTTAAAATTGATAACATATAATATCGCAACGAAATCAGATTTTACAAAAATGAAAAGCTCAAGAGTTAAGAGATCTTCGAAGAAATGAAAGGTGAACCTTAAGAGGCTTATTTCAGAAAGTTTTTTTTTATGTGTGTAGCTTTGTTTTTGAAGCACCACTCGTTTTTTTTCCTGATCATGTACCTTCAACAATTCTTAAAGTTGCCGGCAAACATTTTTGGCAATACGCGATCAATGTTTTCGTCATTTTATTACGAATTGCAGACTGTTTTAATGGCCATATCAACCCCTTAACCTAAATATAAATTTGTCTCAAAGTTTGACCACTACAAAATGGATCTGACGAAATCTATAAAGGGTATGTCATCATACGAATCTCTATACACTGAAAAAAAAAAAGCTGCAAGTGCATATGAAGTAAGAGTGAAGTGTAAGATAATTTTCCTCTTCTTGGAATAAGATCCACTGAAAGATTTATTAATGCATCGAACAAGTGTAGCTTAGCTCACCACAAAACCCGCACATAATCCCCAAGCAATCTTTTCATATTTTGTTCTCCTCCCTCTCCTCTTTGCCTGAGATGATGATGAGACAAAAGGGGGATCAAACTCAAAAATAATCGTTTGCCAACATTCCGTGGCAAAAAAACAAAACCCTCCCGAGGTGGTCGGGAAAAAAAGTATCGTAAGTACATACTATCACTACCTAGTATCTCATCAGACAGACGACGTTTGGCGCGACATTTATGCATCTGCGTCACTTCATCGGTCTCACATACTCGTACTCGTACGCATTTTACATTGCCACATCACACTGCTACTGTTCCCATTTATGTGAAGCCCCCAAGGTATGCCATCCACCCGTTCGGTCTAAAATGCCCCAACAAATACAAGACACAAAAAAAAACCCCATCATTGGTATGCGGCGCTGCTGTGTACAAATGCGCGTGGAGCTACTTCAGCTCGGGCGGCCAGCAGTGGAACGATCGCAACGCACCACAAACTGAAGCAAATAATCCATCGTTAAACTAGCGCCCGATACCGTGTGGCTGATACCTTATTTTCTATTTGACTTTGAGTACGCGCCGCGGTGGTGGTTTCCTTTTCGTTAATTTTTCTTAAAAATCCTCACCAACCAAGAATGGTGAAGTAAAACAAAATGCAAACGAGAGAGAGATAGAGAGACAAAAAGGAGTTTAAAATAAGACTGGTTTCAGAGTTTCAGTCCAAGTTTAGGTTAACAAAAAAAAAAAAAGGAAAACGAAGACACCAAAAAGCAAAAGAAAAAAAAATCCGATTGCAGAAAATTTTCCATTGATGAGTTTTTTTTTTTTTGATTTTTTTTCGGTCGATGTATGTTGGCGGTGAAAACATGCTGTGGAGAGTTTGTTCACACGAATGCATTTGTTTTGCATCTAATTAGTTTAAGCAGTTCTTTTTTAGATGGCCGTGTGTATTTACCAATTAAATGTGCGGTTTCTTTTTTTCTGCGACAATTAAACACAGAATGAAACACTCGTTTCATTAAATCCAATAAAAAAGAAATATAACGAATAATTTTCTAGAATTGCTTATGCAATCAAATAACACTTTTTATACACTTAAAATAATTTTTATTTAAATTCACTTTGGCTTTTATTGAAATATAATTCTTATTTTATTTTTTTTTCCGAATATTATCCCGCATGCGCAAAGAATCGCTTTTATACAAAAAAAAAATTGGATCGGCGCGGCGGCGGCGGCGAAACTAACTCAAGAAAAACTGACTGAACGACGCGCGTGTCTAGCGGTGCGATTGTCCGAAACAATACTAAATCGCTGGAAAAGAAACACTGATTGTAGAGCCTCCGCCCGCCAATATTTTTAGCTCTTACTTGGTGTGGTGTGGTAGTGTTGCTTGCTGGTGCTTGTGCCTTGTGCGTTTGGTTTTAAATCTCTTTATCGGAATAAAAATTCAACCAAAAGAGAGGAATGAACGATGTCGTAGCCTCGTAGCTTGTAGCTCGGACTCGTTGTCGTATGCGTATCTCGTATCATAAGCGGTGGCATTCATTAGAGCGAGCGCCAGTACCAGTAGTCGTCGACCGAACGGAAATAAGCGCCGAATAATAGAGTGTCACGTCAAGTGCCACACAAGCTACAGGGTGGAACTGAAATTCCGTCAGATAAGTGTGACCGACACTACTACGCCGAGGAATGTCTAACAGATAACAATACAATTCCATGAATGAAATTTACATAATTTATGTTCCTATTTTTTTGTTTATCAATACAAATTTTGAACGAACACATTGTTGGGGTCATTTCATTAATGGCGGTCAGTGTAGAAGGCGTGAATCATTGGCAGTGGCGCATTTTTATTCGAAAAGTCCGATGAGAATTAGAAACTTGATTTTGAGCTTGATTATTAGATCTCGTTTTGATAATCAAGTCGGTTTCGCCAAGTCATGCCATTCATTATATACCCAATATGTAGATGGATGGTACAGTGCTGGCCAAAAGTTTCTGAACACCAACGTGAAGGCAAGTATGTAATTTGGTTATTTTTTTTTGTTAATTTTGAAACAACGAACGGATAATTGGAAACAAACACACTGATAGATTAGTATTTGATGATTCGGTAATCAGTTGCTTTGTTAACTGTTTAATAATTATTTTTCTGTGAATGGAAAACTGTATAATAGATAGACCATTAAGTCTTACTCCACTGGAGGACCTAAGCACATTATTTAGCAACATATCTGCGAGAAGGGTAACGTGCAGGAAGCAAAATAAAAAAAAAACACTGCAGGTGATACAAAAAAAAAGTTGGACAGGAACAGGATGCAATTTTAAAGTTTAATAAAATCGGAAAGTGCAACACCCATTTTTTACAGAGTAATTAAGTCTGCTACAAGTCGCCCAGAGCCATTTTAGTTTTTGAATTGATCAGCGTTCGTGTAAAAATTAATAATTTTGAAAAAATGCCAAATTACAAGCAATTGACGGAGGACCCAAAAAAAAATCAAATAATTGCACTGTTTGACGTGACAAAGTTTACTATTACCAAAATAAGTAAAGAGGTTGGCTGCAGCATGTCGACTGTTAGTGGATTATTAAAAAGGAGCACAGTTGAGCGGATCAAAGTCCTTTCGCCTTACAAATTTCGCTAGCGTCTTCCAAGCGGAAGCGATCCTTGAAGCCTGTCGCAACCTAATAAACAACCCAACACTCAAAATAAATATCGCTATTATTACGGATAGCCAAGCCGCAATTAAAGCCATAAATTCGGCAACCACCTCATCGAAACTAGTAGATCGATGCCAGGAACAACTCAATCGCCTGTGCAACCAGGCCAGAGTCACGCTTCTCTGGGTTCCAGGAAGGAAACGAGAGAGCCGACGAACGAACCAGGCGAGGGTCAGCCGTTAACAGCTCACTAGCGGAAAACGTTCATATCCCTGTAGGAGCTGTTAAGGACAATATATTCGCACAGTTCTTAAAATTAGCCGGTCTCAGGTGGACCAGGCTGACAAACTGTGTCGTATCCAGAAAGTTATGGCCAAGTTACAACAGGCCCAAACCAAACGAACTGCTACTAAGAACACGCGCAGACATCGCTAGGGTAGTCAGTACAGGACACTGGTCAATAGGAGACCATGCAGCCAAATTAGCGATCCCTCGCAGCAGTTTCTGCCGTAGCTGCAAGGATGAAAATGAAAAAAAGTCGCCTATTCACTTTCTGTGCAAATGTCCAGCCCTAGCGAGAGTCAGGCAACGCACACTGGGCAAGCTATTCTTCGACGACCTTAAAGAGATATCTGGGAAAAGCATTGGAGAGCTGATCCTCTTCCTAAATTCCACAGGATGGATATAAATATCCCAACATTACATTCAAATAAACGGGTCACCTGAGGTTGTGGTATCAAAACGGCGCGCGCTCCACGCGCTATTTGGGCTTTCTTCCATCGAAACCACCACTTCTACCTACCTACCCTACAGTTGAGCGGCAAAAAGGAACAGGAGCGTTTCATAAGACTTCTACCGTGGATGATCGAGTTTTCCACCGGAGGTCATTTTCAAATTGCTATACAAATAAGAGCAGAGTTTGTGGAGTGCGACTGAAATTAGTGTGCATACAGTGCGTCGAAGACTAAAAGAATAGTCGACCCGAAAAAACCGATGATTAGACTTAATCTCGGCTAATTTGGGCAAAAAAATATGAAAATTGGACAGAAATTGATTGGAGATAAGTGAAGTCATATGCTCCGATGAGAGCTTATTCAACATTTATGGATCCGATGGAATTCAGTACGTGCGCCGAAGAGCTGGAGAGCGCTTAAGGAACAATTGCCTTGAGCGAACAGTGAAATATCCAGCGTCGTAAAAGGAACTGTAAACTCGGAAGTTTACAAAAATATTTTAATCAATCACTTTGACCGTCAATTGAAAAGCATTTCTCAGAGGCCAACGATGTGATTTAAGACGGCTCTGCTCCGTGTCATCGTTTCAAAATGGTAAGCTATTTGTTTTCTATTCGAATCGCTTAGTAATTCTACTCAACGGAAAAAAAAAATTAATAAAATTTCTTTGTTTATGATCAATTTATGATCAACAAGTGAATTTCCACACTCGCCTGGCAATGCTAATTCGTGTTGCACTTTCAATGTTCGCTACTGAACATGTATGTTGTATGTTGTTTTTCTGTTTTCAAAAGATTGAATGAAGTCACTCAGCTTTTCGCGTTAAAATATAATAACAAGATAATAAAACTGTCCAAAAAGTAGATAAAAAAAACTAAGATTTAATCAATACATTGATGGGTTGATACATTTTATTAGTTGTGATTTATTCTAAAGCTTCAAATAAAGATGATGAAATCGATGAAATGTTTGATTTTTTTTATTTTTTTGTAACGTGATAAAAATTCATAAATTTATTTGAGGCACACATTTATGTACACAAAATTATTATTCCAGACTTTAATAGTCTCAAACAAATACCCATTCGTGTGTATTAATCTTTATTACCATTAATTAATATAATTTGCTGTACAGATTTAATAAACGCATTTTCTTGTTCATCCTACTTAAAAACATACGTCATCGGATCGATATACATAAAAAAATAAATTAAAATAAAGTAAAATAAGTCTCTGGCCACAAGGAAAAACAGCATAGGTCGGCTTATGTCGAAATTGAGTTATCGATATCATCGGATGCGTCCTACTTGATTCTAGTGTCATAATTTTTTTCGTATCATTAGGTTTGTTTGATGTCAGCCCTAGGGTGCACTAGAGCGCACTGGAAACGCACTGATGCGTTTTATGTCCACCAGTGCTACACTGAAAAATGGGTTTAGTGGTAAACGAGGGCAACAAAAAGGGACCGCTACAACTTTGAGGTAGTAAAGGACTTCGTCTACCCCGGCTCTGCCATAACATCAAAAAATTACATCTCGTCGAAGGATTACTCTTGCTAGCCGCTGTTTCTTTGTGACGTGTTAGCCTAGTGAGTAATTTGCTAGGAATGTTTTTTACCTCCAAAAGTAAAATTTTATATATATTTGTGAAGTGTGTTGTGGAAAAATTTGGATTGAAAGTAAGCTCCGGATAATTTTTATACTGACTTAGTCTGGCTGGTTTGACACTTCCGTTCTTGATTCACTGTTCGTTGTTCGTTGTATATTGCTCGGTTAACGTCGGTTGCATCGTTGCATCGTAGCGCAAGTGGTTAGTGCGTCGGACTACTGAGCCAGCGGTCTTGGGTTCGAATCCCGCTGCAAACACCTAAAAGTTTTTTCACAGTGCCCACCTCTTTCGAATGTCTGACAAGCATCAAAGAGTATCATTTGTCACGATTAAGCTTCTCAACTCGCCGTTCGGAGTCGGCAAAAAACTGTAGGTCCCTTCCATTCGTGCAAAAATATAACACGCACACACAGAGAGAAGCAGGCACAGGTTCACCTCGAGCTGTAGCGCCAACTAAGTAAGTAAGTAACGTCCACCGAATAACGAACAACGACGATGGACTCACATTATACGGTTTTTAACCCATTTCTTGCCACTAGTGCATTTTTGCACCAATGATTTTTATCGACTTCTGAGGTAGAAAATTGTATCCTAAAATATCCATTAACCGTCAATGGTGCATTTTTGCACCATTATATTCTTAAATATCGGATGATGGAACAAAAATAAAAATGTCCAATAAACCTTCCCCGGGGCCTGAACAGAGAGTTTATGAAGTAGCATCAGACGTTTTAATTGATTTGAGTGGTGGCAAGAAATCCATTTCGCTCTTTGTATCAAAATAAGTAGATAACATCACATTATTGGCAGTTGCAGTGTTTGGGAAACCTAACCGTACACCGAAAATTCCAAACAGCTTGGAACTTCTAGCGTTCATACGTGTTCGTTTTTCATTCGTTCCTCGAACGTTGCTCGGTTTTGTCATTAACACTTTCGTTATTCCGCGTACGTCTGATAACGAACACGGGGTAAAAGAACGAAAGTGTGAAACCAGCTTAAAGAAAACACCCATGCACGGTGCCTAAAACCGAAAGTTCTAGAGCTTTTTTTATTTTTTACTTTACAGAAACTATTTGCTGTAACCCGTCAGTCTGACAGACCAATAGGAAAGTTAAGAATGATCTATATATCTGATGCACGGCCGCTGACGGAAAACGAATGCTGATTTCATTCGTATGTTCCACGTTATTTAATGCAAATAGTTCCAAGTACCGATCCATACCACCATATCCTTAAAAAAAAAATCCGGTCAAGTGCAAGTTATACTTGCGCAATAAGTGTTCCGTACTGTATCAGTTATTTTAACTACATACATATGTATGTCATAGATTTATGTTGATAGATCTATATGAACCCTTTCTTTACGATACGATTTCTACTAAAGATACAATGATACTTTGTTCGATACTCACATATATGTACAAACATAAAAACATATATAGGTACATATATGTACATATGCACTTGTATATCTGCAGACACAAGAAAGTACATGTGTACCTACATACATAGTTTTATGGTGCACAGCACATTTCAATACAAATAAATTGAGCACAATTTGCGAAAAATAAATTCAAATTTGTACCTACATAAATGTATACCAACAAGTAAGTTGAACAAATTACCTACATATGCATGTATGTATGTACATATGTCTCTGATGTCCTTTCTCATCTGCTCAGAAGAATAGTTATACACACACACAAAGTAAAAGAAAAAAAAAAAACAACAAATAAAGCATGTATATACATACATACATAATTATATACCTACATAATATGTTCATATGGATATGTATTTACAAGAAATGTACGCTTGTGCATCAGATTTAATTTTTCGTCTCGTTATTCGTTCAATTGCATTAACTGCGTATTTTGCGATTTCTCTCCCTCTCTGTGGCTGTATATACACAAATTAAATTTTTTCCAATATAGTACAAGTAGAGACACCTACATGATAATAGGAAACCATCAAGCTTCCTTTATGTGTTATATTATGTATCATTGGTTTAAGTCTTAGGTCAATAGTTATCCGGTAGGAATATACCACGAAAATTCGCTGCGGGTATAACACTTTTGCCATCAATTATTCAATTTTTACTCTCGTATCTACTTTTAGGCGTTGTGATATTTTTCTGGGTATGTAAACAGTAGGGTAGTTGAAATTAAAAAATTAATTAAAAAAAAACGGTTGAAGTAGGGCAGTCGTGAGAATTATGTTTCCATCTACACTTTATTCTCAATGTTTGTGATTTTATTCAGATTTTTCTGAGCGATATTTTCGGAGAAAGTGCTCGGGACAGCAAGTTGTAACGTTTTGTGAAAATTTGTTAAGAAACTACCCCCCCAAAGTCGAAATTCAGCTTTTTAAGTTCTGGTCTGTGTTTAGGCCACTAATTGCTACAACTGTTCCAAATTTCAATAGTCTAGGTTAAGTAGTCTCTGAGAAAAAGGCCTGTGACAGACAGACAGACACCGAACTGATTCCATTAGTGTTCCGTTTTGGTACGGACGGAACACTAAAAAGGTTCCAGCGTACGAACTATAAAACAATTTCGAGTCCAAGGTTAACCTAAAAAGGAATACGTAGCTGTCCATGTGGACATAAATCGATAAAAGCAACTAAATACATTTGAATCGAATCGAAAAATGGAATTTTCACTCATTTTGCTTTTTGGAAGTCAACCCTCATTCAAGAGGAATGTATAACACGAATATTTAACAGTAATCTAATCAATCGAACACATTCACTCTCTGCCCACAAATTTTAATTATTAATAATGATTAGATATTTTACAACCCAGATAATTATCTGCGTCGACTTTGAACCTTTGTTCCATGGTGTGGAAATGGAGGACAACATGAAGTATAGGAGGTATAGTTTTTTGTACTGAGCTTATCTAAAAATAAAACCATAAGAAGCACTGCGTAGGCAAGTTATTTGATTTGACAGTGTGTGTACTTAAGTCGGAGAAGGTTATATTAAAGTAATCAGACTAAATTGTATAATAATATCTTTTACATAGACTCATTCTGCCTGTGTCCATAGGATGAACAATATTCGTCTTTTGTTTGCCCATCCATATGTTCCACTTTTTCTCTATCAACTTCAGGTCTTATCTAGACGGATGGAGTTGCCTTTGAGTTAATGATCAATGTGTAGTACATAGTGGGCTTGAGTTGCTTACTTTTCATATTTGTATTGTGACTTTTGACACACCACAGCTAATTCCATCTTTAGACAACTCCCATTAGATTTGCAGAGCAAGGGATTTTATCCTTGCATTCGCCACCTTAAGTCAGTGCCAATGCCTTATTGTTTTTAAGTCAGTGCCAATGCCAAAAAGGGTTACTTTAGCAGACTTTAAAACAGATTGTCCTTACACGGCGTCTCCACGAGACATTATTCATATGTCTGCGCTCATGTCGGGATTGGAAAATGTCTAATGGAGACCGCAACCGGTAAGGCATATCACCTATCCTGCTATCTGTCTGGACATGAACTGTCACTTTCGTTGAAATTTTTCATTAGATGCGGTTGTTTTCAAGAGATAGTTTTGAAAAGCATTTTTTTTTATTGTGAAAGTTGATTAACCCAGAATTTGTTTCCTTGATTTCTCAATGTTTTTTTTTTTAGCTCTTTTAACATTTTAAGTGCTGCAATGCGCTGAATATATTTATTTTATGGCATCGACATCTCTTCGCTATGAACTGAACTCAAATGAAATGCCCACCACACAAAATTTGACGTTTGTTCCGCCATCTGCTTGCCAGATATGTCCGACATGAACAATGTCAAGTGGAGACGCCGTGTTAACACTGTTGGTTGAAAATGTGACAGAAATTCTTATATGCATTTTGAAAATTTACAGCGGACTCAATACAGTTTATACTAGGGTGACGTTTTCTTCGAGCTGTTTTTAAAAACGCAAAGTGTATTTTTTACTGACAGCATTGTACATCTAAATACATAATATACTTTTAACCGACTAACCTAACTTTATTAAATAATATAATATTTGGCTTCAGCAGTCCTAAGTTCAACCAAGCCTAGCTTTCCGCAACCATTTGTGTGTGCGCGTTATATTTTTGGAAGGGACCTATAGTTTTCTGCCGTATCCGAACATCGAGTTGGGAAGCTTTTACATGACAAATGATACTCTTGAATGCTTGTCAGACATTCGGAAGAGGTGGGCACTGTGAAAAACTTTTTAGGTGTTTGCGGCAAGATTCGAACCCAAGACCGCTGGCTCAGTAGTCCGACGCACTAACCACTTGCGCTACGGTGCCCACTAACCTAACTTTATTGCATGTGCCTAATGTTAATGCCGACGATTTTTGCAAACATGTACGAGTAGTTGCGAGTTGGAAAGTGTGTCCTAGGTATAAGCTTATAAACAGCGCGTTACATTTTTGCCAAATTCAATGGCTAGTGATTAATGGCACCAAACACCAAAAAGTTTTCTTTTCAGGATATTGCAATTGACTTTTCTATGACCATTTGATTCGTGGAAAGGTATTGCCGCATACAAAGTGTTGATGCTGCTGATGTTCCGAACCAACTGATTTGCCAATACATATTTAGCTTTCAAAGGTTTTTCTTTACGAAAAAAGTTCCCTTTCACACTTGACATTTTGGGTTTGTCAGTTTTGATGTTTTTATACAAATTGTACATATGTACATTGATAACATACATAACATAGGCGATATGAATCTGATGGCACTGACACGTAAGGTTTTCTCTCCAATTGTCTACAAATGCTCAATCTATTCCGGCCACCTACTCCTACATTCTACATATGTACATACGAGTATAAAATTGGTTTGTTTGTTTACTTTGTATCTCGAAACCTTCAATATAAACATACAAGTAGGTATTTGACTTTAATATGATTTACAAGCACTCACTTTATATGGCAATACTTTATGGTAAACAAATTTGTACTTTTATTGTCCAATCGATGATCATCAGCAATCACGCATTGTTTTACATTTCACTTTCTATTATGTCTTATTTTTTTTTTTATGATTTATAACTGCACTGATAAGAAAGAATTGTTCATTGTTTTCTAACTGTAACAAAGAAGAGTATCATTTTGTAAAAATCAACGACAGACACGCCAAGTTAACAATACAAATGTTTACTCATGTCTATCTAGCTCTAGTTATCGTTTCTTGAACTCAATTGACGATTGGACGTAAAAACCTAACGGCAAATCATAGCTGATCTATGACTGTTTTTTACAGAAAAATTGTTTAAAGTTCAAAAAACAAATAGTATGTATTTTAGACAACAAAAATAAAATTGTTTTTTGCAAAAACAAAATGTTCACTTTTTTCGTCATCGAAGTGAGTGAAATATAATAGATGCTAAAATACAAAAATACGAACTCTTCTTATAAGAGACTGACAACTGAAAAGACAACTACAGCCATAACACTTTTATTGTGTCCGACACCAGGTGGCGCAAATTAACTTTACCAATCCCCAATCGTGTTTCTGCTGTTGATAAATTGATGAAGAGTCATCACTTTTTTAACGATTCTTAATGGTGGATAGTTAAATTACCTCCTTTGGACAATAAAGCATTAAAAAAAAACGTTTACGATTGTGTTTTCAAATAAAATGCAATATTTTGCAAATGATCTTGTTTTATTGTTTCCATTCAAATTAAGGAAATGTTCCCATTTCATTCTCATTTTAGTGTAGACAAAATATCAAAGGTGCACGTAAATGATGGTGGATGACATCTAATCATTGTAGATTGTATCATCCGTTGCCATAATTGAAAAAAAAAACTTTCCGGTTTAAATGACGGCGCTCGTAAAAAGTTATAATGGCTAAACCACACAACTGTGTTTGGGTCGCTGGTCTGTTTGACATTTGCAATAGCACATATTGAATCGTACGTGCATCAATAATATGTGGTTATGTAGTCTGCATGCAACTTTCGTAGGAGATCTATCACCGTAAAAGTATTTCTGCTAGAATTTATCTCTCTGCATACGAGTACCATACAGGGTATCCGGAGGCAGATTTACGAGAGTGCGGGTTAATCAGTCAGAGTCCGGCGATTGCGCGATGCGATGCAAGTGTAAATGTAATTCTTTCGTAGTGCAAATGTTCTGTGAAACTTCTTCACCTCTGAATATCCATCCTATACGTCAGACATTCTCAACAACAAGGAGTCACTCCGCATACTGCTAGAACCTTGCAGTATAAACATTTCCCACGAAAACGGATTGATCAGCCGCTTTAGAAACGTCCCATTGCCACGAAAGTCACCAGACTTCACCCTATTGGCTTTTTTGCTATGGGGCAGCGTTGTGCTGAAGTACTCAATTGGGTAATTCGGCTCAAGTAATTTTGATTTGGCTCAATGCTCCGAGCCACAGAGAAATGGCTCACATGTGGCTCATTTGGCTCAAAACATTCTTCTCTTAAAAAAACTATTAAAAAGCAATAAGAACGAAATCAGGAAATAAGAATTCACTCTACGTATAAATATAACATTGAGACAAATAATCACAACCGCTTGAAATATGAAGCACAAACCCTTATGAGTTTTAAAGAGCCTTTAAAAGGATCAACAAGAACATATGGGCATTTTGAACCACCTAAAGATGAAATAAGGAAATGTTAGCCGCATTGCTTCTTTCCTTGGTTATTTGTTTTCGTCTTTATTTATGTATACGTATATGCTATGTATGTTATGCTTTATTATGGTTTGTGAATCTGAATCGAATGTTTGAATTTTCGGGAACCGTAATAAGTTAATATCGCATTTCGCCAAATTTGTGACGTCAAAAGCGAATTAATTTTTGCGATTTCCAAGCCGTAATACCAAATGATCGTAGTCGTCCTTAAGCAAGAACTTGTATTTACTGGCAACAATTTTCAGCCTACAATTTTTTAACAATCGAAAATTCTTGTTTCAACAATGTTTTTTTTTCTGAGTGTATAATAGACATTCACTTACATATGTATCTGTACGTCTGACGAAAAAAATGTCTAGCAAAATACTATAGATCCTTAAATAGCTCGTTAAAAATTAAAAAATGAAATCGTGAAATGCTGTTGCTGTGTTCGTGTTTATAATGAAACATGAACAAATTATATTTTTGGCCCGCAATCACCCCCGCTCATTCATATTCAGATTTTCAGTAATTTTACTAACTTGGCTCAACCTGGTGTGAAATGGCTCGGAAAATGGCTCAACTCCAACATTTATCCGGAACAACGCTGATCGGGGTACATCAAAAGTAAAGTCTACGCTAATAACCTGAGGTTTGTCACGGAGCTAATAGAAAATAATTGCCGTAAAATTCACGACATCCAGTCAAGCGTGCCGCAGCGCGTGGCAGGAAACAGGGTAGACCACTTCCAACAGTATGTGCGTCTAAATATAATTTTTTTTTAAATAAAATCCACATTCTTTCTCTTTATGTTAAACTTAGTAAATAAAAAATATGTCTCATAGTTTTATTGACGTTTTAAAACATAAATCTGACACCGAACGCTCTATGTTAAATCACTTCGGTCGTTTTTATATTCGACTCAACTGTAGAGATCGCAATATTACTTTTGGTAATTATAATAACATCTCAGTTCGCCTAAAAAGTGGTTGACTGAATATTTTAAACAAATATCAGAATCCAACCAATATGAGTCAAATATATTATGCGACTTTGATTATAATTTCATTGCATGTGTTAATTTAATTAACAAATTCCCCTAGTTCAATTCGATGAGTATTTATTTTGCTTTAAGTTTTTTCGGGGATATACAATAATTTCGACTAAATTCCTTGAAAATCAAACTTGAATTCAATACGTAAAAATGATTGGTATGTATAACACCTATCAGTACCTATATGTTTGTCTGGCGTCAAAGTACGATCACAGAAATGGAGAGCAACTCATCCTTACTAACTAGAACTTCTATCGTCCGTGTGAGCATGTTTCTGAACTGCAACGTAAGATCCTGTGGTATTAAGCTCGAACAGCATGTCATGTGCAGATCACCGGTACATAAATAGATTTTAATCCTAGATGCATCAAAAAATGCTATGATTGCATGACAAAAAAGTTAAGGCACACCATGAAGTCTAAAAATGCAGAATAGAGGTCTGGAAGGTTGAAGAAACCTTCTATAAGAAGAAGCATTGTTGAATCTCCAAATAGACATTCACTTATGTATCTACACGTCTGATGAAAAAAATATCCAGCAAAATACTGCAGATCCTTAAATATTGTAGCTCCCAACATTAAGCATATTATACTCGTATTACAACAGGTTGTTTGTGCGATGACCCAGCGATTGGTTTGAATGTTTTCTTTTTTTGCTGACAGTCATTCGAATTTCCTTGATCAAGGTAAGGTAACGTTAGGGAGCAGTGCCTGCCCTTATTTCGGGTACCGATGATCTTGGGGATATGTGGTGGTATAAAACGGCACCTACTACTCCTAACGCATTCCCCAGCAAAAGGTTCTACGAGTATAAACAGTACCATAACCGTGAAACCTACGAACAAGAACAGTTCGACCTTTATCAAATGACGTAGCTTATATCGTGAACATACATACATATTTCATCACGTGCGTAGGTACTTCTAAAAACTTTTGTTTGCTCTCAGCAGGTAAATAACTTCACTTGTTTACATGATGAACAACATTTGTATTAGAATGCAACCACCAATGAATCACTAATCAAGAGAGCATAGGTATTCAGTTAACAAATTCCCTGGGTCATAATTATCACAACAAACCTAATTAATTTATGCATAGTTAATGTGTCACATGACAGGGACAAATAAAAATTTCAAAGAAAACAAATTAAAAAAGAGCTTTCTCTTAAGAAACAATTATTCACAGCCTAGAAATATGCACCGTTTAACTGATTTGCGAAGCAGTGGTCATTTTCGAAAAAGCTCCGATGATGTGAATTTCCATTTTTATTTCAATGAAAACAAGCAACACACCTCCAGCAGCTCCACATGCGAGGTTAAAATTAATTTTCAAAAGCTTTTATGTAAAGAAATTTTAATTTTCTTAAAAAAAAAAGATAGAAAAGTACATACATACATGTACGAGTATGTATTTTGTTGTTATCGCGATCGAAGTACACTGGCATTATAAATAGATCTTGGAAACATAAATGCGTATTCGTTTAGTTTGTGTTTGATACATTTACGCGGCGGTTTTTCTTCTTTTTTGTTGTCGGCATGTTTTTTGTTTTCTTAAAATGAAGACAAAATAGGTAACCACATTAAGAGGATCAACTTATTTTTTAAGCAATCAATTTATACCAATAATTTTAGATTTTATATTTGGGTGATTATCGAGAGTTTATATGTACATACATAATAGGCTTGTTTTTTTTGTAACCTGTATAGGCTAAACATGTGTCAGCAGCATGTTTACCCATGTAAAATACAACAAAACCTTAGCCTGGATAATTATCGAGTCTTATTTTTGCACTGAAAGTGTTTTCGAAATCTATATAGGTTTGAAAAAAAAACGCGCATATGTAGGAAATGGCACTTCTTCAATAATAGGCGCGTTTTTTTTCAAACCTATATAGATTTCGAAAAAGCTTTCCATACAAAAATAAGACTGGATAATTATCCAGGCTAAGGTTTTGTTGGATTTTACATTGAAAACATGTTGCGGAAACATGTTTAGCCTATATAGGTTTGAGAAAAAACACGCCTAATATTGGAGAGCAAAGTAGCACTTGTTTTATGAACTTTGGATGACTTTAAATAAATGAAGTAAAATGCATGAGCATTGGAAGAGTTTCAAATAAAAATAAAATAATTTACCTTAGGCTTTGATGTGTTTTTTGTTTAATTTATTACATACATACATACTAAGAATGTTACGAACATAATAAAATGTAACTTAGAAGCTAAATTTTTTGGTTGTACATATATGTAAGTGTATCGTGAAATGCAACTGTTCAACAAAAAGTGACTCGATAAACGCAACTTTTGTTTTAGAAATTCCTACAACTTTCCTTATTTGTATTTCGTTTTTCTTGTTCACTTAATTTGAAATATTTTACAAATTACACCGCAATTCTCCAGCCAATGAATCAAAATGTGATCGACTTGATTACAACCTATTAAAAAAAGTTTATTGGCATAATTTTGTCGGAACCTAAGGGTCAGATTTGGAAAGAAAAAGTAAGCATTTAATTTAAGGCATGCCATATGCCTATTGCATGGGTCAAGGTGCAGTCCAGCGCAATACGACAATGCTGCTACCATTTGATGTATCCAAACACTGATTATGAAAAAGACGAAATAATAATTGCATCAATTAAAGATTTGCAGCAATCTGGAAGCCGAAGAAATCGAAATTGATGGCAAAATGCAGTTGAAGAACATTTAATCCTACATTTAGCATTTTGTTCCACTTCTGACACCAATATTTTTTGACTCGGTTATTGCAAAAACCTCCATAAAAGCAACTGCCCGAATTTCTATTAGTTACTTTTATTGAGGTCGTACTGTATGTACATATGTATGCACATAGATGGAGATGCGATGATCTTGCTCTCTACTCTAATCAGTCTTATCGTTATATTGTATATTCTCTGTTTAGCTTACTAATCAATTGATTAATGTTAAACATCATCTCTATGTATGATGTCTTTTTGACGAACCTGTGTGCTATCTATCGCTAAATATCAATTCTCATCGAATTTGATTTTGGTCAAATTTCAGAACTGTTTGACTGTTGCTGTTGCTAAGCTTAAAACAATTACGTGAACCTTTATAGCGAATGTGCGAACCTGAACAATTCGAAAGTCGAAACTCATAAAGGATTAAGACACTTTTTTGGGTATACATACATTTCCCGAAAGTAATATATTTAACGTATATTGAGGCTACGGATAGCGATTGACCATTAAAGTTGTCAGTAAAAGAGCCTTAAATGGCGTTCCTATGTCTTCCCTTTAGGGTTATTCAAATGTACAGGTGTACCACCTTAGTAAGAGATGTACATTCATATACTCGTACATATGTATGTAAATACGTACTTAATCATCACTGAAAGATTACTTTCAATACAACATAAAGTACTACAGATGTAGTATGTAGCATGTTATCCAATGTACTGCATCTTGGGCCGTGCGGCAATATGGAAATCACCAACGTTATGCTTTCGCAACAAATGAGATGTCAACAAAACTTCTTTCACAAAACTGTCTAACTGCCATCATCGTTCGTTTAAGGTGTTTTTTTTTGCTATTTAATAGAAATTGGATTGTGGTGAGATTTTTTAAAATCTTAAAAGTCGTCCCTATTTACAGAATTAGGGAAGCGGATAGTCTTGTCTGAGACAGGACCCATCGTCTACTTCTTCTATTAATCTAACTCTGACTGCAGTTAAACCTAAAAATGTATCTGTCCGAGTACTAGAATGCTAAATGCTTCGAAGCCATTTTGTATGAAGTGCTATACGCAAAATAAAATAAATATTCAAGTGGTTGCGACTGCATTGGTAACAAAGAACCCACAATCGCGTCAACCAAAACATGTCGTACGCACGCACCTACCTACCCAGTGAATTTTATTTCCTTTCATTTGTTTTTTCGTTTAATTTTTATTTTTATACTGTTGCTCTAGAAAAGGTCATTAACACACTACTTGCTCAGGCACTTGACGTCAATTTTTGTTTGTCACTGTTTCAACTGTTTACGATAAACGAAAAAAGAGAAAAACAAAACAAAAACATTACTAAACTACTGTGCCACAGCTCTTTGGCTTTACGGTAAGTGTGCGGTAACTGCGCAAAAGGGATGATAGTGCTTTCGAGTTTGTCACTTTTTATTTCCGAATTTACATACTCGCGCGAGTACACACACTCGTGTTTCTAGTGCTCTGCATACTAAAAATAAAGAAATTCGATTTAAATGTTTTTTTTTTTTGCATAACATTAATTTGTTTTCGGACGCTATCTTTCCTGAAAGATCAGTGAAATATTTCTTTTAAATTTATTTGTCGAAGAGATTGGTTTAATGAACTGATAAGAATGCAGTAGATATTGATTATTGCCGTGTTTTGTTTCCGAAAAATAAAATAAAACAAAACACACAAATAATGCCATTTTGGGTGTGCTTAAGGCCACCATACGTCCATACACGGTCAACTGTCACAGTCTTACTTGGAGAGTCCGTATAGTAGACTAGTGTCATTTTGTTTAATTACTGTGAAATGTAACTGTTTGCGTCCATACACATTTTTCAAATGCAATAAAATAGATTGTGATTTTCTGTGAGAAAAATACGTAGCGGTATACGGAGAGGGTCACCTTCTGTTTTTTTTTACAATATCGAAATATCAGTGGCGTTAGAAGTTTGGGTTTATTCCCATTCGGCTGTGTCAGAAAACGTGCACTCCATAATCCTTTATCAAACATGTACATGCCAACTTATCACTTCGTACCTGATAATCAGTTTAAAATGATAAGTTGTGCGTGGGGTTGTGTACATGAACGCACCCTGCAAATGGCTACCGATCAGCTGTTAGAAAAACTGTCAAAGATTTAATGATGAAAATACTGAAAACAGGCGATAAGGTTAAATTTGTAACATTCATTTGATTACCGAATAAGACAGCCAATTTATTCTAATTAAGATTTGTATTACGGAAAATTATTAATTTTTTTTTCATATAAACTCTGGACAGCTCATTTATGAGGTGATAAACATATGGGTTTTACGACGTATTTAAAAGCTTTGGTAAATCTTATTTTTATTCTAATTAAACATTGTATTTTTAGAGCACGAAGGGAATTGGCGTTTTTAAACTAAACTTTTGCGAGTAAAAGTAAACAATTGACTACTTTCCAAAAAAACCTATGTGTGCATACTCGTATTAGGTCATTAGGGTAATGTCGGGTAATATGGCATCCTTTTAATTTCACCCACTCCCGACTCTTTTTTAAAATAAAGAGTTTACAATATTTATTATTCGTTCTAAGGCTCTCAGTTGGGAACAATCAACATTCCCGTAGCTCGTGCAGTTTTCAGTTGTCAAGGTGAGAAAAAAAATTGAGTGAATTTTATTGAAAAAAATTTTTTGTGGCTTACTTAAGTAGGTGAAGATACTTAAGTAGTTGGCGCCGGCTGTCCGTTTTAGTTCAAAAAGAAGTTTTACTCGATAATTATTTGTTCCTGTTAACTGTGATGAGTAATCGTGCGTGTTTGTTCGTGTTATTTTAAATACCATAGGTAATGTCGAAAGGGGGAAATGGCACCCCAAAAATTAGGGATATATGGTGGTGGTATTATACATTTTTAATTTCTGAAATGCCAACAGTTTATGAATAAATTACCTTCAAATATTCTCAAGGCCAAATCACAGCAGCAATTGCTGCTGTTCAACAAAATAAAATGTAAAGAAAAAGTCGGGTCCATTTTTTGACTTGTCTTTTTTTTAATCCTTTTTATTCTTTACTAAATTACTAAATTATGCTTTTAAATAAATTAAAAAAATTAAGTTGTTTTTGTTTCAAATAAAAATCTTGTTTAGTTTTCTGAGTTAAAAAAGAAAAACAAAAATGGGTGCCATATCACCCGACTCTACCCTAAGTATGAAACATTTAAATATATCCTAAGAGTAGGGGGACAGTTTCCGAGATACTCATGCCGATCATGGAATCTGGCGGATCAGATACGGTGGAAATTCTCCTCAATTTTTTCGTATTACTGAAAACGTCGGTAAGAGAGTGAACGGTTGTCGGTAATAAAATTCACTTACAATCCTGGTATAAAGTTAATTTAGTCACAAGAATCATTCAAAAACGAGCATTACCTTGTATGGCGTGTCCTCCATCAGACTAAATGAAGGTTATTAGAAAAATCTGGCGAAAAAGCTTGCAGATCAGATTTTGAATACGGCAATTTTGTGCGCAAAGCGGTAAATTAACAAAAAAAAGTCCACCAGTGGCGGGTTTTTGGATGGAAAAGCAGAATGACGTATTATCATGGACTGTTTGGAAAAATTAATAAAAAGAAGCGAACAAATGCAACCGTAACACTGTACGACCACCTTAAGTCTACAGATGGTAGGACTTCGCTTTACATTTTCAGTTTTCAAATATTCCGGGTAAAATGGTCCAATTTAAATGACGACAAAAATAATATTTTGAATCAAAAAATAAATTCAGAAATTCTCATTTGTAGATACAAGTGTATTGTATACATTCATATACGTATAAAAAACCTTTCAAATATCACACAACTTTCAATAAATTAAATAGTCCTCGTTTATGTACTTTTGACATTATAATTTATAACCCTTCAACTTTCGTTGTCATCACATCACAAGGCTTTAGTTATTCATTTCGTATTGATTTTAATTTTTAATCTCATTCTCGTGGGAGAACAAAACCATTTCTTAACATACATACGTTTGTATGTACATTTATGTATGAGCATGTAGGTCAGACAGAACTGCATTACAATTAATCAAATTTTAATTATTCAACAAAGTACGCAGTTAGCTCATAAAATTAGTCCGTAAAGTAAATCCTTACTCATACAGTTGACATGTCTTTATTCTGCAAATCACCGTTACGGTGTTTCTCCATTCTGCACCTCATGATTTGACATAAGGCTTCCACGCTTCACCGTTAACTTTAACCTTTTGCACTTTCTCTTTGTGGCGCGGGGTTAAACATTTGGTTTTATTTTGTTCCTGTTTCCATGTAATGCCGCATTATGTACATATTTTACGTAAATTCACCAATGTGGTACTCAGAAACTTACCTCGATAATGTTATGTAAAACAAATGGAAAGTGAAACTTACCTGAAAATAGAAAACAAGAAAGAAAATGTATTAATTTGTTTTAAAACAGTATACAGCTTAATAATGTTATTTTTTGGTTTGTTAATCAATGGACTCTATAGCTTCTTATGAAATCCGAGCAAACGATTAGAGAGTATCTGAATATTTCCAAGAGCTGATCAATTTTTGGATTTGACTTGAATAAGAGTTTTCATTTTACCCTTCCGTTTGAAGAGTAAATGAAGAAAGATATTCGCTTTTTTTGACTGCAATCGAAATCCTTGTTTCAAGCGACTTAACACATTGAGTCGGCACGTACACACAATGAATAGAATAGAATAGAATAAAATAGAATTTAGTTAGTATTCCTTTGAAGTAAAATATTTATCTAGGAATGGTTCTTGATAAAAAAAAAAAACTATATTGGAACTACAGATATGTAAAAAAAAATAACATTGGCAAAGCAACAAATGCCATGTGGGCATTTGATGAATGAACGGTAAGACCTCGGGGATAACCCCAAAGGTTGCACAGTGGTATGGTGGAGTATACCTAAAGTGTAAATAAATTCACAATACATATGTAGATAATAGATATATGTATGTATGCACGTATGTATTGGGACCAAACATAACAATATCCGTACCAATGGGATAAAGTCCCAGCGTAATAATATTTGGCTTCAGCAGTCCTAGGTAGAACCAAGCCTAGCTTCCCGCAACCATTTGTGTGTGCGCGTTATATTTTTGCACGAATGGAAGGGACCTACAGTTTTTTGCCGTCTCCGAACGGCGAGTTCCAGCGTATTTCAGGTAAAAATTCATTCCCTTCGAGTTTGCGCCAACTTTATCCTCGAATCCGGAATGGAAGGTGTCCCCAGCCATATACTCACAGATAGCCAAGCAGCTATAAAAGCACTAGGCCCAAACCTTATTGACTCCAAATCAGTCCTGAAAAGCTTCAATAGTAGTAGTATAGTAGTACAAGGGTAAGGTGGAAAGTTCTCAGCCTGACAATGCAAGACTTCTATTTTCAGTTAAAAAATGATTTTTTTATTTTTCTACAAAATTTCCCTTGACTTCAACACACTTAGTGCAGCGTTTCTCCAACATCAGTATTCCTTCCCGGAAGTGAGAGTCTGGAAGGCTGTGAAAATATTCATCTACGGCCATCTTCTTCATTAGAATGGAAGCGCTTCCCAGAAACAAATTTCTTCAAGTTTGGGAACAAATGGAAGTCTAAGGGTGCCAAATCAGGAGAAAGGGAGGGGGGCTGGGGTGCCCGAGCAAATCGTATATCGAATCCCTCAGTTTTTTTTAACCTCAATAGGTTAGTTGGATTTTTAACTGGGCATTGCCCTCTTCGATTGGGAAACTGGAGGTCATCTCTACTTGGAAGACGACGAAACTGCGAAACACATTCAAAATAAGTGCATGTCACTACACGCTTTAAATTCAACAACATTTCCCAAGAGAACTCTTAACCTCTGGGTAGATTCTTATTTTCCCCCAGAGAGATCCTTGATTTCAACAAAGGAATTGAAACTTTTCTGGTTTCTTGGACTTTGCAGTCCAAATGATCTTTTAGGTTGGAGTACCCTCCGCAACTAGCCAGTCAGAACCTTACATACAAATTTGAGGACATGTGCAATTGTGCATATCTGTACCTTTGTAGTGTGTCTGTTAGATAGCCATGAATTGTTAGCTAATTGTGACCATATTCTGAGTCTGCCTGGAGCCTGTTCTTTGGACCTTCATATGCATATCTGCGTTTTGAAGTTGGAAGTCCGAATGACATAATACCCAAACCACACCATCACAGATCCACTGTAAGTAACATGTACAGCTAGAAAGGACCCGGAACCAAGTTGGTACGCAGAATAAGATGCAAAATGTGAAAGAAAATAGAGCGAAATAAAACGCTTTTAATGACTGTACAAAATTTTCCATTAAAAGGTCATTAATGCTTCCATCGTGCACTCTAATAATCAGAAAACATGACTCGGCTGTTAGCTGTATTCCACGAAGTATTCACTCATTTTAGTTTTTATATTTCCCTATACTATATGTTACACATATGTATCCTCACCTAAACCAGCTATATGTACAGATTCTAAATATAACATATTGATTGTTGATATATGATGCGTTTGCCCCTTGCTCTTCCCTTCGATATTAATTAGTTTGAACGATAGTTTAGACTCAGACATGCACGAACGAAAGAAGGAAAACACATCTAATGCTAGATGCCAAGTAAATAGCTTCTTGCCGTAGCTTGTACGCAATATTTTGTCTAATTAACTGGATGTGTACAACAAATATGTTAAATGAAAATGTTAAATCATCCAACTAACTAAGAGTACGCACATATGTATATGTACATAGATGCACGTTATGTATCTGAGTCGGCAGAATTCTTTAGATGGAATTAGCTAAGTATTTTATAGTTTAAGATACGTTGCATTACATATAGTATATAGGGTACAGCTAAAATGGTTGGACAGTTCAGCTTCTTTGTGAAGTATGTAGGCACTGGCATCGGTCGCCCAGTAGTAGTATTTAGGACGTTAAGCATCGGAGTTACTGTCTTATAAAATCTTAAGGCTATCGAATTGATACTTGAATGTGAATTCCCATTTTAATTACGCCCGGAAAATATAATCGTCATCAGCACCGAAATTTCACCACCCTGATGAATAAAACCTAACCAAAGTTAGACCTAGTACCCTTAGGTGTTTGACAAAGGCACTGCCACAAAAAGGCTGCGCCTTCCTTTTGCGTTCTCTAAAAACTCAACTGACAATGTAAGCCCTGAAGAAAACGGTTTCGGACACAAAGTGGGTTCAGTAATTAAGGCTTAGAAACCCTCTTTCGAACCTTGTCCAGCAAGCTCACCAGAGATCAAATTTCAGGAATACAAAGTGGGTACAATTATTGAAGAAGGCCTTAAGCCCAAACTGAATACAGACGAAAATACTTCCACATGATCTAACAATATATTTCTTAGATATCACACTTAAAATAGTACTGGACTGTGTGGCAATGAGGTAGAAACAACAGAGCATATCATATGGTATGTGGTGGAAGGCAGAGACTCTACCCATATAGAGCGTTCTCCCAAGCTCGGAGGAAATACGGACAAACCAGACCTTCTCCTGGTCACGGTACATAAAGGACTTGGAATTTTGTACCGTAGACGCTTAGACTACATGTCTATGTATGTAGTTAGTTAGTTAGCTTATATGACTTTTATTTTCATTTTTAATTCATAACATTCAATATAATTCTAAGTCTATTATGGTTTGGCCTATGGCCGTCTACCAGATTGACAATAGTTACATTTCTATTTTTGTTTTTAACAGAGAACAAAGAAAAAGGCAATATGTATATACTTTAAACATTAAAAATCTTCTTCAACTATACATTTTCTATAACGAAGAGCATTTGCACAGTAGTTGAAAAGTAAATCCCAGCCTCGGACTCCATTTAAGATTTCAATTGCTTCACCTAATTCCAGGGTATACGAATCGAAGAATCTCAATCGAATTTCTTTTAAAAGTGGGCATATTGCAAGGAAGTGAAATATATCCTCTCGTATCTTCATATTGCAAAGATTGCACAAGACAGGTAGCTCTGGACGGTGTGGAATGAAATTCAAATTTAATAACTCTCCTCTGATTTTAAAAATTACGCTGATCTTTTCTATTGAGTTACAGTTTAAAAAGTAAGTTCTTTCTGCTAGATCGTATTTCAACTTGCTGTAATATGTCCTATACTGGGAAGACTGTGCTTCCGTTCCAAATCGATCATACATAGTTCGACCTACTTTTTGCAATAAGACGTTGAGTTGTGCTTTTAGATGTTCAGGTTGCTCATCGGGTGTTATCGTTATGGTTTCTCCATAATCTGATGCAAGGCGTTCCCATTCTTGAATGAAGCTTGCTCTACTTCTTACTACACTCTTGAGTACAACTTTTGGCAGTCCGTCATTACTCATTGCCATAACTTTTACTATGTAGTCGAAATGTAGTCTCAGTGTTTCCAAGAACATAGGCGGTGTACCAGTCTCTAGATGCAGCATATAATTAGGCGTAGCACTTGGTAAACGAAATATTCGCTTTAAGAAATACCTAAGAAACTTTTCTATTTCAACAAAGGAACAGTATCCCCACACCTGCGCTCCATATAAAAGAACTGAAGCTGAAGTTGTGCGAAAGAGTGTCTGCTTCGAGCTATGGCTTAAATACTTGTTGTTGATGCAGCGACCCCATACCGATGAGATTGCTCGTTTAACATGTCTATGTATGTATATTCATGGGATGTGAACTGGACTAATAAAAATACCTTTAATGAAACGTTTCACTATAGGTATTTGGTTAAGTACTTATTAACATTAAAGTCGATGTTAGCGACCGACAATGCCATGGAGTACGGACGAAGATCTACTTGATAAAATACTTACACATACTAGTTCGACGAACATGGAAAAATGTTATATCCGCCATCCCATCAAATATATTTAAGTATGTACATAAACACATACATACCATCAAGATCGAATTAACCTAGCAACGTGACTTGTATGAATGGCTACGGATCATCATAACACGGCGCGGCGTCTCCACGAGACATTATTCATGTCGGACATATCTGGCAGGTCCAAAAACAACATGGCGAGACGAACCTCAAATTTTGTGTGGTGGGCGTTTCATGTTTTGCCTTTTCATATCACTCCTCTTGAAAACATCAACGAAATTGAAGAATTTCAATCAAAGTGACAGCTCATGTCCAGGCATTGATATCGGACCGAAAAGCCAGACAGATCTGGCAGGATAGAAGATGTCTCCACTAGACATTTTTTAATCCCGACATGAGCGCAGACATGAATAATGTCTCGTGGAGACGCCGTGTTAGAAAATAAATCAGTCAGCTATTTGCCGCCAAGCGTAGCTACCAGCGGATTCTAAACAAATAAATTCTTACCGTCTTCAACTAGTAACTTTAAGCTTAAATAAAATCATTGTAAGGAAATGTTAAATTAATTTGTGTGCCCTTCTTTGTTGGCAAGTGCTTCAGCATTAACCTCAAGATAAATAAGTTTCCACTGCATTAAGTTAATTGAGATAGAAAATGTCAAACGCTGACCCAATTTCCTAAGTCAATAAAAAGATACAACCCGCCTATATGACAAAAGGAAATACATACATGGGTTCGAGTACATAAATGCATTCAATCACATAGCTGTCGATACGGCGCAAAATATAGTTCGCCGTTGTTGTAAATTATTACTCTGAACTGCACCTTACAAATGTTTTCTTTTTTCCTTTACAAATTGTGCTTGAAAATCGAATGAGGACGCGAAGGACTCGTGGGAGTTTGTTCGACATATAATACTTTAATACACTTCCTCGAGTATAATCCGTATAATTTTCGATTTTATATTCTTACGTTACGGATGATTATGTAAACACGCCTGAGTGTTTTTACATATTGATTGCGTACATAATTTGCTTTTTTTAAAAAAAACAGCAGTAACAGCAGAATGATATATCGTCCATCACCCGTGGACATATCTTAATATTTATTTTTATAAACTAATTGATGTAGATAGATGAAAATAACTTATATATGTACTGTCATGGACATTAAAATAGAGACATCTAGGTGGTAGTTATATAATTACCAATTTTAAACAAAATGGTTGGAGGAAGTAAAACGCCATCTGTTATTTAAATGTGGCCAGTCATTATCTACAAAAATGCAAGCACCTTTTGTTATTTCCGGTTAAGTATTTGCTTCATGATCATTTTATTTGTGATAGTCATTACAACATTGGACATTGAAATAGAGACAACTACATATGTTCTTATTGGAAAATTAAGCAAAAATATTTGAAGTTCGATTTTGTTGTAAGTGTTTAAGTCGATTATGTGTTTCTAGAACAATACATTAATCATTTTGCTTTTTGTTTACTATTCAAAAGTGTAAAAAGTATAACATTTCAAGAAAAGGATGGGTCGTGGAAGACACTGCCCGGTAGAGGAAAAAGCCGTTATTTTGTCGCTGAGGAATGAAGGCAAGTCACTTCGGCAAATTGCGCAGAAAATTAACCGATCAAAGAAGATGGTCGAAAATGCTCTTAAAACACCAATTGCTAAGAAACAATTAGGCCAACCTAGGAAAACCACTCCGCGTGAAGACTGCAAAATAGCTCGTCTATCGAGATTCGATCCTTTTATGTCTCCAAGGGACATCAAATCTGAGCTGGGACTACAGATTTCATCACGAACTGTTCGCAGAAAGCTGGTCGAAAAAAATTTACACGGAAGAATAGCAAGGGCGATACCTTTACTGCGAAGAAATAATATCAAACTTCGTATGAAAATCGCAAAAGGTCATCTCAATTGGAGCGGTCCAGAAGAAATAAAAAAATGGCGAAACGTTTTGTGGACTGACGAAACAAAAATCAATTTGTTCGGAAGTGACGGCAGGGAAACCGTTTGAAGGCCACCATTGCAGCAGTTCAAGCCACAATACACTGTGAAAACGGTGAAACATGGAGGAGGATGCATTCAGCTATTAGGATCATTTTCTTGGTACGGCGTTGGCGCGGTTCGTTTGGTTGATGGAAACATGGACCAGCATCAGTATGTGGACATTTTAAGGGATACAATGCTGCCTTATGCGGAAGAAAATATGCCGTTAAGATGGGTCTTGCAGCAAGACAATGATCACAAGCATACATCCAAGTTAGCCAAAAAGTTTTTTGTGGATCAAAATATTGATTTAATGGAATGGCCATCGCAATCACCGGATTTGAACCCCATAAAACATCTATGGGGTGACTTAAAAAAGGCTGTCGGCAAACATTGTACGAAGAACAAAGCCGAATTATGGAACATAATCCAAAGGGAATGGTCTCAAATTCCAATTGAGATATGCCGACGTTTAGTTGAGTCCATGCCGAATAGCCTAGTTTTATTTTGTTTCCAGAGAAATGTGTAAAAATAATTAATTTTGTATAAGTGCTGAAGTGTCTCTATCTTATTGTCCACCTGTTTTTATGAATTGTTACTTTTATTTTTTTCAAATAATACTGACTAAGCTTATTTTGTTTTTTTTTTTTAAACATTTAAATAAATCTAAATAAAAATTTAAAAAACACAAACCTCCTATTCTTATTTTTCAAAATTTTGAAGCTTATTCAATTTTTTTTTCAATGTCTCTATTTTAATGTCCATGAGAGTATATATGACTGTGAAATTGAAATAATTCACAATGATGCAAAGCGTTAAAAAGAACAGCTGTTCAACCTCATCGAAGGAGTTAAAGTCCAGGCCAGAGCAAGATGTTTGGTGGCAGCTTCAGCGTCGTAACATAGAATGATATACAGCCGTTTAAACCACAATCTGTTTCAGAATAATTACTTTCGGGATAAATATAGCATAGATGAAAAGCGATAATCTTGAGTCTTCGGGGCGAATTTTTAAGACTTAATTATGTATTAACAGGGGCGATTTATAAGTTTGTGCAATTTGCCAGAGAGGGAGGATACCCTACATTTCATAATAAAATCAAATATAATCTATTGCCTTACTGCTACAGTATGTGCGGACATTTTAAATTCATTAACTATTATTTCCACTTTAACTGTGTGTGTTGTGTATTTCCATTTTTTTCAAGTTTAAGTAACGAGAATTAATTAAAAAAAAAGACATTAACAAATAGTGTTTATGTACATAACAAATCATTAAAATTTATTGCGCGTATAGACGCAATGACAATGCATAAGACGTTTGCAAAGAGAATATTTGTGTACTAGGTTTTTTCCTTTAATTTATCGACGGCATTTTGTGGAAAATAAATTGCACCTGGTACTGAAATTTGCAAATATTACTATCTAATTTAGATTACTAGACGGTGCGCAACAATAAGGGATGGGATGTTACTAAAAGGTAAAGGAGTAACAATATGACGACATAAACAAGTAAATGCCCACACCGATGGAAATTTTTCTTTGGGGTTCAAGTTCAAGCGATAATAAAACGCTTGCGACAAAATTGTAATCTTTTGTTTACATTGTTATCCAAAGCTATGGAAAAAGTCAACAATGGATTATTCAAATATTTAGATCCACAGACTAATAAATTAACCGCGGTACTGGTTTTCGATATCGAAACTGGTTATCTATGTAACACACTTATGGACCTCATCTACCAAGAGACGTAGCCTTGAGAATCTCCAAAGCCTTTGACCTAGTCTGACATACCGCCCTATTTAGCAGACTATCTACATTTCAATTTACATAAATTTTGGTTGATGAAATCTGATACATGTGCCGTAATTGCTGGAGTTTCTCGGAGTACAATTTTATCAACTTTCATCCTTATCCATATCAAACATGTCCCTGCAGTATTCGTGTGATCGCCGTGGCCTTGGTGGTTTGTGCGTTGTATTGCTACCCATGCTGCTTGGGTTCAATCCCAGCCCGGGCCAACACCTAAAAGATTTTTTCACGGTTGCAATATTTTTCGAATGTCTAGCAAGCAATCAAAGAGTATCATTTACCATGAGAAGCTTCTCGACCCGCCGTTCGGAGTCGGCAAAAAACTGTAGGTCCCTTCCATTCGCGCGAAAATATAACACGCACACACAAATGGTTGCGAGGGGCAGACCCAGGTTCACACCGAGCTTTAGCGCCATCTAAAGTTAAGACAAGGTGCTAGGGTCCATCATCTACATGTCCAGCAACTGTGTATGACAAGCTAGCTTTCAAGAGCATTCCCACCCCCAGCAGGAGAAACTTACATTCTACAAATATTAAAGTACAGAATCAAAAGGCATCTCGTAGTGATATAACAGCGTCATAGCTTCGAATCTCCCGAGAAAATTATATAAAAAAAACTACATTGTATATACATGCAATCATACATAACATTATGTACATATGAAGTGTATCTCTGTATAGATATGTATTTTTAAAAGAATTTCTTATACTATTTGACTCATGTTAATCACGAGTTCTTAATTAATGCATTTGTTTTTGTCTTAATGGCAGCATTAAACTGTGCGCATACACATTTACGTGTACATACATACTACATATATACAGTCAGCGCCCAAAATGAAACACAGTTGTTTCTTTTTTGTTAAATTTTTTCGAAAAAAAAATAACTTGTATGTGTGTTCGATATCATTTACCATTTTTAGGTAGCAGAACTTTTGAATTCATATTTAGTTGTAAAATCAATTGAATTGAATTCACCAGGATGTGTATTTTAAGCTAACTGAATGTATATAATTGTATTCCTTGAAGATTCCAATCGGTTACTATTTCTTAAATTGAACGAAGAATTATATAGTTGACGTTTTGACTGAAATAATATAATATATACATATGTATGAATTTGAATTAGATCACATATTTACAATTTGCCACTACAGGTAACAGTTATCCTTTTTGTCTTTATTACATTAGCAAAGGCTAAATGCTTTGCTCAAAGATTTTACTTGAAGTATGTAATTGCTTGTTTTTATTAATACGTCCGACCCAATGGCTACGCGTATCGACTTCGAAATGCTGCTACATATAGTGAAATCTCTTATTAGCGGACATCTTGTTTAGCGGCCAACTCTCATTAACGGACACCTTTTTGGGGAACCGAATTCATATTTCCCATACAAAATGCGTTCTTATAAACGGACAGCTCTCATAACCGGACAAAAAACTTCAGTCACGTAGCTATCCATTTAAGAGAAATTTCACTGTACTTTATTCATTAAATTGTCTTTGTACCTTCTGTTCTATTCGTACCGGGAATTTGTAAATAAAATAACAATAGTTCAATTAATATTCAAAATTTATTTTTTCCCCTTCAAAATAATCCACATCGGATGCAATACACATATGCCAACGGTTTTTCTAATCTTCATAGCACTTTTGATAAGCCACTTTTGGTATAGCTTTGAGCTCCTTCAGCGAATTCCTTTAATCGCTTCAATCGTTTGAAAATGTTTTCCGCGAAGAGGTAATTTGAGCCTTCGGAAGAGAAAAAAGTCACATGGAGCCATACCTGGTGAATACGGTGCTTGGGGAATGATATGCAAATTGTTTTCTTGCAGATTTGCGATACCCTTTTTGATAAAAATTCAGAATTTTTGGAACCAAACGCGCTGAGACATGTCTCATGCCCAAAAGGTCATGTAAAATGTGGTGCACTGATCCAATCGACACACGAGACACGACAGTTTTCAAGCACGATTTTCTTCGGTAGTCGCAGTGATTTCACCGGACGGGCGAGCCAAGTGTTCTGCTTCAGTACGACCTTTTTTGAGCGCTTGGTACCACTCGTATACCCGTGTTTTCAACACATAAGATTCCCCGTAGGCTTTCTGTAATATTTTCAATGCATCAGCAGAGTTGGAAACACTAAATTTAATGCAAACTCTCTGCGCAACAAAGTTAGACATTCGAATGAGGTGGCAACTGTGAAAAACTTTTTCATGTGTTGGACCCGGTCTGGGATTTAATGCGAGCAACCACCACCGCGACGACCTTAATATTAGTTACGTAACTAAAAATGTTAAAAGTCCATCAACTTAAAAACAAAACAATCTGCTAACCATCAGACTGTACTTCAAATTTTGACGCTGACTTTATAGATTAATTCTCAATAGCCAAAGAGGCCAATGCTAAACAAGAGGAAAAACTGAATTCAAAAAAAAATTATATATTTATTCACTTCAGAATAAAGGTGTGCTCGTATGATAATCGCACATATCAAAGACATTCCCTCCTTGCGCACAATGTATAGATACCGTCGAAAATAAATTTCAGTAATATTCTCACATTCTGGACAACCGCCAACACACATGGCATTCGCAAAATTTCATTTTCCGAACGCTACCGTCGTCGTCGTCGTCGCCATCAACGATGGCTAAAAAGAACATGGCATTTTATTTTCTGACACTCATCTTAATCGCGCCAATTTCACTTGAGTAGATTTACCCGTAAAAAAAAATAGATAAATATGTTTTTCTTAAGTTCCTGAATTAAAATAGAAAACGCTTTGCAATACTATTGGCATGCTTTCTATTTTTTTTTGAATTCAAAGGGAAAATAAAAAAAAAGTTAATTAAACAAATTGTTAGGCCGACATAAAATTAAGAATATAGAAGATGATGTGGTCAATCGCCGCAATCCAGTTGATAGATTTGCGTCATTCACTTAGTTGAACTGATCAGGTAAATTAGTGTGCGGTGGATTGCTGGGTTTGCGGATTTATTTATGACAAAGGTGTGACAATTTTTTAATATTTATTATTTATTTTATAAAATTAATTTTTTTATTAGAAACGTTATTTAGAACAGCTCAAGAGAATTGGAAAATCGTTCAGCGTGAAGATTCGGAAAATTGTGTGTCTGATGCAACAAGTGGTAAAAATTAAATCTCCACGTGATGCCGAAAGACGAATTAGTGACGAGCGTTGAGTGGGGGTAGTCGCCAATGGTGAATCAACAATTTAAATTTATTTAGATTGATTCATTGTGAATATGAATGCGAATATCCTCAATGCTAGCATAGAAATCCCAAACTGAAGGACTGGCAGATTCAATACTATTTGTCAGTTTGGGGTTATTAAAACTCGGAAAATTACTAATTGCGCATAAGCCAGGGTAAAACACATACAAGCAACAATTGATGTATTCCCCTACCAGAAATAACTACTACACACGAGATAGGATTAAGAATGCAGTGACAATGACATTTAAGAATACGCTTAACAGCTAAGAGTTAAAATCGATGAGATAGGTAGCTAGAAGTGGTGGTTTCGATGGAAGAAAACCCAAATAGCGCGTAAGGCGCCGTTTTGATACCACAACCTCAGGTGACCCGTTTAATCGGATGCAATGTTGAGATATTTATAACCACCCTGTGAAGTTTAATAAGAGGATCAGCTCTTCAATCCTTTTCCCAGATATCTCTTTAAGGTCGTCGAAAAATAGTTTGCGTTGCCTGGCTCTCGCTAGAACTGGGCATTTGCACAGAAAGTGAATAAGCGACTCTCTTTTCAATTTTCATAATTGCAGCTACGGCAGAAACTGTTGTGAGGGATCGCTAATTTGACTGCATGGTTCCCTATTGCCCAGTGCCCTGGTGTATTGACTGCATCTACTCTGGCGATGTCTACGCGGGTTCTTTGTAGCAGCTCGTTTGTTTTTGACCTGTTGTAACTTGGCCATATCTTTCTGGATATGACACAGTTTGTCAGACTGGTCCACCTCAGACCGGCTACTTTCAAGGAGTGTGTGAGTATATTGCCCTAGATAGGAGATTGCCTGTCTACAATCGGGATCAAAGACACATTTTACATTTGCACAGAGATGAAATGGAACTTCAAAACCAAGTATCGAAGGTAAGCTGATCATATTTCTTCTTTCTTTAGTCAGCGCTACAGTTCGGCGTGGACCAGGGCCTTCTTATCGCAACCATGTGTGTGTGCGTGTTATATATTTGCACGACCGGAAAGACCTACAGTCTTTAGCTCACTCTGACCGGCGAGTTAACAAGCTCATCGTGACAAATGATGTTCTTGAATTCTTGCCAGACATTCGGACGAAGTGGCACCGTGCATGAACTTATGGGTATTTGCCGGGATTGAACACGGGCAGCATGCGCAGCAGTCCAACGCGCCAACCACTACGCCACGGTGACGGCTGAGCATTTAAACTGATAACAGCTGTCAGCCAACTACGAGTAATATTGCAGTATTTACATACGAGTTTTTGACCTCATTGTAGTCGTAAACAAAAGTTGTTTGTCATAATGCGTCTTTTTTACTTAGCTGACATTGGGTTATTGCGCTCTAGTTTCACTTACTTAGTTGGCGCTGCAGCTCGAGGTGAACCTGGGCCTGCTTCTCGCAACCATTTGTGTGTGCGTGTTATATTTTTGCACGAATGGAAGGGACCTACAGTTTTTTGCCGACTCCGAACGGCGAGTTGAGAAGCTCAATCGTGACAAATGATACTCTTTGATGCTTGTCAGACATTCGAAAGAGGTGGGCACCGTGAAAAACTTTTAGGTGTTTGCGGCGGGATTCGAACCCAAGACCGCTGGCACAGTAGTCCGACGCACTAACCACTTGCGCTACGGTGCTCTAGTTTCACTGGTGTTGTTCTATTTAGTTAAAGGGGAAAGACTTCGCAATCAAGCCACAAACGCGTTAAGAGCTCAAAGACTACATTCGAGAAATATAACCATAATTATGCATTAACTTGGTAGGAAACTTTTTCAATACAATAGTGTGGCAAAGAATCCGAGAGCGAAATTTCCTGATTATATTTCTAAAAGTCATGACCAAATTTTGGTTGGTGTCCATGTCTTTCAAAAAAGTATATGCTGTCAACGAAAAGAGACACCCAACATCGTCGAATTGGACAGAACGTCACAATAGACAGCTACAACTTTGAGGTAGTAAAGGACTTTGTCTACCTCGGCTCTGCTATACCATCAAAAAATTACATCTTGTCGGAAAATCAAACGAAGGATTACTCCTGCCAACCGCTGTTTCTTTGGGCTAAGAAGGCAATTGAGTAGTAAAGCCCTTTCCCGATCAACTAAGGAGACTCTATATAAAACCCTTATCATCCCAGTCTTGCTATATCTAGCTGAAGCATGGACTTTATCGAAAGCGGATGAAGATATCCTTGGTCGCTTCGAGAGAATAATCCTCTGTAAGATATTCGGTTCCGTTTGAAATGACGGGTTTTGGAGGAGAAGATTCAACCACGAACTGTACGAGATGTACAGCGACATCGACCTGGTCAAAAAAACTGCACATCGGGCGTCTACGATGGCTAGGACATGTAGAGCGTATGGACATCAACGTTCCGGCTCGGAGAATATTCGATTCTAACCCGGAGCGCAGCGACCTCGACTAAGGTGGCGCGCACAAGTATAGAACAAGACCTCAACCAACTTAGAGTGCGCAATTGGAGGCAGTTAGCTAAGGACCGGACTAACTGGAAGAGGTTGTTGGTTGAGGCCCTGGTCCACCCCGAACTGTAGCGCCACCTAAGTAAGTAAGTCCATGTTCTTCCGCCGAAAATTAATCTGCGATTGAGAAAGATTGAACTAGTTCGTCTCTGATCTAGCTGTGTTACTCGGAGTGACAAGAAATGTAATTTTCTCTGATTGAAGTCGTATTTTATATGTGTAAATAGCTTAAGAAACAATTTACGAACATGTAATTTTCTCAAAATTCCCACCTCGATCAATGTTTTAAAGAATACATACGCTGCTTCTGTTATTTTTCTACCAAACTACCAAACTAAGAGAGCTCTTTCTAAAACAACTCATAATCGAGTGAATAACATTTGCTAGCAACTGCAGTAGTGCAGTCAAACAATATCAAAAATCTCATCATTCTCTAGTGCACTATCAAAATGGCACGAGTGGTATACTTACACCATTCACACACTCGACTATTAAAAAAACACATTGTAATAATCACAATTGAATATTTAACATATTTACTTAATATTTAATTTTGTATTAATTCACCAAAAGGACGAAACTACTGGCATGTATGCCCCACAAGCAACGAACACAATACTAGTGGCAACTAGCGATTGTTTGTCAATTACCTAATAACAAAAACCTGCATAGAATTACGGTTAACCTTCTGGTTACGTCACGACAAATAGGTAAACAATGCCTATTCATAAAAACAAAAGGATTAGACATAATGAAAGGGAATGCGAATACTTTGCTAATAAATAGCGCCGGCCAACCACTGACTGACAAACTGTTTGCTTCAAAACAAAACGAAGATAATGGACTCATTCCAACATTCTATTGCTGTCTAGGTGTTGTGGGTAGAAGGTTTGTTTTTTTTTTTGCACATTTCTAGGAACTCCAATCATACCGACAGAAGGAAACACAGAAAGGTTCGAGAAATATGTCAGTCATGTGCGGAAAGAGCATATCTATTACTCGTGTACAACATTTGTTTTGAATATTGTCCTTCGTATGTGTCAACCATTTGGCAACTTGTTTTTGTTGTACTCACATTTTATAATAATATCTGATTCTAGGTTTTTCTTTTCATAAAAATCGTGTTTTACCGTCTATTGTATGAACGCAACGTAGATGAACTGGATCTTAGTATGAGCGTTTTCGGAGACGTCAAAATGAACGCTAAATGATCATCAATGCAAGTAAATAATCTGCGAACGTCAAACTGCAAACGCCTTTTGACTCTGTGAAAACCTTTGCAAACGAAGATTGATGTTTGCAGACGAAATATATAAGGGCGGCTTCGAAAAAATCTGTGAAACTGATTTTATTTGCAAATCTCATAGCTCCTTCGGGTAATACAAAGCGGCGACCAAACAAAGTATGATAGTAGACCTCACTGAGGAACACCCTGTACTTCATACCGTTGCTCATTTAACAACATAAGCGTTTGTTAAGCCATCAATTGTTATGAAAAGTTAACAGATTAGATTAGCTCTTGAGCCACTAGTGCGTTTCAGTTGCGTGACGTGCACAAAATATCTTTTTCTCCCTCTTAAAACTGAATTTCTCTCATATGCAGTTTTATTGTCTTTTCTTTCACTGCAACACTAGCTGGGTTTTAGAATTACTGTAAGTGAGAAAGTTTTATCGTTTTTGCATGGAAATTCTCTTTGTGCGTATAGTTAGAAATTATGTATGTAAGGTAAGTATGATACATATACATACATAGACATACATATGTATGCACATATCGGTAGTCGGCTTTCTGATGCTTGTTTAATACTTTCTTACAAATTGTTTTTTCGAAGTTGTTCCATGCCATATTGAAGTATGCAAGTGCAACGACTCGTACGTACATATGTACGTAGGGGGGAGAACCTCTATGGATCGGACGCCCCATGAATTGGATATTCATTTACATATAACGATTCCTATGTTGGCAATAATGCTCAATTATACCGCTATTTATTTTAGAGTTCAACGCTGTGCTAGGCGGAGTGTTAACGGACGAAGATTTTGCGCAACGAAAGTAAAATTTGCGTTTATTTTAAAAAGTGTGCTTACGCTAATACAGTCCAAAATAAACCCTAAATGGTAGAGTGTTGCCCTTGACCATTTTCAGTTCATACACAAGTGTCCTTTTTCACAACCCAAATTTTGCCTCATTATTGCAAAATGAAAAGAAAACAGTTTTATTGAGACAATAACTTAGACAAGACTATTTAATACCCCGCCAGGATACATATGTACATACTCTCATGGCAGTTTTATAACCAATTTGTTAAATGTCCAGTTCATGAAGGTTCTCCCTTACATATTAAGTCTGTTCCTGTACATTCTGCACTGAAATTCAGTTTCTCAAATTGCAAGAAGTGGGGTAAAAATCAGTCAGAGAGGTAAAAGTGTGCAAAAGTACAGGAACGCATTGAACAACGAAAAATGGAAAATGTATGACATTTGACAGATTTGACTGTTTGCTTAATGCTGCCCAAAAAAAATTTCTTGGGCTACAATTCGCAGCATGGGGAGATTTCTTACTCTCTTGTTAGCGCTCTCTTCAGCGAAAAACTATGAAAAATCTTCCTACGGTAACAGGATTTGACTGATTTTGATAGTTTTTGGCTGTTTTGGGCCGGTACTGGAACAGACCTATTATTATCGAGATTGTGCCAAAATAGAAAACTTTAATAGTTGACAGCTGTCAATGACATGACTGTCGGAATCGGGAATAAAGTGTCATTTTTTAACTCAACGATAGCTGCAATGTTATGGCTGAAATCTCCTATGAAAACGATTTCATACAAAGAATAACAAGATAGAGAACTAGTGATTAGGTCCAAATGTTGCCTATGTGAATGTAAAATATAAAAACTTATTAATGGGTTTTTCCATTCGCAACAAGTACATTTGTATGTACATACTATGTACAGTCGTAGGATAATTTTATAAAATACAGTCAAACTTCTTTATAACAAACCTTCAAGGGACCAATAAATTTGTTCGTTATAAACAAGTTTAAGACATATTTCGCTATAGAGGAACTTTAAGTGTCTGGCAGGAACTTTTAAGTCTGGCAATAAATTTTACAATATAGAGAAAGTTTGACTGTATTGACTTTCAACTTTAACATATTTTTAACTTAAAAAGTAATTAGAATGTAGACTTATATTCGGCTGCATTAGTTTAAAGACTGTTTTCAACATAAGTACAAAACCTTCATCTGAAAAAATAAGAACAAATCTTAAGAATTATCTTACTGGTCTTATTTTTTTTACACAGGACCACCGCCAAATGAACGTGTAAATCTGACCTCATCAAAAAAAAGTAGATTGCAAATTAGGCCACGATTTACTCAAAAAAAAAAAAAATAATAATAAAAGTTATTGTGTGAACTTTTTCAATCCATCTAAATTGACGACATTCGATTTAGATTCCTGGGTTTGTGGCAAAATCGATTCATTATGTCATTTCGAAGTGCAAAATTAATTTTGGAGAAAAGAGCAAATCAAGGTTGCCATTTTCCTTACACTTTGACATATACTCGTAACCCATTTCCGTCTCATTTTATCACATATAGAAGTGACAAATGTATTTACCTCCCGCACCTACATTTACAGCTTGTGATTCCTCCTGAGCGTTTATTTCTGCACCGATTTCTATGATTCTAACACTGATCGAAAGCTTATCAACCGAACTTTGTTCATTAGTATAAACAATTTTGAAGAATGGCACATGAGTAAAGTTATTAAGAAAAAACATTACCTATAGGTATCTACGGGTATAGGGTTTCTAAATGCGAGATTCCTCGCACTGGTACACTAGTAATATAGTATTTGGAAAATCTCCTATTCAGTTGCTGTGCACAACAGAGTCAAACCAAAATAGATCAACAGAATCTGTTGGTGTAATAGGCGATTCTGGGATGTCTTGAATTACAGTGAAATCTCTCTTAAGCGGACAGCCATGGGACGGGAGTTTTTTTTTGTTATGATAGCTGTTCGGTTATAAGAACGCATTTTGTATGGGAACTTAGAAATTGGTTGCTCAAAATGTGTCCGTTAATGAGAGTTGTCCGCTAAACGGGGTGTTTAATATAATAAAGCGTTTTGAAGTGAAACTTCTTATGTCGCGGTAGGGCAGTAAAATGAAACTCAAATGAAACGGAAAAATTCACAGAGGGGAAATTTAAAGGGGTATAGAAAGAAAATAATTAAAAAAAAAAAAACAGCCTACTTGTTTATTGACAATGACAAATGACATCTATTGACAAAAGTAAACGAAAATATTCACAGAGGAGAATGAGCGTTCGTGGTAGGGGACGCATTCGGAGAGATAAGCTATGGTAGAGAGCGGGAAAAAGAAAGTGGATAGCGCTACCGCTAGAGCCTAAGCCCTAAACTACTCAACCGATTTCAACAAATAGAGTGTCGTTCGATTCGATTTGAACCGGAGAGTATCTTAGGTTATATGACGTCATAGAAACATTCAATATGGCGGTCAAGCCAAGATGGCGGTTTACCGTTATCTTCACGACTTTCTTAATATGGGTATCAAATGAAAAGGTTTGACAAGCCAAGCAAGACGCTAAGTGACGTCATTCGAAATTCAACAGGGCGAACTACCATTATTTTCACGACCTCCATTATATGGGTATCAAATCCAAGGGTTTGACAAGACAAACAATAAGCTAAGTTACCTACATCGTATTTTTCAAGTCAAGTTTCTCTTCTATCGCGCAGCTTTCTACGCACAAATTTTTTTGTCTATGATACAAACTAAAGTAAACAAAATGTAGAGTCTAAGTAGCTAAACGACGTATTCTCACTCTGACAGCAATTAGGTGCATATTTTGTATTCCATTCTCGTCCATTTCATGTCTTCCAGTAATCTGTACAACCTTGCTCCTTTTCTAGTTAAGTACCAGCGTATAGGTTAGGTTGGGTGGCTAAGGCTATCCATCCTTATCATAAGGATTTACTTAGACCAAAGACGGTATAGCTTTAACTCAGTCTATATTCTAACTAAGGTCGTGTCTGTGCGAACATTTTAAGTATAAATCAAGGAGTGCTATCTTTTAAAACTCACGAAGAT
This sequence comes from Brachyopa scutellaris, assembly GCA_949775065.1. Lineage (NCBI taxonomy): Eukaryota > Metazoa > Arthropoda > Insecta > Diptera > Syrphidae > Brachyopa > Brachyopa scutellaris. The sequence continues at coordinate 80,508,794 of OX459112.1, read as the reverse complement.
TCAAAGGGACTGGTCCTTCCTTTATAGAGCAGACTTAAAAAGTCTCATGCGACTAGATCTCTCTATTGTAACAGCCTGGTCGCCAAAACTACCTCATTGACGATTTTTCAGCAATATACACTGGATTTACGCCTGAAACCGTATTGCTGATCAATGATAGTATACGATCCTTTTTTTATTAACTTAAGTCGGAAGTCGGAACGAATCTTCCCTGCCATCATTATTGTCCATTGCGATATGGATATTCAAACGTCTTGAGGGAATACAATGACTACAGCTAAAATTCTACAGAGGGAAGGGGTAAATCCTTCTTATCAAGCTGCTTCTGTGGGTGGAGTGGAGATATGATTGCATAGAACTTCACCCCACAATATAAGATAACAACGCATTTGTGCTCAACAACTAAACTGTATAATTTCAACGTTCGTTTGTCCTTCGTTCTTTAATTTACATACATACTCGTATGTAAATACAATGCACAAGAAAATTTATAATTTCCTTTTTTTTTTTAAAAAATATGATTACAAATAATGAAACCTTGTTATGTACCAATACAGATTTCAATTGGTAGCTTGTCCTTTGCCTACACGAAAGCAGTTTCCGAGAACTAACCATATGCTCGGATACACAGCCAAGAGGTAATACATCTTGGTTCCGTCTCCTAATCAAGTCACAAAAGAACAATTTTGCTTTCGGTCTCTAATTTGCTTGCTCTTGGAATCACTTATAAGTGTATACAGTATAATAAGAAAAATAAGGACTCTATGTGTACTTACTGCTTATTTTCATACCACCCAAAACCAGGTTGGGCGGATTTTTATTGCCCTCAGCGAATGAGGTTGTCCTTGGACGCCCACTCATATCGTCGTCGTCTTCGGCGTTCTTTTTACTACTACTGCCACTGGTGGATGAAATCGTGTATGCTGCCGTATTTCTAACTTTACAAAACGAAAAATCCTTATAATACTTGACAGTGAGTGTGATGATACTGCTACGCGATGACGTTGGCGACGACTATGTTGATGATGATGCGACTGCGATGATGACGGTTATCCTGTCTGTGGGCTGATACGAATACTCCCCTGGACGTGCTTCACTTATCTGATGTAGTTCTTTAGTCTCTATTCAGGACAGACTCTCTATCTCTCTCTCTATCTTTTTTTTTTTTTAATTTCAACACTACACAGTTTACACAAAAAACTAAAAAAAATTAATTAAATTCTTTTACACTTAAATTAACATTGTTTTGTAATTAATATTTATTTTATTTTATTTTCACCTTGTATTTAAGAGATTTATATACAAATTGAAATATATTAAACAGAAAAAAAAGTGCACACACCAAAGTTAAGAAAAAATAAAAATAAACACAATGTTTTGTTTGTTTGTTTTCTTTGCTGGTTTCTTGGGCAAATGTTATTTAATTAACACAGGAATAATAATTATTAATGTTGTATAACTGCGTGCGGAAAATCTTTCAAAGAACAAAGTTAAAGAGGCAACGTATAAGAAAGAGAGCGAAATTTTGTACTTTCTTCTGTTTAATTAATTCGGTATTTTGATTGCACAATAGAGTTCATTTAACTTTTATGTTAAATCGATTTGAAGCATATTCTCAATATTCTAATTTTAACGGGTTCCATACGAGAATATTACGATGTGGTTGTCTGTGGAGAATAAATAGAAATTAATATTTCCAGAAGTTTAGTTATGTATATAGTTAAAAAAATGTTTTTTTTTTTTGTTTGTGATATATTTGAAAATGAAAGGAAAATTAAATTTATTGGTGCGCGATGTGGGGCGGCTGCATATTTGTTTCACTCACATATGTATAGGAAATAAAAAAAATACATTTTATGCAAAGTAGCACAATGGACAGTGTCATAAAGGGCAAGGGAATATTCACATAAAAAAAAAACGAGCAACGATTGGTGCAAAATTTCAGTTTATGTCATCAGTGTATTAACAACTTTGTGAATATGTATGAACATATGTAGTACATATATATGTATTGTATATAGATACCCCAAGAATGCTTTGTAATACAGTAAAACTTGTGTATAGTGGAATCTGCTAATAAAAGAATCTTGCGAAACCTGGATAGTGGACATTTTTGGTTCCCAATTTTGATTTTCTTCATACAAACTCACTCTTATAATTATTGTAGTCGAAACCTAACAAATCTGAATGAAAAATGTTCAATGAATTCTGTTTTTTCCCCATTCAAGTTCACTCTTCTATAGCAGAGCGGAATCGAGTAATTAATGCGGCATTTTAATTTTTTAACAGTAGCCGTGTTTTATTATCCCCGTGATCTTATCCGGATCAGGTCAGAATAATAAAACAAACTAGATCAAAGTTCTGTGTTGTGGTGATTGTACAAGCTTAGTTCATTTTGACATTTGGTGCGAAGTTCCCATGCAAATGAATAGTTTCTTTTAAATGAAAATTTAATGCGCTTGTTTTATTTTTTTAAAAGGAATTAACAGATACCGAATGAGAATAATATTTTGTAGCTATAATTTCAGTTTCACATCGCTTATATATCATTATGAGTAGAAAAATTTATTTATTCGAACAAAATAACATTTACAGTGGACGTCCAGTATAACGAATGCTCGATATAACGAATTCCCAGCATAACGAATGAATTTTTTTCCCATTAATGGTTCTATATAACGAATGGTTTAAAAATTTTACGCTCGATTTTTGCGAATTCCTTGCAAATTCCTGTAGGTGCAAGATTACTTTTGTCAGATATTGTCATATTTTGTATGTATCCTTACTTCTGCTTCGGCTAGTAACATCCGTTGAGTGTACACTGGTCCCTCGCTTTGCGCGACTTCTTTTTGCGCGACTTCTTTTCACATATGCGCGAAATGCATTTGCCTACCAAAACTCGATTTGCGTGGCTTAGATAAATGCTTTTTCAATTTTTCAGGATCGCAACACCCTAAGCCTAATTTATATGAAAATCATACTTCGCTTTGCGCGAAACTTTTTATTCCCATAACCACCGCGCAAAGCGAGGGACCAGTGTATCTGTTTTTTGTTTTGTTATTTCCTGGTAATGATCAGTTATGCTAACATGTACCTATGTACACACCATAAATGTAATTTTAAAGGAAAATTAACTGTTTCAGTTTGTTGGGTTTTCTACGTTTTATGTGTACGCCTTTCATTTCGCGAAGTATTTCTAGTGGCGCACTGATGAAAAAATTAAACATTCAGAAGCAATGAATTGCTTCAATAAATGCATGCAGTTCAAAACAATATCGAGAGAAGGCGGTCCAAAAAATGCTTGGAGGGAACCAAAAGGCAAACTTCTAAAGACTTCTTTTCCAAATCATAATTGTTTTGATTACCAAAACCTTATTAATTAATTTCTATTTTTTTCTAAATAAATACATAAATTTCATTCCAAAAATCACTTGTTTTTTATATTCTAGTATTAATTAGCAAAAAAAAACATTCGATATAACGAATGATTGTGCGTGCATTATATAATTCGTTATACTGGACGTCCACTGTAATGATATTTGGATTGCCAATAATTATTTTATATTCTAATCTGGAAACATTTACCCTTGACAATTGTCGATAATACAGCAACATTCACAAACGAAAGTGTATCATAGTGAGAGATAGTCGAACTAATTTTTGCATCACGAAAATTTATCTTGATAAAAAGCAAGATCTCGTATTGTTGTTGTAATGCACACAAACGTATGAGTTGATCTGATCCGGATCAGATCACGGGGATAAAAAAACACGGCTATTATATCGGCTTCGTTTCCTCTTCCGAGAATTTTGACATTTCAATTGTTTCTTTTAGTATTTGTCTCATTCTGCTAGCGGCTACAGTGTGGGGGATCGTGGGAAAACTCCCACTTCGTGGGAAGTTTGACCTAAAAAGGGAAAAAGGAAAAACTTACTGTTTTTCGTTGGATTTTTTCCACTTGCGAAATACAACAATAAAAAATCGATGTCTTCCAATCCAACTTTTTGAAAATAACGAATCGAACGAAGGTATTGTGTCCTATGATCTTTTTTTTCTTACAAAGAGAACAAACCGAAAACCTTTGTTTTAAAACTCTAATATGTATCATCTCATATTTAATTTTTGAGTTTGTCGAATAAAAATAGCAATACAGTAGAATCTTGGAAAGATGAACGAATAAAATACCGGCACTGTTCATCTTTTCGAAATGTTCATCTTTTTGAGCAGGTACTTAATTTTAAGTAGGTACTTAATTTGGGTTAAGGTGTCTTTCAACACTTTGCACTTTTCTTTTAAATTTAAAAACTTTACTCGGTCTTTAACTGGTGGCATCTTTCCGCTACATAAATTCACTTCAAACTGTTATGCAAACAAACGAAATAAAATGCGAAAATGCAAAATCAAGCAGAAAAGAACAGTTTTCCAAAGAATAACGGTTATATGAATCTACTACGATTAACTAAAACACGAATAAAGAAGAAAAACAAATTTGTGGGTGCTCTACCCTATCGAGTATACAAAAATGAACCCGTTCATCTTTTAGAATACTGCCATGGTGGAAAAATTCCGTTCATCTTTCTGGGTAGTTCATCTTTAGGAATATTTCATCTTTCCGAGATTCTACTGTAAACAGTTTTCGAATTTTCTCTGCCTGGTATGAGAATTTTGTGGAAAACAGCCCCCAGCACTGAACAGTCAACAAGAACACATTATGAATAGCAGAAGTTTTCACAAGTTTAAGGTACTGTACGTAAATATTTTTTAATTTTTAAATGTTCAATAGTTTAGCCTCATCTACGCAAAAAATCCGGTTGTTTGTTGTTCAGATCAATCTAACTTAAACACACGAGATAGGTGGACCCGGATAAATTGAAAATAGTGCCACAGCTGTTTCTCGGGTAGTTTCGAGATTTAATTAAAAACTTATAGATTACGTGAATGATATCAATTTTTGTAATTTAACTTGACCTATGGTATGGCCGCTTTTGGAGATTCTTTACAATCGTTTCCTTGGCAATCGCCGAGGTCAAAAACATATAATTGTGTCTATTTTCGCCAAAAACTAAAAAGTGAAGGATGTATTTTTTTAATATAATTTCGGTAACTTAAAAATTAACTTATTAATTAAATCAATTAAATGTAAGTTCATGTGAATTAACCACACCCTCTTATAACTTAAGTTATAAGTTATTGAAAAGAAAACGCTTGAAGTGTTCAAAATTCAATAATAAAAGTAAATTTGAGGACAGATACATTTTTTACTTTCAATTTGAAAAGAAAACTGAAGAACTTTATGATCGTTTCATGATTTAGCAAGTGTCATGCTACAATTTTGATTGCAATGTACAATCCGAGAAGGTAATCATCATTATAGCTGAATGTGTGCAATACATTTGTCCAGTATGTATACCGGACACTGACGGCACCGAGAAATTTGTCCGGTTATGGGAGAAAAAAATAAATTGATATTCTTTAAGAAATAAACACAATAGACATGTGGCATTCATTTTATTTTATAAAGGAATTCATTTTTATGTCATAAACACAAATTACCAAAAAATACTAATTTCTGCCTATGACAATCAAGCGTAAAATGACACATACATACATACATACACTTAACATACAAACCTATTTAAAAATGCAATGGGATTTATAAATGCACTTAGTTGTTGGATAACAGGTTCGCGGACAAAACAGCATATGCCGTCAATCGTTGAGGAAATAAGCGGGTTATGACAATTTTAGATATGTTAGGACAAGACGGGAACCCTGACGAGAAATACAGTAAACTTCCATATTCCGACATTATTTTTCCTACCAGAGACAAATTTTCACTTCACTGTAACCAGCGGAATCATTTTTATCTTTATACAAAATTCGCACAAAATAATATAAAATATCTCTCAAAATGCAGGAGATATGCGTGTGTCCTTCAAGCGTTCCCCACCGAAAATCATGTGTCCGCGAACGTGATAATGACGCAAAGGCACACTCTACAGTTTACATTTTTGTTTCGTTCCTTTGCAAAGTGTAAAGACGAGGAGAACAAAACAAATACGAAATAAAGTATGTAAAAAGTTTGCCATACGTAGATGTGTTTTGTCCGTTTAAGAGAGCGACATTCTATTAGCCTTAGTACCTTGGTTCCCTATTGCGAGTGTCAAGTGTCGATCAAAATCTGACATTTGTCGATAGTCGATCGCCGATTGCTAATAAAAGTGGTACATATTATGACGTGTATTTGACTGACAGTAGTACATATGTATTTTGTCGATTAGGTTTTCCCTATCGACCAGCAGTGTGTAGCGAAGGATCATTATTTTTATCATAAGTCTACCATAAGCCTTCATTTTCTAGCTACCTAATGATTATTATTAAGCATTTTTTAGTATAGGCACATCTTAACCCTCGAACCATACTGCAATGTAACTAAACAAGTATAAAATATACGAGTCTCAGCTGAATGTAAGTCTGTTAAAGATTCCCGAAATTCAAATTTATCGACTAAAGCGATAAGCGATAGTAGATTCGCTAATTGACACAACTCAGAGATCTGTAAGCCGAAAAATCTCTTTATTGCATGCGAACACTTCATCTTCAATATACAACAAATTCAATCTACAACTACCGCTATTAAAAATAAAACGTTGCACATTGTTCCTCGACTATCAAGAATCTCACGTATTTGACCATGAACACTAAATTTTCAAGATAAGCGCCAAAATGCATTCCGAATTGCAACATTTGCCCATTTCAGTGGTAAAACAAAAAAATATATATTTGTGTACATATAATCGCACATCTCTTTTGCCTCTCATCCATTCTCAATAGACTAGTAACGAACGAATAATATTCGTCTAGGCAACAACCTAAGACACTCATCATAATCATCATCATCATCAGAAGCAACAACAACTTTCGGCCAAACCATGACTACGACAAACGCAAATACTTGACCCAATTATCAATAAGCCCCAAAAAGAACTGAGGAAAATGTAGAGACAAATTATTATTATTTAAACGTAGGAAGGTGTATAGGAAGCACACAAACCTACTTTTCTGCAAAAAAAAAAAAAAAAAAAAAAAAAACAAACAAACAAAGAGACCAACATGACAGCAAATAGATATGGTGTGGTACACAGAGCATAGAGCACAAAGAAAAAGATACTCGCTGCGAGAACGAAAAGATACAACAGCAGAGGGGAATAGGCTAGCAGTCTATAAACGTGAATACACCCTCGTAGCTCGTAGAGCAGTATATGTATAAATTTTCTCTGTACACTACTCCCAATCAGAATATGCGCTCTCTTCTCCTCTTTTTATGCTATTTTCGACTTGCCAGACTTTTAAAAATCGCTGATTAAGTAAAAAAAATACTGTCGATGAAATTGCTTCTTTAATTTGTGTTTCAAATTTATAGGAAATTTAAATTAAACATTTTAGCATTAGCATTATCGTTGAATAGGAGTTATTCCCACTTTTGCGCTATGCTTACACTTTACGTATTGAGAAGACTTGCGCATACGAGCCCCATACAGACTAACATAGCAAAAAGAATGCGAAACTGTCAAAATACGAGTAATGTTCCCCGGATATCCACACACACACACACACACAAAAAAGAAAAGACAGCTCTAATGGGAATGTCAAAAAATATGACGTCTGAGGTATGACATATGAACAAACCGGTGAACACAAATTATGGTCGTTAAATTTTAACTGCTTACAGTTGCTCTATTCAGCGTTGGTAGATTTCAAACCAGAGTTTTTGTAGGAAAACAATTGGCAGACAGAGAATGATGTTGGGAATATGTAGTAACTGCTTTCATTAGATTTGCTTTTGACTTTGGGTAACTGTCTCAACTACTTTTTTGTTTTCAACTTTTGCATTCACCCCATATCTGAAAGTCGTATTTGCGAGTCGCATACGACTATACTCGTATTTTGTAGTAGTAAATACATTACAAAATACGAGAATGGTGGTATGCGACTCACATATACGACTCTCAGAATCGGGGTGATTGTTAAGGCTCGCAGAAATTGAATATTACACCATTTATGGTTTAGAACAGTAGAAAGCTTGGACTTTTGAAGAGGAGTAATACTGAGTGATCGAAATGCAAGGCTGCCTTTTCTTTTGGTCTGTTTCATTGGGCATTTGAGACATTTCCTGCGCTGGACTATTTCCAATACGGCGACATTACTTGGCCGTTTAAATCATAATCAAAACACAATTTTTACTTGGTTATAAGCAACTTTTCAAAGTGCAAACTAGTGCCAGAAAATAAAGAAAAATTTAAGTGAAATACATATTTAAATTATAAATCACTAGATCACACCAAACAAACTTCTGCCGAATTGGTTGTTACTTCATATTATCTTAACCGTTGTGGTCGCCGTGGCCGTGGTGGTTAGTGCGTTGGACTACCACACAATGCTGCCCGGGTTCAAGTGCTGGCGGGGTCTAACACCTAAGTTTTTTCACGGTACCTACCACCTCTTTCGAATGCCTGACAAGCATCAAAGAGTTTCATTTGTCACGATTGAGCTTCTCAACTCGCCGTTCGGAGTCGGCAAAAAACTGTAGGGGCCCTTCCATTCGTGCAAAAATATAACACGCACACACAAATGGTTGCGAGAAGCAGGCCCAGGTTCACCTCGAGCTGTAGCGCCAACTAAGTAAGTAAGTAAGTTGTTATAACAGAACCCACAAAGGTGAAGGGTTACTGATTATTGGAAAAGAAAGGCCGAAACAGGAGAACAGCCAACATTACAGCTTTTTTTGAAACTATGCCAATACTAGGTTCTGGCTCTAGTGGTGTGTCATCGATTGGTCATAGAATGGCAGGAATAGTGCGGTAATATTTATGAAGCCAAGTTATTTGACCTTCGAATTAAATAAAAAAATATTGTTCTTCTTAAAAGAGTATTGTATTTCCGTTTATCTCTATTTCCGAAGGCGATTTGCAAAGTTTTTGACATCTGTACACACATTTTTCTTTGTTTATTGTTTGTGACAGTCCAATTCAACCTGAATTCCCATAATAACTGTTATTAGCAAATATATTTTGCAGCTTTAAAATGAGAACGGTTGGTTGGTTCTTCTGACACTTTTCACTCACTTGTTCGCTCTGTTCTAGCAACCAGTTCACATTTCTTACTGAACACAGCCAACGAATTAAATTACAGATTAATCAAAGTGACACTAGATAGATAAGTATGTACTAAAGAAAATCAATGCAATGGAATTGTTGAGAGAATTTAGTTTACTTTAAACTAGATTAAAGATGAACTCAATTTTAGTGGGTAGTGAAACGTCTCTATAAACTTGCGAATAGAAAACATTGCGTCAACTAAATATATGTATTTAATTGAAAGTCAAAAACAAGAACAAAAAATTTGACACACATCAGAATACACTTTCATAATCTTGGCAACCCTAAATAAATTGGGGTGGGGCTGACAACTCACTTAGCCGAATGGGAAACTTTCTCTCTCGTTTTTCTTTTTTTTTTGGTAGTAATTTATTTTCTTTTATGGTTTTTTACACAAAAAAAAACAAAACTTCTTTCTGTTTTACTGCCAATTTCCTTTGGAAACACCTAACACATTTTACGAACAACAAAGAAAGTGTTAAAAAAAAAAATGTTCTACCAACTGTGCCAACAATAACGATTTTAGGTACTGCGCAGCAGCAGGAAAATTCAAATGAAAAATGAACCATTTTCTGCCACTGAAAATACGTCGTTTTCGTACATTTTGATAAATTGCATTTTTCAAATAATTTTATTATGATATTTATCTACACACACACACACACCTTTTCACCAATAACTCCTCGTAATTCACATGCACTTATTTTACAGTTAATTCGCATTGTTCAGTTGGTGTAAATGGAAATTCTTTACCTTTTTCCACTTGTTTTTTGAAAAAATAGTATACCGAGAAATATATGAAAATTGAAAATCCTATCACTTGCGAAACGAGCACTCATTTTATCGATGGCTTAACACCAGAAAAACGATGTCAAACTATTTTTTTTATAACTGCACACTACCGGGAGTAAGGGGGTTGATGACCTGAATTTCTGGGAATTTTCTATGCGGATACTGTAATTTACGGACATTTAATACTGAGACACATTTTTTGTTGGTTAAATTCAACTAAAGGAAGAAAATGTTAGGTTTTTTTATTGTCAATATCGCTCGATGACAGTCGAATATTTTTCTGTCGTCATCATGGTTTCAGTTGGTGCAGTACCACAAACGAATTGAATCGTTCGCTCTCCGAGATAGGAGCCGTCTTTTTGGAGAACAAATTCGACAGAACGAGAATGCGCACAACGCTGCGGTAAAGTTATTCAATGGAATGGAATGTAGGTACGGAGAGGTACTCCCGTGCTCACCAGTAATTTAAATAGCAGTCATCTCATATACCGTGGTATTCCCTTTTTTCGAGAGGGGAACCTTTTTGAGGGGCTCCAAGTCTTAAAAAAGAAAAGCAAATTTGAAAGAATATACGCGTTTTTGTTCGGCATTAAATGTTCGAATTTATAGGTTATTTACGTCACAGTGATGACGTGCAAACAAACACTTGGTAGATACTTTTTGGTTCTCATATTGGCATCTAATTAGGATTCTTTACGGAGTACGGAGTCAATGATCTTTCAGATTTCAGAAGGCGACCATTTGCGAAGTATAACTTGTTTTATAAGTTAAATGACTGAATCATTTTTATGATGTCTATGAGTGGTGATTGACATTGGTGGTTGACAATTTGACATAACCTCAAATACTAGGCCTCTATGATATTCGTGTTTTGTGTACCTTAAGTATTCGTAGTTGGTAAGTTGTTATTTTTAAACGAAACTACAGTGTTTACAAAAAATAAAAACTGATAGCCGAAAAATAACCACAAATAGATCGTTTTATCTCAGTACTCAGTGTTTTTGGTTCATTGCATGCTTTTAGTCATATTTCGTGTTTGTAAGTCTATTAAGTTTTTTATTTTAAATTCAGGTAGGTAATCGTTGTACATATATTTGTAAGCCACTGAAATGTTGCTCACAAAAACCACAAACACCAATTTAAATCACTGTGTTCAGTTGTGGACCTCAGCGATTGGTAGCAAGTGAGCCAAATTTGATCTTTCGCTAAAAAGAATTGTATTGTCCAAATCCAAGAATCTCGTGAATCTGAAAACAGTACGCAGCATTGCCAATCTTACAGATTATCTCAGTTTAATCGCAATAGAATAGGCCGTGTTTTAAAGAAATAACATAACTGCAATATGGTGATGCAAAGGGTTTTTTTTTATCAATTTTGTTGGAAAAATGCAGAATTGTTTTTCTTAAACACTGGTGCCTGTAAATGTCTTCACGGCACGCAATTAGAAAGATTGCATCTGAAATAAAGACCAAGCCACGTGCAAATATGAACATCAAAACAGTGTTACCATTATTAAATTAAAGCAAATCGTTACTGCCTTTTCTGTGTTTTTATTTTACTTTGGGATTTTATGCTTTGAGAAGCATAAATGAATTTGAGTATGTGAGTATTGTGAGGGTGTTGCCGCTTGGTTTTTGTTTTTCCCATTTTCTTGTTTTTCTGGGGAAACAGTTAAAATGCATTTTTTTTTGCATTTTGTGCTTTATTTATTTATTTATTTGTTTATTTCTTTCTTTCTTTTTTCTTTTCTTTAGGTGGCTCTATAGCTCGGGGTGAACCTAGGCCTGCTTCTCGCAACCATCTGTGTGTGCGTGTTATATTTTTTCACGAACGGAAGGAACCTACAGTACTTTGCCGAATCCGAACGGCGAGTTGAGAACATTCGAAAGAGGTGGGAACTGTGAAAAACTTTTTTAGGTGTTGGACCCGGGCTGGGATTGAACCCGAGCAGCATGCGTTGTAGTCCAACGCACTAACCACCACGGCCACGCGATATAAATGTTGGGTGCAGAAACGAATAATGAGTACGGAAACGAATAGTGATTATTTTTTATGGCTTTGAGCTCATATATCGTAAACTTAATGTTCTGCGATACAAAATTTATACACCAAAATACTCGAAAAAAATGCGCCTTACACTCAGAGAAAAAAATCCTATAATGGATCAATAGTACGACTATTAATTTTATGGTACGCGAAATAATAGGTTTTTCCTATTATTTCAATAGTTCTTATGGTTTTTTGTACCATTGATTGCTCAACAGAATACCATCATTGAATTAATAGGATACATTATTAATTTAATACCGAATTTACTATTATTTTAATGGTATTGTAATAATATATTGAATAGTACAATCTTATTAATTATTAATAAGATGTGTCCTTTTGAAAATAAAATGAAAAACTTTTCATTCAATATTGGAACACGTTTGATTTCTGTTATAAAAAAATATACTATTGAAGTAATATGATCATAACATTAAACTGCAATATTTGCGTGGAAATTACAAAGCGTTTAAAAAAAACTGTAAGAAGCGAATTTTTTTCTGAAGAAAATCTATTCGCGGACATTCTTTGGATGGGTGGCGTTTTTCATTCTGTCTGTATACGTAGAAGTGTGTGTTTCAATTTTAAGTGAAAAATTCAGTTATAATAAATAAGTGCAAAAGGTGAGTTTTTTTATTATTCCTCTGTTTTTTATTATTATTATTGTTTTAATGCTATTGAGCACATTTTTACAAATGCATAATACATATTGTTTCTTTATTTTTTTTTATAGTATGTATACTATTATTATGCATATAATATACTATTAAATTAGTATTTAACAGTATGCATACTATTGCTTTTATGGTATTTATGGATTTCTTAGTACGAATTAATAAGGTACCTATATGAAGGAAGAAGAACTGACACGGTCAATAACATTTTTGGAATATGCCCTAATCTCCACTTACTGTAGATTTGCTAAAATCTTCGGTAAGTATACCCTTTTCCTCATTTATTTGCATGCTTAATTTTATAATAATGTTTGTTTAAGTTTTTCGTTCATTTGTTTCGTTTTTTATTTCTTTTTTTATATCATATTTCTCTTATTTTTACATTAGGATTATTATTTAAAGAAAATGGGTCGTGCACTATGTCCTTTTGGCAATCGGTAAATTTACCCGTCAAAATCTGGAAACAAGAAAAATCTCTAAGTGGTAAGGTAATTTCTTTGTTCGATTGGTCGTCCTCTTTAATTATAAAATAACCCACTTTTATACAGGAATCCCTCATTTCTACAAAGAAAGAAGACACAATTATTTAGCTGTGTCACAGCAATGAGCCATGGACAGAAGTAGAAGAGAAATGGGAAGCGGTGGACAAATAGAAAAATAATTGGTAAATAATATTAGTAGTTAAGATATTATAACTTATTTTTGTAGTTAGGTATTACCTTAAAAAACTGTGAAAAAAATCGGTTCAGAATAAAAATTTAAAGTTAAAAACGGAAAATTTGTTTTCACTTATTCATTTAAGGGCATTTACTAAGGGCTTTATTTTATTTTCAGCCAAGTATTGATATGAAATGAATATTATTAAAATGTAAGTATCAGTGGATATGTGCGACTTGTACAAAATAAATCAATCATTTTAATAGTAGGTACCATCTGCCTTAATAGCTTTAATAGTACGCGTTCATATAATTGTAATGGTATCACCTGATTAATCCAATGGTATATCCTTTAATTTGTTGCAATTATATGAACTATTGTTTCAATATTAAAAACTAATTAAAACTATAGTATGCGCAGAATTGATTTTATAACATGATCCCACTGAGTCAATAGTACTACTCCTTTAAAATTAATGTTGAAAAGTAATAGTCTTAATAGTATATTCACCTATTAAAATAATAGGAGATCCTATTACTTTTCAATCGTATGTACTATTGATTCAATATTATAAAATAATTAGATTAATAGTCTAAAGGTACTATAACTTCAATGGTTTTTCAACTATTCTAATAATAGGAAACATACCATTGACCAATTTTAATAGTAAAATCACATTGAATTAAAAGGAATTCCTATTAAAAATATAGTATTTTTCTCTGAGTATACAACATACTAAAATTTCATATTAATTGAGGTGGTATCCATTTTGTAATAATAATAATAAATATATAATAATAAAATAAAAAATAAAAAAAGTAATAGGGGTATTTATTTCGTTAAACAAATTGTGTATTTTTAAATCAGCAACTGGTCACCCTACGGGTCCGATTTGCGGCGAAATATCAGCAATAATCGATTTATACTACGGCAACCCAGTCACAGCTTAAAAAAGGGATCGGTTTATGCAAGCTATTGCAACCAGACTGAGAGGTAAACGTCCTATATTCCCTGTACTGACGATTCGGTTTGTAAAGAGTATAGTTCTGCTGTCGATTGTTTGAAGACTTATATTTTATCATATTTGTGTGCAAAGAGTTGGGCTTAATACAATTATTTCCCTAAGCAATCGGGCACTGACTGACTGAATTGAGCTCACAACCTAAGCGTGGTACGCTAGCTGGTGAGACCATAGAGGCGTGCACCATGGTACTAGAATATCATATCGTATTATACTCGTACGTATGTATTTCAATTTATAAGCCATGTCCCGCAGGCCAGCTGTGATTCGCTTGTTATTTAAAGTCTTGTCTATCTACTTTGTCAGCTGTCAGCTACACAAGTTCCGAAAAAGACACAATAATTAAATGCTTAACTGCCGTGGAGGTTGTGCTATATTCAGCTATCTTACTTAGAGGCCTATTTTAGTAAAATCGATAGCAGAAATGTCTATATAGTGTTAAAAGGCAGGCTTAATTTAGGTTCTTAGTAAATAGCGATGAACTTTAATTAAATCAAGCTGCAGCAACTTTCTGAAACAGGAGAACGGAGTATATCTGAAGATTACCTCAGCTTTACCATGTCTTCTAACCAATCAACCTATCTATTGCTCAGCAATAGGTTGAGCGTAGTTTATATACACTTATGTATATATTTTTTCGATGATGTAGGCCGCAAGCAATTCACATGAAAAAATTCAGCCAAAGTTTTTCCTGCATATGTACCTAGACATCCAAAATCAGTTGTATTACTGATTTTGTCTGCTTCTGCGGCTAAGGCACCTACAGGTATGTTAACAGCAAGCTATGTAATTAGATACGAGTATCTAAATTAAATTATCGTAAATTAAACCAAATTAAATTATAAATATCGGAATTATGTATATTAAGGGGCTTTGAAATTGTTAATTCATTGTGTTTATTGGATTTGAGACTAAGGCCCATTTAGAATATAATTAGACCTTAGTACACGTCTAGCTTCTGCTCCCTTGTCTAGAATACCTAGGTGCAGAATTTTTCAATACAAATGAACCATGACCTAATTTAATGAAACACTTAGCTTTTTAATAGCATGGCTGATGAGATGATATGTACATGTCTGTTGCCTTTTTCCCTTGATTCACCTAATTACACAAGGAAGTTATTTAAACTTTATCTGAAGAAGAACTTTATTGATTACAGTTTAGTTCTCTATTTTATGTATTTTGATGTTTAAGCTATTAATCAGCGAAGATTTAAGGCCTGCAGTAATCTTTGTATGTGTAACTAGTAAAACTAATCGGCGCAAATTCATAGTCAGCCCATGAATAATGCCTATGGCCGACTTTAGTTAAAGCCATCACTAAATAAAAAAGCCGGCTATAACTCTGCGTTATTCATAAACACATTCCTGCCTGTGTATTAGTTAGTATCGACATTGGTATGTTTTTGTAAAGTGATTTGAACGAACAAACCCAAACAACAAAATATTATATGAGAAATTTAGAGCCGACTCTAATTATTTCAAGTGATGTTTGGCTCATTTTAAATTTCGAGCCGGCTATAAGTTTAAAGTCGACTATAAGGTGACTATGAATCGCAAAAAGTACATTTTAGGTTATGTAGGTGAATAAATTCTTTTAGAGCCCCCGCACACTACAGACTTTCTATCGGCCGATAGTTTGGTCGGGTTAGAATGGTTAGTGCGCACACTAGACAAACAATCGGCCGACTGTTCTCGAACGATTTGCTATTGCTAGTCGTTTAACACATTTTGCAGAGAATAGTCGCTTAATGGTAGTTAACAAAAAATGTTCCAGAGATTTAATCATTGCTTTACGCTCAAATATGTCCATAATTCCATATTTAAATACGAGGAAATATCCAGAACTTAAAGAAAATAAATTTTAAACTCAGAGCAAACAGAGCTTTCGAAAAAATCGGCCGACTTTATAGTCTGTAGTGTGCGCACGTAGAAGAACGCCGTACTGATTAAGAAGTCGGCCGATAGTTTGCCGATACTTTAGTTTGAAGGCAATCGTGTAGCCTATCAAACTTATTTATCGGCCGATATCGAATCGTTGTAGTGTGCGCACTCTCATATATTTTCATACTGATTAAGAGCCCGACTAAACTGTCGGCCGACAGAAAGTCTGTAGTGTGCGGGGGCTCTTAATGTCGGCTTTATCTGACTATGAATTTGGGCCATTAATTTTTCATTTATCCGAAAAACAGTGTCTTTACAACTGGCGGTTAAATAATGGTGACATTATGACTTCTGAGGGTTGTGTTCTAAAAAGGAAAAGCGGAACCATTGTAAGATCACACCTATGTCTGTCTGTTACAACTTGAAATTTGGCATAGTAATATTTTTGCTAACCGATATATTATCTATCATACTCAAAAATACTATAAACAAACTACGCAGTGTCAAAATGTTAAATCGGAAAAGGGATTTCAGAATAAGTTTTTTTTTTTAAGGGAAACTTTTAGAGTTATTGCCGAAAAGCTCTTCGATAATACATATTATGTATAATCAAACGGTACGGAACTCCTATGCGTGAGTCCTACTACCGTCTTTTTTATATAGTACTAGCTGACCCGTGATCGCCTTGCTTCGTCCACCTTCAACTAATTAATTCCGCCGAAAATGGAGATCATAATAGTAAAACCGCATTTAAATCCGTTTAGTGGTTCTAGAGATAATCCTGTACATACAGACAGACACATTTTTGGGACTTCCTTTTATACTATGTATAGAAGATAACCTTTCCAGCTAACGTTTATTTTACTAATACAATCCTTAAGGGAATATTATTTATCAAAAATAACACACAACAGGACTAACTGGATGCGTTTTACTTGGAAAACTTCGCAGCTACATATTTGATTAGTTTATACATTTTGTTGTTTAATTCTATTCACAACGTTGGAAGCTGATTTACTCAATATCGTCAATCAAGCTTAACAGTTAACAATCCTAGGGTTTGTACCATAAGTAGTACAAATGTATTTATACGTAATTAATTACCTGCATATGTTTACTTTGGAAGGGTCGCATTAGAGCTGATAAAGCAGGACCTACACTATATTGATATTATCATAGGTAAATAAGAAATAACTAAGTATAATTAGATCCAAATTGGTAAAGCGTAGTCGTGCATCTCCGCAAGCGATAATGAATAATTATAATTTAGTTCTATGTTGGATTTCTGCTGATACTACTGTCTGCATAACTGTCTTGTTATGGCGAACAATCAGACTGTGTATGCAAAAGAAGAGCCATCTATAGAATTTGAAATATGTACAACGTCTTCCAATTAGCACGGTAACAGTCAATTGTTCAGATGGCGTAATTGTGATTAATGCAACCACGCCTGTTGAGCACTGACTCTGACAGTTAACAAATTGGCACCTTGATTTGGATTACTTCGGGCTCATTATTTACTGGAAAGACATTGCGCTGTATTGGGATAGGAGTGTCTCTCCAATGATTATTTTCGAAGTCAACCAGAAAGTACAAATAAAATATGTATAAATATTAGCAGTCCTAGGTAGATCCAAGCCTAGCTACCCGCAGCTATTTGTGTGTGCGCGTTATATTTTTTTCACGAATGGAAGGGACCTACAGTCTGCCGTCTCCGATTGGCGAGTTGGGAAGTTTTTCATGACAAATGATGCTCTTGAATGCTTGTCAGGCATTCGGAAGAGGTGGGCACTGTGAAAAACTTTTTAGGTGTTTGCGGCGGGATTCGACCTCAAGACCGCTGGCTCAGTAGTCCGACGCACTAACCACTTGCGCTACGGTGCTCAGAAAGTACTTACATGCATACATAAAAAGAACATGCTTGCAACTATGATGCAGCTGCTCTGCAATATTAACATACATAAGTCTGTACATAAATACAGTGAACTACAAATAGCAGTACATAGATCTAAATTGACAGTATGAATTCTGATAGAGGCCAACCATTTAGGGAGTCGTTGGTCGTTGGAGGTTGACCCGGATAAAGAAGGTCCTTAAAATGAAAGACTCGTTCGACATGAAAAGAAACGTTCATGCGGTTAAAGCTGATAATATTAGCTCTAGCGAATTGGGGAATTTGTTGCGGCAGAGTCCAAATTAAAAATGCCAAGAACACTCTTCTTTTGTTCAGGAAAAATGTCCGAAAATGTATGTGATCCTGATGTGTATATGTATCAACTTTTAATTCATTTAAGAAGCCTTGGCATTAAGGGGCTCTATCTCGTTGGCAGCGCATATCCTGTTTACTTCATAAGAACCTCTTAAGCCGTCGCGGAAGAAAAGAAGCCGTAGACGTTTTTATATTATTAAATATATTATAGATCGATAAAGTATCCCAAAACAGAGACAATCATAAGCACCACGACGACGACGTCCCAAATAATGTAAAAGATTAGAAATGCACTATGGCCTTATAACGTTTTACGTGACGTGAATCGTAACATATGATTCTCAAGTCACACGACACCCACGAGCCACGAGCCACGAGCCCACGGCATCATCTCATTATGAATTCCAAGAATGATGACAGTTGAGATTTGACAAAAAAAAAAAAAAAAAAAAAAAACGATATCAGCTGTGAACTGTGAAGCACAGCTATCTTCACTTCTAAAAACAACCGGAGAAAATTGCCAGCGAATCGTGAATGGTAAACGGAAATACCAATAATAATTATAATAGATAAAATAAAGAAAATCATTTAACATTTCTAAAGTCGTGGTTGGCTGTCATTGGAGTTGTTAGCTGATTTTTTCGCAACATTACTATTATTTCGTTCCAAATAACAAATCAATATTATTTATTTCGTTGCTGGTAAACTACGACCTAAAAAACAAATAAAACACGCAATATTTTCTTATTTTATTTTGCTTTACTCACATCTATACCGAACAAAGAATGACAATTAAACCCTAGCGACCGCCAACAGTTGTGTTATCACGATTTTCGTTACCATAACGATACATACGCCCGCAAATTAATATATACTCGCAATAATCTTGCTCTTCTGATACGCAAGGTAATAAGAATATAGTTATGCATAATAACAAATCTCAGGGGTTGATGTAGGAAATTTACATTTTTGCCTCGGCTGCGTATAATAACTTCCATATTATGTGCGGTTGTGCATAAATATACCTAAAGATGGATCGAAGAATTTATTGACAGAAATCATGCACTGATCGAAGCAAAGGGAAGGCAATTGAGCTTTTTTCCAGTCCAAAAATTTGATAATGATATAATATGGGCCTTGACAATAAAAGAACGAGATCATCGCAGCAAATAACATAGGTAGGTTAGGTAGCAGTACACTTAGGCATAGGATCTTGGGGAATGTTTTTCCCCGCTGCTCATGAGAACCATTTAGGTTGAGGGGTTTATATAAAGTTTATACAAATAAAGCGAAATAGGCTTCTAGTCTTTTTGTGCTAGGTCACTGAAATTCCACAAAAGTAATTTGAAAGGATGCCAAGCCTAGTTGCGTGCTGGCCTATAAGGACAAAAGGTAGTTAGAGCGGTTTGGATACAGTCTAGGCCACATCTGTCTGGGGGCAAGGCAAGTATAGATGGTACAAGATCCCAAAAAAAAAAAAAAAAAAAAATGTATAACACGATCAACCATGAGAAAGAGATTGTGGATTGTTGTGGAGTTTTCAACAAGACAACTATCAGAAGCACACCTCGAAGATCGGGGAGTTAATATTTTGGATTGGCCTACACAATCCCGTAGAGAATTTGTGTATTATTTTAAGCCATTGGATAAATAAGCAATATAGCAAGTGTGATTAAAAAAAAAATTGCAAATGTTTTGCACAATTTGCAAATCAATTGATTGCGCAACGTTAATAAATAAACTGCGCACTTGCACCCACCTTATTCCTTGCCAGACCGATCGAGCAACTGGCAAATGACATTGTTTTGTAAGGTCATCAACCTTTTGGGCACCACTGTCATACAAAAAAAGTAATCCCAAATAAGCGAACAATGTTGTCGCGCCGGTTCGTCTAACACTTCTTCGGCATAAGTTGCGATACAAATGCGTAAGCAACAGAAGTAACATCACTTTCTGGCTATAGGTCAAGGAACTTGCGAATGCGAATCACTGCAATGTCGCAAACAAAATGTTTGAAATCAATAGGTTTTTTTTCCTTTTATGCTAAAACAGAATATATGACAAGTGCGTACCTACGTACCTACAAATCGTTTTCTGCTTTTTTGTGCATACAAAATACATGTAGGTATGACCTAAATTTTCCGAATATACATAACAAGTTAAAACAAATATGTAATAAATAAATGTCAGTGTCGCAGGAAAATTTGGCCCATGAAATACCACTTGACTTGAAATCGATTACAAAAGGGGAAATACTATATGCAATTCAAGTATCATCGCCCATAGCGACGACTTAATTAATTAATTAGTCATTTTTCAGATTGTGTGAAGCACAGTCGCAATGCACTTTGCAATGTTAAAATCAACACTTTCATTATTAGCAATAAGAATTATTATTATATTTATATTCAATGCCCTTCAAGCAGTTACACTGGAAAATGTTAATTTTTCAGCTTGTTGAAAAAAAAAAAGTATATAGATACATAATATGTACATATATGTATATACTTCACAGAGAACGGGAAAAAGGTAGAATCAGTTGGTTTTTTTTTCTTCTAATACGAAAAAAGGACGACTATATATATATATTCCTATTACATTTCGATACTCGATTTTCCTGCAGGGACAAAATTCACGACAAAGAGAGATGGCACTAATTCTTGCATGACAGCGATAATTCTTGTTCAATAGAAAGTAATCGCAAAGCCCTGAGAAAACCTTAAAAATCTATAATTTCTCAATTAAAAATTCCAAATCCATCAACTAATTAATTAAATTATTTCAAAAATCAACAAGAATTCTCCGAAGAGCATTTCTGACAAATTTCGTTAGTCGCCAGTCGCCACATAGAAACCGAGGAGAACGACACCATGCACGTTAAACCATTGCACATATAATTGCATCTCACTCTTTTTTTCGTTCTCCTTCAAGAAAAGCGATGTGCGAAACTTTTTTTAAACGTCATGTTTCACTATTTCCAGTACAATTATTATATTTAAACAAAGTAACTAAGCGGACTTTCCACTCAAAAACTACAAAAAGATATTCTTCAATCTTCGTATATTAATTTTCATACTCAACCGCAAGTAAAGGATCGAGAAGAGATAAAAGACACTCGTTCTTTCTCGTTTTATACAAATTTTTTTTTATCCATAGAAAGAGGTGTAGAGCAAAATGAATATCGCAACAGCAGCAGCGCACCACACCATTTACACCACTACCACTTCATTCAAAGCACTTTCATTTCATATATCGAGAAAAAAAGATTTTTTTTCTTCGCTATAATTTGATTTTTTTCCTTCTTTTTTCACAGAACATTTGATTTAACAATATTTCTACGCCAATTTAATAATTTAACACATTTCAAATAAGTTATCATCACTTTTATGGGGAGACGAAAAAAAAGCAAAATTTCCTGTTCCTCGACTTTGCACACGTTCACACATCACGACGAGTTCTTTCTTTTGGTTTTCGGGGAACAATTTTTAGCTGGGAAAAGGAAATTTTTTTTCTTTCGATGTTTTCACTGATATTTCACTTGAATTTACCCGTATTTGAGGTGCAGCGAGCCGGAATTCAACGGTTGGGAATCCAATTTAGATAACTTTGTTTGATTGCGGAATTATGGAGAACGCGAAGAATTAAAAAAAATGAACGAAGATCCAGCACATAGATGAGACCCACAGAGAGAGTAAAATACCAACCTCTATATTCTGTAATATGGCTGCCACCACAGGCATTGCCCGTCATGGGTGCCAACATTGGGATGGTAACAATCGAAATTCGTTGAAAAATGAACTCGAAATGAATTGTTGACGCAGTCCAACGCATGGGTGAATGTGCGTGGGCATAGAAAAAAGTGACGGCATTGTCATTTGTAGTAAAATTGCATTTTCAAATACAGGGATGGCATTCTATATATAAATAAATAAATTTAATTTTTTTTATGGACTTTATTATTAAATTGAAACGGAAATTCAATAATTAGTTAATTGATTTTAAGAATTTCATATTTTGCTAAAATTAATGAAAATCAAAACTACTATTCTTCCGTAAAAGAATTAGAAAATATATTAATTTTTTCAGTGTCTTTTGTGGAGAAATTTTAATTTGTCGTTCGCAATTTTGAAACTAATAGGGGCAATCCGAAACTTAGATTCTTGCTAATGCAGTAATCTAAAATCTAAGTTTCGGAACGCCCCTAATGACAAAATATTTAGTCGACAGTTCAAATGTCAAAAACGTAATTTACTTTCTATTTTCGCTCTGAAATTGTTTGGAGAAGTGTGATTGCAGCTCAACAAATGAATTTTTTAATGAAAAGAAGAACAAAAACAAACTTCCAAATATTAATGGACGACTAAGAGGATGAACGATTTGCAGAGTTCGTTCGTCGATTGTATATGATATATGAACTGCATGAAAAATTAAAAAAATTAAAATACCCCTTCATAATTGACTTAAATTTTCATTTTTAGGCGTTTTTTTTTTTTCAAATCTATATACGACTCAGGTGAAGTGAATGTTTGTACCATCCAAGCAATCTATAATCCCAGGAATCTCTTATTATTCAAAAACGAACAATGTTCTTCTTCCATCTGCGTACAGTGCAGTTTAGTACACTTTGAACAGAATTGGTATTGCAAAATATGTAACATCTCGCCGAGAACTTTGCTGACTGTGGATCTACCAAGGCCAAGATCAAAATCCTTTTCCGCTGACCTTTGATATTTGGGCAAATGAACTCGAAGTGGATTCCAAAAATTCGAACTCACTCGGAATGCAGAACACTGAATTCCATTTCGAGTGGAATCCAAATTCGATTTCAATCCACTTTCACTCGAAATGCAGATTAGGGTGGTATTTATTAGTTTTTAAACTCTAAAAGTATGCAAAAAGCATAGTGGTTGTTTTTTTTTTTTTTTTTGGGAAAATTACAGTTCGAGTTAGTTATATTTGAAAAGTAATTCCTTTTAATATTTATAATAAGAAGCGTATGGTCTAAAATGTTAAGAATAAAATCGACAGGTTTCTCGGGGCGCTATAGGAGCGTCAAAGCCCATTTTGTCAGAATATTGAAATAAAAAAAAAAAAAAATGGAAAAATGTTGTACCTAATGTTTTTTATTTCTTAAAACCAACCCCGTTTGCGAGTTCGTATACCGTGAAATCCTGGTGATATCCCATATTTGCAACCTTGACCTTAGACAGCGACTTGTGAAAATAGTGTACATTTTTTTTGGTTAATTTCTTTGATCAGTAACATAATGCAAAACGTTGGTAGTACCTTCCACGTTCCACCAATCGTGATCGGCAAATTTGAAACCAACTTATTGTAGGTTACTTTGTTTATTTTTGTTGTTTATTTTTAAGTTATATCCTGTAAATTTTCCATTATTTTAAGTACTATAGAAGACTAAGTCTTATTTGTACATGCTTAAATAAATTGAATTGAATTGAATTGAATTGAACTTAATTGTTCAAATTTTGAAGGCACTAATTTATTTCCAGGGTAAGGTCAAAATGTGCAACAGAAACGCATTGAACAACAAAAAATGGGGGGGGGGGGGAAATGAAAAGCTGCCGAAAGAAATTTCTTGGGCTAAAATTCGCAGCATGGGAAAATTGTGTACTATCTCGTTAGCTCTCTTATGTGAAAAATTACGAAAAAACTTCGTACGGGAACAGGATTTGACTGATTTTCGTAGTTTTCCGCAGTTTTGGACAGGTATGTGAACAAACGAACAATTTCCAATTTTATTCTTTTTTCGTTTGGGCTTTCAATACATTTTACAATCATTTCATTTATAGTGGCCTTGAGCTCTCGAATGTAATTTTTTCGTTTTTTAAATAGACCAGCCGTTTTCAGTCACTTTCAAACCCGCAGGGCCGCAGTCAAAGGTTAGGCTTTGAAATTAATGGAATTCGAGTAATGACTGAAGACAAATTTGCTGAAATGAAAGAGTTTGCAGAAAAAATTAACTTACCTTGTTCAAATAGTGACTTTCGTAGTGTCACTGTGTAGCTCTAACCAATACAATCTTCGTTGGCGCATGGCTTTGGTCAATTTTGAGCTATTCGCTGGTCTCCTACAGACCACGGAGTTTTCCTTAACTCAACGGTTAAGAGTTCTCAACGATATGTATGTCGGAAACGACTTCGTTTAGATCCTATAATATGCAGTGTACTAGAACTGTACCTATTATTTGGTATATTTGGTGACAGTGAAAACTCCAAGCAGTTGTTGCACACGTCGAAATGTGGATTATTTGGAAATCATGTTTACATATTTTTGTAACTTTACTTATTTCTGAGAGGATTTTACCCACACTTTTCGAAAATTTACAATCAATGAATTTTGGTGTAGAGTACCCCACCCAATGCTCATATTGTCAATACTTTTTTCATAGCTTCCACCTTCGAAAAATTGTAGAGCGCAGGCAAACTTTGTTATTGCAGGATTGGCAGATGAAGGGTGAATTCGTAAACGTCAATTCCATGACGATGATCACGATAAAGAATTAGAAAACGTTTTGGTACGTCCGTCAACAATTAGTTTTAGTTTAGTATGTTTATTTAGCAGAACTCTGCTATTTAAATTCAATTTAACAATTTTTAACAATTCAAACTTAAAATCTATATATACAATTTTTTTTTTTTTTTTTATTAATTCCATTAGTTTGTATAAGGATAATTACTTTTTATAGTTTCATTTACATATCTTTTAAATGTTTTTAAATTTGTTTCATTCTTTGCTCTGTCCGGAAGTGTGTTAAATAACCTACAGCCTTTATACAAAATGCTATTTTGGGTAATTTTAATAATTTTAAAAATTAATAATTCGAAAACATATTGCCACTGCAGCTGATGGCAAAACATCGTGCAAAGATTCGATTTTATTTCAATGCATTTACGTCACAATACTGCAAATAACCATCGCAACTATAACGAGATCGTCGTTTGACGTTTACGAATTTACCCAAAGGCTTTTATTTTGCTCAGCACATATGTTAAGCAAAGGCTTCTTTACTAAGTCTAAAGTATGCAATGATTCTAATAAAATCGGAATGGTTAGTTTGAAGCTTTTGTTGTATGACTGTACTCATATCTGCACTTCCAAGGGATTGGAATTGTATCGAATCGTTCTTCTTAATCTGGATATTCTTCAAAGAATAGCTCGTAAACATTTAGATAAACATTTCTTTAAAATTCACCACCGATGTACAGTACCAGTCCATTTCGAAGTGAAAGTCCATTGAAAATTTTATCAAAAACGAAAAATACTGACGACACAAAATAATTCTTTAAACATTTTTATTGGAATAAAAACATAAGTATTTTTCTTCATAAAAAGGTTTAATTCTATAAAATAGAAAACATACATAATGGAAAAAAAAACTTGGAAAATCATTGCAGTCAAAATCAAAGTGGGTGGCTGTGGCGTATTGGTAGTCGTCGTCGCTTGTCACGCTGAAGGTTCACGGTTCAAATCCAGATATCGCTGAAACATTTATTTCTTACAAAATAAAAATATGTTGATTAGTTTCACAAGTTAATGTCAAATAACCTACTGCGAAGGCATAATACTGGCGGTAGGGGTGGTGGTATGGCTGATGAAATTGATCGCACAAACAATAATAGGAAACATCTGGAAAAAACTTTTGTGAATCATAAGCAAGGGCAAAAACTTTCAATAATACATACACAAAAACTCTCCAGTTTCAGTTATACTGGACACCATCATAGAGTTAGTTGCTTATCATTATGCTACTCGGTCTCTCGTTCTTGTTCTCCATGTGCTCGCGCTGTGTGTTAACATTATAAGGGTATTTATATCCCCTTTAGCGTGTGTAGATTTAAAAAAAAAAAATCAAATTTGAATTTGGTCATGATACCATTTTATTCAAAATGAAGGTATTCATTTAATTTGTTTATGAAAATTTAGTATTTTATACTAAAATCCGTTGCTCTGAATGACTTCCATTCTATCAGTAGTCGACAAAGTATTAAAAGAAGTACTGGCAAAAAGACTCTATGGGTACGTGGAGAAGTACAAAATTCTAGAGAAAAATCAGTTCGGATTTCAAAAAAATAAGAGCATTAATCGATTGCTTGGAGATTTCGCCGATAGATTGTATTCCAGCCTACATAAAAGTCAAAACTCAGTAGCCTTGTTTATAGATTTTAAGAAGGCGTTTGACACACTGAGCCAAAAGCAAATACTGAGACAGCTGGAAAAAATAGGAGTGAGAGGCATGATTTTCGAATTATCTACACAATAGAAGCTTTAAAGTAAAAATAGCAAATCACATAAGTCAAAGCGAAAAAGTAACATATGGTGTTCCACAATGATCAAAATTGGGCCCACTTCTTTTTTATTCACCCCTATCATTAAATCCGACGGATCTGAGATTCCCTTCACTCATTCGGTTCACATTCACCTATCGTCGTGATCATTAAATCCCCCGGATACGCTACTTTATCTACATCCTTTTTTATGTTTTCGAAATCAGCTGTTTTCTGATTTGACACTTGAAAAGGCGATTGTGGAGTGAAAACAAAAATCTAAGGAATAAAAAATAATAAATAAATACTTTTTTGGTTTTACTTTAAGCTTTTGTTTGGCAATATTTCGCATTCCAATGTCGTGTTTCATTTATTTTATTTATAAAGTTCAACGTTTCTTGTATATATTTATTTACATTTATTTCCATTAAAATGTTTTTGTTTTGGTCGCATGTTTTGTCAAATGATCTGTGCATTCTACGTATGCCTGAAGTTTGTTCATCATTTGTTTGTTTCTGCACGTTCAACATGCAAAGTTTTTGGCAGTGACCAGGTCAACTCTGTGCCAATCACCCCTATCATTAAATCCGACGGATCTGAGATTTCCTTCACTCATTCGGTTCACATTCACCTATCGTGCGTCGTGATCATTAAATCCGCCGGATACACTACTTTATCTACATCTCTTTTTATGTTTTCGAAATCAGCTGTTTTCTGATTTGACACTTGAAAAGGCGATTGTGGAGTGAAAACAAAAATCTAAGGAATAAAAAATAATAAATAAATACTTTTTTGGTTTTACTTTAAGCTTTTGTTTTGCAATATTTCGCATTCCAATGTCGTGTTTCATTTATTTCATTTATAAAGTTCAACGTTTTTAGTACCTATGTACATTTATTTCCATTGAAATATCGTTGTTTTGGTCGCATGTTTTGTGTAATGATCTGTGTACTTATTCTACGTGTGCCTGAAGTTAGTTCATAATTTGTTTGTTTCTGCACTTTCAATGTTCAAAGTTTTTGGCAGTGGCCAGGTAAACTCTGTGCCAATACCATTCTTTTGAACTTCTGCCGCATGTTCTATATCCTCCATCTTCAAACTACTCTTGGGGCTGATCTTGAAAAGCGGGGCTATACGACAACTTCATTCCCTTTACATAACTTTGGCGACTTTTGACGATACGCGTCGAGTTCAGACTTGAACATTTATACACACTTATCCTTCCCGATTTGTGACAACACCAGAGAAGATTAGAATTCTGTCCCATTCGCATTTCATTGCATTGCATTCTGTCGTTTGGTTATGGCCGAATATAAGATCGATCCAATGGTGGATGTTATGCTGCACTATTTCTGATTCCATTTGTTTGTTTCTGCACTTTGAACGTTCAAAGTTCTTGGCAGTTAAAAAAATGCTAGCCAACACCAGAGCAAAAGCACCAGATCCGCAACGATCTCTTCGCGGATCTGAAACGTCAAACTTTGTATGGAGAGATTCGATCCGTTCGTTTTCAATGATCAAGTGAAAAGTTGTTCACATTACCGACAAGTGGACGATTCCTTCGAACGGATTCAATGATACCGATTTTCGAATTTTCGTGAATCATTCCCCCCGGCGGATTTAATGATAGGGGTGATTATATATGTGAATGAGTTGCTCTCAGTACTAAAACACGCCACGGGTTATGCATACGCGGACGACACAGCAATTGTAATGAGCCACAGAAGCGTTGAGGAAGCTGTACGAGTGATGCAAATAGAGCTTAATGCAATCACAACTTGGTGTCACGACCACGGGTTGGTTTTCAATGCACAAAAAACTAAAGTTATGCATATTCGCCCACCCCACATTCCAAAATTTAAAATAAACCTTAAAATGCATGAGCACACGTGTTTGCACAGAAGTGGGGGGCAAAGGTACATAAACGAAGAGGACGAGTGCTCCATGTACATTGAAAACATGTCAACGCACAAATATCTTGGAGTGATAGTTGACTACAACTTTAAGTGGAGCTATCACATAGAAGACTTAATAAAAAAGCTCCGAAAATCAGCGTATGCACTTTTCCACCTAAGCAATCTCTGCACATCTACTGTGCTTAGACAATGCTATTTTGGATTGGTGGACAGGCAGTTAACACCAGAAGAACACAACAGCATTTCTACGAAATACCGAGGTTCTGCAACGAATATGGACGCAGGAAGTACGATGTCGCAGTCCCCACGGTCCTTAACGAGCTCCCAAGAGAGTTTCGCAACTTACCAAAAAATTAATTGTTAAAAGAAGTAAAAAAAATGTATCGAAGTATATAATTGTTCACATGTATGTATCTATTTAAATATTTTTTATATAAGATTTTTTTTGGTACCAAGAAAAAAAAAAAAAATTAATAATGTTAAACTTGAAATTTTTGTAAAATTCTTAATTTGTTTCTAGTTGTTATTCATTGTTCCTAATTGTAAATTTATTAATAGACTTAAAGGATTCTCAACATTAAATGTAATAAATAGGTGTGAACAGTCTTCTGCAGACAAGCCCTTCAGGCTTTGCAGATACACAACTTTATGTTACAATATTTTTTTAATCATTGAATAAATACAATACAATACAATACAATACTCGTAATCGGCGTTCGATGCATGGGTATCAAACTGTGAAAAATTTGGATGCGAATGGCGTCCCACTGCTTTTGAAGCTCTGTCCAAGCCATTTGCATATTTTGCCGTCATTCCAGAGGTATTTTTGAAACCAAGATAGACCACAAGTGCTCTATCGGATTTAAATCCGGAGATTGTGATGGCCATTCTAAAAAGGCTGTGTACTGAGAAAACCATTCGCGATTCGGCATATGTGCTTGGAATCGTTGTCTTTTTCTGCCAATTGGTGCAAATTACCCATCAGTAGCTCTGCATATCTGACTTCGATCATTATCCCATCTAGTTTAAAAGTCTGCCAACACCAGATCAGGAGAAGCAACCTCACACCATTATTGACCCACTTCCGTGTTTCATCGTTTGTTGAACACACTTTGAATTAAGACGATCTGACTGGCGTGGCGGCACCAAACTCTTTTATCCTTTCCCATTTCTGAGTTCGGATTGATTCATTCGGCCGTATAATTGAGTTCCAATAGCTTTGACTTTGGCTTGTCGAGATTCCTTTAATGAAATTTAACCTTTTCGTCTTGTTTACTTTGGAAATCATAGGTCTCTCTTGATCGCCATATAATAACAAAAGCCCAGTGTTCTTAATTTGTTTCTCATAGTTGATTCAGAATCTCTTAAACTGAGGTCTGCGGGCAGTGTACGAGCGGATGTACCGGGCTCAGTCAACACTTGTCGTGAGATCCGTCGAGTTGCGTGCCCGATGATTTACGGTTTTCGGCTACTACCATACCGAACATTACCAAATTGGCATGAATATGTTCACTCCAACGATCATCCCAATAAAAACGAATCGACTTAAAGAAGCTACAAAGTTCATAGGTCTCTGGGTTTCCACAAAAATTATCGCATAGAGGTTTTCCATTTTTGTCTAATAAATTATATATTTTAATTATATATTTGTTTGTTTTTGTTTTATTATACAATAAATCAATAATTATAAATGATTCTCAATTACATCAAGGGATACAATGCAGATTGTATGACCTTGCGTAATAATAATAATAATAATAGCAATAATAATAATTATGCTTTGTATTGACATAAATAACTGTTCATTATATTTTATTTGTGTTTTTGTTGTTTGATGTAATATAAACATTGTTTATGCACTAAAAATCTATTTTACAAATATGTAATACATTTCCGTTTATTTTTTTGCTTTGTATATGATTTTCATTTGTTAATTATATTATTTCATTATAGAAATATAAAGTTTTTGTTTTGTTATTGTAATTCTTTGTTTTTTTTTTTTTTTCTTTACTTACTCTTGGAAATGTGTAATTGTTATTGAATGCTATGTTATAACATGTTTTGTTGCAGTTTATTTTTTGGTTTTATTAATTGTTACTAAATTGCACTCTATTATCCTGCGTCATTGTTATGCTAGTTTTGTATATGTATATATGTATTTGTTTTTATTTAATTTATTGATTTTATTCCCTTATGAGTACAGTGCTTCTTTCTTTGTATACATACTATTTGTTTGACTATGGTATTTTTTCCCAATCATTGATTTTTTTTTTTTGATGCGTATTTATATATGTATGCATACACACATATATGCATCTGTTGGTAGATCTCTAGGTTTACTTATTTCTTGATATCTTTCCATAGCTAATAATGATTAAACCCAAATTCATAAAACATCGCAAATAAAATTTAAACAAGGTGACTACATGCATACATACTACATATGCCTGTAGTTTTACCACAAGATGTAAGCTTCTTTAAAAAAGTAAAAATATTAACAAAATATATTCTCCAATTTTTTTTTAATCTCTCCAACTCGAATTTTAGCGAAAACCCCTCTAACTCGAACTTATTTTAGTAGCAGATACTCGAGCTAGAGGAAGTCGATTGTAATTACAAAATAAACTGTGACATTTATAAAAAAAAACAAAAATGTTAAAAAACCAATTTTAAATATGAACATATACACCCTTATCGTGGAATCCGCCGGATCGGAGTTTCCATTCACTTTTTCGATTTACTTTCACTTTAGCTTGGTATCGTAGAATCCGCCGGGAAAGTTTCCTTACCGGCGTGAATGTCGAGAAAGAATTATGTCTCTGGCCAGCAGAATTTATGACAGCAAAGAGAATATCCGACCGTTCTGCATTTCATAGTGAATTCAACTTTCAAAAGTGAAATTAGATGTTCTGTATTCCGAACGAAATTATGAATTGTGGATTGTATGTTCGAAAGCGAATATTTTGGTGTTCCACTCGAAATGAAAACTTTAAATTCGTCAACATCCTCTAGCCTCGGTTTTGTCCAATCATATAAAATAAAATAGAATCCATTTTTCATAAAATAATTCTTTTGAAAATCATTAATACACATTCACGAAGCAAAAACAAGAAACTGAAAATCTGAAATGATTTTAAACAAATGAATTCGAAGTGAATTCCAAAAATTCGAATGTACTCGGAATGCAGAATTTCATTTCGAGTGAATTCCAAATTCGATTTCAATTCACTTTCACTCGAAATGCAGAAACAGGGCGGTATGTGTTAGAATTGTATTTTGGTTTTTGCAATAAAGAAAATAATTATAAATAAAAGAAATAGTAAAATGGATACGTGCATGCGTAGGAGGAGCAGTAGGACATAATGGAACTACCAGATAAGACGTGTTTTTAAATACAATTGTTCTTTTAAATTTATTTAAGAACCGTTTACTCTTGCAGGTATATTAAAAATGTTTAACTAAATAAATCGACTTTTTCATAATATGGGGCAAATGTACTTAACGTGGAACTCATTTTCAAATTTTCCCAAAGTGAACTTAGCAGCTTGCACACGACTTTTTCTAAGGGAAATCACCAACATGGGTTTGGAAAATAATCATATTTACGGTGTTAAAGCACTAAATTGATCAATATTGGTCTTTTATTTGCTGCAAAGTAATTTTTTTGTAAAATCTATTTACATATTTAAATTACCAAGTTATCAAGTAGATCAAATTAATAAGACGAGATCCGCAACGTTTGAGCTGCCGATGAGATAATGTCATATTTTGTATGGATAGATCCGATTCGAACGTTTTCTACGATGCCGTGAAACTTATTCACATTACCGACAAGAGAATGATTCACTTCGGCGGATTCAACGATACCGATGCTGAAATTACAGTGATTCTTTCCCCCGACGGATTCCACGATAGTGGTGATATCACAGATAATATAGTTTACATAGATATCGCACGCCAAAGGAAAAAAAAATGACACATTTTCAGTCAATTGGGATTTACTACTACGTCCCAGTTTGATCGAATTCGTTCGAATCATACCAGGACATGTTGTTCTTCCAAATTTTGTTGGTTCAACAAGAAAATTGTTGTTTTTGCTTATTGCTCTCATGTTTTTATTTTTTGTTTTCTTTTCATTCGTTTTATTTTGTTGTGTGTTTGTTTTTGTTGTTTGATTGTTATTTCTGCCTTTCAATGCAAGGAATTTCTTGTTCAAGGTTATTTTAATTTTTTAAGATAAGTGAGTAACGATTAGCGCAGGAAAGTAAATCTTCAAATAGAAAAGCAAGTTTTTATTTCTTAGGATATTCATTTAGAGGTACATACAGAACATACATATGTATGTGCATATGGAATGCGTGAAGTTCTTGGCAAATTTTTAAATTGTCCTCTATTTATTTGTTTTAGGTTTTCAGCTTTTATTCCATATTCAGAAACAAAATAATTAAGAACTATCATATAACCCATTCACCATAAAAACGCATATTTCGTAAGCATACAAAGGCTTCCTTTCTGATCCCAGATCTACTATAATATCTGTGGTGATAGGTTTCATGACAATAGGTTGCACAGCAAGCAAGAAATGGCTCAAATGACCCACAATGGCAGCGCTCCTTTTATTTGTTACTTGTACCGAATCACGGCGGCTATACTTCTATTTTGCAATAATATCTATGTATATGTAGATGTATATGTATATCTCGATGCTTGTTTTCATGTCCTTTGTGTCCGTTTATGTGACAAAAAATTGAAGCATGCTAAACATTTTCGTATTCGGACAAGACGAATGATGTTTGGATGGCTTAAACACTTCCTACATAACCACATACCGACCACATAAATGTATTATTATGCAAATTCATTAAACAAGAGAAATGAAATTAATTAAAATCCGCCATGCAAGCGACTAAGAACTCTAATATGCACCTCAGAGCTTAAAATGTATATTATTTCGTGTCAAACTAAGCAATAAAATGTTCTCTGTTGGTTGGGCGCCAATTTTAATTTTAGAGTTTTTAATATTTAATTTTAAAATAAATAAATTGGAACAATCTTTTAATTTTCAAAACTCGTATAGTTCCATTTACTACTAAAAAAAGATTGTTCGAACTGGTTATGTTTAATTGTCCATTAAAACCAGATAGACACACAATAAAAAGAAATTAACACTTTAATATTCTGTGATTTCAATGAAATACCTTTTTAATTTTTTTTCTTTTAAGTGACATTCATTAAGACGAATGCGATACACTTTATCCAGAAACACTAAACACTGAAGCTTATTGAATTTTATTGAAAAATTACTGTGAAACCTTCGTCAAAATATGATCAATGCAACTTAATAATCTTCTTTGGTTAAAATTCAACGCCTTTTGATTGGCTTAATGAAACATGTTGGTAAGTAGGTAATAGTAGCTAGGATGGCGCTGTTTTGACAATTCAGGTAAGCTGTTGTTTGTTATTTGCAGAGGGTCATATCTTTATAAACTGCTTAACTTGGGAACTATCTTCCTTAAAATGATATTATTCATCATTTTGGTCCAAATAAGAATGTCCAGCTTTAAGCGTGAGTGTAAATTGCAAATGCTGGATTGCGAACTTTTTCCGCCAGACCTAAGTTATCTCATTCCCTTGATTCAATTTCGAAAAATGCGTCAATTAAGAACTACAAAAAATACAAAAAAATAATTACAGCAGATAAATCTTGTTGATGTTTATCCAATATAGATTCTACATATCCTGACAGCATTTGAAGCTAAATTATGGAAAACTGGTCAAATACAATGGTGAAGCTTCAGCTGCAGTATGCAGCGCTGTCAAAGTTGAAATACACGCAAACCCTATAGTACACAGATAATGCGAAGTTGCAGCTGTAGTAACTGCAGCGCAAGTTGAGCCAACGGGTGAATTCATAAACATCGATTGCACGATGATCACGTGTCACGTCAAAGTTGTGATGAACACTTGCACTGCTGTGACGCAAGTGCATTAATATGAAATCAAAAATAGAGATGGCACGAATAGTGATCTAACCGAAAACTGAATATTCGGCCATGTTGTAGGCCGAAGCGCCGAATATTCGACGGCAGAATGTTCGGCAAAAGATGTGTACCTACGTGACAGGTTATGACCTGTCTCTATGGTGTGTATGCGGGCTGTATTTGTTTCATTTGCGAGAAGATCGTGTTGAGACAAGCATTATTTGTTCATTATTAACTGACTCATTGATTACATTGTGTTACCACAGTAGTAAGTAGCAGTACTAAGGACTATTAGTTATACATTTAACAAAAATATTAGAATAAAATGGATACAGTTTTTAATTACATATGCGTTTTTTCGTTCATGATTTGATATTCGGCCAAATAGTACGCAATATTACAATAAGTGGCCGAATGCCGAATAGTAGCCGAATATTCGTGGCATCTTTAATTTCTGTTTTCAGCGCTGAGCTGAAAGAAGCCCATCCCAAAAGAGCATTTGGCCATTCCCCTATTTAACGTATTAAACAAAAAAATAAAACAAAAACAAATTCAAACAATTATAAATAAATATATATTAAATATTCAAACGAAAACATACATAATATATATATTAAAAGAAATATTAACTTAAATTATAATAATAATATAAAAAATTCAAATACGTTCACTCTGTGATAATATTTTTGGATAATTCTCGTTTTTGTTTCATTTTCTTTTTTAGTAAATTTATCATTTTATGTTTTGTTTCATATAAAAAAGATATGTGTAATATCCCACCCAGATTATATAGCTAATTTAAAATAAAAAAAAAATATCAAAAAAAAAAAACAAAAATTAAATAAATGAAACAATTTGGTCAATTTTGTTTTTGGATATAATATTAAGTTGTATATAGTTGTCTAATGAATTGTTTAGTAATTTTTGATTTTTTTTAGAATTATCTTCCGTTTTATTCGTTTGGTTCTGGTATAATTCTTTTTTTTTTAAGTAATAGTAGTTTTTTTTGTCCTCTTTTTTAATGTTTGTTTGTTTTGCATTTAACTTATTACCCTAAGCACTTTAATCTACTCTTATTACATAAAAAAGAAAAAATAACATTGTAAGTAAATAAAGGTAAATTATACAACTTAATTGCTACACCTTGTGACATTATCATGCTTATTTGGCATCTTTAGCAAACGTTTTGTGCGGAACTCGTATGCTCGTCGGCAAAACATTACCAATTCTGGATTTGTGTTCTCTGGTACCACTCGTGGGTTGAAAAAATTCGGCCGTTTCGGCACAATCGATACGTCTTTGATGTCTTCCTCGGCGGCGCGTAATCTGCGACGGTATCTAAATTAAGCATTGAATTAATACTTTTTATCACAGAAGGGGATTCAGCACGATTAGCTTACCTGCAATATTCCCTGAACACCAGTACATAGCATTTGTCCTCTATGCATGCCACAGAATTGTGATCACGATGGCGGGATGCGTACACTTCATCGGGACAGTCGTTTCGTTGACGTCCCTGTTCAGTATGTTCCGGTCTGTAGTACCATAATAATGACATCATCATTTCTCCTAAAATATACAATATATTTAGATGTTAGGTATTTTCGATGATTTAACTGCATACGCACCATCTTCTGGGTTCTCCCATAAATGGGCAACTTTAGCAACATATGGCAACTCATTATCCTCGTTGGCTTTTAACAAGACACAATCTCTTCGCCGGATAATATCTCCTTCAGAGTGACGCATAGCAGGATAACAAGTTCGAATAACATGTGGATCATCACTCTGTAAAGATTAAATCATTAGCATTAGCAAATAGTAATGAAAAAATTAAATTATTAATCATCGTACAGGCCACTGTGCATGCTCGATACGCTGGGTAAAGTCCTTGAAAAAATCATACGAGCAATACTAGAGCGATACATTGAAGGAGACTCGGGACTCTCCAACAAGCAGTTCGACTTCAGAAAGAAGCGAAGCACCATACAGGCAATAGAGGCAGTGTGCGACATCGGAAGTAAATCAATCGCTAAACGAAGGTGGCTAGGAGGAACAAAGCAGTACTGCGCGATCGTAACGCTCGACGTCAAAAACGCATTTAACTCATTTAACAGGAACTGTATAGTCAGAGCGAGAATAATTGCCAGCTACTTCAAAGACAGGACCCTTTCCTACGACACAGAAAAAGGGCTAAAGAAGAAGAAAATCACAGCAGGAGTACTGCAAGGGTCAGTGCTTGGCCCAGTACTATGGAACGTAATGTACCGCGGGATCGTGAGAATACCAAAGCCGAGAGGAGTGGACACTATCGGCTACACGGACGATATTGCGGTAGTAGTTATTGCAAAAATATTTAAAAATGTGATTAGGGATATCAAACATCAGATCTGGAACTGGCAGACCACAAGACGGAAGCAGTGTTAATTAGCAGTAGGAAAGATGTAGAAGCCCCTTGCTATACAGGTTGGTGGGCACTGAGCATACAAAGCCCGTACATCAGATACCTGGGAATGTTGTTGGATCACAGGCTTAATTTCAAAGAGCACATGATATATGCAGGTGAGAAAGCCTCTTTGACAGTAGCGGCGTTGTCCAAATGAATACCAAACATTGGAGGACCCGGGCAACCAATTAGAAGTCTGCTAGCTATGGTGAACAAGTCGATGCTTATGTATGCGTCTCCTATTTGGGAACCAGTGACGGATGTGAAATCCTACTTGAGATGCATGAATACGGCACACAGAATCGCATCGCTAAGAGTATGGTGCGCTTTTAGAACCGTGTCGGCGGTAGCATTCAGTGTTATCTCGGGCAGAATGCCTATCGATATAGAAGTGGAAAAGTCAGTGGCACAACGCGAAACGAATTAGAAGAAAGGAAAACCATAAGTTAGGCCATGCAGGATGCACAGATGGAACAGCACAACCAAAGGAAGTTGGACACATACACTGATCCCCAACATAGAGGAGTGGACTAGCAGATGGCACGGAGGCGGAGAGGTTAATTATTACCTGACACAAATGATTCTGGATGCTTCCGGGAGTATCTCTGCAAATATAAACACGTAGATCACACATTATCACATGATAACAAAATTCAGAATGCGGAGCATGTTCTGATGGAGTGCCGAAGATATATAACGGCTAGAAACATATACTAGAAAGGGAAATAGGCGGACATGTGACGCCAAGAGGACTGACAAGCTTTATGCTAGAGACAAGCGAAGCATGGGAGACTGCGAATGAAGTCATCGCAAACATAATGCAGCAGCTACGACAGCATAGTTTTCAATTATGAGTCCAAATAGCAAATGGGCTAGGTTCATGCAAGTAGCTATTCTTTCAATGCATTTCGAAACCGTAGTAATCTCTACAAAACGTTGCTTTGGTTCAATTCGGAGAGAAGCATTTGGGACCGTTTTCCTGACCATCGGGTGAATTGTTAGGCCATTTAACTTTTGAACTATCTTATAAAACAAAACTTTATAAATTCAATTTGACAAATATATGAACACTGAAAATCATGTGTTACTTACATTTAGAAAAATAGCACCTTGGAATGGCTCACCCTCCCAGCGCCACCCGTTATTCCATTTCGGCACCACATCAGGTCGCGTAGGTTGAATGGTTTCATCGACCTCAATCGAAATGGAATGTTTATGCTTTGGTCTCTTCCGACAGCCAAACTTCGAGCGCGAACGTATCCTCTTCATTGGACCGTGGTGCCTTACGAATCTTGGTATTGCCGGTCGCAGGAACACAAAATCAGAAGGCGATGAATTTGGTACTGATAGAGTAGCGGCATTTGAACTCATTGGAGTAATATCCGGTGTAGCCTCAATTAAAGATTCTGAACTCGTTGTGGCAAGTGGATTCTTTAAACAATCATTGTTGTTTGCCTCTGAAGTATTGTTGTTGTTCGCAGTTGGATCGCTAGCGATGTCTGTAAGTCGTTTCTGATCAGAGTCGGACGTGGCAGGTAAAGTTGCAGCATTTGTAGAAGGTCCTCTCTGCATCATCGCTGTACTGTTGTTGAACGCTTTCGTTTTACTGCCCTTTCGCTTACTACTAGCTTTAGTGGACTTAATTTTTTTATGTGCTCGGAACTTGTCCACTCCCGATGATGTTGAGGGGTTTCTAGTGGCTTTGGTTGAGGTAGATGATGTCGCTGAGTACAGCCATCGATCCGTCTTAAGCAGCGATGTCGATGACTTCTTAGTTTCTGACTTGGAACGCGCTTCGGCTGTTTTTGATTTTCTTACTTTGCGCCCGGTTGTGGGACATAAAGATGATGTGCAACGTGTTTCTGGCTCTGAAAAATAACCCCGTGCAACAAAATCAATTGCCGACTCGAGTGGTGACTGACCGCTGTTGAGCAATAGGGACTTCTGAAGTTTTTCCCTCCTTAATGTTTGTCGTTTTTCTAATCGCTTAGCTGCAGCCGCAATTCGTCTTTTCTCTTTGATCTCTTGTTTTCTTTGCTCCAACGCTGCTAGTTTCTTCTTTCGCACACGAAGGCGCTTCTTCTGCTCATCGGTAAGAATGAGATGTCGCTTCCGTAGACCACTGGACCTTGATGATTTATTGAATTTGCCAAATCGATTCCGTTTTTCGATCTTACGACTGAGGCACAAGTAGGATTTTGGTTCGGCTTGTTTGATGAGGCTTTTGTAGCTATTGGGTGGAGATTTTTTGCATTGACTTTTGTGGAACTCAAGAATTTTAATGCGTTGCTTTGGTCCATCTACAGCAGGACTAGTGATTTCAATGTCGTCATCGGTGTCTGCGTCTACACTACTGGTTGATGTTTTAGTGATCTCCTCGATTATTTCTAATTCCACTTTTATCTTGTTTAACTGTTCTTTGTCTTCGGCACTAGTGGGAAGTACTAGTGACAAGTCTTCATCTTTCTCGGTTTTGATTTGTTCAGATTTAATTTTTGTTTTCAGCATCATGGCCACGGTTGCGTCATAGGTGTGATCAATTTTATTACTGGAATTAAGGTGACTAGGAGCGTGCAGTTGAACATGTGAACTGAGAGACTGATGCTGTAGTTGCGCGGGTTGTTGTTGTGCTACTTGCATTGGGGATTGCGTTTGCTGCAAACGAACGGGATTATGTATCGCAGCCGCTCCTGAATAAACCATTTCTCGTGCCATAGTTTTGCCTATTCGCGCTTTCCTCCCAACTACAGGTGGCGCAGGTGACAGTATTTTTGGAGTAGTCGCGGATATTGTTAAATCGAAAGCCTCTACCGTGCAATTTGTTTGTTCATTCAATGCAATTTCTTTTTCTGACTCCTTCTCCTGCGTCACTTGCCGATCTGTAGGCTTTTCATAGCTCAGAGGCGGTGTAGGTGGCTGGATGACATTCTCCTCATACTGACTGCTCTTGGAATCCACATCTATTTCCTCGGACTTGAGTTCCGATTTCATTGGTTTTAATAGTTCAATTTCATCGCACGCTTGCACATGATGATGATGCAAATGTGGATGATGATGCGAATGATGTAAGAAATGATGATGAGGGGTGGTGGCACCGGCATCTACGCCGACACTTCCATCTGTCACCACTAATTGTTGTTGCTGCTGATGGATTGTGATGCTGTTATTTTTTGTAACTGGGCCTCTACTGATATTCAACTGTGTTTGCTGATTACTACTACTGTTAGCGTTCACAGTTCCACTACTGTTAAGCATACTGTTGCTGCTGATGTTGCTCATCGAACTCGGGTTCACACTCGATTTGCTGATCGCATTGTTGGCTGAGGTGACTATATTCGCTGAAGCTGCTGGTGCCATCGTTGCTGTTGTTACAACTGTAGGATTGCTGCTGCTGTTGGTAGTTATTGGTGCTGCTGTAATGTTGTTGTTGTTGTTGCTGCTGCTGCTGGTGCTGTTGCTGCCGCTGCTGGTGTTGCTACCAATATGAGGCCCAGTATGGACGTTTTTTGGACACGACTGTTGCATTGGACATGGACATTGTGGAGGATATTCTAAAACAAAGATGGAATCAAAATTAGCATGTTTTTTTGTAAAGCTGGCTTTATCATCGTAAAGGAAAATTTTTAATATTCAGGTGAACTTGCTTATCTGGATGAAATAAATTGGTAAAGATGTGAAATTGGTTTTAACAGAAGCAAGTGTTTATTCTTGACACAACTTTAAGTGTTAACTTGGAACTGTGTAACAATCTAAGGAGACTATTTAAGGCGCTCAGTATCCTGATCATTCCTCATGGTGTTCAACCAGTTTCTCCTTTGACGCATTGTGGAATGAACTCAAGATGCTTCTAAAAACTGTTAATAACGAATAAGTGGGCAGATAGTAAAAAAATCTATCAGCCCATAAGGATACTGAGTATTCACTATGGAAAGCTGTCAAATCATTAAAAAAAAAAACCGCCAAAACAAGCACCGCCCATTTAACAAGAAAATGGGTCTTGAGCCAAAGAAAAGGCTCACCTCTTCGCAGATCACATGCAAGAAACCTTTCAACCATTTTCTAGGGAAACTGTAGAAGTAAACCTATTCCTGCAGCCCAGAAATGATTACAGGAACATACAGCATAGCATTACAAGAACTGAATGTGAAATTAAAAGTAACATAAATGCAAAAAAGTACCGGGACATGATTTAATAACATAACTAGGAAAATACTTAAGGAGCTCCCTTAAAAAGGTGTACGTAAACTATTACATATAATTAATGCCGCACTCAGGCTAAAGTATGTTCCTATGCAATGGAAGGTGGCAGAAGTAATTATGATTCTGAAACCAGATAAGTCGCCAAATGAATCGTATAGACCGATTTCGGTGCTACCTGTTTGAAAAACTGCTTTTGAAAAGACTTAGGTTTGGTACACACATGCGATTGCAGTCGCACGACTATTCAGTCGCACATGATACGTTGCGATTGGTAGGTTTCATGTGAGCGCACTTACATTGAAAGCTATGTGTTCTATTTTTTGCGACTAAATAGTCTTGCGACTGCAATCGCATGTGTGTACCAAACCTTAAGCTAATTATATGGGAAAGAAATCTTGTTCCTTCCAATTTGGGTTTAGAGAAAAACATTCTCTTGTACAACAAGTGCATAGAATTGCGAGTAGAGTCGAAAAAGCACTTGAGAACAAAAAATTCTGCTCTAGACGTAGCACAAGCGTTTGATAAAGTCTGGCATCGAGGACTAGAATCTAATCTTTAGAGATTTCCCCGAAGAGTTGTACGTGATTCTCAAATCTTATATCACAGATCGTTACTTTTGAGTAAGATATGAAGATAAATACTCAGACTTAAAGAAAATATCTGCAGGAGTTCTACAAGGAAGTGTCTTGGGACCAATCCTTTATCTCCTTTATCACAGCAGGAAGGAGCCTGCCTGGCGACTTTTGCTGACGATACCGCAATCCTGACTATTGGGGACAATACTTATGAGGCAGTGAAAAAATTACAAAAGGCCAAAAGGAGGAGCTAAATTTTAGACTCAGTACTCAGACAAATGCATTGGATGCAGCTTTGGGGCTGTACCAAACAGACAAAAAATGACAACCTACACAGGGATTTAGGTTAGGTTAGGTTAGTGGGCTCATGAGAACTGTTACATCCCCAGCACACTTAGGTCCTTGTGGACCCATTGTGATACCCATAAAGTGTTCCCACCCGTGGTTCTAATGTCTTGGTATCAGCCATCCCGACGCCCTGGCAAACTGAAGCAGGTCAGATGGTGATCCATCTGATAAATTCGTCGATGTCTTCAAAGAAGAATTTGGCCAGGGTTCTATTTCTGAGTTGACAGAGGTTAGGGCAGTCACCGCATCCCCTGCAAATGTCGTCGTCACTTAGTCGTAGTTTTTTCATGTGTTTTTTTAGAGCGTTGTGACCAGTTACCACTCCTATAAGAATTGACAACGATTTCCTGTCTTTTTGTAGGAGCTTTCTTGTTCTTTTTTCGTTGTATTCTGGCCACAATCTTCTTGATACCTCGCAGGTGATTTCCACCTGTTGTTCGCTTCAATTGCTGATCTTTGTTAGATTCTGGCCCGAAGGTTACAGAGAGGAGGTTTAACTGTTCCCATCTGCTTGTTCTACATCTAGGGCTGAGCCCTTTCTGGCCAATTCATCTGCGGCTTCGTTGCCTGGTATCCCGCTGTGACCAGGGACCCAGCAGAGCTTTACGTTGTGCTGCGTGCCGAGAACATTTAGCTCTTCGCGGCAACACTTTACAAGCTTCGATGTTATTTGTGTAGCAGCTATTGCTTTTATGGCCGCCTGGCTGTCAATGTAAATATTGATGTGATATTGTCCTCATTGATACCAATTGGGCGGCCTTTGTCACTGCTAGAACCTCAGCTTGGAAAACGCTACTGTGATTTGAGAGTCATATGGAGATGCTTATTCCTAGCTCTTCCGAGAAGCACCCCGCTCCTATGCCTATGTCCATCTTTGACCAATCGGTGTAAATGGACTTGGCGTTCTGTGTGGTGGATTTACAAGTAGAGAATGTGAAAATAGAGAAATGAAA
Organism: Brachyopa scutellaris; assembly: GCA_949775065.1. Lineage (NCBI taxonomy): Eukaryota > Metazoa > Arthropoda > Insecta > Diptera > Syrphidae > Brachyopa > Brachyopa scutellaris. Next base: position 80,465,646 of record OX459112.1, on the reverse strand, counting down.
TTATTAAAAAATATGCACTTAGGCATAACGAACAGATCCGAGACCATGCAAATCCTCAAATTCAACACGAACAAAAACAACACTATTCGGCGGCTTAAACGATTAAGGTCGTATGACTTAATTTCTTTAATAAAACTAAAATATAAATAAATTGTTACATATGGGTGTTTCCATTGTCAGGTCAAACGGTCAAAACGTATAAATAAGAGATTAAAAAATTAAGATGGCAAGTTCACCCGATGTTTAAAAAAAAAAAAAAAAAAATGAATTAAACATAAAAAGGAGACGGTTAACATTTTTAGTGAATCATACAAATCTAAATGTATGCGGATAACCATACTTTTCCTTACCCATATAGGGGCTGCGGGTGTAGCATTGACCCCCGCCGCCCGGACTGTAGCCCGAATAGTAACCAGGTGGTCCTGGATAATGTTCCAAGTGCTGTGCGTGTGCCGCTCCTGGTCCTGCCGGTACAAGTTGTGTGCCCGAGGGTGGTCCTGACGGTGGTGGCTGGCCACCAGGTGGCGGTGATTGCTCGTAGATATCAGATGGAGGTGGTGGTCCCGTAGGAGGTCCGGGCTGATAATACGGCGGATAACGTCTATATGACGGCGGTGGAGGAGCACTCTGATAGACTTTGGCTGGGAAATACGGCTGATAGGGTGGCGAATAGCACATCGCCTCACCCGGATAGGGGGAGTAATAATTGGGTGGATATGCCGACGTATAGTGCATTTGATGCATTGATCGTGGATATGGTGGTGCACCTTGGTGAGCAGCTGCCGCTGCGGCGGCGGCTTGTTGATGCAATTGCTGCTGCTGGCTCTGTTGCTGTGAGACAATGTTCGCCGACTGTTGATTACTATGCTGTTGCGTTGGGTAGCGGAATGTTGCCAAATCACCACCTGTTATTAGGACATCACTGTCGGAACTCTCCACCGTCGATGAGGAAGAAGGTGGGGGCTGTATTTGACCTCGATCTGGATCAGAGTCAAGAGGCGTGGGAATTTGTTTGCTCTTTGATCCAACTAATGGAACACTCGCCTGTTGTTGCTGTGACGGTGGGGGTGGTGCTGCAGCCACTGGTGGTAGAACGTGTGGTGAAATTAATGGACCAGCAGGTTGGTAATAGCCTGTTGAAGAGAGGAAAAAAGAAAAGAAAATTAAATTTTGGTGACAGCATCAAAGTTGATTACCGCTATAATTGTTGGGGGGAGATGAATTTAATTAAATGGAACTGACAGCTGATTGTGATCCCCCATAGTCAAAGAATTTGTTCATTTTACTAAAAGCACTCAAAAGAGATTGGGGTGCATATCGATTGACATAACGCTGTTCGGTAAGCAACCTCCATAAATTTCAGAAAGCGTAGATGGTAACCTATGTACATATTTTCATTCCGTAGTTTCGGGGGGAACATTTTGAGCATGGAAATGGAAGGTAAATGATTTCAAATTCAATGTGAAACTAAGGCACCCTTCGCCTTTAGTTAAATGTTACATGTTTCTGCACTTTCTGATTTGTTGAATATATATATTATAAAATTTCAACGGTATTCATAGGTATTGCGTTTTTTTTAAGGATTTGACCTACCAACTGTGAACTTATTTTCTTTTGTTTAGGTGCCCTACAGTTTGGGGTAATAATCGCAACCATTTGTCTGCGCGTATACGTACATACATATAAATAGTACGAATTATAGTGACCTACAATATTTTTTGTCGAGTTCGGAGTCAGCAGAGTGGAAGCTTATCGTGAGAAATGATACTTTTGAATGATTGTCAGATATTCGAAAGAGATGGCATCGTAAAAAAACGTTTGGGTGTTTGCTGCAATTGATCCCGGGTAGCATGCGTTAGTAGTAGTCTAACGCACTAATCACTATGTCAACTGTGAAGAATACTGCCAATTAAACGATATTTTGTACCACAAAGTGACTCATCCACTCATGACATGTAAAAGCATAGCCAGAATGTCATGGGGCTGTCGACCTCATATTCTTAGATGGATGGTGAGACCAATAATCACTTACGGGGCAATAGCGTGTGCTAAAGGAACCAGTCTAATTACAATGAGAAATACACTGGATAAAGTACAGAGACTGGCATGTCACAGGCGCAATGCGATCCTATCCGACTGCATCACTTGATGGTGCTATTGGAACTTACTCCACTGCACCTCGTAGTGGAAAAAGCTGCAAATAGGACGTTTATAAGAATAGCTAAAGAAGGAAAAGAGAAGAGAACCCACATCCAGTCAGTGAAGAGTCCATCCCCCCTCCCAATTTTGAAGAGGTCGGCTCAGCCATCAAAAAGCTGAAGAACAACAAGGCTGCCGGCTCTGGTGGTCTACCAGCAGAGCTTTTCAAATATGGTGGTGATGCTTTGGTAGGGTGCATGCACCAAGTCATCAACCAAGTGTGGGTGGAGGAAGCCATGCCCGATGACTGGAATATCAGCTCTATATGCCCCATCTTCAAGAAAGGCGATCATATGTCTTGTAAGAACTACCGAGGCATATCCCTGCTTAATGTCGCATATAAGATCCTATCCAACGTACTGTGTGAACGTCTGAAACCTTTCCGCAGCACACTAATCGGCACGTACCAGTATGGCTTCCGGCCCGACAGATCGACGATCGACCAAATTTTCACACTAAGGCAGATCCTGGAAAAGACCAACGGATTTCAAGTCGAGACTCACCATCTCTTCATCGACTTCAAAGCCGCATATGATAGCATTCATCGTCTTGAGCTCTACAAGGCTATGGCCGAATTTGGGTTCAAAACTCCTACTCGGAAGACGAAATGCATGCTCTACAAAACATTGATCCTGCCAGTTCTGCTGTATGGAGCCGAGTGTTGGACAATAAGCAGGAAAGCAGAGCAGATTTTGAATACTTTCGAGAGAAAAATTCTTCGTCGCATTTTCGGTCCCGTATGCGAGGGAGAAGATATAACCGCGAACTCTATGAGCTGTACCAAGATGTGGATGTAGTCCGAAAAGCCAAAACACGTCGACTAAACTTGCTCGGCCACATCGAGCGAATGGACAACAATGCTCCAGCAAAGAGGATCTTCGAATCACGGCCCCCAGGTTCGAAACGACAAGGAAGACCGAACCTCCGTTTTAAGGACTAGGCTACCACGGATGCCAGTGCGCTTGGTATAGACAACTGGAAGCAGCGTGCCCGAGTGGAAGGCTGCCGTGTCTCAGGCAGAGACTCTTCACGGGTCGGGAGCCCGTTAAGTAAGTAAGTAAGTAAAGGAAAAGGAAAAGGAAAATGTATCAGGCATAAAGACCATGATGCAATGGGACATAAGCTTCCCCTTCTGACATTTCCTAGAGACGATAGGATTAGGAAATTCAGCTGGTTATTTTCTTTTTAGCCTGACGAACCCCTTATACACACACTTTGATATCCTAACTCATAATTGTTGAGTTCGGAATATTATAGAACGGGTAATCGCTGGTAATAGAATCTACCGAATCTTTTCTATCCAATTTGTCGGCTCATTTACTCCACTATACTACTGATGAGTTTGTGATAATGGGTCATATCATCATTGCAAATATCCAATGAGTGACATATGGGGTAATCGCGCAGGTCTCACCGTACATCCTTTCTTAGATATGTTATTTCATGGGAATACGCAATGATTGGTTCCTTGAAGGATATTTGGCCAAGACTCAGATTTATTTGCGAGCAAAGGGGACGGCCGTGGCCGTGGTGGTTAGTGCGTTGGACTACTACGCATGGCTGTTCGGGTTCAATCCCAGCCCGGGTCTAACACCTAAGAAAGTTTTTCACGGTTGCCACATCTTTCGAATGTCTGACAAGCAATCAAAGAGTATCATTTGTCATGAGAAGCTTCTCAACTCGCCATTCGGAGTCGGCAAAAAACTGAAGGTCTATTCCATTCGTGGAAAAAGTAACACGCACACACAAATGGTTGCGAGAAGCTAGGCTTGGTTCTGTATAGGACTGCTGACGCCGTATACTTAATTTTATTTTTCTAAAGGGGACAGGAGAAGGCATAGCCAATATTACGAAATTTGACGCTGTCAGCTGAAATAGGTGACAGAAACCTCATTGAGGTCAGCCTTTAAGTGAGGTCTCTCCGAAAGATGTGCTAATTTTCAGGTTTATGAGCATTGTTATAACCCATGATCGTAGGATGGTCAACGTCTTTCTTTGACATGGAATCTTTTTATGACGGCATTGCATTCCGTTGAATTGAATTTTTTTGAATGCTGTTTTATATTTTAATATATGTATGTACATGTATTTAATTTTAAATGCATTTTTGTGACGCACGCTTCTTATTGAACAAAAGTGAAGTCTAGCCTCGGTGAAATACGAACAAATAAACTAATATAGCGTCCAAGTAACCGCTAATCTAAGCAACAAAATTCCTTGCCATAAAAATCTCCAACTGCAACCATTCTTCAGAGTTATAATCAAAGTCCAAACTGAATTGTCTTCCTTGTCAATTATCTTATTTTCACTTTACTATACACATATGTACATGCATACATATTTTAATTTTCATACATAAACATATGCATAAGATTATGCAATGAATGAGAAAAATCATCAAATCTATCTTCCGCATCAATTCACGGAGCGACCTGCCTATACTACTGGCACTTACCAAACAAGTACGAGTAGCTACTTATTTTACAACCAATTCCACTGCCACCTGCTTTGTCTTAGTGCAGCATCAGAAACATGCAAAAAGAAAACATAAAGAAGGACAAATAAAAATACAGAAGTAAGGTGCAAACGTTCGATAACAGAAATGCCTAAAATGAGAAAGGCTTGGTCGTCGAAACGGAGCTGTACCTTTTTTATGCAACTCAAACGAGAAATTTCGATAAATGAATTTACAGCAAGAAAATAAACACTGTTAAAATAAATGAACAAAAAAAAGACGACGAGCGATTAACATTAACAAGGAGACAAGAAAGGAAACAAGAAAGGGGAGGCATACTGGAAAAGCCATCTGTATGAGAGTGGCTAGCAACAAAGAAGTGGCGGCAGTGCTTTTCCAATTTGGAGTTTTGATCAGGATTGTGAATACTTTCACTTTACATCGACCTCTTATGGCAGCACACTCAGCATCGATTGGGAGTAGGAACAAAGAGCATAAATTGTTACTAATTAGTAACGGTAACGAACGCATCGCTGTATTTGGTGTAAAAGTGTATTTTTTGATACCAAAAAGTGAACACACTCCTTCGAATTTCTACCAACTTTGAAGCTTACAGTGGCGGACATGGAAATCCGGATAGTTGGGCAAAATGCTTTAATGAGTTGTGTGATTTTATTATTTTGGAAAACAGCTGGTAGTCTTTATGGACTTGAAATACTTTTTCAGCGATTATTGGAATCAAAAATAATCGCTGAAAAAGTATTTCAAGTGAAAAAGTGCAAATTATGGCCAATAAAAGAAAATGTGTAAGAAAACTAATACCGAAATAATAAGGTGATTTTCAAGATGCTGCGTTTCAGTTTTATTAACTAGAAGAAAAAAAAGATATGCTCAACCGTATTTCTTGACGTCTCGCAAGCCTTTGATAAGGTGTGGCACGATGCCTTGAAATGCAAATTACGACGGGTACTCCCCGTATACCTATACGAGATTATGGATTCTTATCTCAGGAAAAGATTCTTCCGTGTCAGAAATGGAAACAAATACTCGGAGCTCAAATAAATTTCGGCCGGCGTACCGCAAGGAAGCGTTCTGGGGTCGCTTCTCTATCTGTTATATACTCGTGATATACCGAAAGAAGATGGCATTATTCTTGCTACGTTTGCCGATGACACCGCCATCCTAGCAGTAGGAAAAACAATCGAGGAAATGACTGCCAAACTGCAAAACACATTGAATAAAGTAAAGGAATGGACGAGGTACTGGCGGATCGCCCTTAACGGAACTAAATCTGCTCACGTGAATTTCACTTATAGGAAAATAAATTTGGCCCGAATACCGTTGCAAATGAAGCCAAATACCTGGGAATGACACTCGACGCAAGGCTGAAGTGGAATTCGCACGTGAAAATGAAACGTAAAGAACTAGATATTAAATATAGAGAAATATACTGGTTGCTCGGGAAACATTCCCACCTCAGTACCGCGAACATACTGCTTTTATACAAGCAAGTGCTAAAGCCGGTGTGGACCTACAGTATTCAACTTCGTGGTTGTACCAAGTAAACAAATGCCAATATTTTACAGACCTTTCAAAATAAAGTGCTTAGAGTATATTAGAAACGACGATATCCACAGGGATCTCGGAATTGCGATAATCGAAGCTGAAACTAGAATCTTCGCGCGAAAGCATAGAAATGGACTAATCTGACATGTTAACAATACAGTCCTACTAATTTTGGATGAGAGCAATTTATTGCGCCGACTACAAAGGACAAAACCTTTTGACTTGGCGAGATAAGAATTACCCGCATCTAAATTGCGGAACATGCAGGATCCTTCATTGGAAAGTGACCTGCCTTTATATTTCGTGATAGAAAAATTGCTTGATAAGCATAACTTAGTTGCAGTATCTAACAAATTTATATCGGAGGGAGGTGTTTTTGGTCAGTAACATTCTGACACTACTATGAGCACGTGCTTGCTATTCTCATAGTGTCTATGGAAGATTTTCACCTACCCTCGGAAAAAAAAAAAAAAAAAATTTAAACCCCTTTCACAATTTCAGGTCAAAACATTTCTTAATAGAAAGGGAATTTCATTGGAGTATCCTGGAAACAGCCCTGACCTGAACCCGATTGAAAAACTTTGGTACATTTGGCGTGTTTTGTTTGCGAGCCTGTATAGGATTAAAAAGAAGCTTTCAATGTAATAATTCACCGGATGCCTTGAAGATATTGGTTGCTTCAATACCGGACCGAATAAAAGCGTCATTCAAATAAAGTACAGTAACGACATTTGTTTCCGGCAATTAAAATGTTAAACTCGACCAGCAACATAAACTATGATAAATTATAACATATTTACTTACGCGCTTTTTTTCAATAAAGTCAATTTATGTTTATGCATTTCTAAAATGTAATTGAAGCAATAAACGTTTCCCAAAGAAAAATTCTGATTGTTTGATCACCAAACACATTCCACAGAGGTATAGTAATGCAACTTTTCTACCCTGTCCGGATTTCCATATCCGCAGCAACTGAATGTCAAAATTAACTGGTTTTTAGGGTTCCGTACCCATATGGTAACACGGAAGCATCATAAGATCGCTTTAACTCTAAAATGTCTGTCACGATAAAAACATCAAGAACCATTCTTACTAGAAATTTGAAATTTGGCACACTTATACATTCTGGTGGTGCACTTGAATGAACCAATCCTATTTCTCAGTAGGGAAGACTGGCTGTCAAGCAAGGTGATCAGAGACCGGGAAATAGCACTCTTCACCGTCGCGACGGCCCAAAGATGGACATAGGTACTGGAAAAGAGTTCTACTCAGATACCCTAAATAAACGGGAATTTTTCAGACTTCCAGATATATGCAGTGTATTGCAGGAACTTCTGGCGATTGAAAATGCTGCAATATTAATAAAAGGAAGCCTCGCTCCGTTGGATATAGCCATTCAGAGGGATAGTCAGGCAGCTCTAAAACCAAACACAATAGAATCAAAGGCCGTCCAAAAATTTCACAATGCACTAAATGCCATAAGGCACCACAAAGTTAGACTGTGCTGGGTATTCGGACATAGCAATATCGAGGTGAACGAGGTAGCAGACGAACTAGCTAGAGCTGGATCTGGACCTCCATACTGCCACCGATTAAAACATTGTTCACCATTATCGACGATATAACCGAAAAAGAAACCAACGCTCACACGAACCGACTGCGTCACATCTCGTTCTTTATGGCCGAAGCTTGATTTTAACTACGTTACATATGGATATCCTCCATATGCTTGATCATTGGAATAATCACAGGACACTGTGCCATAAGTCATATGCCAAGCAAATGGCTAACTGAGACCAACGATATCTTTAGAAGCTGCGGAAATGAGGAAGAAAGCGAATGGATCCAACATCTACTCGGCTACTGCCCGATCTCCAAGAACGACACCTCCGTACTTTAGGTTATAGATTTTTGGAAGACATAGCAGAGCTCGGAAATTTAAAGATATCGGATCTTCTATGATTCACCAAGAGCACTAACTGGTTTACGAGTTGGTAAAAAAGCGGATTCACTCCTAAACTATGAGGGAATTCGGAATGGACTTTCGGGTCTCCGAGTGGAAATGATTGCTCGTACAATCACACACCCTTCCTAACCTCTCCTAACTTAAGAACAAATGTTGAACTCAATGTACACTTTTATGCTCTTCGTAACAATAAAGTTGGAGCATTTCTAAAGTGTAAAAATGTAAGAAAATGACAACCAGTGTATTTCGTTGTTGTATTGTAAGAAAATGATAGACTTTTACAACAGTACAAGACCACTGAGAGCCAGGTAGTCATTAAGGCTCTGGGATCAGCAGTAGTTAGATCAAAGCTAATAAGGAATTGCACGCGACATCTTAATGAGGTATCACAAATAATGCGGCGACCTTATGTTGGGTACAAAGACATGTGGATATCACTGGCAATGAAAGAGCAAACGAATTCGCAAGGGCAGATCTGTGTTGTGTAATTCGCAAACTCCTTCCTTCGTAAAAGTTCCCATCAGCTCAATAAATAAAATACTCGAGGATGAAGCTGGCCAGTGTATGATTAGAAGAGATCACATTCTCTGGTTAACCTCAGTGGGAGTGAAATGTTGGCCGGGCATATTCCATAACGATTATTACAGAAGCTGCAGGACGAAGAAGAACTAGAAACTCTTTAGTAACTTGCGGTGCGATTGTCCGACCCTTGCCCACAAAAGAATGAAAATTCTTGGCAGTTACTTCTTCACAGAGATAGAAGACCTTCGTAGAATTGAGCCGAAAAACTTTCTGAGATTCGTACTACTATCTGAGTGGTTTTAAATCCGCGGCTTATAAGGTTTCCAGTGTGACCAAAATAGATCCACCAATGGGGTCTAATTGATGGTCTAAGTAAGCAGCGCCGAAAGTCACAGGGCAACCATCTACCTTACCTAACCAAAGATCCGATAGTGTATTTTGGGTTTTGTTCTGAAGAACAAAAAAGTGGAAAAATTAAAGAAGGCAAGGGAATTACATAGCTTTAATGTTTTAAAGTACTCGAATCCTCACATGTCTTTAACCCTTTGTTGACCGACGGTACTTATAAGTACCAGCATGTTTAACTTCAATTGAAATCCCTATAGAAATATATTTAGACACTAAGACCAAACAAGACTTTTAAGTATCGTATAACCTCAATGAAATTTGTTTTTTATGTATGTTTACCTTATTTTAGCCACAAATATAACGGTTTTTTTTAATTTTAGTCAATTTCGGTACCAACAAACTAAATTGGTTTTTTTTTTCACAGTTTCGATCCTTTAATAAAATGCTTATGCTTATTAAATTTTTTTTCTTTTTATAACTTTAGCATTTTTGAGACTGACCTTCATATTTCAAAAATGAATTTTCCATCTTAAAATATCCTCAACTAAAATATTCTTCAAAAAAAAAAAGAGGAGATTTTAACTTTTTTTAATAGCTAGGTCAACAAAGGGTTAAAAGAAGACAAAATGGAGGTACAGAGCTACCAATGTATCCTGAATAAGCAGTACCTTTATTGAAGGCGGAGTGTTTGGGCGTTCTTAAAATAGGTGTCCCATCCGATTCTAGTCTAAATTTGGAGATATTTGTCATTCGGACAACATTTGCAGACTGTTTATTTTGAAATGAAATAATATTTTCATGTTTGTAATTCTCAAATTAAATAACGTACATAAATTTAAATTAGTTGTTTGCTCTTTATGGGTCATCCTGTATTTTAGGATAAATTTTACCTCCTAGCAGTGACATTCGCATGAAAACAGTTTTTTTTAGAATCTTTCTTAGTTAGCGATTTATTTGTCCAATAAATTTGTAGATACTCCAAAGTTGTCGCTTGTCTATCTTCGCGGTCGTTAGTGCCCCACGCTTATAAATGCATCAATGACAATGGTGACAGCCAGCTAACCAAACTGTTATCGGTGAAAAACTAAAATAAGATCAAGATTAACGAAGAACACACAAGATATTGTACCTCAAGGCATCTCGTAGATACATTCGACACATACACTCAAGATTTATACTGTCTGCAAAAGACTACCACACTGCTACGGTCACTTTGAGATCAACATAACGCGCTCGCACACCTCTTAGCTCTTAGCTATTGATTTCAGCGCAACACGCTAATAACGTGTACCTATCCACCACGTTTTCATATAAATCAATTCAATTGCGGAAGTGTCTATTTTTTTATGCTAATGGACCGCGATTTATTTGCTCGCACATTGAACGACAACGCGGCCAAACGCTGACGGTGACGGTGCTGACTTCCATGTAGCAGTTTTCGCTTTAATAGTGAATGCGCGGCGCGATGTTGGCGGTGATGGCTTTGCTGAAGATCCTCGAAGTGCGACCGAGGTTGACTTGCCTGGGTCTGGCAGTGCAGTTGTTTAGCTCTAACAAGGAGTGGGAAGACATGCCGGAATGTATGCGTTTCTCAAATATTGGTAAAGCATCTGGTCGCCATCGTACTTGTGTGCAAATCGATAATGGAATCAAGGAAATCTATCGCATGGTCTGGGGATATCGCGTGGAATAAAGTTGCGATCTTGAATCGATGCATTAAATCGAAGATGGAGCAAAATGTTTTTTTTTTGTATTTTAGTGATACAGTATCGAATACCAATTATACTGGACGAAGGAAGCCGGTTGACACTTTGATTTCTGCTCAACTTTAACTTGGATGTACAATCTCATTAGCAAGGTTCTTATACATATGTATCTCCTATGTAGATATGAATGCACATTACGGATAAGTGCTGTTTTGTCTTCTTATTGCAGTTCATTTAAGACAGCCCTGGTCCACGTCATACTGAAGCGCCATCTCACGTTTATTTATGTTAGACTGTGACAGATGATCTTCTTTAGGTGGCGTTTCAGTTCGAGGTGAACCAGGGCACAAATGGAAGGGTCCAACACTTTTTTTTTTCCGACTCCGAGCAGTGAGTTGCGAAGCTCCTCGTAACAAATGATGTCAGATATTGGAAAGAAGTGGCACCATGAAAAAACTTTTAGGTTTTTACTGGGATTGAACCGGGCAGCATTACATAGTAGTTCAACGCACTTACTACTGCACCACGGTGCTCAAAGCACTTGCAAACCCAATAACTAACTCCAAGCTAGTGAAGAAAAACTCAAGTTCGCGCAAGATCTTGCACGGTGAACCTGTTCTGGGTACCTGGCCACAACGACACACCGGGGAACGAAAGAGCAGATGAACTGGCAATTGCAGGGGCTGAAGACGTAGAAAATCTCACAGTTACCAACCACTATATGTACGGCGTTACTTACTTACTTAGTTGCCGCTACAGCTCGAGGTGAACCGGGGCCTGCTTTTCGCAACCATTTGTGTGTGCGTGTTATATTTTTGCACGAATGGAAGGGACCTACAGTTTTTTGCCGACTCCGAACGGCGAGTTGAGAAGCTCAATCGTGACAAATGATACTCTTTGATGCTTGCCAGACATTCGAAAAAGGTGGCACCGTGAAAAAACTCTTAAGGTGTTAGACTCGGCCAGGAGTTGAACCTCGGCAGCATCGCGTAGTAGTCCAACGCACTAACCACCACGGCCGCGGCGACCACGATATGTACGGCGTTACAAGCAGTAAAAATCGCTTACAGTCTGTCCTTTGCAAAACGCCACCCGCAAATGTGGAGTCAAATCCAAACATGCAAGGCTGCTAAAGATATGATAAAACATCCGAACCCTCAACGGGCAAAGAAAGTACAGCAACAAATAAAACTGATGATTGGTTTGTACACGGGACACATCACTTGAACGGACACGCAAACAGACTGGGACTAGTGCAATAAAGCATCTGCCCAGGTTGTGAAGAAGAGGACGTAGGTATCGCTCACTTCCTCTGCGATTCTCCTGCTTTATGTGGAATAAGGTACAGATACCTGAGAAGACACATCCTACCTGGCCTGACATCGCTTAGATCCATCGAATCCCTGAATACACTGGAGCTCACACGACACATAGGTAGAGCGTTTTTCGTGAATCCACATACATATGTACACTAGGTAGGTTAGGTTAGGTTAGGTGGGTGTCCCCTACTCCTACTCCTACTCCTAGAATACCAACAACACGCGGCCCCCCATCTGCTATGCTAACCGCGCCCAACGCTGCTGGATTTCGGTGGTCTAACGAGAATTGACGTTTTCAGCGTTTTGGTCGCTGGAATCCACATATACCTTCTTTTACTTTTCCATTCCCCAAAATTAGCAAATCCCCAACGCCTTCTTTATCAGCTCAGTTCCTGAGGGGAACAACGGGCCCGATTCGAGGCCTTCGTGAAGAGGAAGATCTCTCCCTCACCCTCACAAGCCAACCAGCCAACCAGCCAACCAACCAACCAACGGAAAGGCTATACGAAATTTTCGTACGTAGGACAACTTTTTGACAGCAACATACAAATTCGACACTAGCTTTACTTGATTCCTCAAAAGTCAAGTTCTGTAGTCTAGTGACTGACATTTACGAGTAAAGTGATGTACTAGCCGTAATGGGAGGGGATCCTAACAGATTGAATGACAAATTTAAATTAATTTCAAAAATAAGATACATACAGTAGAATCCGCTTAAGACGCTATCCCGCTTTTAACGCTCTTTTTCTCCGGTGCCTTCATTTTGATAAGAATTCGTATGAAAAAAAATCCGGTTAATATGCTCACACAACTAAACGATACACTTCGTAAAATTTGCCGGCGGCCACCGTCGTTCTTATAGGGACTTTTTTGTTTTTCGCAAACAAACCATATGAAGCGTGTCGTTTTTGTGGTCGTTACTTTTGTCAGTTTTGTTTCATTTCTGGTGCCTACCACGTGTATACAGGTGTTGTCAGTGAATTTGATTGCGTACAATGGTTAGTACAAGGAATGAAAGGAAAACTATCATAATACATATATAACTTCAACTCTTTTTATAAAATAACCATATTTTTAACTGGATGTAATTTCTTAGTTTTTCCCGTTTAATACGCTATCCCGCTTAAGACGCTATTTTCTTTTGTGGGCAAATTATTCAGCTGATGAATAACAAAAATTGTAATCAAATTAAGATGAGAGACAATATTAATTTACATCCTGATTGCACTTGTTAACAAAATTTAAAATTATCGTTAGATTAGAAGTCAAACGGACCGACGCCAAACGTATGGATTGCCAATCGAAAAGTGTAAAATATCTAGAGAAACTGTTCAAACTTGACTTACGAGTACATAACTGTTTTTCAAATAAGTAAACGACTATTGCCTTAACTTCGCTTCGACTGCATTGCTATACCTAAACTTATCACCACTATCATGAATTAAAATTGTCTCGCAGCAAAGAAAGATAAAATTTTATCTACACAAAAAAAAAAAATAGGAATTCCAAAACTCGCACTCTTTAAATTGACTTCAACCAATCACCCGCTAACTAACTCAAAATCGCAATCGCAGGTGCAAATAAGTGGAAAGGAAATGGGAACAGTGAATTCCTCTTCCCATATAACGGACAAGTTGATAGGTACAGTGTTGGACAGAGAATTAGCATACGTACTTTCGCTCGACAAATACTCATCTGAAGTGATTACTTCTGCAACTTTTTTTAAAAATTTTAAAGAAAAGCCAAAGTAAAGTAAATAAAATGAATCCGAATAAAAAAGAATGCTTTTCCCAAAAGTATTCATTCCTTTTTATAAAAAGGTGCCATATTAGCGCTGGTCACAGAATTAGCACACTTGAAAAAAAAAATCATATTTTTTTATTTAAACTTATTACTTTTTTGGATAAAAGTCTCTTTGGATAATAATGGCCTCCAAATTCCGAGTAACGCTTTCCGCTAAAGATGGACAGCGGTAGGTAGGAATGGAGTTCCATCCATTCCTAGTAGCTTACCAAAGTTCCGATAAATTGTTCTGTTTTCTTAATCCAAATTTGTACTCTATACATCGTTCTACAAATTCTCGATCCGATTAAGATCAGGAATCTGTGCGGGCCATGGCAAAACATTAGCTTTATGGTCAATTAACCACGGTTTCACAAGCTGAGACGTGTGTTTAGGATCATTGTCGTGCATGACGGTTCATATTATTGGCAAATTTTCATCAGGAGAAGGGTCCATATTGCTGTTTAATATTGTCTTACACTAATGTTGCTCCATTTTTGCGTCAGTATTAACTATTATACCTACACAATGCCATAGAAAAGCATTTGATACCTCCATGCACCGACCACTATGATTCACCGTTTTAGCAGTATAGCATGCATTAAGCACCACCCAATCGCTTTACATCAGACCCTAGTCGATTAAATTTTGATTCGTCACTCCAAAAAAAATACTGTTATTTCCATACGTTTTATCAAAGTAGAGCCTGTCAGAGATTGTGGTGGGCTACGCATTCTATCAAATGGCTTTCGGTTAACCTTTTCGAATTGTTCTGATTCTAACCGCTATGCTGTATTCTCGACTGACTTCAAATGAACCTAATATCGAAGTAATAAAAGGATTTTTTGAGTGCAAGCCGCAATTATTCGATTTTCAGCAGCACTTGTCCTTCCTGGGGGAGGTTTCCTTCTGACTGCGTCGGCCGTTTTTTGTTTTCCAAAGTAATTTATTCCATTAAACATTAATTTTCTGGAACGTCTTATGTCATTTGCAACCTCATTTATCGTTTCTTCCGTTATTTAGCATGTTGATAGTAATATTCCTTAGCTCATGTGTATGACTGCTGTTGGCCCACCTTATTACATATTTTTACAATATTTTACATAAATAAAATTTGTAAAAGAATTTACTCTGTAATTAAAACGATTATGAAGGATCTAGTCAACGAAAAATGCAATTCAATACAATAAATGACGTTTTTTTTTCAAGTTGTGCTAATTCGATGGCCACAGTATTTTCAATCATCGAACCAATTTTCGCAATAAGAAAAGTATAAGAACGTTTAGATAACGGGGCTTTTTAGCGTATACAGGGTGGTTAAGTTACAGATAATTTCGGATCGGATTCATTGGCTCATGTTATGAAAAAAAACCGGACCACCCTGTATAAGGTGATATTATGCTAGTTTCGGAAAATGTAAAAAAAATTAAGAAATACATACTGTATAATAATTTAATGGGTTTAAACAAAAAAAAAGGAGCATAGCGTGCTAATTCTCTGACCACCACTGTATACGAAATAGGTGAAAAATAATCAGATCACAGGTTGAACGGTTGCAGCAAAACGCAGGGGATTACAACAACAAAAAAAGAGGGAGAAATATTATTTTTTTACATGAAGCTCAGTGGGAGGAAAAACGTCCTCTGCCTACCTAGCGATAGGATGTCCAAGATACGACAAATTCCGGTGGAAACAACAATAGTAGCGGCAGCAATCATCCAGTCACTGCATGATGCACCTATGTACAGCTTAATTTCATTCAGCCACCCGTATCTGCCATTTGGCTGATGGCGAGATGGTTTTGTTGGTGGTAAGTGGTGGCAAGCAGGCATATTCGAAACAGCCAACCGGTAGCCAAATGTGGAATTCCTGATGGCTGCCAGAGAGCTCTTAGTAATTGGGGCATCTGTACAATCGTGTCGTGGCAGTAGTGTTGTGTTAAGTGCACACGAGTATAGGAACATGGTAACGATGTTAAATCTATAAGAATCGAACGATGACGTGGTATACTTTAATTCAGAGCCCACCAATGCGAAATAGGAAATGCTATAATGATGTTGAATTTCTTTTCCTAGCGGGCTGTGGACCGCATTTTGAGAAAGTTGCTTGTCCAGATTTAGACTTCCGATAACAAGGTATCGCGCTTCGTAGTGAATTCGATTGCAAATGGTCGGTGAACACGGTCGTTCAATGAGGATAAGAGGATTTTAAATGCTGCAAAACTGGATTATTCAGATGCAAGAGATATGTAAGTGCGCTTTGTGACTTTCATTGAACTGTACTTTCAGACAAACAAGCTAATCTCATGCTGTGGTTCGTTAACATTTGAAATATATTCGAGAGAGAGAGGAGATTACCATATCCATAAACACACATGTACAGAAAGATGCAATTACAGATCGCTTATTTAGTACAGATCAGTTACGTATCCTCACTGACGTTAGAAGACTTCCAGTGGAGGATAGATGATTCCTTAAAGAACTATTTATTAAAAATACTCGTATGAAGTTTATGGGTTAGCTTGAAAGCTTTAGTATTTTAGACTAGTGTTTTAAATATCTAATGGAAAATTCGCAATAGAATAAAACAATGGGTCTTAAATACCACTGTGTGACATTTTTCAGGTCATCGTCTCGGGCCTAAGATTTGAAGCACTGGATGCAGTCTTTTTTGGATCAGTTTTGTTTTGCACCTTTTTTTTCCAAATCAATACCTTTAACTTTGCTGAAGACAGAAAAAAAATCCCCATGGTTAACTAAGATATAGCCATGAGAAAAAAAAAACCAAAAAGTACTCAAAATAAGGTTTGAGCCAAAATAATTATGAGGCTATAAAATACGTTAGGCAGCCAATCTGGCAAAACGAATGATGCAGAGTTTCTAGTTTTGGTAAGTACATTTATGATCAATGCACAAATCTTAGGCCCGAGATTAGTGGTTGCACTGTGTAGTGTGTACTCAAACACCCTCCACAGCATTAGATATCCTACTTTATCTCCCAACCCTTGATATAATCGGAAAGCAAATTGCAGCCGATGCTACCATAAGATTCAAAACCATCTCACAGTGGTCAAGTAACTACACGGGTCACTCTACAATATTTGAACACTTAACTCTACCCGAAAACATAGACAATACTGTGCCGAAGCCCAATTTGGATAAACATTTTAAGGTCACTCTCACCGATAGATCCTTCTGGGATGACTTAGGAGCTATAACAGATAAGTCGATACCCTTCTACACTGATGGCTCGAAGACCAATGATGGTGTAGAAGGTGTTGTTTTCTCATATAAATTAAAACTAAATATCTCCTTTCGCCTCCCTGATTACTGTACTGTATTTCAAGCGGAGGTTATGGCGAATTCTGAGGCACTGTCCGTGATTAAGAGGAATGTAATATCCACTAATGATATTAGCATTTTCTCGGATAAGAAGGCGGCCTTGAAATCTCTAAAATCAATCTTATCCACTATTAAGACCACCTCCAACTGCCGTTTATCTCTTATAGAGATGGCTAAGCAGTTAAAAAAATTCAGCTTTGCTGGCTGCCTGGGCACAGAGACAGCTGACGAGCTCGCTTAGCTAGGAACAGCAATACCTATTCTACCCGATAAGAAGAATTTACATAGGTATGCCTCTCGCTACTTATAAGCTAACACTCAAACTTGACACAGTCAATAAAACCGAAGCTAGATGGGAATGTGGAATTACCTGCCCTGCTACCAAACAGATCTGGCCTAGACCAGATCTTCACCGCTTCAAATACCTTCTGTCCCTAGAAAGACTACATATAAGTACCACTATCGGTGTCATTACAGGACACTGCCTTATAGGCAAGCATGCAACTAGGCTTGGCATCATTTCAAATGACTTCTGCAGAAGTTGCAGAGACGAGGAAGAGGAAGGAGGACGGTTTCAGTGACCTAGCACAAAAAGACGTGAGACGAATAGTCAAATAGTAATTAGTAGTATCCTAAAAGTGAGCATACTTTCCAAGTTTTTAGGATGCTGCACACAAAATACACTATCCTTTTCTTACTAGTTTCTCAAATATTTTACTGAAGACAGGAGGAAGTGGCCTATTTCACCAACTTACAAATTGTAATTTACAAGTGGTTTTTTAACAAATTTGTAGAAAATTCGATTAATTCGGTTTCACCAAATTTTGGTGTTATACAAAATTGTAGTTGTAGTTTACAAAGGGAAATTTGTAGAAATATTTTTGTTTTCGTTTCACCAAGAGTCAATTTCTTTTGTAGTTTAAAAGTTACAAATTTGTGAAGATTGATATTTTTTGTACTTTTCTGTTTCACCAAATGAAAGAACTTTACAAAACTTTACAAAAACATTTTACAAATGAAAGATCGTCTGTAATTTCATCAACAATTTGTGGTTTGCACATAGAAATCCCTTTTTGTAAGTAAAATTTTCCTTGCGGCGTATGCATAGAAGCATCGATAGTGATACAAGTGAATATTTGGTGATAAATAGATGATGAAAAATTTATTGGTCAGCTGATATGGCTCCAGCTTTCTCTTTCCAAAACTCAAATTACCACTTCGAGACACCCGTTTTCGGTCACCCGTTTTCGGTCAACATAAAAGAAAATTCGCGGCGAGAACTGAAGTCGGTTCCGGAAAATGCGTTCAAAAAATGTTTAGATGATTGGATTATTCGTTGTCATAAGTGTATTATTTCGGAAGGGGACTACTTTAAATACAATACAATACATTCGAATGAATAATAAATATTTTGTATTTTATTGACCAATTACCGGTACTTTTTTGACAGAATGTATGTATATAAATATGAATTTATAGTTTAAATTTAGCAAATTTTTTTTTAAAGGTATGCCATGTGTATGTGTGTATCCACGGAACTCTAATTAATATTGATTCACCCAACGAGTTTTAATCAACGTATGTCGATAGATGCCAAACAACATCTCGAAAATATTTCTAATCTTTCTCAATTAAAATACCATGAAATAGTTTCATAAACTTTTTGCCACTCAATTATTTTGGCGGTGCAACGTAATTTTTGTGTAGTTGTAAACTACAACTTTATTTTCTACAATTTGTTTCATCTTTGTTACAAATTTACTGGAAATATGTTTGCAGTTTGTGAAACAGAAATTAGGATTACAAATTTTTAATTGTAGTCAACTATTACAAATTTGTGATTGCAATTGTAGTTTGTGTGAAATAGGCCACTGTAAATGGACTCCTACTTATATAAGCTATTTATCAGCAATAACAAGTTTGTCGGTATTTCAAATCATTGACATGTACGAAGTAAAACAGAAGGTTTTTTTTTTAGAAATTTACGATTTATTAAGAAGGCTGTTTACAACGCGTCGTAGCGTAGTGGTTAGTGCGTTGCGTTGCGTCCAGCACACATCAAAAATACAGGAAAAAGCTGTAGGTGCGTTCCATTAGCGGGGCTCACATTGAACGATTTGTCTGACAGATTTGTCGGACGACCAAATTAGGGTTAGCGTTCGAACTGTACGATATGTCTGACAGACATCATTTGTGATAAGATGTTGATGCAATCGCTAGTTCCCGCGAACTAGAGCTTTACCTTAATAAATTAAGCCCCCGACCCATAGACTGCGTTACTGTGTCCGTTTTAACTGACAGCTCGATAGAATACACGCATTCTTACGGAAGGTGGCCCATAACCAACGCATATACATATGTATGAAGTATGATCGTCGACGGAGAAAGTAGGTTTACTCTCAACTTTTTTAAGTGCGTTGTGCGTTGGGTGTTCTCAAATTCACGCATTGAAGTTCACATATTCACATATTATAGATCATGCATTCACAAATTTAGAGTAAGCACATTCATTGGTGGAAGCATTGAGAGAACATTGAGAAACTGTCATCGCAGTTGACAATCGGTTCCTATTTGCGATTTAAAAGGAAAATGTTAGTTTTTGCCATCTCTAAACGTAGGTATGTAACGGATTTTATGGGTTCTTTCCGTCAAACGCCAACGTTCAACGCAACGACGTTAACGGATTCTATGGGTCGGGCGTTTAGTAAGTTTACAATACGCCATTATTTTTTTAAATTTCCTTTAGCAGAATTGAATTAGGAACTGAAATAGGAATCGCGGCCGCGGCATATCGGGATCTCCTATTTAAGGTTAACGCACAGTTTCTTATATTTTTGTTTAAGTTCACATTTTTCACATTTGATTCTGAGTTTGTTTTTGTCTTTAAGTACCTAGAGATCAACGGTTTAATCCCTTTAGTCACTTTTGACGAGTGCACAAAAAGGGAGAACTATTCAGAATGCTTTCCTTTAGGGATTCTATAAATTCTGTGTGGGAAGATCTCCCTTTACGCACACCAAAAGAAGCTAAAATTACTTTTTGCCATTCGTCAGCAGTAATAAATAAATATCCTTACCACTTTCCCTGAAATGAAGTTCGCACCAGTCTGTTAACGCTTCGCACTTACCTGGAATGAGAAATAAAAATGTTTTGATTAAAAGGTAAATCGTTATTACTGCAGAATTATTCAAATTAATTTAATCCAGCAACACCAGCAACCAGACATTTTAATTATCAAAGCCTTATCTCGTAAGCGGTAATTACATGATTTTCTGTAAGTATTAAGTAGAAAGGTTAAGCTTAAATTGAACTGTTGCACGCAGAGACAGTTATCTTAAAACGCGTCATTTTCTAAGTAGGTACGCTTAAAAAATATTTCATATTTTATTTATGTACAATTCCAGAAATAATTATATGTACATATGTGGGACAGAGGAAAGCACTTAAAATGATTAAGAATATATTTACATAATGCATTTAAATGAAGTTAGATGCTTCTTTAAAAATGTTCATCAAATATTTTCAATGTTGCCGAACGAAATATTAATTATATCGGATTAACCTTGAAAAGTAATGTGTTGAAACCGCCATTTTAACGCTGATTTAACAAAAATGCATTAAATTAAGTTATGATTGGAGAAGAGTTTTTTGAGTATCGAACTGGCGATCACCTTAATTGTTGCATGCATTGTGCCAAAATGCGACTTAATATAAAGCAAATGTTATGTCCTAGGTTAGATTAGCGGGCCGATGATAATGGAACATCCTGGACCCATCTCCTTTTATAAATAAAATGACCAAACTTCATTTTACAGGATTTATTTTGTTCAAAACAGAGTTTAACAGGATTTTTCCTATTAACCCTTTATAACTCTACATCGCAAAAACATCAAAGTACTAGTTGTTTTGATATCTTTCCGAATTCAATGAAACACGTATTATTTAGAATTACAAAATTTTATTTATTTTTTCGGAAAATTGTTGGAAAAGGTTTTTTGACGCTTTCAGTCACATTGTGTTAAAAACGTATCTCTATGATGTATGGAATATTCTGAAGAAATTTTTTTTTTATTTATTGTAACATAATAGGTTTGTATGATGTCGCCAGCACCAGGGCACACTGACTACTGTCAATATATATTTTCATGGTTGTTAAAAAAACCCAGTGCAGCCCCCATTTCATCGAACGCAAATAGCTTGCCCTGACCGCTGTCATTCTAATATTTTCCATTATAGAACTAAAATACATATCTACATCATGTTTATATTAAGATTTTAATTAATTTTATAAATATTTACTTTATTGAAATAATTTCTTTTCTTCAATTCAAAAAAAAACAACCACAAAAAAAAGTTCGCGATATGAAAAAAATAAACGAATAGAATTTTTGACAGCCCTTTTTTCTTGCACTGAAGAAATACCCAGGGCGAATACAGGACAGAACCAGTGTCGACATAAAACACAGGGCAGCATTTTCAGTGCGTTTTCAGTGTAGCACTGACTGACATCGAACACATCAGTGCGTGTTCAGTGTGCCCCAGTGCGCCCTGGGGCTGACATCATACAAACCTAATGCAATGAACTAACTTAAAGTTTTGCGAAAAAATAAGCGTGGGATTGAAACGGTTTGTAACAAAAAAACAGGGAAAAAGGGCAAAATTTTGGGATTTTACCGTTCTTTTTTAAACAGATTTTCAAGATTTTCCGCATTTTTTATTTATTGAAAAAAAAAAAATTAACATTGGATACAAATGAATGTCCACTGTCAAATTTCGAGTCCAAATTCTAACTGTCGTCATCTGATTCGTTATCGATCTGTTCGGTGCTATCTCTTATTCGTTACATTATATTTTTCATTCGATGCAATTGTGCGAAGCATCTTTGGAGTCGATTTAACGAATTTGTGAAGTTTTAGGCATGACATTTTGATGTTGGTTTTGACCGTAAGAATGGCTTTGAGAGTTTCTACTTTGAGTCGGGTTTTTTTCTTCGGTACATGTTTGGTTTATTGCGGCGAAAACTTGTTCCACTGAAACAGTGTGGCGCAGCGAAGACACTCATAACACAACGGCAAAGTTAGTTGTGGTGAGTATTTTGAAGCGCAATGGTGAAGTTAATGAAAAGCACACAGAACAATTTCGAATTCTGTGAATTTTGAGCTCAGGGTATAAATTAATTTTTAGGTGTAACGTTTTACAGGATTTTCACAGGAAAATACAGGAGGCAGGGCTATGTATGAAAAAACAGGATAATCCTGCGAAATACAGGATAGATGGGAACGTTACGTATACCCATGGTGTGTTCCCAGCCGTGG
Organism: Brachyopa scutellaris; assembly: GCA_949775065.1. NCBI lineage: Eukaryota > Metazoa > Arthropoda > Insecta > Diptera > Syrphidae > Brachyopa > Brachyopa scutellaris. Next base: position 80,443,127 of record OX459112.1, on the reverse strand, counting down.
TGTTAGTGCCTAGGTTCCAACCAACCGGAAGCGCCAGCAAATTCAAGCAGGGCTCTATTTCTCAGATGGCAGAGGTTAGTGCAGTGACAGTGATTCGTCACCACATCCCATGCAGATATCATCATCATTAAGTCGTAGTTTCTGTCTTTTTGTAGGAGTTTCCTTATTCTCGCTTTGCTATATTCTGGCCACAGTCTTCATGATACATCAAATGTGGTTAATAATTTCCACCTGTTATTTGCTTCACTTACTGATTTTTGTTCAATTTTAGCCCTAAGGTTACAGAGTGGAGGTTGGTTTAAACATACCATCTGCTTGTGCAATGTCTAGGGCTGTCCAAGGGGAGTACCCTTAATCGTCGGTAAAGTGAAAGCTAGTATCGATATTTTGCTATGTTTTATGTAGTAGTAGTGTACTGCGTTGTCCTGCTGAAACATACTCATGCCCAATTATTTCCACAAAAATCCTTTCAAAAACCAATAAGTACGTCGTGTAATAGCTCTACGTACTTCTCAGAATTCATTGTGTGGTGTTATCTTTGCTGGCGGATATACATACGTATGTATGTATAGTCTAGGTCAACGCTGTCCAACCCGCGGCCCGCGGGCCGCATGTGGCCCAAGACAAGTATCAATGCGGCCCAAAAATATTTAAAAGTAACTAAAGCATGCCCATTTGGCAAGCAACAGAAATTGGAATAGAACAGAAATGTCTTTCGTTCTGTAGTAAATTCTCTTTCTGTATACATTACTTACTCAGGCACACTGTTCCTTGTCACTTGGCGGTTTAAGTGATATTTTTCTTAAAATTATATATGTAAGATCAATTGTAAAAAACAATGTTAAATTAATTTCCTGTTCTGTTTCTAATAAATTTTTAATTACTTAAACATGAAAACATAATTTTTCGCTCGACAGCTAAACGACAGGGTGGGGCAAAACTAATGTCATAGTAAGAATTGGCTGCCATTTTGTAAGAAATTAAAAAAATGTGGCTCTGTTCGGTCAAATGACCACCTCCTGAGTTGATGCACATATGTGCTCGTTTTCCGGCTTTTCAAATCGCTAAAATGGGAGATCACACGGCCCGGAAATTGGTGATTCAAAATCTTCATCGTTACCCGAGCTGTGTGAGCTGTTGCTCCATCCTACTGTAACCAACCATACTTGAGACCCGATTCAGCAACTTGCGGCAAAAAAATCGTTTAACATCTGTCTGTAGCGCTCACTATTTGGTGGTACCCTCGGCGTCCTTAAAAAAATAAGATCCAATCACATTTTTACCGCAAATGCCACACCAAGCAGTCACTTCGATTGGATGGAATGAATCTTCGTGCATTTCATGTGGATTTCCGCTGCCGCAGAAACCCAATTTTAGCTTGGGCTTAGGCGCTCATTATGATTTGGATACGAAATCATTCTCTTCTTGCACCAGGTTTAACAGAGCATGGGTATAAGTCAGCAGGCAGCAATTGGTGAATGGTTTGCACTTGATAAGAAACATTTTTCAGGTTTTTCATAAAAATTCAACGCAATGAACTGACGCCAAACTGTGTGCATCAATGTCTCGTCGATGTTTGTGGACTCTCTCGGATGTCTTCGGCCACAGGCACAGCAGTGATATTCTCGGTCGAACGACCAATACTGGGCCGGTCACTTCTTGCGACATCTCTAGTAGACCCAGTTTGCACGAGACGCTTAGCCAAATGCTTAATTGTTCGCACACAAGGTGCAGGACGACGAGGAAAATGACGACGAAATTCACGCTGCGTTAAAACAACAGACCGGAAATGCGCCAAATAAGCAGTAACAATAATTTCGTGTTCTTCAGGCGTGTATCGTTCCATTGCTTATTGTCAACTAATTCTCTATTAGCCTTAAACATAAATCTCAAAGCTTAATGACATTTGACACCATTTGCAAAAAATATAGATCCGTTCGCGTACGTTCCCAAAACAACGAAAATCTACGAAAATTTACGAAGAGTCAGGAAAACCCGTTCGCGTACGTAAAAATTTCGTAGTTTTTCGTAGAAGAGAGTGCTCACGAGAGAGTAAGAAATTTTCCCATGCTACGAATTTTAGCAGAAGAAATTTCTTTGGGCTAATACATATATGAAATCTTTTAAATCTGTCATATCACATTCACTTTTCATTTTTTGTTCTTCGACGCGTTTTTACTTTTTCGTAGTTTTCCCATCTTTGAGATGATTTCTTTCCCACTCTTCAAAGTTTGACAGAAAACACATATTTGGTGCAAAAAGTACGCGAACGGACCTTATGGCACATTCACATTATGACAATATTTTTGCCTCACCCTGTACTTGTGGCCCAAAACACGATGTATTCTTCCAATGTGGCCCAGGGAATCAAAAAGGTTGGACACCCTTGGTCTAGGTTCAACTTTTCTTCATGACTCGATATAATATAGTGGAATACCACTCTTCTATTCTATGAACTCCATTCTGTCAGCTTTGTGACAAGTTAGTAGCTTTGTTATCGGTTAACGATATATGAATTCAAATGTGTCTAACTTTTCTTGTTCTAATGGGAAGAGACAACTGGGTACGAATCTGCGATGGACAAAGTTTTTTTTTTGCCATTACTTGCTGTTTTATCTCCCTTTTGGTCCCTTTCCCTCACTTATGCTTTTCTACGAAGATTTTTTGTTTTTTGCATAGGATTTGTGGAGAAGGACTATCTAGGATAGAAGTATCATTTATCTTTTTTTGTTGTAGTCAGCGCGATTTGTACTGTCATTTTTTGACAGATGACAAGTAAAAGCAACGCCATTAATGAAAATTCTTAAAATGCACTGCAAAAATAGTGAACATTTTCCTGAAACAGTTCGAAAAGTTAAAAGTTTTCTCAGTCGAGGTGAAGCACTATCTTTCGCGCCCAGTTAAATTAGTTCAGAAATTTGGAGATTGGGACAAGTTTGCTAGAGAAGAACAACTTGGGAAGCTGACGCAAGGACGTAAGTCTGTCTTTACTTTGCCATTTAGGTATTGGAAACGCATTAAATTGATCCAGGTTGCGATTAGGCACATTTCAATCTTCAAGACTTTGTAAACAAGTAGAATTGACATGAAGAATGGACATGTGAAAGCGAAGGTTTATGCCAACGCTCGCCCGTCAATTGGATCACTCAAAGCCAACACCCGTGCCGTTATCGATGAAATAGAGCGGCACATGTGCCCAAATGTGAATTTATCAAATCAGTCTGGTTAATGCTCGACAACCGACTTAACTTCAAAACCCACGTCGAGTACTGCGGTAAAAAGGCGTCAAAGATGCTCTCCGGGATGCCGCCAAACATCGGTGGACCTGGATACGCGAGGAGGATCCTGTTTTCCAGAATGGTAAGCTCAATACTTCTATACGCTGCTCCAGTCTGGGCGGGAGCTCTTACAGCGAATGAGACAATAAGAAAGCTCTCGTCCGCATTCAGGCTCTGCGCAATAAATACAATATGCGTTTTCAGGAAAATTGCGGACGAAGCAGCCTCGCCGAAGAGATGCACCTTAGGGTATGCCAAACGAAGAAAAGACCAACGTTACCAGGAGGATAAAAGTAGAAGAAATGGCAACATCTATAGGACTGTGGCAAACAAGATGGGACATCACAACAAAAGGCAGATGGACCCACAAACTAATTTCCACAATGGAGGTATGGACAAAAAGAGCACACGGGGATTGCGCAACTTACGCAATTCTTGTCCGGTCACGGCGGCTATATCTTCACAGATTTGGACACGATAGCTCTGCCCTGAATTTCCAGAGGAAGAAGAACACGCGTAGCACGCAATGTTCCACTGTCAACGCTTTGCAGAAACCTATGGACCTACCGACTCCTGAGCTTCCAGTAAACCAGATGGTTAGCTCAGGGGGCCCGTGGTTGCAGTTCTGCTCTTTTATAACGAGCACGCAGAATGAGCTAAGAAGACTCGAAAGATTAAGAAGAGCTGTAACGGCAGACACAGCGCCGCGTCCTTCGCAAATAAATATATTTCCACTCGTGCATAGCCGTGCAGTTGAAACGATTTAATTAATTTCATGAGCCCGTTTAATATTATAACACAGGTCCTTAGATTGTATCTGCCACTGCATAACAAATCAGGTAACAATTTTATTTAAGTGCCAAAACTAACTCTTTGGCACACACTTACCGTTGTTATTATTCTTTTTCACGAATGTCGTGACAGACTCGTAAACGTCACCGCAAACCATTTAGTGAAATACTTTAGGCTAATAGCATAAATTATTACCTTGTGTCTGTGGTATGAAGTGTGATGACAAATTCATAACTTTATTCCACGATTCGATTAACTGTGAAACACCCTTCTAGAATATTAATGCACAGAAAAATAAAAAAAAAGGTGGATTTGTGGTGCTGTTTTTTTTTTTTTTTTTTTTTTTTATTGAAATTGATTCTCATCAGTGCGGCGCGGCGCCGCCCCGGGTGCATTCTTCCTGTAAACCGTCATGACGATAACTTCCAGCAGAACCACAGCGTTGAAACGTTCAGTTGACAGTTCACTGCCCCTCTTCATCCTCAACATGTTTCTATGCCTTCGAGGTCCATAAATATTCAAATCTGTCTGCGTTGATTGACTGACTGACTGACTGACTGACTAGCCGAACGTAACGAACACGAAGAGTCGCCATTGCCGGAGTGATTGGTGTTCTTTACGTCTCAGCGTCTCTCTTCCTCTGATCCCTCTTTCCAGTGTCGTGGAATCGAAACGAATTTCGTGCGACACACCGTGTGACAACCGTGTTGGCTGTGATGCGTGACAAATTATTGACAGGTAATAGGCAGACGAATCCCCCATAAAAATAAAGGGGGGGAAACAAAATCAAAGCTTAAGGGATAAGGGAAAGGGAATGAGAAAAAATACGTGAACTTATTATGTGGGCGGGGTTGAGCATGAGCATGGTTCAAATCACCGCGAAAAACTAATTTTGTAGAAGAGAAATGGAAAAAGGACACCAGGAGCGAGTGAACTCTGCCTGCAAACCAAATTAGCGACGATGATTGATGTGCGAGGAGGACGGGGGGGCATACGGGCAGGGAAACGATCAAAATGATATCGCCGCCACTGTGCTAATTTGTATTCAACTATGGGATTTTCGATTGATTGATGCTCCATTCGGAATAAATTGACGGAATATTTGCAAAATTAAAGTTGATGTAGACGTAGGGAATTATGTTTGAAATTATTGCCGTGTTGTGTGTTATGATTGCTAATGACGGATCTGACAGAGTGTAGACAGGCAGAAGTTTCGGAATTTAAACTCAGCATACAAATTTGTTATGCGTCATAAATAACGTAAGAATATGTAGACTCCTAGGGGACTTGGCATGCTAACAGACAGGATTATAAAGTTGTCACTAGGTAGCACCCAACTCACGAGTCATCGCTGCGACAGGTTGTCCACAGGGCGGCCGGTGGTCTACTCCTATTTTGTTCCATCGGAGTAAATGAACAGATCATCTAAGGGAAATTTGAAGAAACAAACTAAGAGAGATCTTAATCTCGCAGCTGAGTAGTGCAAAGAGGTGACTCTAAAGAAGTCCATAGTAACATTCACCAAAAGAAGAAGGAAACTGGACACACATTCTTTCGCAACTGTAGAGTTTTAAAGTGAAGTACTGTTGACCAACAACGTAATTGGAACTCACATTATAGAGACCATAGGCTAAGCAATAATCTCACATGGGGTCTGCTGAACCTCAAGCTATGGAAACAAATTGTTACATATGCACCCTGACGGTAGCAGAAAACAAAACAAAAGTCTTTACAGACAGGGTACAATCAACTCCACCGACTAGCCTGTGGGTGCAAATCGGGTGCAACGAGAATAGTAGGCACAGCACCGTTACTGGGCCTCACTTTCTCATCACCTCCATATACAGAGAGAAGTTGAATGAGTATACGATCATCTTAATGGATGGAAACAACTTAAAACCCAAACCTTGTCCAGGAACTCGGTAGGAGTGATCTACCTACATAAGAGAATGATAGAACTGGGAATAGAATAAACTTACATGGTATACTGTTGGATCAAAACCAGATAAAGGAAATGTGACAGGATTATATAGAAGTCGCTCCTTCTGAAACCCTCTTCTACGCGAGTATGAAGAAAATTAACTTCGTATTTCAAGCTGAAATATATACAATAGAGTTCAGCATCAGGGACAATTTAAGCAGATCCGCGCTGCTAACAAAACAAATTTATATATAGTATATAGTATATATACATTGATAGTAAAGTAGCCTCGCTTGCTCTTAACAAATTTGAAATGACCTCACAAATAATCTGGAGCTCACCAGCCAGCACTAATAGAGGTCCATTGATGTGGTTGCCAGGGCCCTGGGCAGTGGTTTGATGGAAACGAAAGACCAGATGAACTGACCATAAAGTCCATGCTTCAGCTCCATATATTCGATTCGTCGATATATACTTTGTTTTGCCGTCAATTACCGTTAAATCTAGTGCAGCCGCTTCCATTTCTATGCTCGCAAACGCACCAGGGACAGGTCGCTGTGTTCTACCAATGATGTCAATAGTGTCGGCGTATGTAAGTAGTTGATCGGACTTTTGAAAGATCGTTCGTTGCGTGTTGGCTTGGGAGTTTCGAACAATTCTTTAAAGTAATGTGTTGAAGAAGTCGCATGACAGTGCGACACCTTGTCTGTATCCTTCTTTGACATCGAAGGTCTCGGGGAGGTTATTACCGACCTTGATGGAGCAGCGAGCTTTCTTCATCGGCATCCTGAACAGACAGATGAGTTTGGCATGGATGGCAAAATTTGACATGGCTCTATACAGTTCATCCCTCCAGATGCTGTCATAGGCGGCCTTGAAATCGATGAACAGGTGGTGTGTATCGATTTGGATATCTTGTGTTTTTTCCAGGATCTGCCTAAATGTGGAAATTCGGTCTATAGTGGACTTTCCTGGCCTAAGACCGCACTGATAGGGGCCAATCAGATTATTGACGAAGGGTTTCAGGCGTTCATACAATATAGCAGATAGGAACTTGTAGGCGACGTTGAGGAGACTGATGTCTATAATTAGAGCAGTTGAGGGGGTCTACTTTCTTGTGGACCGGGCAAACGATGCTGAGATTTCAGTCATCAGGCATATCTTCAATTAACCAAATCTTAGAGATGAGTTGGTGTATGTTCTCTACCAAGGCATCTCCAGCTGCTTTAAATAGCTCTGCGGGTAAACCGTCAGGTCCAGTAGCCTTTTTGGACTTACCCCTGGATATTGCTACCCTCACTTTTTTTATAATTCACGCGCGCTAAACGGGTTATGAATACCCGAAATCTATAGTTCTTTAGTGAGTGGGGGAGACTAAGTATGAACATGATGCGCAACTACTGGATGAGAATATTGTAAATTGAAAAAGTAATACATAGAGACGTTAGGTCAAGAATCAGCCATGAATATTAACAAAATTGTAAGCAGAGGCGCAACGAAACAAATCGAGGAGCACTTAGATATAGAATTTTCTTCAGCATGATTTCGGGGGGAAAATCTTTTTTTACGACTTGAAACAATTTCACACCATTTTCAAGCCAGGGGGGATTTTTGTGGCTCAACTACATGCCACAGCATGCTGGATAAAATTATGAAAGCACTGTGTGTGACCTACGGTCGATACTAGTCCTATACTAGGCGCAATTCGAAGAGCTTAGAAGGGCCTGCATCTGCGTTACAGGAGCTACGAGAACCACCCCCAACGCTGCTCTTGAAACAATATTAAATATACTTCCGTTGGACATTTATGGTAGGGACATAGCAGCAAAAATGGCGTTGCAACTTAAAGAAACCTGACAGTGGTATTCTTTTAACGTAGGGCACGCCAGAATACTCTCAGTGAATAATCAAATTACAGGAAGTACGGACTATATGACACCGCTCCTAGATTTCAATATAAAATACAGGATTAATATTCCCAGCCGACAGGAAAAGGTAGATCTGTCTGAATGTCAAATCCGCATTGGAGATGGTGACGGTATAGGAGCAGGTATTTTTTTGGGCCAGCTCAGTCTGAACTTGTCCTTGATACTTCCAAACCACTGTAGTGCCTTCCAGGCGGAGGGGATTGCTATTCGTGAAGCGGCTGAGTGTCTGTCAATGAAATCGATGTACAATCGTGAAATTTTCAGTTAAACCTATAGCCAAGTAGAAAGCACTAGAATCACCAATTATAAGATCAAAATTGATTAGACACGCATTTGTCGCGCATTTCAAAACTAGATATCCAGCAGATGCATGCTCACGCTGTGCTGGGTTCCTAGACAGGATATAGTGATATACCAGGAAGGTAAGGTGAGGTTTTCGGGCTGATGAGAATGTTTGCATCCTCATCACACTTAGGTACATGCGGACCCATTGTGATACCCTTACCGTGATCCTACCCGTGGTATCAATGTCTAAGTTTCATCCAACCCGAAGCCCTAGCAAACTCAGGCAGGTTAGATGGTGATCCATCAGATAGCTCGTCGATATGATCGAAATAGAATTTGCCTAGGGTTCTGTTTCTCAGTTGACAGATGAAATGGGTTGTATCCTCCCTCATGTGCCTCTTCGTCACCACATCCTCTGCATATATCATCACATCATCATTCAGTCGTAATTTCTTCATGTGGTATCTTAGAGTATTATGCCGAGTTAGAACTCCTATTAGCATTGACAACGACTTTCTGTTTTTTAGTAGGAGTTTCCTAGTTCTTGTTACCAGGTAACAAAATTGGAAAATTTTACCACAGAAAGTAAACAAAAAGCAAGCGAATCATTTTTATTTAGTTTTGAATTATTTTTTTTATGTTAATTTAACAATAACTATGAATTAATAAACTCTCTCACCTGGGTGGTGACGGCAACTTTTACTACTCTTTTTATTAATTTTAGTTTTTTTACTATCCTCGACTAATTTTAAAGCCCTAATGTCTGATTAAAACAATGCAAAGTACATTTTACAGTCTCTACTGTATTTATTGGAGCTGTAGTAAAAATTAGCCGAGTACTTAATGTTCTTTCCCCTCTTTTATTACTTCGTCTAAATGAAGAAAAAAAAAAATACTTACAACTGGTTACGCTTGACTGCAGCATAAATAAAAATAAAAAGAAAGTCAACGCAATAACCAGCAACGGAATGGAATGGTGGTTCCATTCGGTGCATTCGCCCATGTCCGTCCACCATTCAAAAGAAAAGACAGAAGAAAAGACAAACGCTTTGGTGGGTACCAAGACCAATCTTCTCCTCCCTATACCTTTACCTAACCTACTTTAGAGAATGGAAAGAAGAACATTTTTGCGCGAGCCAGCGTGTTACTGCGAGGGGGTCATTTCCTCAACCGTTTTACTACGATTTTAATCTGTTTTCCTCATGCTATGCGAGTACATGTATCGGATGACGCTGATGGCTGGGGTCATTAAGGTAACCCATCCCTGTTTGGGAGTACTGGACTTTTAACTAATTTCCTTTGTAAGTGCGAAAAATGTAGTCGAACAGAGAGAATGCGGGATAATAATGTTTTATGGTTCGGTTTTCAAGGCGGGTCCAGCTACCTTGTCATTGGGTGTTTGTTGTAATTTTTTTTTTTTTTTTTCATTTTATTCCTTCCGTTCAGTTAAGGTGAAGAAGCAAACTAAACTGTGAACTTGTTAAGCGGAAATAATTATGATGATACGAGTATGTAACGACTGCAGGTAGGTTGATATGTTTACACTTGGGTTAAAATTGGTCTCCCTCATTATGATGCTCCAATGGCGTTATGTCAATATCAATGGCATTCCTTCCGAATATATAGTAAATACAAATTTCATTAAAAAGCATAAAGCAGATTACAAATTTCATGGCGTACCACAGGACAGGGTTATAGTGCCGGTACTATTAAAAATGTACTTTTAGACGACTTTGAAACGAATCAAATTGCCGGCACCACCCCTGTCTGACTATGTACCTTGTAATCAATGTTTGCACTTAAGAGGCAAGTTCAAGGTATAAAGAGGATTGCATTTATCGATTACCTGCCAAGAAGTCTGACTAAACTTTGAGAGTATAGTGTGGCATGAGAAGATTCTTTATTGGACAGGAAAACAGTGATCTTTCTAGAGAATAAATTTAAGACATCTAGAGTTTCCATTAGAATGGGAGCTCAAGCTAAGGATAGCATTTTCTATTTATGCTATCTGGGTGTGACGCCTTAAGGCTTAATGATGTGTACCTACATAACAAGGCTGACGACATGTATAAACATTGACAGTCAAACACTAAATTAGAGACTTTTCCTACTTACTGATTAAATGCACTTTTAATACCTTGAAAACAACTAATAGAGTTTAGAAGGGTGACTGAATACCACGAGGGTACATACATACATACATACATAATTTATGTTAAGTCTTTTTCGTCGTGTTGTATGTTGTTCTGCAGTAGTTTCTCCACAAATTTAAAGCAACTTTCCAGTTCGTAGTTGCAAGACTTTATAAGATACACAGGGCTTCTAGAATCTCTTCAACATATAAAATTATGCAGGGCAGGATGTGAACCATGTAAATATTCACAATAAAGCCTCGCACACACCGGCGCGATAGCGATAGCGATTACATAATAATAGTACAAAACAAAACAAACAAAACAATAAAATACACTATTGCTATCGCAATCGCTATCGCGCTTATGTGTGCGAGCCTTAAGAGTGGACTACAACTAGATAGTGTCACTTTATGCACATGCACATGTAATAATGACATTTGAAAGCAGAGATATTATGTAGATCGCAATGTGGGTTACAGTATGCGTCTGACCTCAAGGCTCGTCGATACTACCAGAAGTATCTGACAAATATAAAACAACCCAGAAAAGAGAAGACAGTGTCACAAACACTACTACTACTACGAAACATTCTTCACGCCTGACAATGGTACACAGATGAGCAGGAATAGTGGGACACACTTATTTACCTCCACAAAGATGCCACAATTTTCCCCGCGGAACTATTTGCCATCAATACAGCCGCACAAATCCTACTGGAGAGAAACTTTAACAAAACAAAGATAAACATAAATGTCTGAGAGCCAAGCTGTACTAAAGGCACTAAGAAGCCATAACTACAAATCAAACGCCACATTTGAGTGTCACTCAAACTTAACCTTGTTGGCAGAGAAAACCATATATTAGCTAAGCTTCTATGGGTGTCAGAGCATGAAGGACATGAGTGCAACGAAGATGCTGATATGTGGGCCAAAAAAGGAGCCCACAGTCCATTTATTTGACCCTCAAACGAAACAGAGAAAATTTAAGAAATCTTTGCCACACAGACACCAACTCCAGGTTTTGCCAACAAACAAAAGAAACTACGGAGCACCAGATAAGAGAGTGAGAACAGGGTTCCTAAAAATAATTCGAAGAACTTTAACAACAATGTGTGCAATAAATATATATAACACGATTATAAAACCACATTTCGAGTTTTACTCAACAATACTCTATATTGGCAATACGGACAATATAAATAGACTACAGATCCTTCAAAATGAGGCGATGCGAATCATCTTGCAATTAAGACCTTGCATCAAAGGGGCGGCAAGTCCAATTTTAACTTTTTGAGGGAAATCAAAAAAACTCTTTGAAAAATTAATTATTACACGAATGTTTTAAAATTATATATTATTAAAAAGTTTGCATATTTTCACATTGTTTTAATCAAGTTTTAAGTTAAATAAACATTATTAGTAATTACTGCGATTTTTTAAAGTTTGGATCTGCCCTTCATTTGCACCAAAATGTAATAAGTTGGCTTCCAGATTTTGGTTTATGAATAATAAAATACAAAGAAGTTATTTATTTAGTATATTTCGAACTATCAATCAGTACTTGGATAGTTAAACAATAAATAAAAAAAAGAAAAACAGTGATTATTCATTGAGAAAAATAAAAGGCAGTACCGGACCTGCCGCCTTTTTGCACCAAACGCACTAGAGTGGCAGATACATAGTTTGCAAAAACGCGCTTATTTTTATTTATTTATTTTATTTATTTATTTATTATTAATTAGTATTAACATCATTTACAGTAGACTAATGTAATCTTTAAGTTATAAATGAAGATGCAATTCGGAAATGAAAAGAAGAGAAAAACGAGAATTTAATTTACATGTGAAATAGTAACAGTTCAGAAGGTTTTAAGCTTTAAAAAAAAAAATCAAATGAAAAACAACAATTTGCTTGTATTTAAATTAATCTTATTACATACTTTTAAATAATTCAATTATGCACTTAACTAATTATCCGCCATATGCCTAAAGAGAGTGAGTTCAAAAGAGTTCGCATAACAAGATCTTCTCATGCTGAGAGGAAATGCATTCCATACGAATGGCATGAACGAAAAATTGACGCTCAGTGCAAAGATAGTAATACCGTGGAAGAACTAGAGTTATGGCCCGATTAGACTGCGCAAAAACTAGTTTATTGAACAAATATGAAGGCTGTTTGCGGGTTATAATCCTGTGAAGACATTTAATGGTGCAAAAGTTCAGGTGCATCCAAGAATATTTTTGGCACAAGCAGAAATATGATCATAGCGTTATAAGGCAAAAACATATCGAGTAATATTGTTAAACGCAACATTTAGTCTTCTTTTGGTACTTGCTTTGATGCAGCAGCAGATTTCACATCCATAAGCTATGATTGGCACGAGGAGAGATTTAGCTAGCATGAGCCTAGTTTTGGGTGGTGTATAGCTTTGAGAAACTGATAAATTTCTAAGAGACACATATATTTTACCGATTACCGAAGTAACATGATTATCCCAACTTAACTTAGAATTGAACCAGATGCCAAGGTTTTTAGCCTTGCCAACATACTCTATTGGATTATCTCCAAGGCATATGGTGGGAAAACCGCTTACATCTGATTCAGTTCTGCTGATGACCATGCACTTCGATTTAATAGGATTCAGTTTCAAAAAGTTTTCCTGAGACCAGTCCAAAATCCTGCGAAGATCCTCGTTCAACTTGAGTATAGATTCAGATATTAACCCAAGCTTACAGCTGAGGTATAGTTTAACATCATCTGCATACATGTGTGCTAATGAATGTTTAATTACTGTGGGAAGATCATTAACGAAAAGCATGACCAAGAATTGAACCTTGTGGAACACCTGCTAATATTTCAATGAATTCGGAAAAGGCATTATTGTAGAAAACTGCTTGCTTTCTGCCCTGAAGGAAGGTAAGAGAGAATAAATTTTGCAGCCGAATTTGAAAAACTATATAACATCTTGAGTTTATTAATTAATATGCTGTGATTGACTGTGTCGCAACTTTAGTCGCAACTGGTTCGGTTATGCACCAAAAGATTTTTTTTTTTTGTTCAAATTGTAAGTGAAAAAAGCCGGTAGGCTAAAAATATGGACTTGCCCCCCCTTTTGATGCAAGGTCTTCAAATGCAGTTTTTATACCCCATCACAACAGATGCTAACCCGTCTACAGTGGCTGAATATAAAGCAACGAATCACCTACAATGCAGTATTTTTCGTGTTTAAAATGAAACATAAAATGGTCCCAGAGCATTTATCTAACAATTTACGTTATATTCAAGATGTTCAACCATATAATTTAAGAACAAATTCAAACTTTAGACTACAATTTTTTAGAGATTCTAGAACACAAAATATGATAATGTATAAGGGACTTAAATTTTTCAATGAATTACCAAATAATATTAAAAATGAATCCGTCTTCAGTCATTTTAAAAAATTACTCATTAAATATACATATAAGAGACGAGGTGTAATATGAATATTCTCTAATTTAAATTTACTTGTACAATTGAGATTTAACTTTACTATATTATTAAACTACTTATTCTAACTATTTATTATTATATTTATATTTATACTAGCTGACCCGGCGAACTTCGTACCGCCTCAAAATTAATAAATGATGTGTCAATTTATAAGCTGAATTAAATTTAGTTTTTTATTGAGGTAACATAAATACTCAAAATGAATTGTCTGTCTGTCTGTCTATCTATCTATCTATCTGTCAGTCTGTCTGTGTATCTGTCTGTTTGCCTGTGTATCTGTCTGTCTGTCTGTCTGTCTATCTATGTATCTGTCTACCTGTCTGTCTGTCTATCTGTCTATCTGTCTATCTGTTTGTCTATCTGTCTGTCTGTCTGTCTATCTATCTGTCTGTCTGTCTGCCTGTCTGTCTGTCTATCTATGTATCTGTCTACCTGTCTGTCTATCTATCTGTCTCTCTGTCTATCTGTATATCTTTCTGTCTGTCTGTCTATCTGTCTATCTATCATATATTGTGAATATGAGTCATTTTGGTCCAATAATATAGATTTCGTTAATAACTTGACTCTAGCGCCACCTAGCGGGTCCAGATATATACATAAACCTGATGTTCAGCAAAACGAATAAAACAAATCATGAAAATCGGCCCAGCGGCTATCGAATTATAACGCTTCACCCCGAAGGATTTATATATTAGTAATGGTACTATATACTAAATAAATAAATAAATAAACACGGACATACAAATCGTCGATGCAGTGATTTATATTGATGTGTTCTCTGCCTCAGATAAGGGTGGGAGAGCAATAGCTTTCTAAAACCTAGAAAATGATGATATGTACAGCCTTTTGCCGCATTTGTTTCTTAGTGCAAAATAAAAGAACAACTTAAATAAAAAAAAATGCTAGCACAAATGTATTAAGTTCTAAAATACCGTTAAGCAAATAATAGTGATTACACAAGTCAGTAAAAATCGATAAAATGGAAATTAAATACATAACCATCTTCTCCCTAATGATTACCGCATTTGTCATTATTATAAAGCTAAGTCCATGTTATTTCCCAACACAATGACCATTCGACACCCACGTCCTTGGTCCTTTTAATTGTTGCATTTACTGTCAAGTCTCCACCCCCCCCCCAATACCAATTCTATTTGCCCTAAAAAGCCATCAAAGCACTTGCCAAATATTGAGGAGAATTTTAAAACAGCAAATGGAAAAAATGAAGAACGAAACCAAACCAAACATTTACCTCGGCCCAATAGATGTGCTGCATACAGCATTTCACGAAAATGATGCATCGGATGATGATGTAGCTGTGGATGATGCAATAGGGTGAACGACTGTGCCAAATTGGCAGTCATTGCACTACCAGCACCAGGAATACCACCGTACGAAGCACGTCCTAGTACTGGGCCCCGTCCCAGTTGGAAGCCTTCAATGCCCATTCCATCTGTAACACTCCCGGCAATCGCCGCCGTACCTCCTGGTGGGGGATACATCAACAGCGATGGCGAAGGCAACGACGAGGCTGGTGACAAAGATGACAGGGGGGATGATGCGGACAGGACACTTGCTGTTGGAGATAATGACGATACGGACGACAATGTTTCGCATGTACTGCTCCCGTTGCTGCCGACACTTGAACTCCGCTGAGGTGGCGTTTTGTTGTAATGGCTGCCGCTGCCGCCATTGCAATAATTGCTTGGTAAACGGCTTGATCGGGCTTCGGTGTTAGCTCCACCGTTTTTTGTAAGCGTTGCTGCTGGCATTCCGACGATAGACGCTGAAGTGTTTTTGGATTTTGACGTAATCGGATTTGTTGTCGGCGGCGGCGGTTGCCGGTGACATAGTTCGTAATTCTTGCAAATTTCGCAGCAGAATTTCATTTCTTTTTGTTTTTCATGCACAAGTCTCCAAAAGTCTTGATCGCGTGTGAGTTTTGCTTTGCTTCTCTTTAACAGATTGGAATTGGATTTGTTTTATTTAGTTGTGATGGCAATAGGGCAACCTACAATAAAAGAACGCAAACATGACAGGGATGTTAGAGAGAGGTGTTAAAGGCTTACAACAAGTATGGCGTACGTAAATCAAAAGCAACGAGTTTCGTATGGCGATGGAAGAAAGAAGCACAGTACATCATAAATCTACCAATAAATCAGTTTTAAAGTAATCTATTTTTTCCAGTGAACTCATTTTATTAATTTGCAAATATAAAATGAATGTACATATACATATATGTCAAAATTAATATGTATTTGACGAGTTTAGTCTGAATGATTCCCCAATTATCTAGCCACTTTTATTTTAATAAGAGGAAAAGAGAGAAAAAATGTAGACGTCAAAATACATCAGTCATCAGTCTGTGTTTTTTTAGTCACTTCAAACTACTGAAGGTTACGAAAAACAGTTTGAAGCCGTTTTCTAACACAAACATTTCGTAAAGTGGGGGACAGACTGCTGGTGTTGATACCATGGTATGAATACCATGGTATAGTGAATACCACAACCGCTGACAGACTGCATTTCGTAGTACACCCTGATTTTCGCATGCCGTTTGCGTTTTCATGACAATAATCACAACAAAATAAAAAATATCGGTACAAGTATCGTTATCGGATAAAATAATTATTTTTGAATCCATTGTATGTATCTGAGAATTGAATGCTACAATTTTCTATGCAAATTCTTTTTTCTTGAATTGTAAAAGAAACTACCAAGAATCGCCAACAGAGAGAACGCGGCGCTGCAGCCAATAAGAAGGTGGTATACCACCAAAAAAATTTCGAATTTCAATACCAGGTATGTTTTATGGTATACTAGCTTTAAACGTGGTATTGTAGTGACAGACATGTGGTATAGAACATAGTATTGCTATACCATGGTATCAATACCAGCAGTCTGTCTCCCACTTAAGAGAGGCTATAGGAAAGAAAATCACTTCCTCCCAACTGAGAGATTTACAAATATCTACCCAATTCTTTTTTGGCTGCTTGTTTAAAATAGCCTTTTAAAAGTATTGTCATAAAATACGGTCATTAATTTCGTTTTCACAATTTGATTTAGCTTTGCATTTGATGTATCTGTCAAGCAGTTTGATTACTTTGCTATTGACAAATTACTACAAAATGGTTTTTTATTTCTTAGTAAGTTTTTCTTCTCTGAAAGAAACTATCCCCACTCCTCGATATTTGAAAAGAGTTTCAAATTTCTTGATAAAATATAAGACCAAATGATTGTCGAAAATGCTACTACAATTTGTTTGTTTTTTCTGAGCAGATAACTTAAATTTAAATGTAGTTCAAACATTATTGGCGCAAAATTATAGTCGCCGTTATGTCGACTATAATTATCAAAACACTAACTTTGGTCTTATTACGTGCTAAAATAATTTTAAAGTGCACTTTATCCGACTATAATTTTGCGCCATTGTCTTTTTAAAAGGGACACACAAAAAAGTAAGTCAAAAAAACTAAAGCCCGACTATGGGAAAAACTTATTATTAAAAAGTATTATACGAAACAAGACGAAATGAAACGAAGATGTTCAGAGTAAAGCTGTGATCGCATGCCGCTTTGCCCTATGAATGCGTACTTATATACCTATATAAATACGTTATTATTATGGCATTCAACCACGGCTATACTCTGAATATCATCGTTATTCTCCTTGTCAAACCCTTTCATTTGATACCCAGATTAAGTAGGTCGTGAAGTTAACGGTAATCCGCCATCTTCGAGCGCCCGCCATTATGGTATTTTTCTTCGATGTCATATAACCGACGACGACACTCTCCGGATGAATCCAACAGCACCTTTTTTGTTGAAGTCGGTTGAGTAGTCTGGGCTGTACGTGCGGACATCCAAAAAATAAAATATTGAATTTTTCTGTGACATAGCCTACGAGCTACGACACACTTAGGGTCAATACGAATCCAACAACACCTCGTTTTTGAAATCGGTTTCATAGCTAAGGCTGTACGAGGTGACATCCTTACATACAAACAAACCCAGCCTGTGAAATTCATAACCCCTTCCTCTTGGCTTTGCCATATTCGAGTAAAAATACATATCCAGCTCCATATTGTCTGGTTGATGGTGGACCCTGAAGTACCGCAAAGAAATTATATCATTGGTTATTAAATTAGGTGAATAATTGTAAAGATCTACAATTGCCCTATTTGTAATTTGGCCATATCTTTCTTGATATGACACAGTTTGTCAGACTTGTGTTTGGGTGTTGGATACAATGCATATATACTCAAAATATTTAAAATACTAGTCATTTGAAAAAAGAACTCTTTCGCCAAGGTCGTGGTGACAGGTAGACCTCAAACTGAATGTGGATGACAGCGCAGTGCGTGCTTGATTGAAAACACCGAAGTCTCAATCGACACGGTGCGGCAATGAGCCCGTCAGTAAGTACACAATACGAAAAGACTTGTATTTATTCTTGTGTGCACAAGATTGTCGCAAGGACTCAGTGACCATTTACATGCAACAAATTTTGCGTGATATAAATCTCCAAATTTGGCATCATCAATGAAACCGCACATTTTAACCTCAGTGGCTTACAAATGTGAACAGGCTACTGGGGCTACTGAGAATTCACAATTGACACACAAACGACATCTGAACAAAGTGACAGTTTGAGGTGGTTTATGGACTGGACGTGGCATGAAAAAACGTGAAGACTGAAATACTTTTGTGGTCACCAGTAAGTGCTACCGGTAGTTAATTCAGTTGTTTTTTGTTACCGCAAATTGAGTTTTGCAAACATGTGGTTTAAAGAAAGAAATTATGTCGAAAAATGGCTGCATACTCGTATCATGTGAGTTTTATTTACCAGATTGATTTTAATGTGGCTATGTAAAGATCACCATGTGTGCTGGTAACCTGCAGAAAATTCGAAGCCTCAATTAAAATATTCAGGATGTCATAACTTAAATGCTGAAACCGTGTGAAAATATACAAGACACATCATTTATTTCACAATGACTTCGATTAAGTACTCGTACGTCGTACTTTGTAAATTATAAGAGATAGGACTGACAGTTCATGAGATGTGTAAGGCGATCTTAATCGCAATCCAAACATAACCTATACAGAACTGTCATTTACCAAATTTAGTTTAAAAGCAATGAAAGCTTATCTAATGTCACGTTACTGGTACGCCATTGTAAGCAGTTAAATGTCAGTTCCTTGTGGAGATCTGTTTGTAACGAAGACGAACAATGTACAACTCTGATAACTTGACATCTGTCAAACATTTTTTTTTTCTTTTCTCGCAAAGCTCTCAAAGTGGGTATTTCGACCATAAAACATACGACAAATGCACAATACATAAAACGTGATATGATTTCCCAACTAACTTTGAAAAATCATAAACATCGTTGACAATCCACACATCCATTGGCACACATCTTCAGCAACCCTTATCCAACACACGCTGAACTATTTCTGAATGACATTAATTTGCAAATTTGCACTAAGCCATTAGCGCAGAAAATGGTCATAACTTGGAATATAATTACTGCCGTCTCCGGGTGCACTTTTTTCCTGCTCTATATTTATCGTTTCGTAATTCGTAGATGAGTGTCTTCCGCTGAACTCACAAGCAGCATATAAATGGTACTTAGAACAAGTTCTTAACACGTTTCTTCGGGAAGGAGCAGAATTCAGTCCCTCTCCATTTAAAAAGGGGGGAATCCCACACAATTCCCCACGCACTGCTCAAACGATGGGTTGTGAATAATTTGTAGATAAACAATCTGGTTTGTAGGTTTTGTGCTTCGCTCAGTTTGGTATATTAACGATATACGAGGACAGTTCCTAGTGTATTCCTGTCAATTTAAAGTGAATTCTATAGTGGTTTGTTGTTTATTTGCTCACTTGGATGCACAGCACCATCCATGTGTGTGGACTTCTGCATGGGACATGGACCACCACATGACAAATGACAGTCACCAAGGAATTGTTGAGCACGCTTTCAAGTGTAAATCAACTTGGTAGGTACATAACTGTTGCATAGCGTGCAGTTGCTGTTATAATTTCAAGAAGATCACCATTTTTGCAAATGACGACTTTAGGCTTTAAGGTTTAAACCTTAAGATTAAGCGCCATATGTACTCTTCAAGATAGCGTTTATATTTTTCTGAAAGTCACATTTCCAGATCGTCCAGTTTGCTCTTTTGGCGATTTTTCGTGGCTAAGAACATCGCCCAATATGACAGTTCCGGACTTCTGGGTTATGTCATAAGCTTATGCTTAAAAAAAGGCTCCCGGAAGCTACGCCGAAGGAAATTACGCCAGATTTTTTTTGGACAAAAACGCCAGAAAATTTTCCATATAAAAGACTGGCCTTTCTTCCCAGAAAAAAATTCTTCTGGCAATCTTTCCAAAATGTCCGGTGTTTTCCCATTTCTGAAAATGAAAAAAACTGTATTTTTATCAGTTGTTGCAAGTTAACAGTTATTCATACAGTCATTCTTCGGGGTGGTGTCTTCTGATAGATTTATAATTAAGTTTTCAGAGTGACAGATGACAGTGACGTTTTGAAACAAAACAAAAATATAACCATAAAGATGGAAAGTTTTCTATATGAAGTGATTTCTAGCGAGCAGAAGAGTAGTAACTTGTTATAAGTAAGTGGTTGAGTAAAAACACCAGTGGCCTATTTCACCAACTCACAAATTTGTATTTACAAGCATTTTTTAACCAAATTTGTGATTATTTTGATTTATGTCGATTCACTAAATTCTGGGTATTACAAATTTTTAGTTGTATTCTACAAAGGGAAATTTGTGCGAATACTTCACTTTTCGTTTCACCAAAAGTTATTTGTAGTTGTAATTTACAAGTTGGGTAAATGTGACTTATTAGTGAGTTTATGTTTCACCAAAGAAAATGATCTTAACAATTTTGTTCAGTTTGTGAGAATATTTTACAACTGAAAGTTGACGTGTAATTCCTCCTACAAGTTTAGTTTCTTATTAAAAGTAATCGAAAAAATGTCTGCGACTAAGGCATAGTAGTAGCGACAGTAGCGCAAGTGACGATTGTGATTTAATTTAAAGAAACAAATTTAATTTGAAGAAACTGGCTTGGAAATGGAGGTAAGTTCATGCACGAAATATTTAAGTCGACCGTATGCAGCTCTGTTTACAGAGTTTGTACAACTATTATTAATTTACTTTTTGAAAATTTATTACCTTTCTTTGTTTTTACTATCCTCTATATTTGTTGATCTATGTATGTAGGTTACGGGCGATTTTCTAATGGTATTGAGGAGGAATCATCACCAATGCGAATGCCCCAATGTTAGCGATTCTTTACCGATAATTTAAATAGTTATCGAGATCTGTAAACATGTAGTTTGTACCACTTGCAGAACCAGTTTTCTCCGAATTATAAATTTTTATCTTTAAAAATCTAATTGTTACAAGTTAACAGCACAAGAACAATAAATCACTAGATACAACTATAGCTAAGGCCTGAAGCTCTTTTTTAGTATGTAATACATATGTAATGTACATATGTACATTTATACATATGTATGTACTAACCACGGTTCCCTGCTTCAAATTTTGCCACTCAATGACTAGAAGGTATTTCAAGCCTTTCTTACCTAAAATACCTTGGGAAGTTAGGGAGTTTAAAATATTATTTCCCTAATTCGATTTTATAATAGTAAGTTAAAGAATTTTAAAACTTTCCAAATAAAATGTCTTTTTTACCTCTAATTAGAGACGCAATATCTTATTTTGTTTGTTCATTCCATAGCATAAAGTTTTCGCCACCATCGCGATATTCAACAAACTTGTGAGAAAACGCTTGTAGATTACATGTCCTTCATAAATCCGGTGCAACAGTAACTTTGAACACTTGTGATCAACAATTTTTTTTCCACAATTTTTTTGCGTTCTAATTACAAATTTTTGGATTATATATTTGTAGTTTGAGAAACAAAAAACTAGATTACACATTTGTGTTTGTAATTCACAGGTACAATTCTGTGGTTGTTATTTGTAGTTTGGTGAAATAGGCCACAGGAGCGAATACAATATTGTGTGCCATATGTCAGTCCGTGGCACCAAATATTGCAATGCTGCCATGCAGACATATGAAGGTTTGCTCTAAGTGCAACATTAAATTGCAGGCGCAAGCAATGGCAGATGGACTTGAAAATCGTAAATGTCCATGCTGCCGGGAAATCGTTGCAGACATTTTATGTTTATGTTTACTAACGAAGCATGGTGCATGCGGACGCCCCCGCCATTCGGAGCTAGATTATTTCTTTTTCACTATGACAATATACATATGTATATATCTTATTTGAAATTTATTTTTTCACCATGACAATATACTTATGTATCTTATTTTAAAATAAATAACCCTTTCTGGCCTTTTTACCAAAACGAGTTTGAAAATTAGGCCAAAATATGTTTATTTTCGTGCCTTGTTTCCAATTTTACTCTCTGCTGCCTTTTCCACATCTGTCTGGCATAATTTCCGAAATTTCTGGCGTATTTTCCAAACAAAATTCTGCTCTTTTTTCCAAATTTGAAAACAAGAAAATTTTCTGGCATTTTTTTCCAAAACAAATTAGGCGTAATCTCTCCGGGAGCCCTTTAAAATCACAGAAGTTGATACCAAATCTTTTCCAAACGATTTGACTGACATATGTTTTCCCGCCAACAAGTGTTTCAATCTTTTTTATTTATTGCTTCAATATTTTGTACTTAAAGGCCGCATAAAGAATCGCGATTTCAGACTTATCAGTGACCCGATAAAAATTCCCAAGCTGCAATAATTTTTATTGCTGAAAAGTTTCGCAATCACTAGAGCCCACTCTCCTTCGTGAGCTTTTTTTTTGGCGAAAAAACTTTCGTTATATCATTTTAATTGTGTAACTCACATAAAGGAAGAAACATCTTCTTTAGTTCTAATTCTTCATTCACTTCGTCGGGAATTATTATAATTTTTCTCATCAAAAAGTTTTCGGTTAATCCCAGCGTTCTTTTGCGCGTTGTCCATGTAAAAAGGTGTTTCCTCGTACGAGTATCTGAATCACGACTCCGTGAAGGAACTAAACAAAAGAAAAACTTCTTCAGTTCTTCTTTCATTTTTCATTTTTTTTGAAGGGTGAGAATGTGTTGCGAACAGTATGAAATGAAAACAAAAAAGAGGAATGAATTTAGGAAACAAAAGACTTTCTAAATGGAGGGAAAAAAGTATCTGCGAAATAAACGTAGGATGATACGCTTTTTTACACATCTGGCGGAAAGAAATACGGCAGTGTGATTGTGGCGATTTAGGAACGATCATAGAATGCCTCTTTCGAGATGAACAAGTGTGTTGACCCTTTGCCATGGTAATGGAGCAATCAGTAGGACTCACAATGGAAATACTTTTGATTGAAAAGTGTCACTGTGATAGATACATGCGCCACTACATATGTACTGTACATATGCATGTATGAACGTACATATATATTAAATGGAGGGTCATCTATGAAGACAACCAGCAAACATAGACCTCTTGGTCCTTTGACTTTGGTGTGAAACCACCCCGATCGTTGAGCTACGCGAGTTGTTGCGGAGATATAGGTATGGCGATTCAAATCTGCCCGTCAATTTCGTAAAGCGTAGCAATTGGGCAACATTGAGCCCAATCTTCATCTCGAAGGATGTGTGTAGTAGCTTAAGGTGGCCTTTCTGATCCGATCCGAGCTAATGAAATGTCTAGCTCTCTCTTCATCTTTCAGGCTCATTTCGCAAAGGCCCGAGATGGTCCGATTGGTATCAGAAATACAGGGTGCTGAAAACACCCCAGGCCCTTTTTGCAAAAATATTATACTTTGCGACTGAAAACACCCGTTGTCAGTACAGTATTGTATTGTATTTAGAAGGGGGTTATCCCATAGAGACAATAAGCACGTAGACCCTGTAGGCCCATTGTACTTTGGTGAAGTACCACCCCATTCGCTGAGTTAGCGATTTGTTGCTGAGCTATACAACGATCTAAATCTGCCCGTTGCTGTCGCAAAGCCCAGCAATAGAGCAAGATTGAACTCCAGTAGATCAATGTCCCGTAGGACGTAGCTGTCTAGAGTGGCCTTTCTGATCCGAGCAAAGACCGGACACTCGCCAATGAAGTGCTCAGCCGTCTCTTCTTCTTCCAGGCACATCTCGCAAAGGCCCGAGCTTCTGATTTAAATTTTTTTCAGGTGCTCGTTTATGGGAGTGAACCCAGTGACCAGTCCTGTGAAGATTTTGAGGTCATTTCTGCTAAGGTGTAACAGAAACTTAGTTCTGTTTGCCCTGGGCGCGTCTATTAACATTTTGGCCTGTCGGCAGAACCTAGGCTCGTGCCATTAGTTATAGTGTTGTAGTTGCAGCAGTTCAAGAAGCTTGTTTTTAGCATACGCTGAACTGCAGCCAATAACAGGCTGAGGACCGATAAAAGGGGTCACTGATCCAGCTCTAGCTAGAGCATCAGGGACCCAGACTAGTGTGATCTTAATACATCTTTCAAGCTAGTTCAGTTTATTGACAGCTTCTTCAACAATTTTTGAGATGATCAACGCTGCTGAACAGGCTTTAATAGCTGCTTGGCTATCGGAGCAGATGTAGATGGACTTGCCTTTCCATCTCTTGTTAAGTGCAATGTGCGGTGTACTAGCGATGGCATACACCTCTGCCTGAAAGACAGTTGTAAATCTGTCCAGTGGAATAGATTGCTCAACGTGGCATTCTTCTGAGTAGACACCTGCTCAGGAGAGCTCATCCATTAAGGACCCGTCCATATAGAAGACTATACTTTCTGATGGGAAACCAGACCAACCTTCGCTGTTCCATTCAGAGCGATCTGGAAGGAGACATTGGAACATTCGCCCGAAATTATATCTGGAGCTTGTAGTTACCAGAGCTACCCCCAAGGCTCCTGGTATTGAATCGAGAAGCTCCCCCACCCTGCTACCTCAACTACCTTCAGTGAAGGTATCTTGCCTTCCAAGAAGCACACCTATGCGGTATACTGCTTTTCTAGCTTCGTTTTTACTGAAGATATGCAGTGGAGGCAAGGCAAGAAGGATCTCAATGGCGGCGGTGCAGTATACTTTCCTGTTGATTTCTATTATACATTTATTCAGATTGTCTTAAAAAAGTTTAGTTGCACAAGTAAGCCGTGAAAATGTCATTTGAAAAAGATCAGGAACGCATTCAGCGTTTATTGCAAAATATATTATATGTGAAGAGGCGGACTCAATTGATACGGATGATAGCAAATAGTGATAATGGTTGCAGCACATTAAAGTGCAAAACATATGATCACGTTAGAGCGTGCACATATGTTATACTCACGCACATACTATTGCAACGATACTCACTGCTGCACGACTGCTGGTAGTGGTCTCCACTGAAGGAAAATTGTGGGCGATGTTTTGAATATTGCTCAGCTTTAGGGCAACGCAGGAGGATGTTTTATATCTCAAATGAATTAAGGACAAAGTTACTAATTCCACTTATTCTTTTGTTTTTCAATCCAATAAGCGATTATTGAGTTAGGGCTGAATAATTATAATTTTTCTTTCAGATATGCAATTATTTGACTATTTTGTAAGAACCATTAAGCTAAGCAAAAAACAACATAGCGTTTGTCCTTTCCGGATACTTAAGAAACATTTCAAAAAAAGTTTCATCGTAATCTGTTCAGCGGTTTTCACGCCATTAGGCTACAAAAAAAAACCTCTTTATAATATTTATTGATTTCTGTCAGATACAGGAATTGCTCTTCACTTGTGCACGTTTACTTAGGATAGACAAAAGCTCCAACTCCCACATTTGGGAATGTCTAATTTTTGTCAGCCATCACGCACTTCATATCGCACATTTTCTCCTCTTTGTATGTCCTTAAAAATTCCTTAGAATGTATTTTATAGTTCTCTACATTTCACGCTTAATATCTTTACAATCTTATCATACATCTCTGTCGTTATAATTTATTAAATTTTTTTTTTCTACTACCAAATTCTATTTAAATAAAGGCTTTTGTACATTCACGTCACGCAACCCAGGCCCGCCAGCGTCTTGTGTTACAAGCACGCACCCAGCGCTTTTATAAAATTACCCCCAGATATGGCAACCGCAGCCCACTTTGCCATTCTAAGCAATTTACTCATTAACCCAGGCAACGCAAAATATTTTGAATTACAAAAAAAAAAAAAATGCATTTTACGAATTTCGATGCAGTAAACACCCGATAGATACTTTGCAGGGCTGCATCGTTTAGATATTCAAAACTAACAGCCAATTGACATAATCGCACGCAATCGATTCGACTTGACGCTACCTTCATCTTTGATACACCGGCCCAGTAGCAAGCGCTTTTAATTGCCAATAATTATCGTTACATCGGCAACTAGATACAACAACAGCGACGAACGATACTCGTATCTCTGGCGATGGTATTTTATCAAGAAATCAAATAAACGATTTATAAGGCGTGCGTTCGCGACTTGCCACAATCAGCGGTCGTCACATCGTGGTTAGCTTTGATTTTTCAATCTCACTGAGGCCTAAGTAAACCGAAGTAAGTGTTCGTCATGAATGTTAAGTAGCCGCCGCCGCCGCCGTCGATACACGAATTAGATACGTGCTGTGACTTCCATAAAAGATACAAATGTATCTACATGCGAGTACTAGGTGTATACGTACATATGTATGTATGTGGCTTTGTTGTTAATCGCTTCGACCATCGGCCAATCCCACACTTTTTTGTGTTTTTGTTTTGTTTTTGTAAAGAGACACCGCCGGCCGCCGCCGACGATCGACGCGGTTGCATTTGGAATGCGCACGACTGGAAGTTATGTTCCACCATTAGGCGAGAGAGATGCTTGTTTGTTGCGACCATCTGCGGTAGGCACATCGAACAGAGCAAGTTGAAGAAGCAACTTCTGTAAACCGCCAAGAGGATACAGAGGCATCTCAGTAATTCCTTTCGGTAGCGAAATGTTACAAATCGTATTAGAAGAAGAAGAAGAAGAAGAAGAAGATGGGGGGAAAGAATAAGACGGAGGCGCTCTAATTGGATCATCTTGGGCAATTTTATGTGGTGGTCCCTTCCGAGTTTCTCACATGATGCTTGACGTGATCGTTTATCGTTGGTTCTTCCCTTTCTGTGGGAATCAAATGAAGAAAAAAAAAAAACGCAAAGCCGTCAACTTGTGCGTTTCTTATAACAAAGAACCGAATGAAAAAATATTGAAATTGAGTCAATGACTTTATGTGATTTCTTCGGTCTTGGCGCCATTTTATTCGCGACTTCTATTCAATTCAAAAGGACTCGAAATAAACTTACAAATTGTCGCCCCTGGCAGTGGCAACAAAGACAGCAAAGGACATTAGCAAGCAAATCACAAAAAAACGCATTTGTCAGTCTTCATTTTTTCCATCTTTTGCTATAAAGAAGGATGGTGGTCGTCGTCTTCGTCGTCGCATCGCTCATTTTTTTCATATCATAAATTTATGAAAATTGATTGCATCGCGTACGGTCAGAGGTGTCACGTATTAGTCTGCACGTCTTTTTGATACTCTGGTTTCGTGGGATTTTAATGACTGAATTATTCTGGAATGTTTGGTGATTCATTGTATGGCAATATAATCATACTCACTCTTTGTGACACTTTATTTAAACTAAAATTTTGTATAGCAACAAGTAGTTAACGGTCTGCCGGATGGCAAATTTGTTTCAACCAGGCTCTGTCGAGTAGCTTAAAAAACATTCAAATAGATTGTCTCGCTGATTGAAAACAAAGTTCAAAAATGTCAAATTGATATAAATAAGAAGATTGGATTATTCTCTGGATAATTGCGGCAACATTAA
Organism: Brachyopa scutellaris; assembly: GCA_949775065.1. Classification (NCBI taxonomy): domain Eukaryota; kingdom Metazoa; phylum Arthropoda; class Insecta; order Diptera; family Syrphidae; genus Brachyopa; species Brachyopa scutellaris. The sequence goes on along the minus strand of OX459112.1, from coordinate 80,415,414 downwards.
CATTTTTAAATTATAACAACCAGCTGAAAAAAATCACATTAAGGGGGTATTCTAGTCTAGCGGCACAAATTTCGGGTGTTTTTTGAAATCCGATAAAAAAAAACTAAGCATATTTATACCTGCCATTTTTTTTTATTAGATATTTATTGATATTTTGACAATACAAAAAAAAAATGAAAGCAAACCAATTTTGAAAATTGAAAAAGTTACAGGCTGTTAAAGTGGGGTGGTAAAAATAAGTGTGCGTTCTTCTTGACATGATTCTGGTGATCAGAAAAAAAAAGAAAAAAAGATTCTTAATCAGTAAGAATGTCGCTATGGTCTGAACTACGGAAATAAAAAAAAAAAAAAAAAAACAAAATGGCGTTTAAAAAAAAATTTATTTTACTGCCCTTTTTTTCAAAGGTTTTAATTTCTCAAAAATTGCAAATAACAAAATTTACATAATTCTAGTTCCAACGATAGAGGGATACATATAGAAGTTCCACGCCAAATTTCAAGTTAATCGGTTCATTAGAACTTAAGGAATCACGTCAGACGTGTTGGAAAAAGTAGTTTCGAGAAAAACGCATTTTAAGAAATATGTTACAACGACCTTCACATAGAGACTTTCTGAAAATTCATGGTGCATAAGAGACTTTCTGAAGGATAATTCAGGAAACGTTTGGAGGATACATTTTCGAAGGTCTAATCTTTAAAAATATGTAAAAAAAAAACGTTTTTTTTCAAAATTCTAGACTAGAATACCCCCTTAAAGCTGCCTTGGGGCAAATAGAAGAGAGTTTACATCATAGCAGCACTCATTGATGTCGAAGGGGCCTTCAATAATGTCACAGGCAGCGCAATCAAATGCGCGTTAGATAAGATAGATGTAGAACTAGCAATATCCAAGTGGATCTTGCAATACGCTAGTTACCAGAAACACTCAACCCTGGGACATAGCTCGATAAGAAAAACAGTCACCAGACGAACCTCGCAGGGAGGTGTTATCTTCCCACTGCTATTGGTTCTGGTCATAAATGACATCCTTTCTGAGCTACGCGCCAAGGGTATCAACGGATGACGTTGTCATTATAGTTTAAGGCGAATTCTTTAACACACTAAGGCGGCCACTGACTAAATGGTAAATGGTAAATGGCTTAATAAATGTGGACTGAACGACAATCCTGAAAAACGGAACTGGTTCACTTCACCAGAAATCCCAATATACCGCATTTTAAGCTCCCGAAAATTAATGGGACTGAACTAACGCTCTCGGAGCAAGCGAAATAACTTGGCATTATTCTGGATAGGAAACTAAACTGGAACTTTAACACCCAAGAAAAAACAAGGAAAGCTTTTAATGCACTCTTTATTTGCAAAAGAGCGGCTGGTAAAACATGGGGCCTCAAACCGGTAATGATGCACTGGCTGTACGTTATGATAGTTAGACCCGTACTTAGGTACGGGGTACTAGTCTGGTGCAAGGCTGCAAACAAGAAAATGACACTGGTAAGATTAGCGGCGGTACAGAGAACAGCACAGGTGCCATTCGCACGATATCCACGGCGGCACTGGACATGTTCCTCTACCTGATGCCTCTCGATCTGCATCTGAGGCAACTGGCGAGTAATAGTGCAATAAGACTCACCAACCTAGGTCTTTTTAAGAATAGCAGCAAAGGACACTGTATTATTTCTGCAGAAATACAAATGGATAGTCCAATTAGAACGGATGATACCCTCTTCACACTTGATTTTAAAACACCGTACAGAACCTTGTAGCCTGCACGTACTGCAGTCTTCACAGACGGGTCAAAAACTACAAGCAGCAAGGGGGTAGCATCGACTGTGTGGAATCAGATCTAAAGGTGTCTTTAAGACTCCCGGGTGCCTGAAGCGTTTTTCAGGTAGAAGTGCGCTCAAGGCACTAGAATCGTGAACTATAGTCGGCACTAGCAGGAGCTGCCGCACAATGCTCAGGGCATTATACACGTAGAACCGGGAAAAATTATGTTGGGTCACTCCGGTCACTCCTGGTCACTTTTTTACATTAATTCAAAGGAAAATGACATTATTATGAGAACGGCTGACTATAGATGGTATAACATTGTAGGACACTGGGTTCTTAAGCATTTTAGACTTAGCAGGGCACAAATTAGAATAGCTGTAGGAATATTATCCGGCATTGCCTTTTTGGCGAACACGCTAAGAGGCTCGGACTCACAGGCGCGGATATTATAAGAAAGATATCTGTAGATATAGCAGAGGATATCGCGCATATTCTATGCGAATGCCAGGACATAGCACGTAGTCACAGGAACATTTTAGGCTCCTACTTCTTTAGTAACCTGTAGGAGATAGGCCGAATCTACCATAGACTCGTTTTAAAATTTTGCAGCGTAATAAAATGCTTTGAGGAAATTGTGGTGGTTTAGGTGCCATCCTTGGATGGATTCTTAGGGGATCGCGATGGGCCCACCCTGGTGCCTAATGTTTTGGGATGATTCAGCCTCTCAACCCCTCTCAACTCAACCCTAAAGCTGCCTTGAACTGGTTCATGCTGTTCCCTCGTGTCCTGAAACCAAAACGTCTGGTTTCAATAAGGTGAATGGGTAAATAACTGAAAAATGCATAAAATGCAGCCTGACTGCCGTTATAGCTTGCATGCTTTGAATACAACGCTGAGTCATGCTGAAATATGACATGTATTGGATCATTGCAAAAGTTTGTGCCCGATTTGATAATGAAACACAAGCGCTTATACTTGAAAGAAAACCATTTTTTTAATCCATTATATAGTCCCCGTTATTTTCTACAATTGTCTCCCAACGTTTTACAAGCTTTGCGGATTACGTCTTCATCAAAACTGCGTGGCTTTCCTTCAAAAAATGTCGTAAGTTAGTTTTTGACACTCTCCACGGAGTTTAAACCATTCAAACCGTTCTGAAGGGTCCGAAACAGATGAAAATCTGAAGGAGCAAGGTTTTGGGAATACGGTGGGTGCTGAAGCTTTTCCCATTTTAACTCCATCAATATTTGCAGCACTTATCGGGCGACATGAGTGTCCTGGCGTTATCATGATGGAAGATGACGCCTTTTCGATTTGCCAAAACCGGACGATTTTCTTCAACTTTCTCATTAAGCTTATAGAGTAGCTCACAGTACTTATTCGCTGTGATTATACCACTGGAATCCTACCAAACAGATCGTTGATCGTCTAAGGTCATATCATCGTTACGAAATCTACTAAACCACTTTTAAACGGTCGTAAGAGCAGGAGCACAGTCCGAATAAACGCTCTGAATATTTTTTGTTGCAGCTCTAACACTCACTCCTTTTCGAAACTCGTACAGTATTACATGGCGAAGGTTTAACTTTTCGTTCTCCATTTTAGAACTTTTTTTCACACACGATTTGACTTAACTGAACGGGGTCTAGCGATAAACTGGCTCCTGATACCATGACCTACATATATATATGTACCTACCTATATGACCTATCCATTGGTATACAACAAGTTCAGGGTTTTTAGGTAAACTATTCCTTTATTTACATCTGCAAACCGTCAGCAATTCTTTATCTTCGAGAACCTTGTCACTTGAAAGTTGATAACTTCTCACATGGAACATCATCTGAAGTAGAATTAAATAGCTTTCAAAACTTGGTTAACCAAAAATAAAATCGAAACAAAGTTCAGAAATCATTTTAAAACAAACTCGTACTTCGACGACTGTCATATTGTCAAAAAGCAAAAGCAGACACATGCACTACTCCACTGCTTTTGACTTTTCACCGATAAGGCTGTATAACTCTATTGGTTCTACTCACACGACACGACACGGGCGCGCATACTAATCCCCAATAGCAGCTCTCACAGGGACTGAATGATGAAATATGACTCCGAGTATGCTTTATCCAGCATCTGTGGACCTGGCTGTCGCATACACTACTACATCACAGAGGGTGTTTGTCTTGTTGTTGTTGGAGGCATATCTCTGTAGTCGAACACGGAACACACGACACGGCAACAACAGAGCGTTACGGCATTGTCAGATCCGATGCCCGATAATGCCAAATACAGGGAGTTGTGCAAGTTTAGATATTTCCTTTCCATTTTATTGTTTGCCGGATGCGGATTCACATTGCGGCATTAATACCAAAATGCGCGTTTGCCAAGAATCGGTGAAAATAGAAAAGAAGGAAAAAGAGAATTATTTGCAAATCGATGAGAATCAGTCTAAGCAGCATTAAGCGGCGATTGGCATTCCAACTCTACTCCACCACCAGCCACCCAAAAGCGCATAATAGGACGACGAATAATAGAAAATTTCAATTTAATTTACTCCCACGCTAACACTGAAGTAGATATCGATGGATATTGAAAGAGGTAATAAGGAAGTAAATTATATATGTATGTATGTATGTACATAGACATACTGCGATTTATCGCAGAGGCATATCCTTTTGTGTGCAGTTACCATTGTCTTGGCATCTTGAGTTTATTTCCTATTTTCCTCCACTGACAGAAGGTATGCGACGGACTTGAACAATGAAACCAAACGCAAGTAGATTTACTTCCCAGTCCTTATAAAACAGGAGTAGGACGACCGACGACGTTGTGGAGCAGTTACCGACTGGCGTGGCGCGGCGCATTCTAATGCTTTTGGTATTTGATATCGCAGAGAAGGAGAACGAGGCGGTAGTGCCATGAAGTCTCATGAAGTAAATAAAATAATTACGAAGCAATTTTTCTTTTTTGTAAAAAATAAAAGGAATTTTATTTAAAAAAAACTTTTTTTTTCTTAGTATGCTTACAGAGTGGAGCGTAAAGTGAGCAACGAGCAAAGAGCAGAAATCGCAAGCAAAGAGCAAAAGTTCATTTTTCCATTTGAATGTTTGAATAGACGAAAGATCAAAGCGATGATAGCTGAGAAATCAAACATGTTTGAAATCGCTGCTTTGCTCTCTTATCGACGCGATGTTTTGCTCTATCTTTGAAAAAAACCGCACTCTGTGCGCTACGCTTTAATTGAATCTGTTTGATTTCATCGCTTTACTCTTTGCTCCTGGCTCGTTGCTCACTCTACGCTCCACTCTGTAAGCACACTTACTCAGCTTTCGGACGATGTATGTATATAAAAGAAATTAGAGCTTGAACGGCTGCTTTAAGCAGACATCGTTTGCACAGTTTTGAGCGGATTTTTACTCCAATTCACCTTTCTTTCCAATTCGGGACGTTTTTTGCTGAAGATTTCGTTATTGGTTTCCTTTTTGTTAGGACACTTTTGACGGTTAACTTTATTCCACCTAGTCCTGCCATAAGTTCTGTTACGAATTCAAAACGCCATACAAAAAAAACCAGTAAAAATAATGTATTCAGTATTGTTTCACTTATTATACCATAATATTAATTATTAGAAAAAATAGGTTTCTCTCGAAATGACTGCCTTTTGCTTTCACACAGGCTTTCAAACGGTGTAGCCATTGGGCAGCGGCACGCACGACTTCCATGTACTTCGTTGACGCTGCTGCGGTTGTTCTGCTTTGAGGCTTCTCAAACTTCTGTGAGGAGTCTTGCAGGCAATGCTCTCCAATTCTGACCATTAAGAATAATTCAGTGAATACAAATCTGGACTTCCCGACGGCCAACCTTTTGCTGCCATAAAGCCAAGAATATTGACACATTGACATATTGTCACTCCTATGTGGTGTTTGCTTTAAGCGCTGGAGCAAAGTCCTGTTAGAAGACCCAGTTCACTCTATTGAATAGACTAGAGTATTGGTAAAACCCTACACAACACCCTCTAGACATGGGTGGCCAACACGAGGTCTGAGGGCCGCATGCGTTATGTTGCAGTCCGCAGAGCTAGGTCAAATGAACATAAATATGTAAAAAAAAAATATATTGGGTCTATAACTTAATTCGTGCGGTTTGCTAAGAGATGGCGTAACTTTTATTATTCCATTGGAACATGCGTTGGAAAGCTACTGTCACTGTACGTCATTTCAGTATATGCCATTCATTTGAAGCGTAAACAACAATAATTTTTTTTTCACTCAAATATGTCGAACTTTGTGCCTGAAAAAGTGTTTTTGCGGAGAGTTCTTCTTCATTAATTTAATATGAAGAAAACTGCTGCCGTATTTTGGTAGAAGTTTATGGTGAACTTGCACTAGCTGGGCGAACGTGCCAAAAGTGGTTTGCACGATTTAAAAGTGGTGATTTTGGCTTGGAAGACGATGAACGTCCTGGGCAGCCAAAAAAGGGGGATCAGAAGGGTGTATTATGTACTGTACTGTACTGTAGTACTGTATTATGAGCTGCTAGAACCGGGTGAAGCCATCAATGGACAACGCTACCGAACACAATTAATCCGTTTGAAGAGAGCAGTAGCCGAAAAACGCCCGGAATATGCGACCAGACACGAGGCAATAATTTTCCATCATGACAACGCTCGGCCCCACGTTGCTATTCCGGTTAAGAACTATTTATTTGGAAAACAGTGGATGGGAAGTTTTACTCCACCCGCCTTATAGCCCAGACCTTGCCCCTTCTGACTACCATTTGTTCCGGTCGATGCAGAACGCCCTCACTGAAATACGGTTCACATCAGAGCAGAATATCAAAAATTGGCTTGATTCATTCTTGGCTGCCAAGCCGGCGCAGTTCTTTTGGGATGGGATCCACAAATTGCCAGAAAGATGGGAAAAAGTCATAGCTTCAGATGGGCAATACTTTGAATAATACGATTGTACATGTTTTTCTTAAATAAACGTTCAAATTTTGAAAAAAAAAAAACCGCACGAATTAAATTATAGACCCTATACTTTGTATTTTCTAACATTAAATCAGGCAAGCGTTTGACCACGATCTTGCCTACTGGGATGCGATGCTTATTTGTTTAATTAAATTAACAAAAAAAAAAAAATTTGGTGCATGGCTCGGCAGGAAATATTATTTCTGAAATCTGGCCCGCCTGTTCGAAAGGTTGGTCACTCCTGTACTAGCACATCTAGTTGGTAAACTTTTGCTCCCTTTTCACCCTTTTTCCGCAGAAATGGAGGGATGTGACACCTTAGTGAGAGACGGCACACCAAACCATTATGGAAGTGGGATGATGGCCACGTTCAACCTTTGAAACACATTTTTTCGCTTCCTTAGTTGACGTAGCATAAATTTGGTTATTTTACTCCTTCCACGGCAAAAATGTTCTCATCCGTTAACTGAACGTTTTTATGGCCAATGTCCGCGTGTCACTACAAAAACCGATTGCATCTTTCCAGTTTAATTTTTTTTCAGGTTAGGAGTTTAAAGATGGCCGTTTACCAATGATAGGCTATCATGTGAATATTATCCTGAATCAGCTTAGACATGGTTCTGCTTGATATATCCAATTGCTTGGTCATAATTTTCTATTTCCGGAGGAGATTTCTGCGAATTCCGCTTTTACTACCACAGTCGCTCGAGCGACGCGCGGATGACCAAATCTTGGCCGGTCCTTTACTTTAGAAAATTGGGCGAAGCGACCTATATGTAGGCCGGCAAATGAACATTCTCGATATTCTGAGTGCTTTTAACAACTCGAAAATTTGGCCAGTACTCTCTCCGCACTTATGCAACGCTTTTACCATGATTCGATTCTTTTTAATACCCTACTCTATGATAATAGATCGCAAGCTGAAATCAAATGGGCTTGTTTTCTGTACTTATCAATGCATGTGTTTTGAAAAAAAAAAGTTAACGGTTCTATTCATAGAAACAATTTAAAGTAATGAGCGCTGGAAATTGGATAACAGAACTTATGGCAGGACTAGGTATACAGCATGGGAAGAGTGAAACACTTTAGACTGGAATATTGGTAAATTTTCAAAAATTAGTTAGTACAACACTCGCAATCAAAATTTGGTTGGACACTAGAATGGAGTTTTTATAAACGCTATCGTGCGGTAGGGGTTCATAGGTTCAAACTTTCTTATCGGATGATTTGTGGTAGCGAATTTAAAGCAGCAAATGAAAAATGACAGCCCCCTTGTCTTCTGCTATTTAACGGACATTTTCACCTCTTATGAAAAACACTATAAGTTCCCAAAAATTGTCCTGCTAAAGCTGTTTAAAGATTACTCCACGTGTTCCATTTACTCCCACGATACTGAAGCCCTTGAACTTTAAACCATCAACCCTCCTGGCACAATTTCTCTGACGCATTTTACTCCTACACACACACACACACACACAACATTGCATCGAAAGTACGTAAACCTTTCACATTGCTTCCTCTATAACATGTCCACCCACCATATTCCTGTATCGCTCAAAAATTTTGCAATCTTTTACGTCACTTAAGAGACACCCTACCCCGCCAGCGCTTTTTTTTTGCGATAAGCAATTTAAATAAACAACCCCGCTGAGTCACGACAGTTACGTCCAACCCCTTGTGCTTGCTCCATTCCATGTCAAAAATTGACAGGCAGCGTCTAAGGGAGCAGCACCTTAGCGAATAGAGAAAAGTTTTCTGTTGTGGCAGCGAAAAATCGTAACAAACGTGCCTCGCATCTACATACGTCAACGGTTTAGTAGTATTAGTCAATTCAATTAAGTGGGTGTCTTATGGTGCGATTGATTAGTTGGGGTTTTTCCCCCCCGATTGCTGGCACACACACACATCCGGATGGTTTCATTACGAAATGATTATGATATTATTTGAATAACAAGTATAATGGAAGGAAAAATAGACTATTATATTTGATTGAGTGTTTAGCACCATAAAAGGGAGACCACGTGGACAATTAGTGGATTAGACAGTTATTTCAGTAAATTGGAGGTATTTGTGAAATTGCGATTGGGAGTGACGTTGAATGTCTTCAATTATGATTCATAAATTTGAAATATAGAAAGCTATGCGGCACGGCGTAGTGGTTAGTGCTTTGGACTACTATGCATGCTGTCCCGGGTTCGATCCCAGCAAAGACCGAAAAGTGTTTCGAATGTCTGACAAGCATTGAAGAGCTTCTCAACTCAACTGTAGGTTCCTCCCATTCTTGCAAAAATATAACACAAATGGTTGCGAGAAGTAGGCCCTGGTTCACCCCGAACTGTAGCGCCATCTAAAGAAAGAAAATAAATAAGCTGGATCCGTTAAAATACACAAGGTCAGTCGTTAGGACAAAATTTTGTAGATAAATCGGGTACAGTCCGAAATTAAAATTCAGTCAACTGCGTATTACTCACCGAAACTCCTTGGATTTTGTATGGAAACACCAAGGATTGGGGACTCAAGATTGTAAAAATATGTACAGTTGACTCTCGATAAATTGAATCTGTGGGGACCTGGCAAAAAGTTCAAATTATTGAGAGTTTTATTTAACGAAAGTTGTAATTATCGAGAGCAAATAAGAAACATTTCAAATTATTTTTGAAGGAAACACATACAAATTTATGAGAGAAAGTAGGTTCAACACGAGGAAAAAAGAGTCAGAACGGCGATTTCGACCTCTAGCGATGAACGAAGCATTATAAGATTGACAAAAAAAAAAACCCATTCATCATCTCGACTAAAATAAAAGAAGATTTAAATCTTAAAGTGGACACTTCTACAATACGAAGAAAAACCGTTTGCCTGCCAGAGGTCCCAGAAAAGCACAGTTGTTGAAGAAGGTCCACTTGGAAAATAGAAAGAAATTTGCAAACGATCATTTACATTGGGCGCACTTCAAATGGCTTCATATCCTATTGACCGATCAGTTCAGAATTGTTTTATTTAGTACTCCTGGAAGAAAAACACTCATTCGTAGGCAACAAAACCAGGAGTTTCAGCGCAAATATACCATAGACCAATAAGCACGGGTGATGCAAAAATTAACGTATGGGGTTGCTTCTCCTATAATGGTACCGGTGTATATTTTGGTTCAAACCGGTAATGACTGATGAAATTTATGTTGACATTACTTGGCAAATCATGCTCTCTTACGCAGAATAGAATATGCCTCTCACGTGGGATCTGCAACAAGACAAATCATACCAGCAAATTGGCTAAATAATTTTTCCGCAACGAATAAGGTTGAAGCTATGGAATGGGCGGCTTAGTCTCCAGACCTGAGCCCCATCGAAAACCTTTGGACTGGTGTGAAGAAGCAAAATCAAAAAAGACATTGCAGTTATGGGAAGCTGTGCAGGCTGCGTGGAGCGATATTCCACTTGAGCGATGTCAAAGATTAGTCGACTCCATGCCACGACGTTGCGCCGCTTTGATTAAAAATAAAGGTCATAAGACCAAGTATTAGAGTTCTTTATTAGTTTAAAACTAATTAACATTTTGATTTCTTCAAACAATTTATTTTATCTATGAATTTGTATTTGTGGTGCTATTATTTTGCACAGGTTAGAATTGACTTTTTTTTGTTTAAATGCGTATATATTTTTTATTTTTGGTTATAATGAATGAACATTTGTATTTCTGAATAACTTACACTTTGATTTTTCAATAAATAAAAAAAGAAATTTAAATTCTCATTAGCTTTAAAAATTTTACTTTTATAAGACTTCAGAAATGATGGTGCTAATTTTTTGCGCATTTCTCAACAAAAGTATACAGGTTCGAATAAGCAACTTACATATGTATTTCTCCGATGTTTTGTTTACGTACATTAGTTAGTTCAAATTATCGAAAAGCCGCCTTGTCTACTTCAATTTATAGCGTGTTGTGTGGAAAACGGCCAGCACAATCGCTTAAAATTAACGAGTGTAGATAATACATAGCGTTTGTTCAATTTACCGAGAGATTTTCAAGGGACCAAAGAAAAACTTCAATTTAACGAGAGATTTATTTTATCAAGAGTTTTATTTATCGAGAGTCGACTGTACATGTAATATCGGTATGATTTTCTGTTTTCCTTTTTCGTCGCATACATTTTTCATTGTTCTGAAAGATTCTCTGTCGCGGTAGTGGTTAGAACGCCAATGTGGCTTCGAACTCGTCGCTGATGATGGTGTGACACAAGAGGATTCGTACAGCTTGATGGTATTTTGTGGTGAATGACAGGATGGAGAAGTTTTACATACGTTATAGTGTACGTGTAACTTATAGGTGGCTCGTGTTTTCATCCTGCAGGATTTACTTCCCCATTAGATACATTCATACATACATATCATTGACTTTAGTACCTACTTGTGAACTGAAATCGCAAGCAAACGTGGTTCTTAATTTTACCGGACAAAACGCTTTTAATCTTTCAAAAACCACATATGTATAAAAAATTCAGTAGGCGAAGGATTAATATGCAAATAAAAAGGAAACATGTCTATAACCTTTTTTGCCAGATATTTGTGGGAAAATAACGAAACTCGACCACCTCGGCCCACCATTCACCCTTAAATTACAAAACAAAAAAAAAGTGCTGGGCTTTATTAACAGATGAAAAAAAAAACAGAAAATACGTTTGCACACATGCTGGTCAACTGTAAAAGCCAAAACGAAATTGTTGGTGAATACTTTTATACTCACAAAAAGCAGCAGCGGTGTCCGTGGTAGTAGTGGTGGTGAAGCGCCGCACCGTTTAATTTATACATATATTTTCCAGTGTAAAGTGCAGATACGAGAAAAAAAGAAAAACCGCTATTTTTGGTAAAAATTTGTTCAGTGTTATACTTTTGGGGATAGGTAGTCATGATATGGTCCAAAGGGCAGACCTTTGTACGGTTCTGGTTTTTCATGTCTTTCTCGACTGAAAACGTAATCCGCTGTGCGGTGTAGAGGCCAACCATGTGCGAATGTGTTTTAAGCTGTTAATGTTGGCAAAAGGTGAAAGGTATACAGATATGTATTTTTTTTTGTATTGCGAACAAAAAAGCGGAATAAAATAACTGTATACCAGGATGTTGTTTTTGAAATGAGCGAGGTTTGTATTTTCACGTGTCAGTAAGTGAGACAGAAGTCCTTGTTGGACAAACAGATATATGTTGTGTCTGAACGCAACCTATATGACAGCGAGCGACTAATGGCTCACATCACCGATGAGCTGATTGTTTCTACTTTTGACAGCAATGAAAAGCCGCCACTTTTGCTGCCAATCGCCAACGAAGGAGAACATCGTTCCAGTGGTAACTCAACGTTTTCAACTTAAATTATAATTATATTTACTTAACTTTAATAAATGAAAATTTGAATTTATTGGAAATCGTTTTGGGTCATTATTTTTTCTCGAAATACATTTTACTGGCGACGAGGATGGGATTAATGTCCCGGGATTAGTTTTCAGACATAATTCATGGCGACAGACGAAGAGGTAGTAAAGACGGAAATAATACTAGTTGTGATTACACCTAACCTAAAAAGCACAAGGATGACTTCCATTGGATCCATTGAGCCTTTTGACACAACTAGCCCTGCCGCCTGGAGCGCGTACAAACGGTGATTTGAGATGTTCCTACTCGCAAACTCTATTACAGACAAGGCAACTTTTTTGACGATTTGTGGTCCAGTATGTTTCGATTTGGTCGAAACACTTATCGCTCCAAAGAAGGTAGAAGACGAGGATTATTCGAAGATTGTTGATGCGTTGTCGAAACACTTTAATCCGACACCTTCGGAAATTGCTGGGTCTTTTAAGTTCTTTAAGAGGGATCAGCAGGCCACCGAAACTGTTGCGGAATAAATTGCGGACCTTCGTCGTCTAGTCATCGATTGCAATTTCCACGGTGAGTTCCTAGACCGTATGCTGCGAGACAGGTTGGTATGTGGATTGAGGAATATCCATATTTGAGTCTACTGGCGGAGAACAAAATTACCTTGCAGAATGTGCAGGACAGGGCAGAGGCAGCAGCGAAAAATCAACAGGAGATTCAGGCGAATGCAGCACATTTACAACCATTGTCCGCACAAGTTCATTCACTACGATTTAAACGCAGGAAAAGTGTGGGCGACAGTAAGGCAGGTTCAGGGCAACCTGTCCTTCTCAAACCATAAAAGCAGATCCAGCAGGCAGCAATTAAATTTGATCCAGCAAGCAGTAAGTGTGAAGAAGGTAGTGACGGTGAATATCAACGGGGTCGACTGTGAGTTTGAAGTCGACAGTGGTTCAAACTAAGTACACAATCATGTCAGAGGCAGACGTAAACAGAGTTTGGAAAAAAACGTCACAAGCGATAACGGAGTCAGGTTTGAGTCTTTTTGATTATATGGAAATAATCGTCTTCCAATTCTAGCTCTGACGAATGTTGATATTGTTCACAACAAGAAGCGGGTGTCAAATTTACCATTGTATATCACTGCTAGGCACCGAACAAGTGTACTGGGCTGCAATTTAAGGAAGCCATCGCTAAAAAGTCTGACAGCTTATCGCCTAATGTCACTTAACCAACTGTCATTGATACAGTGACGTTTCAAGATGAAATGTTTGTTCTAGAATCTAGAATAGTGGAATAGTCGTTCATTGTGAGAGCAAAGTTCTAAGGAGTTCATCTATGTAAACGTTTAACGTAAATGTAACAACTCCTACTACTTTTTGACAAAACCAACAAACATATATATAGGAATTCAGTTCTTATTCGAAGCAAAAAAAATAAAAAAAAAATTGTCTGTGGGCGAAGAGCGAAATTTAAGAAGACGATACGGAAAAAAGGATCGGAAGAACGACTGTTCCACAGTACCAAACAGCGATCTTCACTGGCGGAATCAAGATGGATTGCAGTTTCGGATCAGGTATCTTCTCAGCTGAACTAAGAATCTCTTAATCAATTCACCTGCCAGACTGCTCTAGTGTCTGCCAACAGAAGTATGTTAAGTGGAGTTTTGAGGTTGGGTTTTCGAATTGGCAAAACTTTGTCCCGCGACAACCAATTTGACAGCTGAAAACATATAAATAATAATAGCTCAATATATAAAACAGTTCACTGACTGACTGATACACAATGCACAGACCAAACCGCTAGACCTAAAGAGCTGAAATTTAGACAGTATATAGTGACACCCACTAAGAGAGAATTTTTTTGAAATTCCAAGAATTTGCAAAAATATATTTCCTTATTCCCTCAATTCGAATTTTCATCGGTAAACCATTATCATTGATCATGAGTCTATTGAGAGAGGGTTGCTTGTGTTTAAATTATGCTCTTCGGCACTCAGAGAATGCAACCTTCAAGCGGTGGCCAGTGCTGCCACTAAGGAAAGAGTTCCCGTAGCAAATTTTCTTTCCAATAAATAAAGTGGAGCTACACACCCCATCCGCGTGATGTTTACACATAGCTCGGGACTGTTGGATACAGTCGCATCATTTTTATTGAAGGCTATAAGATTTGAGAATTTTAAGAAAATATATTAACTATTATTAATATTAATAAAATAATACTAATATTAATATTAAATATCATTAATTAATCTTCTGCTGAAATAGAACTTCTTTTCCATAGGAAATGGCCTCAAAAATTATCAAAACTAGGTAACTGAAGTAAATACAGTTTGCCTAAAAGTCAAACAAAGTCACAGTAATGGTGTAAAATTATTTCTCCAATAAAGCCAATACCGTGGCCATTATCTCGATTTTTGTATGTTTTATTTCATTTGTACGGTACGTCTATACTAACATCACCAATGAGTTTAATATCACTCTCCTCTGGGTATACACAGCCAGAATCACATAGAGCTGGCCAAAAGTGGTTCGATTCCATTGGAGGTCAGAAAAGTCCCATCACCCGAGCCGAAAATTCCCTTTTTTCCCCACACACCATCTCGTTTTTCCCTTTTTATTTCCCACAGAAAAAAAATTAAACAAAATTTCCGTTAAGTTTGTATTTGGTATTTTTAATTTGTACATACATATTTCCAAAGCCAAATAACGTAGATAAATAGGTTTTATTATTAAAGAAAAAAAATGGCGCAGTATTGTAGTCGGATAGAGTACAATTTAAAATTATATTAGCACGTAACAGAAAGTTTTGATAATTATAGTCGACTTTAGGTCCACAATATCGTTATCACCTCGTGACGAAATCAAAGTCATATTAAGTATTTAAAGTGAGTTAGGATTATTTCATCTGTTATTTCAGTGAGAAAAAATTCGTAAAATGCATATATCGAAAACATCTTTACGAATTTCTTTCACTTAAATGACAGATGACATATCCATAAACCTTACTTCACGTTAAATATTTAAAATGAGGTTTCGGTTTTACGTGGACTATAATTATAATTATCTTGGTGTCCAATTTTTGTGGCGAAGTTGAAACAATGCGCATTTCGTACTAATGGCATTATGGAACACTTTTCACTTTAAATCACTAACAAAAGTTATCTGGTTTTTGACACAGTTTCGGGACTTTTTTGAATATTGTCTCCAAGTAACTCAGTTAATGGAGAATTACGAAAAATATGTGTATGAAGTACGCCTTTATTATTTGAGTAGCATCAAGGTTGAGTTCATAATTGTAAAAAAAAACCGCAGCAATGCAGTTACTGCGGTCACAAATGTAGAAAAACTGCCTTACCATTGCAAACGTTCCGGCAGCACTTGTGTCTCGACTCTCGACTTGTTTTCATAAATGTCAATTTACCCCTTTTGTTGTGCAAATTAGCAGCTTATTTTATATTGCTTAATATATACAGATTTTGATGCGGTAAATTAACAACAACATTTTTACAATAATGAACTCACCCCAACATAACGATAATGCCAACGATCAAATCGATATCTTTCGATTGGAATGGCGGAAACCTGACCTAGTAAATACCTATTATAAATGAATTTGCATTTAACATGATCAAACAGGTAAAAATTGGTTGAAATTACATATTTCAAATAATATTTTACTTTTGTGTAGTGTTATTAAAACATTGTGTTGGGGAAAACAAAAAGAAGAAGAGAAATTAAGGCCTCAAACGCGTTACTTCAAAGCGAGTTTCGTTATTTTTATCTTCGCGAATTGGAATAAGTGAATAAAAACTATTAATAGTTTGGAATTTTCTTGCTTATACCCTTTCTTGGTTTAAATTTATATATATTATATATAATTTATATATTTATAAATAAAAAAAATTCCCACACAATCAAAAAATTCCCGCAAAATCATAGGGTTTCCCCTCGATCCCTTTTAAGGTCCAAATTCCCACAAAAAGGGATTTTTCCCACGATCCCCCAGCACTGCCATCCTCCCTTTGGACTCAGCAAGGGTTGAAGCCAACTGCGTCATATCCAGGAAAACTCGTCCCGCATACGACAAAAATAAATAGCACGACCCACTCAAAAGATCGAGACCTGAAACCGAACGATTTGGGAGCAATCAGTACAGTTTACTGCCTTTTTGGTACTCACGGCTCAAAGTTATAGGAATGCAAATGTGGAGGACAGTTTTTTCCATTTCATTAGTGAATGTCATATCTATAGCCAGTGGGTAATTATTTCCTTAAGAGCGTTTCAGATATTGCTCAACACCACAGGATGAATTTGAACATTTTGACATTAATATGTCTAACCGCTTGATGTTTGTACTGAGATTTGTGCGCTTTAAAAATGTTACCAGAAAAATATATACCAAATTGGATACTCATTTTTTAAGATGGGCAGTAGCTCAGTGTATGGCACGTCGGCGGTCGGCTTCTCATCTCAAAGGTTCCAAGTTCGTTTCTTGGTGGGGTCACTTTAAGTTTTTTTTTTGTTATTTTTTTTTTGTTTTTTTTTTGTTCTATTTTTAATCGTGATGATAGAAAAGAGAGTTGTTTCCTTTGGTTTGTTTTTGTGTCTTTTCTATTTATTCCATTGGTTTAGTTGTTGTTTTTGCTTACTTAATATTTTTTAATCGTGGAGATAGGACTTACCGTTCTAATAACAAATATAAAAGTGAGTTTGCAACGGTTCTAATTTGTATGTCTTTTCTATTTTTCAATCGTGATGACAGAACAGAAAGTTGTTTCCTTTGGTTTTGTTGATGTTTTTGTTTCTTTTATATTTTTAGCCGGCTATGGCAAAGCCAACAAAACCCTGTACGGGAAGAGTAGACGAATAATAGTTACTCGGCATACAGACACTGCAGTCTTCGCGGACCGATCTAAAACTGTTAAAAAAACGGGGACTGGTATGTTTTGCATGAACACTGGGCTAAAAGTATCTTTAAGAGTCCCTGATGCCTTCAGCCTCTTTCAGGCAGAAGTTCTAGCCATACTTAGAACTCCAGTGATCCTGATAATGCAACGAATAGACTATGTTGGTTGCCTGGCCAGTCTGTTGTAGAAAGCAACGAGTTTGTCGATGAGTTGGCAAGGGAAGTAGGGGAACTGCCGACTATGGGCAAAACTAACTGAAAAGTACGACACAAGAGGAAATGAAACGATGATGTTGAGAGTATAGTAGCCCTGCTCTCAATTTTTCTCAAAATCTTTTAAGATTATTTTAATAAATGATTTTAAGAAAATAACTACAAAGACATATTAATGTTCCTTATGCACTTCCGTGCAGCGGAGGTCTTTGTCTTTTTTTTCCTCTACACAAACTAAGGTAATTAGGTTACTTATCTGTGGCAATTGAGTATGGCTTTACCTGGCCTGTATGAACCTGACTGGTGTTATTGTCCATCAAAATGCTCCATCAGCGCCAGTAACATTAAAAACTCAATTTTATCATTAATCTATTTGCTCTCTGCACTTTCTGCACTCTTTTTGTCGGTATCTGACGCAGAGAGCCACTGAATCTGTTTTCAATCAGCGGAGGTTATACATATTTATAACCAAATAAATTTGAACCCCCCGACAATTAAAATCATAACTCTTCTTTTTTTTTGTTTTCGATTTTATTTAATTCCGCATCTATTCTGACTTTCACATCGATTTACGAATACGATCCCTAGGTGAACACCGAACATGCAACAAACATAAATTCCAGATTCAACGGCTGCAGAAGTGCAGATGCCCAAGCAAACAGACATGCAACAAGCCCGCACATCGTGACCATAAAATTCAAAAGTATCTTGTTAAATTCGAAACCGAAATCAGATGAAGCTGCCGCACAAGATACAAGATACAGCCAACTGCGCTAGCGCTACCTCACCGAAAACAGTCATTGCATTTCATTTTCATTGGATGTTGGCTGGTTGCATGCACTTTTCGCCTTTCGCCGCTTAACTTTGGACGTGCCACGGTCTATTGCATATATGCATGAGATCCTGCTGAAGTCCAAACTACAAACTAGTGTAGTTTTGTTACTTTTCACTCGGCACCTCGTGAAAATTGGCACAGAAATGAACGGGACAAAGAAAAACTTTCTCCTTTCACTACGAGTCGGGGCGGGGGGTCTGGAGTGCACGGCGCGCACCGAACAACTTCAAATTTACTATCTTGACAGTGCAGCGGAGTTTACGTGCGATAAGATGAACTCGTACTCAATCGATGCGAAGCGCATATGTGGCTAAACTTTTCACTATGGTTCACGACGACGGTCTTATGGCATATGGGGTGCCCCATACGTGACACAGGCACACATAATGTCAAACAAAATCAGTGCAGGCTGTTCCTTTTGTTTCACCATAATCAACTGCGGGATTCACATATAGGCGCACAGAACATACCATACAATCGCTTCCAGAAGTATTGAATATATCGCAGAGCGCCTGCCTGAATATATTCGCATTCAGTAAGCAGTTTCAAGTTCTAATGGTATTTACAACCATTATGCATAAATCACTTGCAGCGGCGAACCCAACCACAGGAAGTCCACACTTCCCATGGAGAATTTCGCAGATGAAGAATTGAACGCGGAGGCGGAATGTTTGTTCAACAAATTGAAGATTCACCTCTTTAGTTGCACACCGCGCGAGCATTTGTTTGTGCAACAGCGCGCGGTTCCGGCGAAAATATCTACGAATATGAAAAGAGGAGTTTAGTGAAAAGTTTTTCAATTCCCATGGATCCATTGAACTTGTATGTTAAGGACTATACGAACTTACATTTGTTAGCGCAGATTGGGTGGCGATGTGGCGCGAAGGGGTTTGTTTGTTCTGTTGATGATGGAGAGCTTATCTTATGAAGAACTGGTAGGTCTATGGATTTCTTGCTCGTGGCAGAATCTGCAGTTTTAGTTAGGTTAAACTATATAGTGTAAGCCACTCTCTCTCGAGAGAGTTTAGGTGCAATTATGTGATGGAAATGGATGAATTCTTAATGACCCGAGAGCAAATAGAGTCAGAAATACGCATTTCGATGTTGAAATCACAAGGAAAATACAATAAAATTACCAGGTCGTAAGGGGTTGGGTACGATATCTCGCTTTTTTATAATCATTCTTCTTATAATCCCGCTTCTTATACTCCCGTTTTAATAATCTCACTTTTGCAATCAGAACTATTGCAAGGCATTTTTTAAGATAAAACAAATAGTTCTGATTGCAAAAGCGAGATTATAAAAAAAAATAGAAATAAGTAAAATAAAAACAGAGGTAATAATATGCACTAACCTTTTATTAATGACTCGTATTATTTGTAACGAACAATAAATATAATATAATAGCAAATATGTATAACACTTCAACGAATATGCAAATAAATTAATAATATTTATTTAAAAATAAAAAAATAAATGGAATAAAACTCAAAAGTTGTATATTAAATATTTACATACATTGAAATATTAATGGAACAACCTAATTAAGTTCAATTGTATATTGTGGGCGATACGACGCATAAAACCTGATTTGGACATATTTTTCATAATTTTCCGTTTAAAGGAACTTTTCTTATTTCTTTCCTAGAAAATAGAACAAGCAATATTAAATTTTTAAAGATGAATTTGTTGAAATACAGAATTGGGATGCTGAGAAACGGTCAAAGCGGGATTAAACGGGATTTTAAGACGCGGTATTTTAGAAGACGATTTTTTAAAGCTTTTTTGGCGGGATTCTTAAAAAACGGGATTTTAAAAAGCGGGATTCCGATACGCTCCCGGCCATAGGTCATGTAAACCCAAACTACGTCCTTTACAACACACCAATCGGCCATCCTCGAAAAAACTTTTAATCTCTATATAATATACATATGCAGCTCTTCACGGTGAATCTGAATTCAGACAAAAGCTGGGTGAAGCTAGAAACAGTTCATAAAATTTGGAATCAAAAAGTTGAAACACGTCCTCTACACTGGATTCAGTCCCATCGATCTTGCAGCCAAGAGTATCTTTGAATCACAACTCCTAGGTTTGAGACGACAAGCCAAATCCAACCTCCGTTGGAAGGACTAAGCTATTTCGGTTACCAAAACAATTAGTTTGGAGAACTAGAAACAGCGTATTTGAAATCAAAGAGTATACAGCAGCTTTTCTACTCGTATTGTACATCCGCAAAATCCCTTTATTGCTTTTTATAATTATATACCCGCGGGATGGCTAAACAGTCAAATTTTGGACACACTACTAAATGGTCCTGGTTATGTCTCCAACTGTTTACAATACCCTCAAGCTTAACGCCAAGAAGCTCTCTGCTGCCAGCTTTCTAAACAGAGGGGAATAGAAACGAGATAGAGAGAGTGGTGACAAATTTCGATACAATGGTATTCATCGATGGCTCGGAAAAATCGAAATCCTAATGCCTACCGAATTTCGCTGGCGTCTTTCAGGCAGAGCCACTAGCGATGTTCGAGACCTGCCACAACTTAATAAATGATCCAACACCCAAACACAACATCGCTGTTATTAGAGATAGCCAAGCCGCAATTAAAGCCATAAATTCGGCAACTACTTCATCGAAACTAGTAGATCGATGTCAGGAAAAACTCAGCCGCTTATGCAATCAGGCTAGAATCACGCTTCTCTGGATTCCAGGACATAGAGCCATTGAAAGGAACGATTAACTTGCCAGGTGACGGTCAGCCCTTAACAGCTCCCTAGCGGAAAACGTTCATATTCCTATAGGTGCTGTTAAAGACTAGAATTTTTAACTGACAGACTCTTCGAAATTCCTTTTGGATATGTTCCCTACTGTTTTTTGTTGCATTATTGCAAATGGTTGCCATGGGTGGTGTTTTTTTGTTGGTGTTTGGGTAGTACAAATTAAGACAATGGTAGTACAGTAGTACGGACGACCGACGGGTAGTACAAAACTACTATTGTAGTACAAACGACAGCACTGCTCGGAACTGGCTTTGGGGTATCAAATACAAGATTATTCTTTTGAATATCAGTATCCAGGTCCAGGTCGCGTCACTTCACTGCGCTGGATCAATGCTAACACATGAAGAACAAGATGCAACCACATGACGGGAGTGTTTATTAGTGTCTTTATCCCATGGCGGTTCATACTAGAAGTACGCCAAATTTGTACTAAACATTTCAAACGTCACACAGCAAGCAATTCCTCTTGACATTGATCGGATACGACTGCTTCATGCTAATAAATAACTGTCACCTGTCGCCGTAAACCAATAACCAATAAAATGTAAACAAAAAGTGAAAACACGTTTGTTGTTAAATACATACTCGTATGTTTTAACCTTGTTGATAATATACAAATCTTATCTACAGTACTTCCTACAGCTACAGTTATTTAGGAAAAAAAAATGGATCGCAAATATTAATTAATTTGTTTAGGTGGCGCATACGCAACTGGACGAAACGAAACGTTCTTTGACTAGCGTGTCGTATGGTTGTGGTTGGTAGTGTTGACATTTTTTTTATTTGGATGCGATAAGAGAAACCAAAAACTCGATTCCGTGCGAAAATAGTTTGGCTTCACACGATTTGAGTCGTCTAGACTCTAGACTGACATTGAATGGCGGCTTTTATCCGAGTATTTGGTTGTACCACGTGAAATGTCCGATTCTGTAGTTAACATTTTTATTTAGTTAAAATAGGATGCGTTTGCCTCTTCCAGGGTGATTCAGGGCTAAGTATTCATCTTTCGTCTTTCATTCATCTTTCTAGGACATTTGCTATTGACAGATGTGCACAATTCAATGCTGATAAACGCTATAAAATACGCGATATATCAGTAATGTCAGATTGGACTGGATTTAACTGGAACTGTCTGGGAATGTATGTATAGATAAACAACGGACTGGGCGATGGAAACAACGTCACTGGGAATAGCTGCTACGCCCTTTGTGGTTCATGAACTCTTCTGCAGTTTAGGGGGACACAATAAAAAGAGGAGCTCCTAAAACACTGGACAGATACGTAGAATCTCCTGGGTAACTATAACTTGAAGAGATTCAGAGCCTATATTAGACCTAACCATCTCCACATTCTGTAAACTGTAAACTCAAAGGACATCTCAGGAAACTAGGTTGAAGGCTCATGCTGGTTTTGCAATGAATTCAGTGAAATTCCAGAGCACATACTGGAGCAATGGAGCAATGTCGGTCTTCTAAGAAAACAACTCAGAATTTTGCATGAATACCAACATACAGCATAGAATCTGCCACTCATACCACCCAATCTTCTAATGCGATTCCTCCGGTTAATTGGTCTGGGTGATGTGCAATTATCACCTGGGCTAGGTATGAGCTAGGCTCGCTCTAACCAATTACGACAGGAATAATGTTCGCTCATCTAGGACTTGTAGGGCGGCACATTAAACTTTAAGGTCGCGCTGCACAGTAATAATAACAATAAAAGGACCTCTGCTCGGTTTTAGAATACTTCCCGTCGAAAAATTACTCCAGACTCTCCAGAAAAGGTAAAAGTCCGTTGGGGAAACATCAGGAGAGTATGATGAATGGGGAAGACTTTCAAATCCTAACATCATAACCACTTAACCTACATCCACCACTCCCAAAGTCTACTACGATTGTCATAAAGAAACTTCTTTTCATCACATGTGATAATTCTCCAAATGCGTACATTTCAAGGGCAAGTGCCTTATTTTTGGGACTTTTTCAGTTCATGGGATACCGGTAACCACTTTGTGCGTTGGACTACTACGCAACGCTGCCCGGGTTCCATCCCAGCAAACAGCTTTTCACGGTGCCACCTCTTTGGAATGTGTGACAAGCGATCAAAGAGTATCATTTGTCAATGAGCTTCTCAGCTCACCGTTCGGACTCATACACACACAACTGGTTGCGAAAAGCAGGCCTTGATTCACCCCGAGCTGTAGCGCCATCTAAAGTAAAGTAAAGTAAGGTAAGGACTGTATGGAAAGTAACTGCACACTTTAAAACTTTATTTTCTTGAATTCGTATACGAGTTATGTATTTTAAAAAGTACCGCTATGTGAGAGATCTCTGGAAGAATACAACTGTGTATTTTTTTTTCAGTTTGATCCTTTAGTTGCAATAATGCCGCTCATTCGAAAAAAAATTCTGCAAGATTGTTGTACACAAAGCGGTTTATCATATTGGAAGTTGGCTAAACGGTACAAGGTATGTGCAAATTCAGTTAAAAACATAATTTTGAACTTCGGTAATGAGTTAACTTTCAATGACCTTAAAAAAAGTGGACGTAAAAAAGAACAATTCAATGTCCATTCGAGATATGGCTAAAAAAACTAAGAACAACTGTAGGAATTATTCAAAGAGCAAAACAAAGGAACACTTTAAAACAGAGAGTGCCAAAAAGAAGGAAAAAACAAGAAGAAATAGGAAAAACCAGGTGCGGAAAACCTTACAAACGTGTTTGTGGTGGTAAAATTCAATATGTTGTGATGGACGACGAAACCTATGTGAAAATGGACTCGAATGTTTTACCAGGTCCTCAATTTTCCACTAAAAATAAAGATAGTGATGTGGATGACTCTGTTAAAACAATTCCAAATTTGAAGAAAAAGTTCTGGTATGGCAGGCTATTTGCAGCTGCGGACTAAAAACATTAAGTTTTTTTTACAAAAGGTACAATAAATGGTGAAATTTAGAGAAGGGAGTGCCTAAAAAAACGACTTCTTCCCTTAATACGGAAGCATACGGTTCCCACGATATTTTGGCCAGACTTGGCAACAGCATACTACGCTAAGGACACAATTAATTGGCTTCAACAAAATGGCATACAATTTGTTGAAAAATCCGAAAATCCGCCAAATGCACCGGAATTAAGGCCAATTGGGCTCTAAGCAAAGGGAGCCTAAGAAATAAGGGGAAAGGTGGCCACAAATCTTCCTGAATTTAAAAAAAATTGGATGAGGGCATCGAAAAAAATAATATTCAATGTGGTGCAAAATTTGATGAGAAGGGTTAAGCAAAAAATTTGAAAAAAATACCGTTTTTTTCTTTCTTTAAAATAAATGTTTATTGTTTTTTTAAGCCAAGTTTAAAACAGAAATGTTTACGTTTCATTATATTATCTTATTAATTAATATATAAATCTCAGTGTGACGCTCTTACCTGTCAATCTTACAGTTAGATAAACACAAAAACTAATGCACACAATGAAGTAAAACTTCGTATTCCAGTTCATTAACATCCTGTGCCTATTATACACCGATTTTTAAATTAATTTATTCGCAATATTATTAAAATTAATGCAAGAGTAAAAACACTCTAACAAATGTCACTTATTCAAACTACAAATACTTAGAATGCACACTTGTGGATTGTATATATTGATAGACTGCAAACCTTGGGGTGCGTTCGAACTTCTTTGATTCTTCGAACAAAATGACAATGTATGTATTGTAAGTAACACTATATTTTTTAGACACGGGCGAAGCCGGGCGGGAGAACTAGTAAAAAATAAGTGTGCAGTTTCTTTACGATACCGTCCTTATACGCGAAAATAGTGGTTTCTCTTTTATCAACAACGTTTAAAAAATTGAATATTTTTGTCTTCTTTGTTTTTAGTTTAAACTGCTGGCAATGCTGTTACAGACAGACATAGCCGAAGTGTCCAATGTTAGCTAATCCGTCACTTTAAAACTAAACAAATGTTTTTTAATACTGTATGTTTTATTATCCTGATCTGATTGGGGTCATTAACGGGAAAAATGAAACATAAATACTGTTATAGTGATTTTAAAATTAATTTTTAATTGTATGCAAATAAACTTTGTTTGCTTCCACAATAAAACTCAGTCAAATGAGAAATTATGTTTATCCGCCAACATTTCGCACACTGAATGAGCGAATGCCTTCAAGTTGAATTATTTGCATATTTTCTAATAAGTTGTACATATTTGCATAACAAAGAACCACACCTTTGAAAGGTTTTTTTTTTTATTATTAAACAAACCTTCCAAATATTTGTCTACTCGTATCTTCTGGCAGAAATCGGCGAAGCGTTTTTTACCCTCAGAACGGCGCCTCTTTGGCGCTAACCATTCTTTTTTTTCGTGCCTTTGAATATGAGCTAAAAATAAATATTTTGAATTATACGATCATCCAGGAAAAATAGCCCCTTCCCTATTTCTATGGACATACGGATAGACAAACAATTTATTTCTTTAAAGGCCTTATCTACTGCTGACCTCCCACATTCGTTTACCTACCGCTGATCTCCGATGATGAACTGCCTTGAGTAACTGAAACATTTTTGGAGACACACAGTGGAAAAATACGCGATCCAAGAAATAGAAAGAAACGAATGGTTGTGATAAATTTGGATTTACATAATCGGAAAAGGGCTAACAAATGGAAGGAGATAATGAAGCAGTGACATACAAAATGGTAAGACGGTGTGTGGCTATATGTCGTGAATGACAAAGTATTCTTCGCATCCAATAAGACAGCATAAATCACTTTGAATTGTCTCCATAAAGATGCGCGGTATCTCCAATTTGAATGTGAGAAAACCAATGACAATGGCAATGACCTAATGACATAAGCGCATTATCACATCTTTGGTGTGATGCTGAATTCGAGGAGCTCACCTACCGGCATAGATGGAAAGACGTAAGCAATGGTGCCATTAATCTGACGAGATATCTGGTCTTTGGTAAAAGTTGTAGAAAGACTTTTTGGACTTGGATTCGAGTATAAGTGAAAGGTGCACTTTTGCCCGAAATATGGTATTATAATCCTCATATTTGACTTTGGTACGATAGCAGGACCAAAGTAGATTACAAATGCGGGGCCGCTGGTTTCTTGAAAAAAAAAAATTTAACATTGAACTGACAGAAACACAGTATCATCGTACCGAAAAGAATCGATTTATGATAGGGGAATGCTACAGAGGTACGATAACTAATTTTGGCTAGGAGCTGAGGAAATTAAGGTCGACAATCTCTGGTTCCAGCAAGATGGCGCTACGTACCATACAGGCCATCCAACAATCTATCTTTTGCGCACTAAGTTCAATAATTTTGTTTGTCCTGGTTTGGTGATGTTGCGTCCATGGAGATCCGATTTGACTTTTTTCGTGGGGCGCAGTTAAAGGTCGATATTTTGCTGGCAATTTGAAAATGATTCAAGCCCCGAATCATCTATTTTTACATAGTATAAAAGGAAGTCCACAAAATGTGTCTTTCTGTATGTACAGGATAATCTCGAGAACCACTCAACGGATTTGGATGCGGTTTTTTCTATTATGATCTGCATTTCTTGGCGGAATTAATGGGTGTACTCAGACAACTCCATTACTTATAAGAGCTGAGAATTTCAGATCGAAGTGGCAGAAAATCAAATTTTCTGTCTATACACACTACACAGCCCTAACTCAACAATGGTTTATTGGATTTAAAACCAAAAAAAAATTGTAATAGATTCCTTTAAGATTCATTTTTGAGGTATAAAACATACTTGTTCTGAGCTGAGCTATGCTCAAAACAATTCATGAAATCATTGCCAAAAATTTTCCATTAGTGGAGACCGAAGCCAACAGCCATGCAGCCGTTGGTGACGTCATAGTGTGTGTGTGTGGCACATTTGAGTTCTGTCCGACTCCCGGTTTTTACACCGGACACCACCCATGGATCAAGGTCTTAACCCCGATTTGCGTCGAGTTGTGTTCCATAAAATGTCGTCTAAAGCCGAGAAACAATAATCGGATAATTTAAAAACAATAAATTGAGCAAAGAAACACTTTTATTTCCTATCCATTCAGTTTAGACTTTGTTAAAAAATATGTAATTTACGTCACAATGTAACACAACGTCAGTCGTGGAATCACTTTTCACACTTTTGTTTGGGGTTTGTTTTCTTTGGTTCCTTTCCTGTGAACATATTACTCAACTTTTACGCGGTTTGAAGTTTAAAATATTCGCAGTTCGATTTATAAACGAAAACATACAATATCTTCTGTCAAGGTATGAAAAGGATAAGTTTCGAGTATTTTTTTGTTAACTCCTTGACTTCACGTAATAAAATCCGTTCCAGGACACTTCGTTATTTTGTTGCCACCAAATTTAAGAACTACATGAAAAAATAGAATTTATAGCAGAATTTTATGGTATGCAATAAAGGAACCATAAAAGCAACCACATCAGCCACAGTCACGTTCAATGTTTACGGCTAGATGACACAATGCTTGATATTTTAATGAAAAGTGTATATTCGTACATATACCGCTGTAGCATATGCATATAAAAAAAAATTGACGATAAGTATGCGGTTTCGCTGTGCGGTTGACAGCACAAAAGCTATTGAAAGAATGCTGGGTTAGGTGATAGCATTAAATTTGTAGGAGATCGGTGTTACACATCAATTTATCGTCAAAAATCGAACGTCCATATTTAAACACTTTGACTGCCAAGCTATTTTGACGTTTCGGGTCGCCCTAGAATTTTGTGTATACATATAAGTGTCTAAAAAGTAGTTCCCAACCAATTCCCAGATGTTTATCGCCATTATTGTAAAATTATAACGGTTTTTCTGTGTCATGGTCCCAGGGATTTTTTTTCCTAGGGCCATGTAAATAAGACAAAAATGCTCCACAGAGGCCACACAATCCGAAACCCATACAAGATCCCATATACATACTGTCGCACAAAAACGTATGACATAGCCTGAGCTGAAGTACTAGGCTTATGTGCGACGTGGCAGTTAACGTGTTAAAAGGACACTCTGAAGTGATTATCAATACAAGAAAAAACGAACTGAATTTATTATAATAACCTTCTGTCAGTTGCGATATAGGGTACTGTTCGAAAAATATTGCTCAAACATTTTCTTACTATTTCGAATGGCAGTTCTTGGAATTTATGGGAGCTACGATGTTTTTTCCACTATTGTATGTAGCAAAATGTCGTTCAATTAGTGCACAAAAGTCGATGTAATTATGAATTAGATGTGCATTTGGTTCGTCATAATCGTCCAAGATGACCAAAGTAATTAAAAAACAAAAAAATGAGAAAAATCTGTTCGGAGTACAAATCTAACATTTTGTGTCTGTCACATCTAAGCACCGTCGAATTTCTGAAAGATTTAATGTTGCTCAACAAACTGTGTCATATAATTTAAAAAAAAATATCGTGAGACCGGGACTAACAGCAGAAGGAAAGGCTCAGGCTTTTGTGCTCCAAGGCCGTTGGCAGCTACACAAAAAATAATTTCAGCAGACTCAGTGAGAAAAAGGCTCGTAAAAGGTGAACTTCGAGCACCCAAGCAAGTACAGATTGAATTTGGATTTTCCTATAAGGGTCAGAGAAAAACGATAAATTTGAGCTGAGAAACTTCTTAATTGATTTCAAGGCATGTGAAACAATGTTATATTTTGCAACAAATCCAAGTTTAAGCCGCATGTTGGATATTGGAGTATTCTTGCGTGAAGAGAACCATAGGAATGACTGAGCTCTGAATGCCTCTTATGGATGCCCCCAGAACTGAAGGTGTGATGGTCTGTGGACGCTTCTCTGGAGATGAAGAAGGTAGAATGGCCTCTTTACAATCATTGCAGCAGTTTATCTAAGTATCCTGGAAAATAATTTAGAGCCCTCCGCGCTAGAGCTTTTTACTGCCACTTGCGAAATAATTTTTCAACAGGACACTGCTCCTTGCCATACAGCCAAAACTGTAAGCATTAACTTTTTTTTGTTTTTCAAATGAAAGATTAATTTATAGCTTTAATATAAGCTACAAATTCTATGACTAAAAACTATACCATATTAGTATATTTTTTTTTAATTGTTTAGGTTAAAAAGGACTTTGAGGAAATCAATATTGATGTGCTAAGCTGGCCTCCCTACAGCCCAGACCTCAATCCAATTGAGAATATCTACTTAATTATGAAGCTTAAGATTGCAAGAAAGCGTCCAGAGTCAATTGACATCCTAAAAAATTGACCAATCCGGACCTGGAACACCATACTCGCATCCACATGGAAAAACATATCTCAGTCAATGAATCACACTACTTAAGATTTTTCATTCATTTCTAAAAATGAGCCAAGTACCCATACCCAGAAAAAAAAACATTTTTCGGTTTAAGACCATTTTGCTCTCTTGACTGCAGTTAAAAATGTCTAACACTCTAAAAGTGTCATGAAACGTTTGAAAATCTTTATATATAAAAATGAGCTGTTCGTGTGATACCGCAAAACTCATAAACTAACCATCCGATTGATTTGAAACTTTTATGACTTTTTATGATGTTTGAAGTGTTCGTACATCAAAAAATTTCAAGTTTTCCGGTAGATGGCGCTGGAACTTAAAAATGTTTAAACTCACCGTACGATTAAACTAAAACTTGCACAATATTTTTGTAATGAAGTGAGAAATGCTCGTACATCAAAAGTTTTCAAGTTTTCCGATAGATGGCGCTGGAACTGCAGAATTTCAAACCCATCCGATTGAGCTGAAACTTACAGAATATATTTGTAATGAAGTGAGAAATGTTTGTAAATCAAAAGTTTTCAAGTTTTCCGATAGATGGCGCTGAAAACCAAAGTCTCAAAATTATTACTACAGCACGGTGACAGCTATCAACTAACTCTTGATTTGCGTACACTTCTCGCTTCATAACAAATAAATTGTGTCAGTTTCAGCTAATTTGATGGTAAGTTATTGGCCCTTAGTAATAAACGAATTTAAACTCGAGTTTAACGTAAACTCGAATTTAACACGAAGTCCGTAGTAATAAACAATCGATCTACTTCTAAAATCGACAAATACTTAGTTGTGGTCGAGTCGTATCTAAGCCGAATTTAACAGTGACACTCAAACGTTTCAAAATGAGTTTCGAGCGAATTTTACAAGATTTGAATATTTTTAATGATACGGAAAGTAATAGAACACGAAAAATATATAAAACACGATTCAATGCACTAGAATATTACAGTGATGTAGAATGTGGGAGCGTGCTTAGGTTTTCATCCTCATCCCCTGTGCCTTTAATTGCGGAATTGGCAAATTGACACCAATACTAGCCATTTCTTCGGCAATTTTTATCCACAAATCTCTTTTTTTTGCTTTCATTGTGGTATTGTTGGCTTTTGAATCCTCGATGTTCACATACGGATGATATTTTTGAGAAATTAATGAGCATTCGAATTTGCCATTTCAAATAAAAAATCAAATTTTCAGTTTGTTGCTCTGTCAAAATGTGCTGTGCTAGCTCACAATAGCGAATGGGTAAATTTGAGTCACAATACTTACTTAGTTGGCGCTACAGCTCGAGGTGAACCTGGGCCTGCTTCTCGCAACCATTTGTGTGTGCGTGTTGTATTTTTGCACGAATGGAAGGGACCTACAGTTTTTTGCCGACTCCGAACGGCGAGTTGAGAAGCTCAATCGAGACAAATGATACTCTTTGATGCTTGTCAGACATTCGAAAGAGGTGGGCACTGTGAAAAATGTTTAGGTGTTTGCGGCGGGATTCGAACCCAAGACCGCTGGCTCAGTAGTCCGACGCACTAACCACTTGCGCTACGGTGCCCACTTTTTGAGTCACAATGATTACGTTAAATCCGAGTTTTGTTAAAACTGATTTATTACTACGAATACTTAAAAGTACCAAAGCTACACCTAACAAAATTCGACTTTAGGAGCGACTTTACGAATTTCTATTACTGGGCCATTGAGTTTTTAGCACTTAATCGAACATGTTACGTCTATGATATAAACTAATGATTGTTGTAATGAAATTAAAGTATTTATTTACTGCAAGTAATGCACAGAACTTAAAAATTAATTATGAATTTTAAAATGTTTGAGTTAAATTCTGTCCAAAATGTTGGATATAATTGTTTGGACAGTTTTCTTAAATCCAAATAGTGTTGCCGTCATTTAATTCTCCACCATTGCTATTTTTAATGTCAGAAAAATTGATTCAAAATTATATTTACGTACATATGTACATATATACATAAAACAGACAAATTTAAATTCGTTCAAATACATTTAGGTTACACAGTCGATTCCCAAGCACTTCTTGAACAACATTTGCAAATACAATTCGTGGTTCCAGATGACATCTTTCGGTGGACCAAAAGTCACTCGAAAAAATGTCTAGACATTTTATGACACTAAACACTGTTCTCCATGGGTGTAGCGAAGCGCACCGGGTAACCACTCGTACATAATAAAACAAAACCTCATTAAAAAATATGTGGTTATTGGTTATTGCAACCAATTCGGCACTGTATGTTGGAGTGTTATTGACTCATTTAAGGACGATGTCTTTCAAATACCATAGGTTGTCATTTGTGATATCGCCGAGCTCTTTTACGGTATTAGCTCAACTCAGTTCATTACAACTCAATTTTGCTATACTTCGAGCCCCCGCACACTACAGACTTTCTGTCGGCCGACAGTTTAGTCGGGCTCTTAATCAGTATGAAAATATATGCGAGTGCGCACACTACAACGATTCGATATCGGCCGATAAATAAGTTTGATAGGCTACACGATTGCCTTCAAACTAAATTATCGGCAAACTATCGGCCGACTACTTAATCAGTACGGGGCACATGTGCACACTACAGACTATAAAGTCGGCCGATTTGTTCGATAGCTCAGTTTGCTCTGTGTTTTAAATTAATTTTCTTTAAGTTCCGGATATTTCCTCGTATTTAAATATGGAATTATGGACATATTTGGACGTAAAGCAACGATGACCTCTCTGGAACTTTTTTTATTAACTACTATTAAGTGACTATTCTCTGCAAAATGTGTTTAACGACAAGCAATAGCAAATCGTTCGAGAACAGTCGGCCGATTGTTTGTCTAGTGTGCGCACTCACTACCAACCCGACTATTTAATCGGCCCAGTGTGCGCACTAACCAGCCCAACCCGACCAAACTATCGGCCGATAGAAAGTCTGTAGTGTGCGGGGGCTCTTAGACTTACTATACATAAATGTCAGAGCTTAATTTCACTGATATCGCTGATGTTGGAACTCGACATTTTAGAACACATATCGTGCAGCTTTTTGCAAAGTGAAAGTAAATGAATCGATTAATCAGGGACAATAATGGACTAAATACTCAGCCCTCGGGTGCACCAGCTAAAGCTGTTACTTTTTACCCGACTACGCGGAGGAAGGGTTATGATTTTAATAGGCCGGGTTTGTTTGTATGTATGTATGTATGTAAGGATGTCACCTCGTACAGCCTAAACTATGGAACCGATTTCAAAAAATGAGGTGTCGTTGGATTCGTTTTTATCCGGAGAGTGTCCTAGACTATGTGACGTCACAGAAAAATTCAATATGGCGTGCGCACCAAGCAAAATAGCGGACTACCTCTTCTTTTTTTTCTCTTTTTTACCCAACTAGTATTTACAACGTACGTATTGACAGTGGTATCAAATGAAAGGGCTTGGCGAGTAGAATACAATACGATATGACGTTATTATAAATTACAATAACTTATTTATATAACTACGCATTCATTGAACAAAGCGGCATGCGACCACAGCTATGCTCTGAAAATCATTGTTGCGTTTCATCTTGTTTCGTCCTTTTTAGTTGGTGTTTCCCGTAGTCGGGTTTTAGTTTTTCAAATTTAATTTTTTTGAGTTTGTGATGCATTAAGAGTGAAGAATTATAGATGGCGCTCACAAGTCTTCACAATGATATCAACTTAATTGGGTTGGATATTTTAAGAAGGATATCTCAAGAAGATGCATTTTGTTTTTGATTGTCAGCTCCATTAAACTGACTCCACCCCGATTGTGGCACCAGTCTATTACACACCCAAAACCGTGTTCTATTACGATATCTCCCGATCACTTACATAATTGCTTATCTTTTGAATCATTCAACACCCTGTATTTCAGATGCAGATACAACAATTAACCAATGCTTGAAGCCACCTTCGAATATTCAAATTAAATTATTCAAAAAAATCACAATAAGGCCTCCGCTGATTATTATGGTAAGACACCCAAAAAGCTTCGTTGATTAGGCAACAAAAACTGGAAGTGACACTAGTTTAGCCGGGTAACGAATAAAAATGCCACAGAGCATGTGACGGTCATCAATAATGAATCTATAGCTGCGTGGACGGAATAAATTTTTCCTTTTGTGATCAAAAAAAAAAAAGAGAGGAAAAAAAATCTGTTTATTGATGGATCAAAAGAATGAGCGATAGTTTTCCTCCTTTATTCATTTCGTTTCGTGTTTTTTTTTTCTCTTCTTCTTCTTTTTCGTTAATTTTTCTATTAGCCTCTGACTGAAGGAGTCAAGAACACATGTTTATCGCTTCCTATTCTCTGTTTGGATTTAATGATTTTGTGATGGAATTATTAATTGATTTACGTGATTTTTTTTCTCTCTTCTTTTTATTTTAAAAGATTTTAGAGAGGTGAATCACCTATCGAAGGTGTAAATACGAATAAAATAATAAAGAGAAAGGTATGAATAATGAATATTATGTAAATACCGGCGATGCGATAGGGTGAACAGTTTACAGTACATAATGATTTTGTTTAATTTTAGCTCCTAAGGATACATTTTTTAAATTGTATTTAGACAATTGGATAATTTGAAAACAGATCTGATGAATAATAATTACAAAATATCAGCTGTTAGCAACGAGTTCTGTTCTACTAGTTTTCAATGTTTCAATTTTAAAACAATTAAGTGGTCGTGCGCCGTGGCCGTGGTGGCTAGTGCGTTGGACTACTACGCATGCTACCCGGGTTCAATCCCAGCAAAAACACCTAACATTTTTTTTTCACGGTGCCACCTCTTTCGAATGTCTGACAAGCAATCAAAGAGTATCATTTGTCATGAGAAGTTTCTCAACTCGCCGTTCGGAATCGGCAAAAAACCTGTAGATCCCTTCCATTCTATTCCTTCCAAATGGTTGCGAGAAGCTGGGCTTGGTTCTGTATAGGACTGCTGACGCCGTATATTTTAAGTCTACTAGTTTGTACAAGTCAAGTCATAAATACTGATACAACTTTTATTGCAACCATTTTAAAAAAAGTATTAGTCGCACTCCTTTCATGTCAACCGTTATTTAACCCGTTGGTTTTATGCTTCTTTGCCGCGAAGAAGATTTTTGTTTTTAGTCGCGTACAACCATGGAATGGGGTGACATCGAAAACACCAGTGTAATATGGCAAGACCAAAACACTGTTTTAAAAGAAGTCGTTAAGCCTCTAAGGCGAACAATGTTCGCGTACAAGCACTGGACATTCCAAAAATATTCTGCTCCAGCCCACAAGGCGAAAACCACTAAAGAGTGGCTAAAAAAAATGTACACGACTTCGTATCACCGGATGATTAGCCAGCTGGTAGTCCGGACCTCAACCCTTTAGATTACAACTTGTGGTCCGTTTTAAAGGGAATATTCTGATCTAAACTCATCACCGAAATATTGAGTCTTTGAAGCGAGCTCTTGTGGCGGTGTCGACAAATTTCCAATGAATGAGCTGCGTAATGCGATTAATGATTGGCCAGCGCCGTCTCAGGTCGTGCTTTAAGGCAAATGGTGGCCATGAAGTCTTCCATAACTTGTAGGTAGTGATTTGAAAAATAAAAAGTGTACATTTGTTTTTTAAAATATCAGCGCGTTTTCAGTTTGTATAAGTTGTTCTTTGTATCAGTGTTTATGACTAGACTAGGTAGAAAACAACTGGAGAGCAATATCTTGCAACGAAACTTAATCGTTCATAATTTACAACTTAAGGCCAAGAACTACGTAGCGGCATGCTTAGTTGGTGTCAATTTATTAGTTTTTGAGTTTCTAAAAATGTAAAGGTCATTATCTAACTAGATTTATATACATATTTATTTTTAATTATTAGAGCAATAGGTAAAATTTAGACGAGAAAATATCAAATTAGTGTCGTAAGGCTCGTTGAAGCTCCACCGCAAACACTGAAATTGAATTTAGATGTCACCTCACGCCAGCGAAAAGTGAGCATGAACGCCAAAATGGATATGGAATTAATACACCATCCCTGGTTACTGTTTTAAAGTGGTTTCAAGGAATAGAAAGTGGCCATTTTAGTATGGAGGGTAAATCTCGTGAAGGCCGACCCAACTTCGCGACCGACGCGATGATATAAATAAGACTACTCTGGTAAAGAAAAAAGTTGATGAAGAGTCCATAACGAGACAGGAAATGCTAGCTGATGAACTGAACTTAAATGCCATGGCTGTATCATGAATATTGAATGATCACCTGAGATATCATATTGAAAGTAATCAGTTAGATTGGTTCCAAGTATTTTGCCTGAAGACCAAAAACAGGCCCGTGTACGTTCTGCCCAGTTCGAAAATTGAGAGTCAGATCCTCCAAAAAAGGCAAAAAAAAAACAAAAGTATTGATTCCAATTTGCTTCACCAGACTACAAGAAGACGCCATCTTGCTAAAAACTGGTCAGACATTGACTGCTAATAATTGGTATATACGGAAATATGCTTATCACAGGTTTCTCAAAATATGTTAGGAAGCCAAATAAAAGAGGAACTGCGTCGCTGCTTTTTGCTCCCCACACTCTGCCGAAAAAAATAATCAATTTTCGTCAGCTCTTGGGTATTAATAGAATTTGCGTCCAGCACCTTATTCGCCAGATCTAGCTTTTCCGAAAATGAAACCAAAATCGAGGCGAAACATCTTCGCATCAAGGTCGAGATCAGAAATCTGCAAAAATGCGATTTTGACACGTTTTGAACGTTAATTAACATAATGTGGAGCAAATAAAAAAATGGGTTAATCACGATATCTAGAAAAAAAAAATCTAGAACGTAAAATCTAGAAAAAAAAATCCAGAATCACCAAAATCTAGAATTAATATGAATTTTTGAGACAATGGTTACAATCGTGCGCGCGAATTGTAACCATTGTCTTAAAGACTCATATTAATTCAAGATTTAGAATTTCTCTTAAGTAGAATCAAGTAGTGTAGAACAACACTATCCATCTGCATTAGATGTCAGCAGATAAGGCAAGTCAGGACGGTCAGGTATTATTATTTAGTATAGTTTCGGACGGTCTCTAATCACAACGTCGCTAGAATTTACTTTTCATTTTTCGAGATTTTTTTAGATTTTTGTTTTTCTAGATTTTTGCACATTTTAGATTTTTTTTTTTCTAGATTTTGTACTTTTGAGATTTTGTCACTCTAGATAATGTCATGATACCTAAAAAAAAAAATGCGTATTACAGATCTGAGGTGAAGATTATTTTTCTGTTTTATTATTCAACCAAATAAGCGAGC
This sequence comes from Brachyopa scutellaris, assembly GCA_949775065.1. Classification (NCBI taxonomy): domain Eukaryota; kingdom Metazoa; phylum Arthropoda; class Insecta; order Diptera; family Syrphidae; genus Brachyopa; species Brachyopa scutellaris. The sequence continues at coordinate 80,378,994 of OX459112.1, read as the reverse complement.
TTTTGTTTCACCCTACGTAAAAGTCATCTTTCCACTATTTTGCTTAGAATGGCCGTTGAATGCTGTCCTTCGAATCGTAATACACGCACTTTACCAGTTTAAACATACATACCGTCGGCCGGATGCTATCTTGTTCAATGTCCACTTTTCAACATGTTGGGAAATGGATTTTTAAAGTTCGGATTGAAAATTTTAGTTTATATCAGAAAATTTTTCATTGGTATTAATTTTTTCTGAAAGCCTTGACAATTTTGTTTAAAACAAGTCACAGAAATTGTTTTTCTTTTATTTTGAATTAGTTATAAATTAAAATCAACGAGGAAGTCATTTTGAATACTGAACAAAGTTATATGGAGAAAAAACAAGTTGGTAATATTTTTTGGGTATTGAAGAAAAAAAACTCAATATTCAACAATAAGAAAAAAATATAAAGAGAGAGGAAACATAAAGTTGATTATGTTATATAGAACAAAAATCGTTAAAAAAATATCCTATTGAAAAAAACAGTTCTCTGTAACTTGAAAACTAAAAGAGATAGAACAAAATCGCGCCAAACGAAAGAGCGTCTCAAAATTATGAAGACTGCATGCCTAACTCAATTTCGTAAAAAATGGCGTTTAGAACAAGATAGCATCCAGCCGACCGACGATATGTATATTTGTTTCACTTTAATCCTTTTTTTTGTCTTATCTTAATGTCCAGTTTTGAATACAAAAGAAGTTGGATTATCGTTTTGTTTCTTACAGCAATCGAATAACGCACAACATATGGTCCTTCGAGCCGGATTTGTGAATATCGTATCAATTTTGTTTAATTGCGTTCACATAATTCCTCGCGAAAAAGAGTTTGGTCTACTCGAATAGGCGGTGTTTTTATTTCGCTGGAACTTGGATTTTCATTTTTTTTCTTACAGCAATCGAATAAGGCGCAACAATGGCACTGATGACAGTCGGTAGATATGCGGTAACAAACGAATACATTTCCTGCAATTCAAAATCTTCTTCGATTGTTTTGTTTACGCAATTAGATTGTGATTTCAGTGACATATTTAGTATGACGTCCAATCAATGGGTGCTTCGTGACATAAGGTCACCGCTCACTTAGACCAAACGTGTGGGTCCATTGTGCCCATTAGTAGAAATTATTTGGTCTTAATTCAATATAGACAGATTTTCTTTTCGGAATAAATATACATTCCAGTTGTCCGCACAATTTACATAAAGATTCGATATAGTTTTATCTTTCTACTGAAGTATTATCTAATAATAAACAAAAATCTAACAAGACATATAATGGAATTTTTAGAATTATTTTTATTAAGTTCCAAAACTACATGCATTACATTCCTGAGTCCATTACAACAACTTGCATGGCAGCATTCAGGTGTGCAATTGTATATCTTACGGGCACGGTGGTGTGTGCCTTGCACGTGTTTCCAACACGGTATTGTATTGTAAACGTATGTTTTTCAATTAGTCTACGGGTGTGTCATTATTGCATTAATTCATAAATTGTGGTAAAAGAGAAAAAAAAAACACTAAGGTAACATGAATTTGCATGCGCATACAATACCTATAGATCGGAGATGAAAATGCTCTTAGTATTTTAAATACACTTCTTATTGAATTCAATTAATTGAAAATGTCGTTTCATTAGATGTCTGTTTTTAACGAGCGGTAACACTTTTGTTACAAAATAGAAAGGAAAACACTTTAAAGGCTCAAACTGTTTGACATCGAAATTCCAATCGCACGATGTCGTTTAACGGTATCGACGGTACCAGCCAGCATTGTTAGATAGAAGATAGATAGATATTAATTTCGCTTTTAAATCCAGGATTGTTAGTCAGTTGATAATGTTGAAGTTGTCGTGCATGTTCTCGTACGAGTATGTTATCCGGTCACATACTTACATACTTATGCACATACGAGGCGAATAAAATTTTGTACCGAATTTTGAGTGCATAGTTAGGTTAGGTTAAAAGGGGTTATGAGGCTGAGCCATCATAAAAAAAGACACTAGGCACCTAATGGGCCCATCGCGATCTCCTGGGACCATCGTATGATGGCACCTAAACCGAAACACTTCCATCGAAACATTTAATTTCCCTGCAAAATTTTAGGGTTTTATTGTCGCCTGCTTGGCCAGCCTCCTCCAGTGTATCAAAGAAGTGATTCCCTAAAAATTTCTTACGAACGCGGGCAATAGACTGACAATCGCAAAGGATATGTTCAATATCCTCCGATGTTCCTATGTCATTGCAGTATCTGCATTCGTCCGTGTTTGAAAGACCCATTCTTTTATCATGTTTCCTCAAGAGACAGTGCCCGGAGAGAATTCCTATTAGAGTTCTTGACTTTGCCCTATTCATTCCAAGGTTACCCTGATTCTTTTACGGTCTATAACCGGCCAAAAAGCCTTGGATACCCTGTGCCCACAGGCTTTAAATAGTTTTCTGTTTCCGAAAAGTATATTGCTTTCGCTTTGTTTAATAACTAGCGTTCGTACTTCACAATGTGTCACTGGTCAGGCAAGGTTTGGCATAATCTAATTGCTGAATTTTAACCTGTCAGATATGTAATACATGGGCACCATACAATACGTGGGCACCGTAGCGCAAGTGGTTAGTGCGTCGGACTACTGAGGCAGTGGTCTTGGGTTCGAATCCCGCCGCAAACACCTTAAAAGTTTTTCACAGTGCCCACCTCTTCCGAATGCCTGACAAGCATTCAAGAGTATAATTTGTCATGTAGTTCTTCCCAACTCGCCGTTCGGAGACAGCAAAAATATAACGCGCACACACAAATGGTTGCAAGAAGCCAAGCTTGGTTCTACCTAGGACTGCTGAAGCCAAATATTAGATATGTAAAACAGTTCTCTCTGCGAAAGTTAACTATGAAGTTAAATCAAAACGGGTAAGAGATTATAACTATATGTACAAGTAATATTCAGCCAGTCGGCATTTTAAATTTGTTCAGACATTCAAAATACTAGATACGCACAGAACGCTTGGATTTTCAGATAAACATTAATTTAGCGTGTTTGTTTCTATTCGTGTATTGGATACGGCGTCAAAGTTAATTATCAACCCAGCAAACCAATTTTGTGGGCGGACGCGCTCGTGGCTTTATAGACTTTACATAACGCAATTAAATCGCAGCCCGTCGAGCGGTTACACTGCACGCGACTAAAAGTATCAGCGAATTACGCAAATGTACAAAATGACATAACTGGCTGACTTATATAGATTGATGGGTGTGGCAGCACTGTTGATTTTCTGTTCAATCAATTAAGCCGCAGAAATCGCGAAGTCGCCGATTATTTAATAATTTTGAAATATTATGCATAGTTTAGAGATAAATCCGAAGAAATTCTACACAGGCCGAACGAAATCTTGTAAGGGCGGTGTAACGTTTTTAAACTTTTTTTTTGCATTTGTTTGTATTTGATTTTCTGAATGGAGAACCTTTCTAGAATATTGTCTGAATTTGAGATGAATCGGGACAAAACTAACGAAGATACAGCGGTTTTAGCTCCATTTTCATTCAGTTTTGTGTTCAATTATTGCTAAAATGCCTACTTGAGTGAAACCTCTGTCATCGTTGAGATTGCAGCTTATGTGGCAGGCTGTGTCTTCAATGAAGGTTCTTTTGCTTTACTAACCTTCACGCAAGACATGGAAATCAGTAGTGGACCAAGCGCTCATAAATGGGCGCGATCAACTGACTCCATGCACATAAGCTGAGCGGAGCAGGATGCTGAAAAACAGTCTAAAGAAGGCAGGATTCGCCGTAGACAGGAGCAAAAATATGCTTTAGACATCATCGATGATAGCGACATCCTTTATGAACCTGGCATCGATGATTCAGTGTGAGGTAAGCCGATAAAAGTCGCTTATGAACGTTTTATTACAAATTTTTTAATATTTAAAAATTTTAAAGCGTTTTTCCCACAACTCACGTTTTTCAAAGTCGGTGTCCCTCATAACCTCAAAACTACTGCACCGATCCTTTTGAAATTTTGAACACTATTTCTGATCTTTTTTTCGCAAAAATCGTGTTTTTCACTTCAGTGTTCCCAAAAGGTGAAAAATTGCAATTTCGAAAAACCCCCCTAGCGTAACCTAAAGAAAGTGCTTATCTAACAAAAGAACTTTGACGTTTAGATTTCAGATGATCCAGCTTCAATTGTACTTTTTTCCGAGACGTTTCCGAATAATTGGGCTCCGTGAAATAAGGCCGCGATCAAAAAATGAAATTAGACCGCGCGGTCTAACTTCGTCGGACGAAATGAATTTAGGCCGCGATCAAAAACTCATCAGACGACATGAATTTAGGCCACGATGAACAAATGAAATAAGACCGCGCGGCCTAAACTCATCAGACGATATGAATTTAGGCCGCGATACGAAATTGAAATTAGACCGCGCGGTCTAAATTCATCAGACGACATGAATTTAAGCCGCGATCAAAAAATGAGATTAGACCGCGCGGTCTAAATTCATCAGACGACATGAATTTAGGCCGCGATGAAAAAATGAAATAAGACCGCGCGGTCTAATTTCATTTCACTATCGCGGCCATATTTCATTCTCAAAATGAATTTTGACCGCCCATACAAAACCATGCGCGGCCTAATTTCACGCGGTCTAATTTCCATGCCCCCCGAATAATTGCTGCCATTTCCGTATTTTTTAATATTTTTTCATGAACATTTTACACGATATTTTTCGAATGTTAAGCCTAGTACGCTGCTGATCTGAAACGAAAAATCCCATACAAAAGTAACACGACGAAATCGAAAACGGAAAATTTCGTCGTGATTTTCGTTTTGCAGTACGCTGTTCCGCTGCGAAATTATGCTGATGGTGATTGTATTAGATAAATCTCTCCACTCAGTTTTCGCACACAATTTATTGTCTGGAACATTATGCCCCTATTCCATAACACAACTCAATTTATTCGAGTTGGCTGTCATTCAACTCCACTTTCGTGCAACTCAACGAATTGTTCATATTACATAAAACAACCTTTTTCAGTTGTGATTGTAAAAAAAATTGCATACTTTTAGATGCGAATAACAACTACAAATTGACTATTTAACGTAAATCTGACCTCTGGTGGTCGAAGTAGAAAATAATTTTGCCAACAGAAACTCAATATTCAATAAAAACAGAATGAAAATAAGTTTTGATTTGTTTTTTTTTAATGATAATAATGATGAAGATAATATTGTTATTGTTGTGCGCATATGAAAATCTATCCGTGACATATTCCAATTCCAAATAGAAAAAATGCTAAGTAAAGAATATGCGTTTGCAATGTGTAAATTACTTATGTTATTTTTAAATATTTACAAGTGTTTTTGTACTGAACACAGAAGCATTTTACTTCGTTCAAATCGAAACCAAAGATTTCTTAAAATTGCATGGACGCTCGACTGCAATTGCAATACCACTACCAGTTCCGAGTGCTGAAGATGTAAAACTATTTTCTCCAACTGATGTGGACTAAAGGCTTTTAAACTGCACACATTTTTTTAATGACATTATTAATAATATTGCATTATTTCATTTGTCCGATATACGTCTTTTTGTCCATTTTCCATCTTTCGTATCTCAACATTTACTCTCAAACAACTGCTTAAACCCAGTTGTTAGTTTTTGACAGCTCTAGCAACCAAAACATAACTGCGTTGTCTACCATAATACCAGAAAAATTCCCACACAACTCTAGAGAGGATTCGCCATCTTGATTTTATGTTGTCAGGCAACTCTTTTTCTCAGAGTTGTGTTCAGTAATACCGAATTTCAAATTTCAACCAAATTTCAACTCAACTTAACAAAAGTTGTCTTACGGAATAGGGGCATTAATTCCTTGCGAAATTTTGACGTTTGTATTTTATACAAATTTTATATTTTCGGTTTCGTTTTTTTTCGGTTTTTTTGTGCGGGATGCCAATATCATTCTTCCGCGAGGGAGCCAGAATTGAAGCGGGCTCTCATAGGCATTCTTTCCGCGCAAATACGACCCAAGAAAAGGAATCGAACACATTGATTGTCGGCCATGGGAAAGTGATTCGCTTTTTTGTTTTGCAGAGCGTTGCAGGTTCCCCCAGAATCATGACATAATATTTTGTTTGTGTTTCGTTTTGTTTTTTCGTGCTTTTAATAAAGAATGGTGTCCTAAAAAGTGGAATTATGTGGTTGTTTATCATTTAATTTTTTTTTTTTGTTCAATGTATTTAAATTATTGTCGCCTGTCATTATTGTCAGTTGGTTTTTTTTTATAGCAGCTGATTGAATTCTCCGTAAATTTTTTCCCTTGATATTTCGCAATCTTTTCGCACTCAATTTGGAGACCACAGGAAAATTTCATTTCGCATCAGCAGCGTACTAGGCTTTATACTTTAATGTGCCATTGGTTTTAATAAATAGATTTTAACTGTTTACAAAAATGTGCCTTTTTTGCCTGAATTAACGTTACCCCACCTTTAACATAACCCAGTTTTATCAGCGTGATTGGCAGCACTCTTTTCTTAAATGACAATGGAAGGCAAAGCTGCACTTACAGCATTCATCCCCAGTTAAGCAGAGAAGGCTGGGAGGTTACGTTTCATTTCCAAAAAACGACTTCGAAAATGTTTGAAACTTAATAACCACCGTGCACTTAGTTCGAGTGTTTCACACTTTTTATACCGACGAATAGCAATTTAGGATAAAATGAATTTTTTTTGTGCAAATCTTACAGCCAAATTGAGTCATCACGTAAATTCACGTTCACAATTTATTTGTATGATTCATTAATTTTCATTTTCATCTGGCGGAAAACAGTTTATATCTGCGCTCTTGAAATGTAAACAACAAACTGCTGCTGCTGATGAAATAAAATAAATTGATTGCGCAATACGAAAATAAATTAAGTGATTCTCAGTAAAAATTAAATAAAGTGCGCAGAAAATAAGACATTTGTAATTGTAGTCACAAATTAACCGCAAATCCAATGTTTTTGTAGTTTGCTTACATATGTACTCGTATGTATGTGTTTTTTTTTCCTGAACACCTAGCCTGTAAATTTAAAATTATAATGTGATATTAACGTGTCAACATTATACTCTTGTTATTAGCTTCAAAATGAATGTGCCACTGAAATAATTACTGCCTACTGCAATAAACGTACAATGTATGGACAATTTGCTACGCATTCAGAAGTGACATACTCGTTTATTATGAGGTGAAGTCATCATCTGCCAACTTAGGTTGCATAAAGCTGTCAACAAGCACTGGCAGCGCAGACTAATTTACTTTCTAAACATTTCTGGGCATACTCGTATATGGCATCCCATTTCTTATCATATCACAGGTGACAGTTCGGTGGTGATCGGTTGGTGTTTGAACCGATCACCTTCGAATCAACAGACTTTAGCAATAAACAAAGGAAATTAGTAATAGAGTAACATGACGAAACGAATATTTCGACGGTATCGACTAAAGAACTCCTATGACAGTTCTAAGTTTATTTTTCCAATTATTGCCTGTCACATATTTGTGATTTATAAATCATGTGAAACAATAAAAGATCTACAAAATTGTTAAGATATGATCGCCGGATATGCCACTAAGGCAGGAAGTCTTAAAGAGGTGTTTAGCAGAGTCTTTTAGGGAGAGGTTCTAGCAGTGCTGAAAGCGGCGGAGCTGTTGTCCGCGATCAGAGCTCTAGAGTCGTGTGTCGTTAAATCGACATTTGTAGAAGGATGTCGCTCTATGCTTAAAACACTAAGCAGACATAACAGGGGTCCAATTATGCTGGGTACCAGGACACTCTGGTGTAGACGGCAATGAACTTGCAGATGAATTAGCACTGCCTATAACCGAGATGGCACCACCATCATACGGCATCACACAGAGAACACAGTTATAGGTATGGCGAGCCACAGATGATCAAGAATAAAGGGGGTTAGGGTGTCCGAGGCTCTTTGGCAGACCTTAGACCACAAAAGAACCAATCCTTGGTTTAAACAGGACAAAGTTAAAAACTTAAATAGGTATACTTTCCGGTATGAAAAATATACCTCTAATCTACGATTTTTTCTAGACTTCAATGCGCTTTGGTATACTTCTTTAACCACATTTGCTTGTAAATTTAAGCTTATATTTTGGAAAAAAAAATGTATCCAATGAAAGAGTGGGACAGTTATAAAGATTTTTAGGTATTGTGACAGTTGTGTCAGTCAGTTGTGAAAAGAGTCAACGGTTTCTGCAAATTTGTAATTCGTAGTTGGTCACGTGCAGTGTGCACGCAGCAAGACGGTACACGAAAGGAGGACGCAGTGGGTGTGTTCTACTTGTAATGTTCCACTTGGGTTAATAAGACAAAATCCTGCTTTAATGAATTTCATGGTTGAAATACACATTTTGTGCGCAGTGGTATAATTTTCGTAGCATCCTGTTAGGATAATTTTTTTGTTATATAATTTTTTTAATAACATGACGCAAATAAATTGATTTATACAAAAAAAAATCGTGCAATTTTATTTATTTTCTGGAAGTGGGCCGGAAAGAGTTAAGGAAACACGACATGAGAATGGTACTTTTAAACACGGACGAATGCAGATACTGCAATGACATAGGTACAACTGGGGATGTCGAACACATCCTTTGTGAATGTCGGGAAGTTGCTCGTTCTCGTAAGAGCTACTTCTTTGATACACTGGAAGAGGCTGGCCAAACTGGACCACAATCGAATCTTAAAATTTTGCAAGGAAATTAAATGTCTAGACGGAAATGTTTCGGTTTAGGTACCGTCATAAGACGGTCCCGTGTTGTATGAAGGTTCAGCCTCATACCCCCTTTTAATCTAACCTAACCTAAAGCAGACAACTGTAAATACAACTGGCGTACAATGTTTTTTTGGAATGCTGTTCACTTCCCGATAGAAATGCTCGAATGGGATCTATTTACTGACGCCTCTGGAACAACAATTCAGTACAAAATGTTAAGACTGATAAAATAAAATTATAAGTAAATACTGACACGCCATTTGCGGTGGGTACTGCGACCTGGAAGGTACCACAGCCACATAAATAGTTTTCAATTATTTTGGAAGGGTTTTATCATTCTTTTAGTTTGTCGAAGATACTGGGTATTCTCCCAGTAGGATAAACACATCTTGTTTTCCCAACTTTTGAACCTTGAATTTATTTCAGAGTTCGGAATGCTGCAGAAAGGTCAGACGAATCAGCTGAACCTTTCCTTGTCAGTTCATCATTTCCAACGGTACCCACCACAGTTTGACTTTATTTCTTTTAAATAAGTCCTGAAGGTTATTGAAGCAGTGAAGTACTGATTTGGAGTCAAACAGATAAGAACTAAAGGCTTTCAGTGCTGCTTGACTGCTTGACCAATACTTGCACATTCTTGCCTAAAAGACGCTGGGATTTTTTCCCCATTGGTTTAGAAATATCGGTGTTACGTCCACGGATACCTGGACCTACTCGAAACGAATATTATTGAAAACAAAAATGGGACCCAAAGTCGCCAAAACTCTTAAACAGGATTTAAAACTAACTTTTTAGTTTTGGAAATGTCGCCCTGGTCCAGCCAAACAACAAATCGCCTTATTGGACCTTTTTCCTTAAATAGCTTTTGTATACGGGTACGGGAACTGATATCTAGTCCTAATCATCTTAATACACGAGAGGCGTTTGCTTACTCCGTACAATCGCAAGATGTGGCAGTGCCAGTGACGTCTGTTTTAAGTGGAAACATTCTTCAAACCATGACGTACAATACATTAGAAGACAGACATGGCATAAAGTTTGTGTTTGACAGCAATTGGAATTGGAATTGGAACTTCTCGTCTTTTTGCAAACGTTGAGAAAAGTGAATTGCGTGTAGTAGTGTAGAAATGGTCGATCAAATTCATGGTACGCCGATGGACAAGCAGATAATTAGCACGCTCGTGGACACGCTAGAATGACACACGCATATCTCCGACATTTTTAGGGATATTTTATCCGGGGTTGGATCAAAAGGATGAAAATCGATTGTGACACTTCAGTTTGACGGCTATAGCTGCCGCAGCCCAGTTTTACCGATAAATGTATGTCAATAGGACATTGCGGGATATCCCATTATGTCGGCTACAGCCGTCCCGTGCATCGAAATTAAACTGAGGTATTAACTTGGTATTTTCAAACCATTTGTCTTCAAATTCGGCTTCTGAATCTCTTCCCTCGTCCTCCGAGTCTATGTCAGAAAAGCTATCGTTATCTAAACCTTCATCGCCAGGTTCTACCTTGGTGTTGTGTTGATCATCTCCAATAAATTGGTCATTGCCATTTACTTGAAAGCTTGTCTTTGCTGAAGTCTCTGGAGAGTCTTTTAATTGATCATTCTGTTCGATGAGATTTGCATCAATTACCTTATTTCGCACTAACGCTCAAATGCGACCGTCTTCCGAGGACACTCTGAACTAAATGCACTGAAAACTGCTGGCAAATGACGTCTTGATCATGTGAAATGCAACAAGTTTGTTCAAATTTTGTACAAAGATAAAAATGATTCCGCAGGTCATTATGAAGTGAAAATTTGACTCCGGTAGGACAAATAATGCTGGAATATGGAAGTGTATTGTATTTCTCGTCGCGGTATCCCGTCTTGACCGTTAGGTCTGTTAAGACTTAAAATTCATAGACAGCATATGCCGTCTTGTCCGCGAACGTATTAAGGTGAAATGGCTGTGGCTGCAGGAATTTCAAATGATCGGCATCGGCTTCCTTACACTGGACCAAAAACGGGGCCGCATGACCACTTCAAGGCAGTGTTTGGACTCGTTTCAGCAGAATCCGAAGGAGTTTCTTCGCCGATACGTAAGTGTTGATGAAACTTGGGTCCATTCGATTTCTGCTAGCAAACGTACACCGAAGAGGTCTAGAGTACTGCCATCGACAAAAAGGTTGTGGCCACGGTTTTTTGGCAATCCCACAGAATAATACACTTCGACTATTTGGAAAAAGGAAACATAATTACCGACGCTATGCCGAGTTATTGGACAGATTCAATCCGTCCTTCATTGGATAATAAGACGTCCTCCATTGGCAAGGAAAGAAGTGACACCTCCCTCATCGCAAAATTGAAATTGAACGAATTGCTTCCCCTTCCACCATATTCTCCAGATTCAGCCCCTTACGACACTTTTCTGTTTCCAAACATGAAGAAATGGCTTGGAAGTTAGAGATGCGCATTAAATGAAGAAGTTACGCCGCAACAGAGGCCTATTTGGCAGAGGTTCGACAAATCCTATTACTCTGACGCGACGCGACAGCTTAAAGAAGTCAAAGCATCGATGGGCTAAGTCCTAAGTGTATCGAGTTGAAAGGAGATTTTTTTTGGAAATTGATTTTCGCCGAAGAAATCATGTTTTACTATCGAACGCCCCCGGTCACCCATACAAAAAAAAAAACCATAACTACAAACAATTCCGAAACGTGTTTAATTTAGAAAAAAAAAATTACAATCTGCTTTCACAAGTTCTAAAGTGTTTATTGACATTATATTGAACCGCTCTCCTTGATATCTACAAAAGGGACCTTGAATTATAAAAAAAAAACACCGTCAATGCCAAGTGAAATGTTTTCTCTTGTTTTTGTTGTTTTTCCTTCGCTTTTGTAGTATTTCGGAAATCTTGTTTATCTGTCACGAAAATTTCCATCGCATGACTCATTATGCATTAAATAATTTTTAAATTGTATGTAGGTACGCGTTTGCACGTTCCGTTCGCATCTGTTATATTATCAGTTGCAAATAAAATTTATGGCATATAACAGTATATTTGAATCGATAAAAGTGTACATTTCTCCAGACAGCGAGTGATAACAAATGAATGAGTACTCGTTTAATGGATTTTTGCCATTCGGGCGGGTTTCCGAGAATAGATTTCCATTGAACGTAGCCCATGAGCATGTATGTATGTAAGTGCATGATAATTGTTTATATTCGATGTGGGAACGTGTGAATTTTATCGTCACATTGATGCAAATCTGTTGTATGGTATCGTATAGCCGAAGTAGATTAGCGCCATTATAGTCTTTGTCTATGATGGTGTTGATTGAAAAGTATTAAACGCCTGGAGCAGAACGTACAATGCAATCGTAGATCGACGAGAGCAAGACCAGTGATCCAAAGACCGGATTAAACGATTTATTATGCGCACATGACATGTTTCTGGGTCGTTTGGTTTAATGCTCATGCTCTTGGGACCATAATTTGCCGATTGAACATGTGTCAGACAAGAAAATTTCATGGGAGTCATGCAACAATCAATGTTCCACTTTATGATGTACGAGTATCTGTTACATTTTTATGTTTCGATCTGAAGCTATTAGTTTGGGTTTTCCCGACTCAGATGGGCTTTCAACTATTTGCTTGAAGAACAGGGGCCACTCGTAAATGAGTGAGTGAGTAGGACTCGTTATCGAATGATCGAGTAACCTCATTGGGATGACGGTATTCGAAAGCTAACGTTTCGAAGAAAAATAAGATTGTACCAGAAAAATTCAAATTCAAGAAACTAGGTGAATGTGAAACCCACATAATTATTTTCACAGCAATATTGTTTTTGAGTAAAATAATACTCGATAACGTCAGCGGTAATGCTAAATCGTCACATTTCGATAACGAGTGCGATAATTCGGCGCCAGAACTAATCTTCTCGTAAGTCTAAATTTTTTTGACATTTGGGCTGAATATTAAATGCATATGAAATTCACTTCTTTCACTGTAGTAGCCGTCGAGAAGGTTTGAGTTGAGGTCCAAGAAATTTGGTTCCCTGAGATGGGATACTTAACCCTTTCGACCCGGAATGCAGCCAGTAGACCTACATCATTAATTTTATGTTTATCTATTCAAACGACTTGCGTTAAGAATATTTCTAGCAAACAATTTACTAGGGTTATGCGAACATTGACTGGGACATATGTGTCCCAACAGGTGCGAAAGGGTTAACTAAGACAAAAGTTGATGACTGATCTATAAGCAAGTTTAAAGCCGTGTCGACATAGGGAATTCATTTCTGAGGATGCACGCGAAGATCCAGTGCTTCCAGAAAAAAGTATAACTCGTAGATGGTCATTCCTATATACACCCCGCGTAACAAAAAAAGCCGCACACGTGTTTTCCATTTTTTTGCGGTAATTACATTTAAGCGATTTCCCAAATTATATTTTATTGCTTCCGGGTTAGGTAATGTACATTCTGGAATGTATCGGAAAGGTACAATTGAGTAAAGAAAATAAGGCAGTTACCGTTGCCTTATCCAATCAGAATCAGTCATTTCGTGAAATTGCTCGACAAATTGGATGCAATGAGATTTCTTTAAGAAGATTCTGTAACAAATATTGTCGGGATCACAATCTGGACAGAAAAATTGGCACAGGATTGAAGAGATGTACCACTGTTCGGGAGGACCGGCAACTCAAGAGGCTAAGCTTGAGAAACAGGTTTAAAACCGCATCGGAGTTAAGAGCTGACCTGAGAGAAGCTACTGGGGCTGAAGTTAGCGTCAGAGCCAGCGTTGCCGATTCGGCACGATCGTGCCATTATGGCACTTTTTGATTAAAATGGCACGGTGGCACTTTAAGATTTCATATGGCACCATTTCACATTGATTTTACTATAAGTAAAATAGGTGGAATCACAAAAATATTTCTTAAAAGAACAATTTTTTTTCAAACGCTTTTTGCATTCACTCACAATATTTACATACGCTGCGCTGAAAACATTCATTTTCGATAATCCTCATTGGTGCCAACTCCTTATCTGCCAAATTATTTTTTAGTTTGAATCATTTCAATGTTGTCGGAGAAATGTGTCATAACGTGTTATATTAAGAAGACTGAAAAAAATTTGTTTTTCTATCTATTTATGCTGGTGGCACGCAATGGCTCAAAATGGCACCTTATTTTGCCAGTGGTGGCACGGAAAAAAAATGTTCTGCGGCAACGCTGTCAGAGCCCTCCAGAATCGTCTCAACGTTATGGGTTTACTAGCAAGGAGACCAGCGAAAAAGCCACTACTGACCAGTAAATTAAGAAAACGCGCCTTAGCTGGGCTAAGAAAAGGCAAAACTGGGGTGTTGAAGATTGGTCAAATGTGGTGTTCTCTGATGAGTCCAAGTTTAACCTAATCGGACAAGATAGGAAGCAAATAGTGCGTCTTAGAAAAGGGGAACGCTACAGGGATGAATGCATAGCTCACACTGTAAAACATTCTCCTTATGTTATGGTGTGGGGATGCATCACCGCAATTGGAGTTGGATCTCTAATTATGCTCGAGGGCACTGTTAACGCCATGCGGTACAAACAAATTATTTTATGTAGTCGTCCATACTAGAGGCTGACCTCGACTTAAATCGATTTTTTACGTTCTTTTCGTTATATGTACTTTCTTATCTACTGGATGGTACCCTGGACTATGCAACCAAATATTCATATACCCTGGGTGAACTTGCGACGGTCTTCCAAACAGAAGTCTGCGCAATACATGGTACATACATGGTGGTAGAATCATTGGCACTTGTTGTGACAGTCGAAGCGAAGCTCCAATTATTCACTTGAAACTTGTCTAGAATTTAAGTAAGTACAGACTGAAAATGCTTTCCAAAATAAAGTCTGCCTTATATGGAATTCGGGTCACAAGGTAATACCGGGCAACGGGACCGATTCCGATCTTAGCGAATCTGAGTTCGGAATCTAATCCGTTGAGTCTGGAACCAATTACTGGTGTCAGTCTGGCGGGAGTCCTACATTTGATCAACTCTTATATGGAGTTTATTCATAAGGAGAAATGTTTTCAGGCTCAAGTTCCTGTCAAACCACCAAGTATTTTGTGAAGAGACCAAATAAAGTGATTGCAGGATTTCTCCTCGGTCTGCGAAGTAGAGACTGCCATGACTTGGTCGGCTATACCATGAGAAGCCTATGTATCATCGAGGACGCGAGGTGCGCATTATTCCTTGAAAATAAGGATACTCCAGAACATTTCCTCTGACAGTGTGCTGCTTTTGTAAGACTAAGATTTCGCATTTTGGGTTCGAATGTTATGGGGATGAACACAGTTTATTCTATGCCCGTAGTTTTTCGTTTCATTAGGGGACGAACAACTCGACGAGGGGTTTTCCTAGAGGGACAGAGTACAATGAACCGCATTAGTATCTGAGTGATCGGGATGCTAACAATTTTACTTATTTACATAACAGTATAGTAAATGCTTAAGTTAGGACATTTATCTTAAAAAGGTGACCTTTTTGTATTAAATTGAAAACGAAAGACTTTGGAAAGTAAAGCCTAATCCTCTGAAAACGGATTCTACGTTCTGTATTATCTCTGAACCGGTTTAGATCATTGCTTTATCTGCGATCATTCGAAACCACACCGATGTCCTGTTTTCTGAATATCTGACGTGATAATAAACCAGAAACGTTGCGTTTGTTTGAATTAAACTAAAGGATGCTAATACATATGTATGTACCTATACGTAGAAATTATGCAAATCTTCGAATCTTTGTTTGCGATTCCGAGGCTCGAAATCAATTTTTTGTTGGTTCTTTAAATTTAACTTTTCACTATGCTGATTTTTCCCTGATTTCCCTGAAAGCATCCTCCCAGGTATGAAGGAGGTATTTCAAAACTTATTGAAACTTTATAGCAATAATCGAATTTCATCACATAAACAATCAAACATAAACTAAAGGAAATATATGCGCATAAGGAAGCAATAAGTTCCACATTTCCTTAGCCTACAAAAATACATACATGTACATACACATACATATGTATGTATATAAAATTGAAGAAACAAAAAAAAAAACACACATTTCTCCGGGGTGTAGTTCTTGAGAAACGGATATATAAGAAAAAGTACATTTTCCAATAAGACAAGGCAAAAAAAAAAGGTTTTTCGGTTAACCAATACACCAGAGTGTACCGAGTACGGATGTTCGCTTCGGATGAAATAAAATGAAACTTTTTTTTGTTGCATCTTTTCAGAAACCAAACAAATCCCTAAAGAGTATTTGGCAATCGGTAGAGATAAGAAAGTAAAATTATTATGTAACACGACATTGGATTGTAGTTTGAACGTTGACTCCTTTTTTTTTCGGTTCTTTTGTTTTTCTGTTTATTTTCTTTCCTGTGAAAATGGAAATCGACATCAAAGTGAGGGAATAAGCATTATTGGGGAATAGAATAGAATAGTAGAAAATGTGTGCTTTATATTCTTTGATATCTACTATGTATACAATCCTGGGAAAAAGTTACCAAATTTAGAGATATTTAAGTTACAAATGAAAATGGCTAAAGTGTACGTCATACTATATGAGATTTAGGACTCCGTCAGTCTAAATGCACATCGATTTGGTCTACATATTGTGATGGCTTTGTTTTGTAATCATCAGCCTTTTACTAAACCTAAACACTAACGAGTTACAGTTTTCATATTTGGTCCGAGCTTAAGTTAGACGATCGCGTTAGATGGGAAGGCCACCAAGCACATCTGGCCCAGACGAGATCTCAAACGATGTAATTCTCTGTTATCGTTACAAAGTCTAAAAATTGGCACAATGTAATCATCACTGGACGTGCTACCAGAGTTGGAATCCCCTCCTACGATTTCTGTAGGAACTGCAGAGACGAGGAGGAGGAAGAAAGTACTCTTCATCTTCCCTGTACATGCCCAACTCTATCTCGCGGATGGAAACGCCGCCGCCTGGGATTATTCTACTTCGATAATCTCGATTTGACGATTTGGCCGAAACATATGTCAGACACCTCTTTCGTCTGAAATTCTTAATGGGTCGACGCGACGGTTGCCTGGGAAAATATCTCCAAAGAGCCTTAGTATCACAATGGACATCTACTGTTCTGAATGTATTGGCTAACGCCGGTAGTCACTCGTACCTAAGCTCATTGCATATGTAGTGAACCTAATTCTGCCACGGAGCATTTGTAGATTATGTACTCCGATTCAGTCCATACTTCATCACTAAAAATGAAGGGTTATAGGTTATAGCCCTATTCTTATTCAAAAGAAGATAAGCAAAATCTGAAGACGCGTACTTTTTTATCTAAACATAAGACCACCCTCACTGTTGAAGGAAAGCGAATTAAGCATGTCTACACGCCTGTAGCGGAATTATTAGGGGTTAGGCAAAGCTTCGTTGGATAACATCAGAACTTAAGAACCACACCCATTGAAAGATGACCCTGGTTCAGTCCCCCTAGGAAGTTTCTGTCTTTGACCTTACCTTAGGTTAGGTTAGGTAGCAGTGGCTGCCGGTAACAAGTACCAGGCCTATAGAGGCCCATTGTGATACCAAGGATCTTGGGAATATTTACCCCGCTACTCAAGAGAAGCATTTGGAGCTTTGTACAAAACGAAGAAGGCTTCCTATGTCTTTTTTAGTTAGATCACTTAGATTATCGAAGAAGTATTCTCCTAGGTGAAGTTTCCTACTACGAGAAAGAGCTAGGCACGAACAGAGGAGATGTGTTGGACTTTCCTCCTCCTCTTCGTCTCTACAGCTTCTACAGAAGTCATTCGAAATGACGCCAAATCTAGTAGCGTGTTTGCCTATAAGGCAGTGTCCTGTGATGACACCGATAATCGTACTGATATGTAGTCTTTTTAGTGACAAAAGGTATCTAGAGCGGTTTAGATCTAATCTAGGCCAGATTTGCTTTGTAGCAAGGCAGGTAGTTCCACCTTCCCATCTAGCGTTGGTTTTATTGACTGTGTCAAGTTGGAGCGCTAGCTTATAAGTAGCGAGTGGCATACCTATATTTTTCTTATCGGGTAGAATAGGTATTGTTGTTCCTATTTTAGCGAGCTCGTCAGCTTTGCAATTCCCTGGAATGTCTCTGTGCCGAGAACCTTACCTTAGTGGTTATAATCTTGGATAGAACAAACGCAGCGAATGATATGAATGCCAACACCAAACCTTCCAGATGAAATAGACCAGACCTATGATTACCTGCTCAAACTCAAGTTTTTAGTCGATTGAACTGATGGACAGGCTGGATGTTGTGCAAAAAAAAAAACACTAAATTTTATCTTTTGTAGATATTACACCTTAGTCCGTAAGTTAAACTTCAAACGACACTGGGTCTGGTATGTCCTTAAGACTTCCGGATGGCTGGAGTGTGTTTCTGGCAGAGGTTTTAGCCGTACTTAGAGCTGCAGAGCTCCTGAAAATGAAGCGAATATCCGGAAAGGATATTGTTATTTACATCGACAGCCAGACTGTGCGTCAGGCGCTAGAATCGTGCAATATCAAATCGGCGGCATTATGCACGCAGAACCAGCTAAGACTATGTTGGGTACCTGGCCACTCTGGGATAGAAGGCAACGATCTTGCCGATGAGATAGCTAGGCAACGAGGAGAGCTGCCACTACCCGAGGCGGTTGTAGTTGCCTCACTGCCAAGTAGCATTAAATCAATATGGTAAAAGAAAGTTTTATGAGAAGGGCCGACCATAGATGGTCTAATATGGTAGGACATAGGGTCTCTACTCTAAGGCACTTTGGCCGGCACTGGACCGTACACGGACTAGTGAAATCCAATATGATAAGATTATCATCCGGGCATTGTCTCTTGCGACACGGGTACTTGCAGATACCGCAATGACATAGGTGTAGCAGAAGATATCGAACATATTCTAAGCGAATATCAAGGCTTAGCACGTAGTCGCAGGAGCATTTTGGGCTGCTACTTCTTCAGTAACCCGGAGGAGGTAGTCCAAATCAAACATAGACCCGTCCTAAAATTGCTCAGTGTATGTAGTAAAATGCTTTGAGGAAATTTTGGCGGTTTAGGGTCCATCCTGTGATGGATTTTTAGGGGATCGCGATAGGCCCACTCTGGTGCCTAGTGTTTTGTGATGGCTCACAATCCCTCTCTACATAATAGAAATAAGACATTCTTTTACTGTCAATAACTGCAAACTAAGAGAACCTTTGTCTACGTTTGAATAACTATTGACATCAATATTTAATGCTATGGAACATATCTGAAAGGCATTTTGGACAGTTTGACATTTCTTAAATAAAGAAATGGGAAATGAAGATTCTAAAGTGCTTTCAGTCACAAGGTAAGAAGTATCACCAAAACCACGAGTAATACATTAAATTTGGAAGCAAAGCTTAAGGGAATCGATATTCATCCGTTTTACTTATTTCCTCCGTTGTCGTCACCGAATGACGGACAGACATTGATCAGCACAAGATGTCAGTCATCAGCCGGCACTCGTAACATGACCAGTCCCAGTCACGGTAGCCTGACTGAACGCAAGGTGTTTGCCAAGAAAGGCAAACAAATTATTATACAGATACCCGTAGTTTCTTCTATCCCCGTCACCGTCCTTCTTCTCTGTCATTACCATCGATGCGTATACCATTAGCCAGCCCTTAAGGTAGATCATTCCGTATTCACACACTAGAACCACTATGTCTGGGAATCAAAGAAGTGAAGAAGAAGAACGCAAAGGTTTGTGAATTAAAACGGATGGACTTGTGTGAATTCTTTTTACTGGCGATATACGATAGTGGAGATACCAGCAGCAGCAGCAGCAGCAATCGACATAAAAGGGCTTAGGGCACAACGTGGCCCGGTGTACACACAGAAGAGACGATGCATGCGGAATCAAACTGCGGAAAGAAATGTGAACTTCTCTCGTGGCCATACCCATTGCCATTGCCATAAAGAAGACAGGTTTGGTTTCCCCTGCTTCTCTTTTTTTTTGTTAGGCGACTTTTGCCCCTTTAGCCGTGTGATGATTTCCTTGGCATTGGAATTGGAATCCGCGACAGCGATTTTCTTCAGAAATCGTTTGTGTCCCTGACAACATACATACATATGTACATATGTACATTCGTAGGCCAGCTGCATTACTTGCAAATCGCAAATTATTCGCAGCGAAAAGTAATTACGACAAACTGAGGATGAGGACGTCGACGACGACAGCGAATGCGTTTTCCCCATATTTGGATATTTTGCATATAATTACAGGGTTTTTGCTTTCGTGTACTGTACACACTCAGGCTCATCCAGGCAATTATGTACCTTGCAAGGTTTGGTTTAAAAGCGTATAAAGTTGTTGAGAGTATGCGCTTGCTTTTATCTTTCCGATTCTGAGGTTCGTACTTTATCATGTTCTGTGCGAGTTATCAATCATCCAGTGGATACCGGTATCTGTTGAATTGCACACTCGTCCACATCCACATGCGTACTTGTTGAAGTTAAGTTTGTCATCTTTTGAAGTGCAGCAATTGTGGTTAAGTGTGCTCAGTGGATAATGCTGTAGCTTTGTGCAGGGTTGCCATTAGAAGTAAATCTTTTTTTTTAACAAAATTACTTATTTTACTGTAAATGGAATTTTTTTCGGGAATCACACTTTGTATCCAACAAGAGGTGTCATTTTAAATCAATAGAAAAAGTATAGCGTTGTGTCAACTGGACTGTAAAAGCATGAGCAAGTTCACCGTGCAGGATCTTGCGAGGTTGTTGAGTTTTTCTTTTCAGTAGCTTCAGTAGAGTTAGTTATTGGATTAGCAAGTGCCTTAAGCTTGTACTGGTATTGGCATTGAGGGGTTCGTCTATACGCACCTGAGAATTACAAAAACTTCCGCCTGGAAGACAGTCACCGAGGGTTCTAAATGTATAGATAGATTTACTGGAGGATCAGGACAGTGTACACCAGCTCCCGTCTCTCCGTTAATATGTGATCCATCCGTATAGTCGTTCGGAGTAAAAGTGCGCATTTTGGACTTCGGGCTTAAATTCTGGAAAATTTACAACAGGTGACAAACAAAAGAGCCTATTTTTTGGTAGCTCTATATTTTAGGAACAAAATTATACAGAAATATTTTATGTCTTTTTTAAGGTTTCAAATGTTTTGATCAAAAAAAAAACAAAGTAAGTCAAGATGCGCAATCTTGAGGTGTGGGTAAGAGTGCGCAACCATTTAAAGTGAGAGTTTTTGTAGTTTAAATGGTTTGAAACTTCACTCAAATCAAGTTCTTCGGCAGCATTCCATGGGCTGCTTCCATTTTAAATCAGTTCCCTAGCCAGGCAGATTTGCTTTTGGGTTATTAATTTCGTCTCCGTTTGTCTTTAGTAGATACGATGCATTTTCCAGGACAAACAAAAATAGAAAGATAGAGCTACAACCTACCACCTACGACTATGATGTGCTCGTTGCATCTTACGACAGTAGGTAATAGCCCTTAATTGTTATTAATTGTTAAAAATTAAATACTGGGTGAGAAAGCACTGCGCATCCTTTCCCTAGACGATACTTTTTTTTCATTGTATTTAAAATCTAAGAACGAATAATATTATCCACAAAATTGTATCCTAAATCAAACACACATATACACTGTTTATGGCTACATACTACTTATGGGGTATCGAGTTGCCACGCTTTTCTGACACACTTTTAAAAGTTGACTTTTTTGTAACAAAATCTGGCTTTTCTTGCTGTTTTTCTTTGTACTGTGAATTGGAAAAGTTTGGTAGCAGTTTTTCTTCATTGGCGGTAAGTGAATCACATATTCTCTCATTTAGCGACTTCTGCTAATTCTTTCACAGATGGAGAAAATGGCACTGCGTGCTCTTACCCGCTGCACACTCTTACCCCAAACTACTCTATATATTACTATGCCTCCTACATCGGCAAAACCTGTGGCTTGTTGCCAGTTATCGCGGCTGGGGGGAATTGACTGTATAGTCGATTTTGAAAATGTTTTCTTTCCCTATGAAAGAAGCACTTGGGTCCAGAGGATTCTGAAACATCCTTCTAGAAGGCTCTGTATCTTGTGAGCCTCTTGTTTTTAAAGTGACCTAGGGGCACCAGAAGATTTACAGATTCTTTCTCTGAAGTAGCTTTTTATCGAGAATAACCCCTTAGTAGTTTACATGGTCTCTTAGGACTAGTTGAAACCCCCCTAGGGACGGAGCTTTGAATTCTGAAATCTTAAGTCTTTTAGACAAGAGTACCATATTGGTCATTTTTGGGTTTACTTCTGGTCCACTGCTGTCTGGCCAGGTTTTGGTGAGCTGAACGATCCGCGTGAGTTCCCCTAGGGAGTTTATGTGTTTGCCTCTCGTTAGCAAAGCGAGGTCATCAGCATATGCTATACATTTCAAACCGTTTTTAAGAGATTTTTAAGAGTTCGTCTACGACCAGTACTCATAAAAGAGGAGACCGGGAAGTCCTGTTCCGGTTGTACCCTATCCTGCTAAAGCTGGATTTACACTTTCGTTCTTCATTCAGTGTTTGTTGTTCATTGTATATTGCTCGGTTAACGTACAACGAAGAAGCATTCGGATTATACGGTGTTTTGATCCATTTCGCTCTTTGTATCAAAATAGATAACATTACATTATTGGCAGTGGCAGTGTTTGGGTAAAACCGTATACAGAAAATTCAAAAGAGCTTGGAACTTCTTGTGTATATCTTCGTTCTTCATTCGTTCGTCGAACACTGTTCGGTTTTGTTATTTACACTTTCGTTGTTCCGCGTACGTTTGACGAACATCAGGTAAAATAACGAAAGTGTAAAGTCAGCTTAGCTCGCTATCGACCTACTCTTGCATCTGAAAATAGGTGTAAATGTCCAAATCAACAAAAACAACATACTTCAGTCTGCAAAGTGGCATCCCTATTAGTTGATCTCATGGTCATGACTCATGATTATCCACATTTACTGCCTACGTTCGTTATCGCCACAGATATCATGTTTTTATCCTGTTAATTGTGTATAGTCCTTCGGCATGTTTTCCCAAGAAAATACGAATCGCTAAATGTTTCTATTTTCGAAAGACCTTGGTAATAGATAAAAAACAACAGTGGTACGAAAGACAGCATATCTGTGTATACCTTTAGAATAGCATAGCAAAAAAACTGTTTAAATATAAATGGAAAACCGCATCTTACTAAAACAGTCTCTTAACGAAGCTCAAGTTAAATTGTTCTCTTTTAATTACTCGTTTTAGTCTAACAAGGCTCGCAAACAAAGCCAAAGCCAGACCTCTGGCGGGCACACACAAAGATGAATAACAATTAAGAAAAACACGACAGAGGCAGACTCAAAACCACTCAAATCCAAGAAAACTCACAGCCTGTTGTTGCTGCCAGAGTATGAAATGTGTCTGCGTCTAATATCCTATTCCCATTGCGCTGCAACCACATTACACGAGGCACAACGATAGGGCGAAGGGAATTGTCCACTAAACAGGTAAACCAACTGCTGCAAAACAACTCAACGCAAAGGCGCACCTGTACTCGCATCCTGACTGCTGCGGGGTTCTTCCGTTTGGGTTTTCAATGCAAATTGCCTGTGATAATAAAATAATTGTTCTCCCAAAACAAAACGCAAAGGACGAATGTTTCTTCTTCCTTTTGCGTGTGTGAATTGGAACCAAAAGTTAAAGGTGGACCGGGGTTAGCTGTGGTACCTGCTGTTTTAAATGCCACAATGCCAGCCACAATGTGTAGCATGCGCTGTCCCTTTAACAAAAGGTAATTGTAATAATAGGGAAGAGTATGCTGGTGGCAGATAGTTATAGTCGTCATCATTCTGTTGTACCGGGATGCCGGCCGGCCGGCCGGCGTCTTAAGGGATTGATGGCACCTGCTATTGTTGTATTGAGCTGTAATTTTATGGTAGACAAGTGATTATTACTCGAAATGTGTTAGAACAGCGACATGCTTCTGAATGGGGATTTACTAAAATTCGTCATGCACCGCAGGCGAAATTTTTTTTATCAATTCATAGAAGTGAGCTGTAAAATTGATAGTTAATGGATTTGGAGTCCTTTGGCCATGAAAGACACTGTGGAAAATTGGGCACCTTAGCTAGTTGCGCATCACACAAGCTTGCTTAAAGTCTGAGGTTTGAGGTCATCTTATGCGATCGTTTTTTCACACAATGAATGTAAAAACGATGGCACCGTTAATATTTGAACGTACACATGTATGTATCTATAAGCTGCGGAGGCTTTCAGCTCTAATTTTCGTGGTTGATGTTGTCACAGGATGGGCATTTTGGTGGGCTTTACTTCTTAAAACTACAATAAGTTTGACAGTGATTTAAACAAAAAATACATACATACATAATAGGTAGTGGAAGCATCGGGCAACCCTATAACGAAAAATGTCGGTTTTGACTGGCCACCCAGATCATCCGATTTAACGCCAGCAGACTTTTATTTGTCGGGTTCTTTGAAGTCCAATGTATATATCAAGGACATTGGCTAAATTGAAAGCCAACATACGACGTGAAATCGCCGCCATATCAGGCGAATCATTGGCTAAAACGATGAAAAATGCCGAAAAAGAGCACATTTGGCCGTCAAGGCTAAAGGTGGCCATTTGCGCGATATCATTTTCAAAAAGTAGTTGGAACAAATCCCCTTGAACTTCAATAAATGATTATCCAAATGAAGAACCAACAATTGTTTTTTTAATGCTTTTTTTCAGAAACAAATGCTTCAACTTTCAATTGCCTACCCTGTATCTAGTAAAAAATAAAATGAATATTTGGCTTCAGAAGTCCTAGGTAGAACCAAGCCTAGCTTCCCGCAACCATTTGTGTGTGCGCGTTAACTTTTTGCAGTAATGGAAGGGACCTACAGTTTTCTGCCGACTCCGAACGGCGAGTTGGGAAGCTTTACATGACAAATGATACTCTTGAACGCTTGTCAGGAATTCGAAAGAGGTGGGCACTGTGAAAAACTTTTTAGGTATTTGCGGCGGGATTCGAACCCAAGACCGCTGGCTCAGTAGTCCGACGCACTGACCACTTGCGCTACGGTGCCCACTACCCTGTACCTAGTAGGGACATAAATATTGTGACAATACAAAACGCTTCCATTACCATAACAAGAACTGGACACAACGTCGTATAGGACAGCTGCTCGGAGCAGATCTTAAACGGAAAAGAGTCGCAAAATCAAAGCGATTACTTTTGAAATATGCAAACAAACTTCACAGAAAAATTCTGTTTACAGATGAAACAATTTTTGCCGTACAGGAAAAGTTCAATAAACAGAATGACAGGATCTATGCCCGGTCATCTGGTAAGGCTTCACAGTTGTAGATAGGTAAAATCACACACAAAACGAGTACATAGTGTGTTTTGCCGATGATGTTTCGTTGCGTTTCTCTGCCGATCCATTTCGTAGCGATATATGTTCATATGCATGTATGAGCATAATCCTTCGTCCACGTAATAAATTTGGTGATTTCGTTTAGGTATGAAATAGATTTTTTTTAAGATCTGAACAAATTGAGATATGTAACTTTTCCCCATCCTTAATATAGAACAGGAAAAGGAAAATCATAAAGAAAATGTTGCTGCGAATAAAAATAAAATAACTACGAGTAAAAACTTTACATTTGCCTGCGACACTATAAGCTGTATACTATAGATATGTATGTATATAGATGTATATACGAACAAGTATTTAAATATATAATTGTACAAATTCACTCGCTGTAAATTGGCGCTAAGTTTGACACCTTTTGATTTATTTTACTTTAATACTTGTAGCCTTGGGGTAGCTGTCAATCACGCTATATAAATTAATAAAACAAGCAGTGGGCAATTCACGCTTAAACGCTTTTAATTAATAATTTTATTGAATAATTATATTTCTTTGCAGTAGAAACTAAATGCAATTTTATACATTTCAAATCAACGTTATAAGCCTCTCGATCACTATTAAGATACGTCTACAACTTAATACATTCATTAAGTGAAATTGTTGATACTTAACGAGATTTTATGTAAACAATAACCAAGAACATTATTCACGTAATGGGCTGCGCAAACGCATCCATGTTGTCAACTTTATTTGATCATCTCATTCTGATGTTTAGCTTCAGTAGCACTATAGGTAGTTGCTTTGACATATGTAAAGGGTTTTTTTTTTTAGAGGTATGGAACTTCCGATAGGGATAACTGTTAAACTAGCTGTCATACTACCGAAGTGTTTGACTTTCTTTTCAGTATATATACGTACTTTGGAAAATCACCATGCAAAGAGTTATGTACACTAGAACAACGTTTACAAATCGTGGAAATTTATTTCCAAAATTTGCGATCTGTTCGTCAAACTTGAACCAGATTTTTACCCTCAAATCATTTTCAGCGATGATGCTCATTTCTGGCTTAACGGGTATGTAAACAAGCAGAATTGTCGTTTTTGGAGTGAGCACAATCCTCATGAAACTCTTGAGACTCCATTACATCCCGAAAAAATCAGTGTTTGGTGCGGTTTACATGCCGAAGGCGTCATCGGCCCATTTGACTTTAAATCCGAAACATTACCGTGAATGGTGAACGCTACTTCCTCATGTCATTGCAAATCATTTGGAGGAGAAGTGGTTCCAACAAGATGGCGCAACATGCCATACAGCGCGTGCAACCATGACTTTGTTGAGCCAAACGTTTGGTGACCGAATCATCTCAAGAAATGGACCTGTGAATTGGCCACCTCGTTCGTGTGATTTGACACCGTTGGACTACTTTTTGTGAGGGTACACGTCAAATATCTGGTCTATGCTGATAAACCAGCAACGATTGATTATTTAGAAGCCAACATTCGACGCACTTTTGAAGAAATAAGATCAGGTATGCCCGAAAAAGTGGTGCAGAATTGGACCGACAGGATGGCGTTCATAAGGCGCACTTGCGAAGGTCATATGCCAGAAATTATTTTTAAACAGTAAATGCCATGAAATTTGTGAGCTAATTAATCCAAAATGTTGTTCATTCCATTGAATTTGTTGTGTTTTATTTTAAAAAAGTTCTATACCTCTAAAAAAAAACACCTCTAAACACCCTATATATGTACACATATGTACATATGTATGTATGTATGTAATGCGGATGAACTGAAGAAAAAAAAACTTGGTATGGAATAATTACAAGGAAAGGTGTATTTTATTATATTTTCGTAAGTAAATTGTTAATAAATCACTGAATAGGAAATACTCATTATTACTTTTCTTAATTACCAAAGGTAAATTAATCTACAAAATAAATATTCTTACTTCCATCGCCATATCAAACAAAAAGTACAGGATGTCATAAATGTTTCGATACATTGCTGTTTGGCCATCATTGCGGGCTAGTGAATCTATCCTGTTATAATCTACTAAACAAATTGTGTTACCATTCTGTAAATGGGTGAGCACCGTGGTGTTGTGGTAAGTGCGTTGGACTACTACGCAATGCTGCCCGGGTTCAATCACAGCAAACACCTAAACTATTTTTCACGGTACCACCTCTTTCGAATGTCTGACCAGCATTCAAGAGTATCATTTGTCAAAGCGCTTCTTAGCTCGCCGTTCGCAGTCGGCACAAACTGTAGGTCCCTTTCATTCGTGCAGGAAAAAAATATAATACGTCCATACAAATGGTTGTGAGAGGTAGGCACTGGCCCTGGTTCACCCCGAACTGTAGCGCCATCTAAAGTAAAGTAAAAAAGGCAAATCTCGAGTTAAAATTTAGGAAGCTTATGTACCTCAACATACATACGAGTATGTATGTAATGTATACATTATTTATGGTTCGAGTTACGAAGTTTTAGGCCATATTCTTCCGTCCAACTGCATGGAATAGATGCCGAACTACAGGTTCTATACTGTCAATCGACGAAGATGATAAAAATTAATAAATGCATATGTACATACTGCATACATATGTATGTAACCACTTTGTCTGATCTTTTATTATTATTTTTTTGCTTGTTGCTTTAACTTACGACGCGTTTTTCCGTGGTATGCACGTACATATGTAATGTATGTACGTACATACTTAACCGCATCACTGATAATGATAATGATAAGTAACGGTCGTAGTAAAATTATATAGAAATCGAAACTCAGTAATGTCGACGCCGCATTTTTTGTTAATAATTTCTACTAAGACAGACAACAATTCCTAGATTCTTTATTTGCGGATGCCTTTGAAAAGAAAAATTATTGGAAAAAAAAGTCAAAACACACCCACACACTCTTGACTCATTCTAAAATTTTGCAGCGTAATAAAATGCTTTGAGGAAATTGTGACGGTTTAGGTGCCATCCTTTGATGGATTGTTAGGGGATAGCGATAGTGACTGGTGTTTTGGGAAGGCTCAGCCTCTCAACCCCTCTCAACCTAACCTAACCTAGTACACCGCTCACATTGAGCGAAAGAGATTCATAATATACAACGGTAATTATGTGCATGAACTTCTTCACAGTTATCTTGTGAAAATAATATGTAAGTCCATTTGTATACTTTATCGGGTCCAATAGTTCGTATATCTTAGAATGTAAGACGTACAGAATATAAAGAACAAACAAGTTTAAAATTCGTATATAAAAAACCTGACAAATGACATTTTGTGAGTTCAATTTAAAAAATATCCTGTTTAAAATAAAGGGAATTTAATTACATAATTGAATTTAATTGGAAAGTTGAACTACTAAAGCTAGAATTTTGAAAAAGACCTTTAAAAATATGTATATCCTGACTTCCTGAGGGGGAATTATCCTTCAGAAAGTCTTTAATACACCATGAATTCTTAGAAAGTCATTATATGAAGGTCGTTGTAACGTTCTTATTTCTTTAAACGCGTTTCTATCGAAACTACTTTTTCCAACACGTCTGACGTGATTTCTCAAGTTCTAATGAACCGATTAACTTGAAATTCTTTATATATCCCTCTATCGTTGGAACTAGAATTGTGGAAACAATTTGTTTTTTTACTATTTTAAAAAAATAAAAAAAACTTTGAAAAAAGGCAAAAAATTAGTTTTTTTTCAAACAGCCGCCATTTTGTGATTTTTTTTGATCTCCGTAGTTCAGACGATAGCGACATTCTTATTGATTAAGAACCTTTTTTTATTTTTTTTTTCATATCACCAGAAGGGTTGGAATTATGTCAACGAGGGCCCACATTTTTTTTCCAGCACCCCAGTTTACCAGCCTGTAATTTTTTGAATTTTAAATTTTTTTTAAAAAATTTTTTTTAACATTTTTTTTTGACTGACTAGTAAAAATATTCTTAGTTTTTTTTTTATCGAATCCTAAAAAACACTCAAAATTTGTACCGCTGGACTAGAATACCCCCTTAAGGTGGCACTTTTTTCTTATTACCATTTTTGGGTTAAAGTTTACAGAAAAAATTAAAATATGCGTAGTAGAGTTATAGAGTAAGACTTGTGACTTCGGTGCACATTTTTTTTTCTACTATTCGCATTTCGCACATTTCCACTATTCGCAATTCTTTCCACAATCGGCAACCTTATTTCTTTTATTATTTTTTTATCAATATTTATATAGGAGTTCAGAATGTGTACTTGCTGAATGTAGCAACTAGCAAAATGAGACACCCACGAAAAGAAACAATTGACATGTCTTCGAAAAAAAAAAACGAAGCCGACAAAATGTTAATGAATTTTGGCGCATTCATATCTTGATTGTGCTATTGAAGAGTGAATTTGCATGGGGAAAAAACAAAATCCATTGAAAAAATGTCCAGTATTCAGATTTCGCAGGTTTCCACTATATAAGAGTGAGTTTGTATGAAGAACATCAAAATTGGCATCCAAAAATGTCCACTATCCAGGTTTCACAGATTCGCATATTCCATTATTCACAAGTTTTACTGTATTTTAAGCACTAAGAATCACCAAAATAAACAACTTTTAAAAAAGTGAATAAATTGACAGTTAATCTTACTTAGCGTTGCAATCACTGTCCGGATTTTCCCTGGCAAGTACTCTTTTACTCTTTTTCGCCTATGCGCCTATGGAACGCCAGGAATAATTTTTCTAAATTGTCCGGGTTTTCCATTATTTATCAATTAAAATATTTTGCTCATATTTGTCAGCAAGAGAAAAAATCTACATATTAACCCTAAAAAGATAATCATATTTTGATGTATAAAATGATAAGCACGTATAAAATGTACTCACAAGGTTGTGAGTATTTCAAAATTGCTGAGACTTAACTCAGTGACACATAAGTTTTCTTATAGCTCTGGACACTGTCTAGGATGTCACGAACGCCCATCCCGTGATTCACAATAACTGGAAAAAGAGCGGTATATTTCGCTCGCGCATGCATATTCGCAGATTATCTTTCCAGGGTTAAGTAATGTGTGGTCTCAAAATTCATACAAGATTTGATTTTTTTGCCATTTATGAGATAAATTAAAGTCAATGGGGGAAAAAAACAACAACAACAAGACCAGCGCGCTTTAATTGTTGCCCAATATTTTAAAAATATTTGAAGATATGACAGATACTTTTCAAACAAAATCATCTTCAGTGATCTTCATATTTTTACAACTTCATATTGATTGGCTTGGCTTTGTTGATCGTCAAAATTGTCAAATTTGGCGTTCAGAAAATGCACCACTGATTGATGGGAAGTAAATTCATCTATCTACAACGTGTCACTGTTTCGTGCGGATTTTGGGCTGGACTTCTTTGAAAATGCGGCTGATCAGGCAATAACAGTAAATGGTGCTGGCTATCGCGACATGAGAATCCAGTTTTTTGTGCCTAAATTGCACGATATGGAGGATGTCATACAGCCCAAGAAACAATTCAATTGCTGCATGCTGGTCCCGTTTTGGTGATCAGAATTTGTCGCTTAGATCATGCGATTTAACGCCGTTGGACTTTTTTCTTTGGGGTTTTTTGAAGTCTAAGGTTTACATATGTCAACAAGCAAACGATCACCTACGAACCAAACATAAATTGAAAACTATAAGTTATCTAATATTTAGGACATGAAGTACCGCCACAAGTGTCTTTTTGTAACAAATAGTACGTATGCGTTTTGGTCCTTCTTTTGTACTATTTTTTGGATCTAGTTTTGTCCGGGAAAGTCTGGGATTTTCGTGCTCGTTATCTATGTAGTTTCTTTAAAATATTTCTGGCAACCCTAATCTTACTGAAAATCGTACGGAAACATTTATGACATCCTGTAATCTCTACACAGACAATATGTAAATATGTATTTATTTTATCCACATTTCGTGTGAATTTATGTTACAAAAAGAAAATAAAAACAAAACAGTATTAATATAAAAATATATACATATGAAAAAAAATATACAAACATTTCAATACGGGTAATCCAAATTTAATCCACATGTTGTATCCTTCTTATCCTTATGGCTAAAGTGCTCTTTAAATACATCCATAAAAAACTTAATCAGTTTCTTTATGCATTCGGTTTTCTTGTATTTTCTTTTGTTAATTGGAGTTTTATCTCAAATTTTTTTATTTTTATTTTTTATAGGTATCGACTTTAAGGCGAATTAGGCACAGCAGGAAAAAAATAATTTTTAAATTAACAATAACAACTGTAAAACTGTAATAACCGATTTTGATTTTGTCTTCCTCTTTCTCTTCTTTTTTATATATTTTTTTTTCACTTGATATCATTCACTTTAAATCCGAACACAAGAGGGATTTTCCGCGTGTGGATTACCACTTCCTTGGTGGGATGGGAATCACTGTGAAGACATAAAACGGATGATAGCTAATCACTAATGGTTTTCGCGCGCTGTCATCTAATTATAACTTTCCGGCTTATATTGGCTTTATTATCTTTTCAACGTGTTCCCTCCTCTCTTATTCACTTTAGGTTATCCTAAAAAAAAAGAACGAAAGCATAAGAGAATGGAATATTAGATTATTATTTTTGGAATGCGACGATTGTCATTTACGGAATGATGATGGTTGGTTGGTGGTCGTAGCCTTTGTGCGGCATCCTTAGAGGGAAGAATTTTGGTTTTTTGTCAAAGCGGAAATGGAATTAAATGATAATTTTGGATTGAAGATCTACATTTGGTACTAGAATAGATGAACATTTGTAACGTTTTTAACCAAGGAATGAAATGAAAAGTTGTAGTTATTACTACTAGACATGCTGTCCCCGGTCACAGTCCCAGCAAACACCCAAAAGTTGTCTGATAAGCATCATATGTCCGGAGGAGATTCGCATCTCGTCGTTCAGAGAGGACGAACTACTGTAGGAGTGTATGCCCCTTCCATTCGTGCGAAATTAAAACATGAACACAGAGTTGCAGGCAGCTAGGTTTGATCCTGGCTTGGATTGTTGACGTGTAATACATATTTACATATTTTTTAATTAAATTGAATAATAATAACGAACATTTGAAAATTGTCTAATTACGTAATCTAATTGCCACTCAAGTTATTTCACTGTAAAATTTAATGAAATCTTATAATAATCCAATAAGCTCCTTTGTGGGACTTATCCAGTCTCACGAAGTCAAGTAAGACCAAAACGTAATCGCATTTGGTCATTCCAAGAAAATGTGATCAGGATTAATGGTGATGGAAGTCTTCGGTGTCTCAATAAGAGATGTATTGTATTGTATTTAGAGGGCGGTTGTCCCATAGAGACACAAGCACGTAGACCTGTAGGCCCATTGTACTTTGGTGAAGTACCACCCCATTCGCTGAGTAAGCGATTTGCTGCTGAGCTATACATCGATCTAAATCTGCCCGTCGCTTTCACAGAGCGACGCAATAGTGCAAGATTGAGCTCCAGTAGATCAACGTCCTGTAGGACGTAGCTGCCTACAGTGGCCTTTCTGAGCAGAGCAAAAGCCGGACACTCGCCAATGAAGTGCTCAGCCGTCTCGTCTTCTTCCAGGCACATCTCGTAAAGGCCCGAGCTTCTGATTCCAATTTTGTTCAGGTGCTCGTTTAAGGAAGTGAACGCAGTGACCAGTTCTATGAGGATATTGAGGTAATTTCTGCTAAGGTGTAACAGAAACTTAGTTCTGTTTGCCCTGCGTGCGTCTATTATCATTTTGGGCTGTCGGCAGAACCTAAGCTCGTGCCATTGGTTACAGTGTTGTAGTCGCAGCAGTTCAAGAAGCTTGTTTTTAGCATAAGCTGAACTGCAGCCAATAACAAGCTGAGGACCGATAAAACGGGTCGCTGATCCAGCTCTAACTAGAGCATCAGCTTTATCGTTTCCCGGGATATCAGAATGTCTTACCCAGTAGCCGACTATTGCAGCGTCTTCCAATCAGAGATACATGCTACTAAGCAAGCAGCACAAATTGTCATAGCAACGGAATTATTCGCAACGGAAATCAACATTTGCGTGGACAGCCAAGCCGCACTTAAAGCACTGGACACCACCTCCGTGAATTCAAAATGCGTAAAGGAGTGCTTCACGGCACCACACAGTTCTACTCTGCTGGATACCCGGGCATGCGGGTATAGGAGGGAACGAAACAGCAGATGGACTGGCCAGGAAAGGCTCTGATTTGGATATAACACTAGCTGACAGACAGGTCTTACCGGTTTTCAAAACACCTAACATCTAATAGACCGCATCACCACTAATTTAGCCGAGAACCGATGGCGCAACGCTAACTACTTATTGTGCCATAACCCGCAACCTGTGGCCCGCAGTCGACCAGAAAAGACCAATATCCGTACTTTCTATGAGAAGAAGCCAAATTCATGTACAACGAAAATGGGAACCACCGTTAGTTTTCGCTTTAGAGATAGTCAATCACGATTTGGTGCAAATTTGAACCAATTCTGATGTAAATAAGAGATTGAAGGGTTTTTTGAACTTTTGCTGGTACATTTACATATGTACCATACTATAAGGGTTAACTGTCTTATTCCCAGTCTACTACAAAAGTTGTTAACAATTATAACAATAAATTATTAGACAGTATTCCTATTTATCTTCATCTTGAGTTTATAATTGTTCCCAAGCCTGTGTACAATTTTCAAAGAAATCTTCCCACCATATTGCAGGTACATAGAAGGAAACGTCAAAACCAATCAAAATCAAAACGTAGAAATTAAGTTTTGAGTCTATAAATTTAGCCAGCACTGTATGATGTAGTCTGATGTCTTTTACTAATGTCACAGCAAAAGAATGCCAGCTACAAGTCAAACTTCAAGGTCAAATTAAGAGAGCCGGCTTGAATTTAAACACCGATTTTGGACACATACTCGACTTTCCTTGGACGAATAGTGCTAAAAACTCCGAGATTCTTTAACGTATGAATCTCATGCATGTGTTATTTTCGTGTTCCAGAAAACATTTTACATTTTTCTCAAATCATTCATAATCTCATTTACGCAGTAACATATTTTTTTTCGCTAACCTTGTTCTGCACCCCATGTTATCCTTGATGACGTAATGTCATTTTGTTGTCTCCACGTACACATTCACTTATAATGTACTTCACAGGGATATCAACTTACCCCACAGGGCCATCACATCACACAGTACGAGTATATTGTATGTATTGCATGTACTCGCATGTGTGTATGTGTATTTACTCGCATTTTGTGCTGCATTCTTCTTGACTGCGACATGAATGAGTTTCTTATGTCCTCCATAAGAATATGAAACGCTCGTGCGGTAAACATAATAATACACAACGGAAGGTAGTGACGTCTTGGTTTTGTCTGTCCACACAGTAACGTGCGAGTATACGTACAGAGACCAAACCAAAGACAAGTAGGAAATACTTGTTATCCTTAATTTGATTTACTACCTTATGTTTGGGAACAGGGTTTTTTTTTTCTTCTTCTTTCTAAATGTATGCTTATGTATGTATGTATGTTGGTATAGGAATAATAAATTACGTGTTAGGAAATATAAGAGGACGAGTAGCATTGGTTATGTCTTCATTTTTCGTATGACACGGTTTAAAAATAAATTTTAAAGTGTTGTACTGTTTATTACCCACGTGACATGATGGGGAGTTTTTAGAATAATTATAACGCTTCCAATGTGTAACAGTTATATGTATGGATAAGTATGTACAGTACATATGTATATAGAAAAAATTGTTTACTAGAAACAATGAAAATACTGACGTCCGTCTCCGACGAAAATTATTAATCCGCTGTCACAATCAATGTTAAGGGGTTACATGGGTTTCACGGCTTCAACAAATTGTTTTATTAAATTCTACATCTCTAGAATATTGTACTAAATTTTCAAGTTGATCGGGGTAATAGTTTCGGAGATAGAGCCTTGGGAAGTTGCGCGCTCAACGCCAATTGGGCTCAGTTTTATTGTCACTCAAAAAACTTAAAACGCGTTTTTCACGAAAATGTATTTTCAAGGACGGTTGTCAAGATTTCTCGAAAACTACTGAATTTTTTCACCATTGCAGTATTCTAAAAGATGAACGGGTTGATTTTTGGATACTCAGAAAGATGAACTCTCTACCCATATTTTTTTTTCTTTATTCGTGTTTAAGTTATTCCTAGTAGATTCATATAACCCTTATTCTTTGTAAAACTGTTCTTTTCTGCTTGATTTTGCATTTCGTTTGTTTGCATACCAGTGTTAAGAGAATTCATCCCCCAGAACAGTTTGGATTCAGAGCTTTTCATAGCACTACCCACCAAGTGCACCGCATTACAAAAAGCATAAAAAACAATCTCTTAGGAGGTAAAAGTACTGGCATGGTTATTTTAGACATAGAAAAAGCATTTGATACCGTATGGCATGATGGTTTGTTACATAAGCTACTGAGTGTCAATATGCCAATGCACCTTATCAAAATCATACAGTCGTTTCTGTCTTCCCGAAGTTTCAGGGTATGTATGAATCAGAGCCTCTCTGAGAACAAAATAATTACTGCAGGCGTTCCTCAGGGATCGGTCCTTGGCCCCGTTTTGTTCAATTTGTATGTGTCCGATTTCCCCAATTTGATTAACTGTGATATTGCCTTATTTGCTGACGACACATGTATTTATTCATCTGATTCAATTGGTTCTAACATTGAAACTAATCTGCAATCTGCTTTAAATACTGTCGAAGCCTATT
This sequence comes from Brachyopa scutellaris, assembly GCA_949775065.1. Classification (NCBI taxonomy): domain Eukaryota; kingdom Metazoa; phylum Arthropoda; class Insecta; order Diptera; family Syrphidae; genus Brachyopa; species Brachyopa scutellaris. The sequence goes on along the minus strand of OX459112.1, from coordinate 80,343,079 downwards.
GCAATGACTGGAAACTTAAAATTAATGCTTCCAAGACTCAAGCTATCTTTTTTACACGTAAAAGAAAAGCTTGCTTACTTCCAAGCAAAAACCTTCTTCTCAACGGTGTTCAGGTTGAGTGGAAATCGTGCGCGAACTATTTTGGCATCTATTTAGATAAACGCTTAACGTTCAACCTACATGTCCAAGAAATAATTAAAAAAGTAAATGTTACGATAAGGATACTATACCCATTCATATGCCGGAACTCACAATTGAACAACACCAACAAACTATTAACTTTTAAGGCAATCTTTCAAGTCATCATATTTTATGGGTCTCCCGTCTGGGGCACATGTGCTAAAACCCATCTGCGCAGGCTCCAAATAACTCAAAACAAGTTACTAAAAATGATCCTTAATTTACCCTGGTTTTTCTCAACAAAGGAACTACAGCAAATAGCTAACATAGAAATGGTTACAACAAGAATTGAAAAACTTAACCATCAGCATAATATGTCTTGCCTATCATCTGACAATGACTTAATTTCAAATTTAGCTTTATAGTGAGTGCAATAAATACTTGTTTTCTGTTTTCGTTTCCCATTTATTTATTTAATCTACTTATTTATTAAATTATTTATTTACTTATATATTTATTTATTTATTTATTTATTCATTTATTTATTTATTTATTTATTCATCTTTTTATTTATTTATTTATTTATTTATTTATTTATTTATTTATTTATTTATTTATTTATTTATTTATTTATTTATTTATTTATTTATTTATTAACTTATTTATTTATTTATTTATCTATTTTTCATCTACATGTACATGTCAAATATTTATTTATTACTTTGATTGTTTATTTATTTATTCACATATTCATTTACCTCACTAATTATTTATCTATTGTCATTGTTGAAAATGCTCTGAAATTTGAAATTAAGTTCAAAATCCACTTCTCTTTTCCCTCCAACGAAAAGGCTTCTTTTTTTGTTTTTAATGAAGGTTTTCCTCTGTGGCTTTTTCTTCAAAATTAAAAGATTCTGTGATATATTATTTTCGAAATTGTATTAATATTCTAGTAGTAAGGCAAATACGCCAAATCTCTGTAATTAATGTTATATGATAAAATTGTAAAATTTCTGCCACAATAAATACAACTAACAAAGATGTTACCAGTTGAAGGCCGAGTAAAGTTTGTAAATTTAAAAGAAAAGTGCAAAGTGTTGATAGACATCTTAACCAAAATTAAGTACCTTCTCAAAATTGAGTACCTACTTTTATTCGTTCATCTTTCCGAGATTCTACTGTATTAACTAAAACACGTATTTTTTTTTTTTTGACTTCAGTTGATCCGGTCATGAGTTCTGCTGTCAACGTGCAAGCATCCTTTTCCGAAGGGTCACCGGAAATGACGTCGCAATGGCAGAGTTCTAAATATTTTTCTACTAAAATTTCAGAAATTTTTCTTTGCATATTTAAGGCAGTAACAAGTTTGAAATATTTCACTTTTTATATATAAAAAAAAATTGTTAAAAATAAGCCCTTTTTTACCCGAGGAAACCCCTTAAGGGTGTTTTTTCAATGGGGTCTGGTAAATTAATTTAAATAAAAATACACGACACAAAGAATGTTGTAATTTTTATTTTAAATATGATTTTGGGCATACTATGAGCACCGCCACTGCAATTGCAAAGCGTATTATCTGTCGGTCCAATTTAAGACCACGTTTCCAAGCACTGATTTCGGAAATCATGTTCCACGGTTTGATAATGTTTTTGCGATTCAAATCTACCCATGATGAATTGTTAGACTTCACTACAAAAGAAAAAACTTCGACACTTTGAAACATATGACAGCTAGTAGGGCAGTTAAACCCGGAGCCCTTTGGTCATTTGGAATATATATTAAGTCTCTTATACTTATTAAAACCTGCCAGATTATGAGGTGCAAACGGTTTACACCCGTCGCCCTTCAACAGTACATAAAGCAGGTTAAGGACTTCGGTTTAAAATTAGAGGACTCAGAATCATTTTAATTTCTTTTGTTTTTTTCCAAGTTGGATTGAAGATGGAAAATACTACCGCCAAATCGACGTAACTAACTCTTCACTAGTAGGGGAGAGTTGTGTATCTTGGACCAAGTGTACCTCGGTCCGAGCGGGATTTTTCTAGTATATCTATGTATATCTTTTGACAAAAGTTCATCTACAAATTGTGTACCATATTGTAATACGTTGACTGAGTTTGAAACTGGCACTGTGACGTGTTAGCCCAGTGAGTAATTTGCTAGGAATGTTTTTTACCGCCAAAAGTAAAATTTTATATATATTTGTAAAGTGTGTTGTGGAAAAATTTGGAGTGAAAGTAAGCTCCGGATAATTTTTATAAAGAAATTACTGACTTATTCATTCAACTAAAGTCAGGTTGATTTAAGTTACTAAAATAAAAAAAAAACTACAATTATTAAAATAAATAAGGTGTATATGGTGTACCTTGGTCCAATACTTTTGATGTACCTTGGACCGGTCCAAATGACTCACTGAATCATACATCATCTGTAATCCTTTTGGATTTCTCGGTATTTGAATGTAGTTCACCTATGACTTGCAGTAAATCAGGTATTAATAGACCTAAGGTCGATAGAACTTCACTGGAGGAGACTGTAAAAGATGATTTGAACAATAGTCATACTATCATATGTGCTTCCAAGGAAAGTAATTTTGTTTTCAACTTTTTCCAGCTTTAATGTAATTTTTTTTTCCTTTTTGTAATGAGTTGTCAGCTAAGATATATTTTTATTTTATTTTAGCTATAAAAGTTGAACTTAATGTTACTGTTGTCGATAATACTTGCAATTTAGTGGGTATGGTCCGAGGTACACTATGGTCTGGTCCAAGGTACACTTACATAGTGTACCTTGGACTAAGAAAACCAAGATCACTTATTTAGCTCCTGAGATAAATTGACAACATTTTTGAAACAATAAATAAATATTTTGGAAAGAGTAATAAATTGGTTATAGTTTCGAGTCTTCAACTATATGAAGAGATAATATGGTGAGGAGCAAACACTGATTTTCTGAAAATCGGTCCGAGGTACACAACCTTCCCCTAACCTGGAGGGAATAGGCCGAATCAATCATAGACTCGTTCTACGTTCTATGTTTAGGTGCCATACTTGGATGGATTCTTAAGGGATCGCGATGGGGCCTCTCTGGGTTTTGGGATGGCTGAGCCTCTCAACCCCGCTCAACGTAACCTAACCTAACTCTTCACTAACTTTTTCAGATGCTGACTTGTGCAAATTTGATTGAAGAACTTGTTACAACCAAAGCATTATGTTATGTCTGATGGCGCCTGCGAATACCCCGACAATTTTATTTAAGGCATGATATGGTCTTTTTGACTCCGGCTGTGGGTATTCTTTTGGAGGCTAAAACTACCATCGCAATGCTTGTTTCTAAAAACGCTAGATTAAGAAACACCAGACTTGTACTGGTGTTCGTGTGGTGAACAACCGTGTGTAGATTAGTGAAGATTGGGAAGGAGATTCTTCTCGGGTCGGATCGGGGTCAATTAAATACAAATATTTTGCTTAAGAATAAATTTGAATCTTTTCAAATTAGACTTAAGCAGGGCCATCACACACAGCTAACTCCTTCAGTATTATATAACGATGTAAATTTGTTCGTAATCCGACTATACGAGAATAATAATTTAAAAAAAAAAAAAAAATGATTTGAAAACCAAATTTCTATCGAAACCAGCTTTCCTTTGTATCGATTGCGATTTCCAATTAAGAAAAATATTTATCGGTAAAATCAATTTATCGCTTTATTTAAACTAAGCATGAAATTGGTAGAAACGCCTTTCATTGGTCAACACCAACCATCTGACCGCACACGAATGCAAATTAGTTAACAAACTAATGCACGTCATCATCAATAACACCACACTATTCGCATTCAATAAAATTAACGACTTAATTATGACGATTAATATTCCCTTATGATCTTTTTTTTTTTATTTTTCTGTATCTTTCTGTTTTCTTATTAGATAAACATTTATAAAAAACAAAACAGAAAACAGAGAGAGAAAAAAAAAACAACCAGAGAATGACTAATTATCATAAATAATTCCTATAGCGCTTCGGTCGCACCCTTTTCAATCTTTCGGAGAGAAATCACGGCAAGATCTACACATCAGCAGACCTATCTGAATCTGTATCTTTTCGTGTGTTTTTTTTTTGAATCTGTTTTCCCCTTTGCTGTTGCTGTTGAAAGAGAGAGAGAGAGAGAGAGAGAGAGAGCAAGAAGAAAACAATCTTTAGTCCCGCGCGCATAAATTAATCGTGATCATTTGTTAGTCAATTTTTGTCACGATAAGATACTTATTATAAATGTGTGTAGTCGGTCTAAAGATGCTTTGAATATGCTTCACCAGTCCCAGTCCTCTAGCTAATTTGTCAGCGAACATTAATGCGCATTTTTAAAATGTTCGTCCCCCCTCGGAGTGTGTTTCGTGTCTTGTTTCTGATTTGACGATCTAGTGGAAATTTTCGTTTAGCACTTGTTATTTGTTGCCTTAAATAAAAAATCTAAAAGTATAAACTAGGTTAGGTTAGGTTCGGAGGCTATCACCATATTTGTCTAGGATTCACTTAGACCAAAGAAGGTTCATTGTGTTGCCACATGAGACGATTCTTTTCGGTACTCTTGGAACCATTTCCAAATTTTATTGATATCCGTTGAGAAAATATCTTGAAGGTCGACTATAAAGATGTATTCTCTAATAACCTATTTTCTTTAGGAGGAGAGTGCTGGGTAACTGCATAGTAGGTGATAGGGGGATTACTCCTCCTCCTCATCCATGCAGTTGTGACAGAAGTCCAGCCAGCCTGCTGGCCCTGGCATGTCTGCCTATTGCACAATGTCTTATCAATAGGCCAACTAGGATGCCGATATGTGCTCTGCTAATTTTTACCAGACTGCAAGTTTTACGTCGATCCAAGTTTGTCTGGCGTAGCTACACGTATCAAGATTACGCCTGTTGCAGTGCTTGCGTAGAGATGTTGTGTTTTATTGTTTCTATTCGTTTCTATGGCGTTCACTTTCTGTGGTAAAATTCCCTAATAAACCCTTTCTGGCTAGTTCGTCTGCTTCACAGTTACTTGGTATAGGTTAAAGTAAAGGGTCTTCCATTAAGCACTTCCTATCTTTAAATTGAAATAAAACAAAGCGTGTGTGAGATATCATAGACATTTTTTATCCGTTTGAAAGGCCTATCAATGCCATTATGTATGGAGTGTAACATTGTTCAAATATCTGCCGCGGCTTCTCCGGGTGGCGCTCATCCGAAATGTCCAATTTTCCATGACTCTGGCGTATAAATCAGGCTGAATTTGACCGATGGCATGGGTTACGTTGGCTTTGGTGGCCGCTATGGTTTGTGTCGCATAGACCTGCGACTTCAGAAAACCCCACAAGAAAAAGTCTAACGGGGTCAAATCGGTGGCCAGTTGACATCACCGCCACGTGAGATGACCATGCCCTTCAATCGCTCGTGTAGAATTTCCAATGTGGCGTGAGCTGTGTATCACGTAGCACCGTCCTGTTGAAACCACATGTCGTTGGTCTCCATATGATCCAATTCAGGCCAAAAGAAGGTGGTAATCATCGACGTATAGCGCTCGCCGTTGACGGTGGTGAAATATGGACCGACGCCGCCGCCAGCCCAAAATCCACACCAAACAGTGACTTTTTCGGAATGCATTGGATCTCATGTGGATTGGTATCGTCCCAAAATCTACAATTTTGTTTGTTGACGTACCCATTCATCCAGAAATGGGCCTCATCGCTGAAGATTATTTTTCAATGAAAATTAGGGTCAATTTCCAACTGCTCCAGAACCCATTCGGCGAACACACGCCGTTGTGTTTGGTCGTTTACCTTCAACTCCTGGATCAGTTGATTTTTGTACGGGTGCAGTCTCAAGTCACGACGCCGAATTCACAAGCCGTGGTCTGCGAAAGGCCAAGTTCTTGTGAGCGACGCGAAATCGACTGCCCCGGATTCTCCTGCATTCTCTTACGGACAGCGGCGATATTTTCGGCAGATCTTGCGTTTCGTCGATGTACGGGTGTTGGTTGACCGTCTACTGAACCAGTGAACTCAAATTTATCCACCACACTGCGAATAGTCCTCTCGGAAGGACGATTATGGCGACCGTAAAATGGGCGAAGCGCGCGGAACGTTGCCCGAACAGAACACCCATTTTGATAAAACAATTTTATTATTTGCACGTGTTGTTGAACGCTATATCCGTCCATAGTGATTTGCCAAAGCCGAATGAATAAATGACAGCCAATTTGATAGCTGTAGCTTCAACAATATGGCCGCTATCAACTGTCAAAGTTCGGAAGTCCCTTTTGGAAGACCCTTTATAAACTAAAACTGAATTAAAAATGTATGAAAATATATTGCACTGAAAAATCACAAAAAAAAAATTACAATAGATTTCCTACAAAACTGTTACGTATTTTATTGGATTTCCAGTTTTTAGTTTTTTTTTTTTGTCTAATAAAAAAGTATCTTTATGCAAAATTGGTCTAAGACAAACGATATACAATTTCTTAACGATGTGAGGTAATCCAATAGCAAATAACTAATGAATTTGAAACCAAATTAAAATAGTTGTCGGACATGTTCCGATACATTTTGGGAAAACAAATCCATTCTAATGGAATACAAATGATGTGTTGACTAATTGCCGAAAGACGACGAATATTTAGATAGATATGGGTTCGAAATACGAACGCTGATACAACATACATATACATTCGATAAAGAAGTGGGGATAACCAGTAAAAAAAGGTAGTCGTCAGAGTTAGACAAATTGTAATCGATTACCAATTACAAGATAAGAAAATGTAAGCGATTTATTTTATAATTTACGATTAATTTCGGCTCAAATGACAGATAGCAATTACAATTAAATACAAAACTAATTATTGGTAATCATAACAAGATATAGATTACAGTAATTTGTAATTAGAATCGCAAGCAATTAAAGGTAGAATTGTATTGGCGTTTGGCAGTTTACTTGACTTTCGTACTGTACAATTTTCTTTACTTTTCTTTTTTACAATTGTACGTTTTAAAGTTGGAGCATGCTTTTAAAGGTTAGGTCAGGCTAGGAAGGGTGTGTGATGGTACAAGCAATCATTTGCACTCAAGGTCCATTGTGAATCCCTTCAAAGTTGGGGAATTAATACTCTTTTAACCAACTTGTAAACTAGATTGTGCTCTTGGTGAATCTTAGAAGATCCGATATCTTTGAGTTTCTCAGCTCTGCAATGCCTAACAAGAATATATGGCCTCGATTGATCTTGGAGGGCATGGCAGTAGCAAAGTATATGTTCGATAGATTCAATTTTTTTCTCGTCTTCACAGCTTCTACAGATATCATTGCCAACAAAGTGTCCAGTGATTATTAAGGTATCCGTATCTGCGCGTATCTGTCATATCACAGAGCGTTGGTATCAACAACGAATTGATGATTCTGAGAAGTGTTTGAAGCTGTTCAATCGTAATAAACCAGAATTTTTGCGTCGATATGTGACAATGGATGAAACATGGCTCCATCATTTTACTCCGGAATCCAATCGACATTCAGCCGAGTGGACTGCACGCGGTGAACCGAAGCCAAAGCGTAGAAAGACTCAACAGTCAGCTGGCAAAGTTGTGGCATCTGTATTTTGGGATGCGAGTGGAATAATTTTCATCGACTGTCTTGAAAAGGGGAAACCCATCAACAGCGACTATTACACAGCGTTATTGGAGCGTTTGAAGGACGAAATCGCGGAAAAACGGCCCCATTTGCGGAAGAAGAAAGTGCTGTTTCATCAAGACAATGCACCATGTCACAAATCAATGAAAACGATGGCAAAATTGTATGAATTGGGCTTCGAATTGCTTCTGCATCCACCGTATTCTCTAGATCTGGCTCCCAGCGACTTTTTCCTATTCTCAGACCTTAAGAGAATGCTCGCTGGAAAGAAATTTAGCGCCGATGAAGAGGTAATCGCCGAGACTGAGGCCTACTTTGAAGCAAAAGACAAATCGTACTACAAAAATTGTATCGAAAAGTTGAAAGATCGCTATAATCGGTGTATCGCCCTCGATGGATATTAAATAATAAAATCTAATTTTTCAAAAAAAATGTATTTTTCTTTAAAACGATACAAACTTTTAAGCCGAACTGTTATGTACCTACATTTAACGAGAATAGTAAAAACTAGTGAAAAAGCTAATTGTTTTTTCAATACCAATGGAAGTGTCACGTGCTCTGGATTGGCATGTACGAGTAAATGGCCGGGTGTTTTAAGAAACTTTTAAGAGAAATCAGGCATTTGGTAACAATTCAGCGGAATATTTTTATACGAAATCTTCGACCCCCTGAGCCTTATTTGTATGTTGGCTTCTACGCAGTATGAAGGAGAAAATTAGTGCAGACAATGCGGTTAGATGGCAGAGTGCAGAGCCCACCAGTAGACATGTTTCAAATCTTCATTTTTTTCTTATCTCGTCCAACTACGATCGTACGATAGGCCTTTTGTATTTATCTGTAATTTTTTAAGAACAGAAATACTTGTTATAAGATAAATAAAATGGGCTACCAACCAACAATTTAATATAAAACATGAAACAAATATGTTTTCGAATTCGAAAATCAAATATCACCCTAAACACCGATTTTCATTAAAATTTATTGCCGCACACTAAATCGAGCTGAATACACTGTTTGGTGTTTGGTGTTTGCCTCTATTTATCCTGCCGCCATATCCCCATTTACCCAGCGTGAGCTGCACAACATATATAAAGGCAATATGCCAAAATAATATATCATTTCTGTTTTAGCTGTAAAACTACGGCCAGCGCGCACAGTAGCAGCATCGAACACACCGAAGGCAAATCATCAGTCCAAATTAAAATACTAAAAAAAAAACAACCCACCGCAAATGAATTTAATTCAACCATTTTAATCCGAGATACATTCATATATGTATGTATATCATAGATACACGTGTTTGCTATCGTCTCAAGAGATGTACGAGTATGATATGACTCTCGTGTGTATATCACCGTGAGATCTGCAATTATCAATTTCGGTGAATGAAAAAATGTGATGAAGAAAAAAATAATAAAATTCCTCTGACTCGTAGATGAAAAGAAAAAGATACAAGTCGTACTCGTACACAAATTGGCGCCTTTATAAGCGAACAGATTTACCTAGGTTGCTGTTGATAGGCTATATTTTCTTTACGAACTTTTTAATAAGCACATTCTTATATGCGTTACTCCAACTTGTGTATTGCGGCGAGGCTCGTATTTTAATGCGATGAAAACTTTTGCAAATTTTGTATCTCTGTGGGTTTTGTGTGCGCTTGCAGTCGCTTCTGGTGAATGCGCTCGCTGGCAATGGAATTGCCTGCCATGTTATTATGATTTATGGCGACTGAATGCGCTGCATTATTATACCGTAATTTATTGCTGCCAGTGCTGTAGAATAATAGGAAATACTAATTATAATTACGTTTGTATTGGGTGCCAAAGTTTTGCCTTTTTAGTGTAAACAAAAAATACGATACGGTACATTTTTGCAGTGCAAATGCATACAGAGCTGCGTCGCGTTAAGTGACAATCATAATTAGCTTCGTTAAATATGCACAGTTACAAGGGGATACTGAAAAGTGTCAGTTCATTTACAGAGCTGTCAAAAGAACATAGAATCGATTGCAAATAAGTTATCCTAAAAGGAGACGCTTTAAAATTCCCATAAATAAGGCTACGTGCATACATGCGATTGCAGTCGCACGACTATTCAGTCGCAAAAAATAGAACATGTACAGGGTTTTTCAACAGGGACGCTACAAAAGTAGAGCGACAGGGACAGTAAACGACGCCATATTTCTTGCCGCTCTTTTGACATTTCTCTTCAGTAAGGTTTGCCATTTCATGATGGAAAGATATACGAGCCAATAACGAGTCGAAATTATTAAAATTTACTACCGAAATTCGGAGTCAGTGGCCTCAACGTTAAGAGCGCTACGTCCAATTTATGGTCGTCATAATCGTCCTAGCAGATCAACAATTGAGCGTCTAGTGGAAAAATTTGAATCCACAGGCACAGTACAAAATGTTCCCGTGCCAGTGAGACAAAGAAGTGCCCGTAGTGTCGAGAATATTGCTGCCGCTGAGGCTTCAGTTGATGAAAGCCCAAATGTGTCTCTCACACGTCGTTCTCAAGCGTTGGGCATCTCTGTGACGTCGTTGTGGCGAATTTTGCGAAAAGATCTTGGCCTACATCCTTACAAGATTAAATTGACGCAAGAACTGAAGCCGCTTGACCACCAGAAGCGTCGTATGTTCGTGAATTGGGCTGAGCAACAACTTGAAAATGATTCGGATTTTCATCGAAAAATCATCTTCAGCGATGAGGCTCATTTCTGGCTGAATGGCTTCGTCTATAAACAAAATATGCGGTATTGGTCAGGCAGCAATCCACACGTACTCCATGCGTCATCATTGCATCCCGAAAAAATTACGGTTTGGTGTGGTTTATGGGCCGGCGGCGTCATTGGGCTGTACTTCGTGATGATCAAGACCGGCACGTTACTGTGAATGGGAATCGCTACCGTTCAATGATAACCGAATATTTTTGGCCCCAATTGGATGATATGGAATTGGAGGACATGTGGTTCCAACAGGACGGCGCCAGAAGCCACACAGCGAATGTCACAATCAATTTATTGGAAACCAAGTTTGGAGAACGTGCTATCTCACAAAATGGTCCAGTCGCTTGGCCGCCTCGGTCGTGCGATATGACGCCGTTAGACTATTTCTTGTGGGGCTACGTCAAGTCTATGGTCTATGCCAACAAGCCAGCGACGATTGATGAACTTCGTACGAACATCGAACGTGAAATTGCAGCAGTATCGGCCGATTTATGCTTGAAAACCGTCGAAAATTGGGTTCAGCGTCTGGGCTTCTGCAAGCGTGCCCGTGGTGGCCATGCAAAAGAAATCGAGTTCCATACATAATGGCATCGAACGTACTTTCACAGGAATAAAGAATTTCATTGATATCCAAAACCGTTTTTGTTTTATTTAAAAAAAACTTTTGCAGCGCTCTTATTGAAAAACCCTTTATGTAGCTTTCAATGTAAGTGCACGCACATGATACGTTGTGATTGATAGGACATTGAAAGCTATATGTTCTATTTTTTGCGACTGAATCGTCGTGCGACTGCAATCGCATGTATGCACGTAGCCTAAAAAGAATACAATATTTTAAACGTGATTGCTTACTTTTTCATCATCACCACCAATTTAGCCGACGACCAGTAGTTGTACGATTTTGTCATAACCCACAGTTTGTGGCCCGCGTCGACCAGAATAGATAAACGTCGGTGCCCGTCGGTGTTAGAACAATAGGAAACATTCCCAGAAGATACGGTATCCTCAAAAATGACTTCTTTAGAAACTGTATGGATGAGGATGAAATATAATCTTAAGCACTGCCCGGCTTTCCATGAACGGTACCAATTTTGTATGGAAGCACGGCTCTTCGACTGCCTCGACGGCCGAACTAAGACACCGCTTATAGATCTAAAAAGATTCTGCGATAACTGCGGGGTGAAATTGCATCTGCAGCAAACCACCATCCTTACCTAACTTAACATTGCTTAGTTTTTATTAAGATCAATAGGAATTTATTACAATATGTACATATTGTGGCAACTCATTTGTCAATTTAAAATTTAAAATTTTTGGCAGCACTGGTATTTGGTTCGAAAAGCTTACCTTTGCATTTCCGAATGTATTATTTTTGGCTACGATTTTCGAATTGTAATAAAAATTACAGCATTACCAGTGAAGTCTTTTATTGTTTGAACAATAAATTAATCTAAAAATAGTCGTTTGTTTGAAATTTGTTTAGATAGTTTTTAGACGCCGCCGCGCCTTTGAAGTTTTTCCATCTTCTCAAAATAGCGGTAAGTCAAAACGCTTTGTTTTTATTTTGCCCCACAAATTCAATGAATATCGTTGCAGATTGCTGACGTTTAAGTGATCACACTTAACGTATGTAAGTGCGCACAAGTGAAAGAAAGCTTGACGAAGCAGAGAACGGAGGTGCATATTCTTTACCAAAGGAGTCTTCGTAGCTAGTGTTGTGGATTACATACTTTCAAGTTAAATTTTAATTTATATAACATTTGTGTAGAAAAAACAGTTCAGACCCAGAAAAACGACCGAAAAAGAAGATTCCTTTATAGCTCGACATGCTCTTAAGGATCCTTTTACCACTCATTCCGAAATTAGAGTAGAGCACGCATTGAAGAAGAGTCGGGCTAAATATCGCGTCTAGGACGGTGGTCCGACAATGGCTTTTGGAAAATAATATTTGGGGATGCCAGAGCCTTAAGAAACCAAAGGTTACAAATGGGAATAGGAGAATCGAATAAAATTCTCCGAAGACTATATTGATGCTCCTCCATCTTTTTGGAGTTCAGTGGTATGCAGCGATGAATCCAAGTTCAATCTGAATCGTTCTGGTAGAAGAACTTATGTACAATGCCTCCCAAGTACGCCAAAAAGACGGTGATTAGATGCGCTAGCATGCAAATCTATGTTATCAAATCACCTCACTTCATACCTGGACGACATACCAATATCGTTGTACATAATAAGCGCATATTTTGTTACCACAGCTCAATTAAGTAGATAATGTGTGCTTTGGGGATGTACCCACTGTTCAATCCATACTGCAGAGTTGAGAAATCTTATGAGGTTACAGAATTCTATATTGGAAAGTTCAGAAACGTATTTAAGGAAGTATCTGGCGCGAGTGTATGCTTGCCTGGCTCTGGCTACTTCCGGACATTCAAAGAGAAAGTGAAATAAGCTTTTCAACCAAATTATGTTTTTTTTTTACTTTAAAGAATTGGGCACACGCAAAGAAGACGAAAAGCTATTCGGTCCCCCTAATAACAGCTCAAATAACTTCAACATGAAAAGCTTTTTTTATTAAAAATCAAAAACAGTAATATATAAGAAAATTAGAACAATAGTAAGTTAAATATATTCAATAATTCAATGACTTAAACAAAGAAAAACTTAGGTGAAAAATGTCTTACAAAAAACCATAATGCCTTATGCATAGGGCAATATGGCGCATCCTCTTGGGCAATATGGCGTGATGCTGTACTCGTTGTTTGATTTGCCACAGCTATCAGAAGTGTTTTTGAATGAAGTACACGAGTCGTGGGGCCACTTGCGACTTATTAAAATTATGACTTGGCCTGTATTTATCTCTTTTATATTAGGAGCGAATCAATACGCGTGCAGTTTTCTTACGTGAGCCATAAATTTCTGCTCATGTGGGAGCACCTAAAACATGCCTCCTGTCGTCATCGTTCTATAATTTTTTTTAAAATACTTTACATGCGAACTCCATAAGGGCCCCTACGGCATATTACAAAAAAGACGCATTTGCACAAAACTTAAAAAAAACCCGATTTTCTTTTACTGTTACTAATCAATGCCATCAAAGGAAAACCAATATGATTCACTGCACTTCAACGTGTACACTAACCCCGTGCGTTTTATACTTACGGAGCCACACGCAAATGAAAAAGAGCCAAAATTATATGCAGATGACAAAAAAGGGGGTATTGTTTTGTTTATTATTTTTTTCACTTGTGAAAAAATCGCAGCAGCTTTAAAAATTGACATGGCACTCCATCAAGGAAGACTCAAGTTTTCTCATCGTTTGATTTTCTATATAAGTAAATCGAAAATGTGGTATTTACAAAGTGGGCCATAATGCCGTCTGCGCCATAATGCCCGAAGTTACCCTAATTAGAGGTCAAGAGATCACGTGTCCATCAGCTTCACAGTTCGAAAAAAATTAGATACTCTGATTCTACTGCTCTGGGCAGCTGCATACCATTATCTACCAGATAAATTCACTATGATCTTGGCACTGAAAGTGAACTTACATAGACGGTCATATGGTAATAACCAGTATAGCTTTTCATTTGCATGCGAGTTGCATTAAAGGAAGTGGTTGTAATACAGCAAAGCTGTCAAAATAATGATAGAGTGCCCTAGGTCCCGCTGATCAAGGATTATTCATCTACCGAACCGAACGTATTCTTATATCTGGCAGTTTTGGTGTCGATTTCGAGAAAAATGTATTGTCTACCCGGCGAACATTACGTTTTTCAAATAAATAATTTTTGATTCAGCTAGCTAGCTAATACAAACTAATACTAATAAAAACTAGGACCTTAAATTAACTAAGAACTATTAGAAATTAGAAATATCACAATTAAACACTAAGAGGATACCTACATAACTTCTAAGAAAATCGAAATAACCATTGAAAATAAAATGGAGAATTCCATAGATCACCGTTTTATGAAGCCAGGCATAGAGTTGGCTCTGCTAATCATTTGGTCGATATGGCAGCGAAAATTAAATTGTTTGTCACATATGACACCTAAATCGCGGGGGGGGGACAAGCTCGTCACCGATGGAATATGAACGATTAACGGTTGGAAGATGTTTACGGGAATAAGATATTTCCATTTCCTTTTTATCTAACAAAAATATACACCTATGCACATGTAGGTATACCATTTAAAAATGGTATAGCTGTCACGTGTGACAAATTTGAAACAAACAAACCCGAGATTCCCATTGCTCAACAGTGCTCGTAGGCAAACAACACCCCGCTAAACTTCTCAACACATAATTAACAAATTATAATAATTACATAAATATAATGATAAACACTGACACGACAAATGACAGGCGAAACATATAAATTCCTTCGTCGCCTTCCTGCACAGCCATGCCGCCTAGTGTGATACTCTTACAAATCATCGGTTTGTAACACTTTCTTAAATTCATTCATTAGTTCCTCCCATCTGCTGCTGCGCTGCTGGTGCTTCTCCTCCACCGACTCGTATCCAAAAGAACTTCAGAGATCAAATAGGAGCAACATCATCATTAGTGTCATCATCTGAGCATCAACGCGACCGCATTAATATTCTATCTAAATCTCATTTCGGATGCAAACAGACATAATTACGAGAACGAGAACGGCACGGCGCGGTTGTGTTAATAATACCGCTGTCGCAGCCTCCGAATCTTCCGCACAACCACAGAATCCGCACTAATTATTGTCGTAGTCATCGTCGTTCCCGTACTCACGCTGGCTGTGGTTTGATGTGTTGTTCGTTTCTTCAACTCGTCATTCTCGTGCTCATGTCAGACAAATTGTATTGTTTGGTGGCACACGTTTAACACACATATACATACATATGTTTGTACGTCAGATCCTGCACTAGGAGTAGTTTTTTCGAAATGCGAAAATTGAGAAATTGAGGAGGAGGTGGAACGCCGCTTTCTAATGACATGATGTATGCAGATTTTCATTCGCCGTGTTTTTTTTTTGGTTACATTTTGGTTACGAACATAAATTCCAATGGACAACTGGCCAGCCAGTTTGACAAGAAACAGACAAAAAAAATTGTCAAAAAGTCGTTTTCCAACATACATATGCACATGCGAATATAATTCTTACAAACTTGTTTATCGTCGTCGCTCGTCGTCGTGGTTTGAGTACAATTTTTTTTTTTTGTATTATTCCCCAACATTGTGGGTATCCCTGCTCACGGATTGTTACACGTAAGTCAAGTAGCGGCTGGGCATGGTGATGTAGCTACTGTTGATGGTGGCGGCTGGTCTGAGCTGAGTTGAATAGTGGCAGTGGACGATTACCACGTTAGAGTAGAGGCAAATAGTTACCATATTTGTTGCATGGGGAGGAGGATGAAATTACTATCTCGGAGAATTTAGTTTGACGGCAGATATTTAAGATAAAAATCCAAGTGAAACTTTAAGCTGTCAGTGGGGGAAGGAATGGACATAGTGAATTTAGAGGTGAGTTTTCACCTGATAGAAATACATCATCATACACTGAGATAGATGTACACACTAACTATCAGGTGTCACCGTCAACTGGAAACGTTGGTGAACAATGGGAATACAGTGAAATCTCCCTTCGGCGGACAGTTACGGTGACCACATTTTCGTCCGCCCAGGAGAGTTCTCCGTCCAAGGAATAAACACAATTTATTTTTAAATAAATTATCTTTATTTATCAAAACAGAAAAAAAAAACTCTACAGTAAAACGACTCTACTCCGCCCTCGGCTACTCCGTCGCTCCAGTCAATTCGACCGTGGTCGGAGTCGAGAAACTTATCCCGACGTTTTTGATATTGCCCTTCAGTACATCGAGCAGAGCTCAACCTCAACACCTACGGACATTTTGTGGATCAAGAAATGGAGGAACACTGCAGCTTAGTCTAGAATCTCAAACAAAAATCTATTACTGTTTTTTTTAAGTAATTTTTTACTATATCTATCTATGTAGTAAATACATAAGGCTTTTGTGCGATTTATTGCAATGTGTTTACGCTAGAGAACAATATAGTCATTCTTGAGTTGAGTTATTGTGAATCTGAACTTTTTTGCGTTCCGACCATACCCCCAGTCCCAACGGTGACGAATTAGAGGGGTTTTACTGTACTTTATTTGAAACGATTCACAAAACAAAAAACGAAAAGAAACAAAACAAAACAGATTAAGAATCCTCGATCGGAGAACATTTCATAAACCTTCAAGATAGATATTTCCTCAACTAATTTCAATAAAACACGGAAATATATCCAACTTTTATAATAGTTTCAAGAGCACCAATAAGAATCGGCCCACGTGGCAACACCATGAACCTCCTTTGGTCTAAGTGAATCCTACCGAGTACGGTGCCACCGTACCTAACCTATGTAAATACGCAGGCTGTATTCACGTTATTTGAATATTTCTGATTTCTGCAACGTGCTTCGGTATTTGATCGGGTATGTTTGAGTATCCACAAAATGCAGAAGATCTTTTGAAAAAATACGTCACCGTACCACCGCGAGCCGCGTCGCCCAGAGAGTACTGTACTAAATGTGATCGTTATTTGTCTATTGTATTTTATCTCTTCGTTGGCATCTGTTGCGACTGTGAGCATTTTTTTCTTTTTGTCCTTCTAATGGAATTAAATTAAATAATTTCTAACAGATACTTATGCTTCACCGTGTCCGATCAAGGGAGTGTCCGGCTAATGGAACGTAAAATGTATGTAATCTAAAACATAAAAGCTTGGTTATGAAAATACAGTACTGCCTCGCTAATTCGAACGCTCCACTGATTCGAACCCCTATTTTTTACATTATGTATTTTGTAATTCGAACACTTGCCAAAATTAGTAATCTATAATTGAATTTTTTCCGTCGTTTTATTGCTGAGTGCTTTTACAGTTACAGAGTCAAAAGTATTCTCCTAGAAATATTAGGGGAACATATTTTTACGATAAAGAAGTGCCGATCCTAGCACAGTAGGCTGAGTTGAATATTTTTTGTGACAATAACATTGAAGGATTGCGTGCAGTTATCATATTTGTATCAGTTGGCTTTGTAAATTGTTCGTTACTCAAACAAATTACGTTTTTTAGGATACATTCAAGCATTTCTGTCAGACAAACACGAAATGGCCTAAAAAGCACCACAAGTTTTACTTTTTTTATTACTTCAAACCGCTGTACACTGCTTTTTCACCCGAAATATTGACTACGAAAAATGTATGTGGTTCGAATTAGGGTAGGTCTCTAATATTTCGAATTATCGAGGTAGTACTGTATGTCCGTCTATGAGAACTATCCGTCGAATGGAGCTGTCCGTAATGGGAGATTTCACTGTAATACCAAATGTCAGAGTAAATTGAAAATGTCATATCATCCTTTTTATAAAACCGAATATATGTATGTATGTACAGTAGACGCTCGATATAGTGAACATCGATATAGTGAACACACAATATTTTATACAGGCTATTCTAAATAGTGAACAAGTTTGCTCACTATTTAGAATATTTGTTTGTTTCACAGTTTGTGGTTGTTTGTAGTGCAAAAAAAAGTGCGTGTTGCTTATTTTGTTATTTTGTGAACGATATTGTTTGTCACCATGTCACTTAAGCACAGCTTAAGTTTGTTGTATTTTTAAGTACATACATGGAATGTATTATGTTTTTTACGGAAGAGTTGTTTTTGTGAAAAATAAGATATTCTGTCTTATAAATATTGGCTTTTTTTTAGTAATCGCAAAGAAAAATTGGAATTATATTTTATTTTCGATGAATTGAACGAAAACACACACACATTTTGATAAAATTTGCTTCAAGGAGTCCACGCTCGTTACAATGAACAATCTCGCTCCAGTGAACAGGCCTGGTTTTTATTAGTTCACTATATCGAGCGTCTACTGTATATTCTTTTCTTTGAAATGACAGTTGCTACAGTTTAAACACACCCACTCCTCTGTATGACAAGCCGATGTCAAATTCTCGCAGAAAACGTCATGGAATTTAAATTCACATAATGTGTACTCGTACTGAAGTGCAAATAAAAATGCATATCTTGCGCAAAATACCTATGCTCAGTAAAGAATCCCCAAAAGCCCAACAAAAAAGACATGCAAAGCAAACTTTACCAAACTGCGTAGTAGATTCGATTTTCATGTGCATTAGCAGGCGCATCTGTTGCAGTTTGTCAACAAAGTGTTATTCACTTCACATGCATCGAACTTTTGAAATTTCAGATTTACTTGCATTGTTGTTTTTCGTAAACATTTTGGTATTTTTTTTTTTTCAATTGTCGGTTTCTTTTGATTCTGGACGGACATTAAACTACGCAGTTAAAATAAATGCGCAGTGTAAAACTGCACAGCATATTGTTCATAGATGTTGCTGCCTTTTGACATTTAATTTGTCAATGTTTTGTTTTGCAATTCCTTTTTTTTGTGTTCAATGCGTTATTGCATTAAATCTAATGCAGTAGTACCTCGATGATGTGAATTATCCAAAAATGTGAATCAGCAAAAGTTTTGCATGTACTCTAAAATGTGAACTCAAAACCGATTCTTGGTACTCGAATAGGTACATAATGTACATACAGTGTTGGCCAAAACTAAAGCACGAAATTATCCTGCCTGAAAAAAGCTGAGTAAAAATGGAAAACCGTATGATAATTTTTTTATTTTAACTGTTTTTTATACAAAATACATTAAGCCCAATTCACAATGTCGCTTTCGGGCGCTCTCGCGGTAATGGGCTTTATATCGACTTTACGATAGCTTCTGTCCAACGCACGAAGTCGAAATTTGCAAAACTAAATACCGCTTCAAGCTTCAGGCGTTCATAGGTTAGGAGTGTGACAAATAATATGTTCTGTTTCCTCAAAGCTCATATTCACGAATTTATGATAGAAAGAAGATTTGAAATATATATTTCTTTTGATTTGTATTGTTTTATTAAAAAACACAAAATGTTAGAAATAACTTTGCAAACCAGATTGTGCGAATATGTAAATTAAAAAAAACACCCCACAATTAATTTGTGTTGAAAAAAATTAATTTAGCCATTTAAATCGTTTACACATATTAAATGTTAAAAAATTGTACTTTACTCGAACAGGCCATCGAATAGTATAATGTCAACAACAGCTGTGAGTTGTCACAACGCACGCCCTAGTAGAAAGTAGTTCTACTCGGCCGTTGGCCGGAACTTTACGATATCTACGATATAACGCCTGAAGTCACATTTAAGAGCACCCCATATGTTTCTACTTTATCTGTCAATGCGAGTGCGCCCGAACGCGACATTGTGAATTGGGCTTTAGTTATTAATTCACAAGCAAAAAAATTATTTTAACATATAACATAAACAAAAAAGAACAAATAATATCGGAGTTCACAAGAAATCACCTGGACAAAACTAAAGCACATGCACCCTTTATCAAGAAAAACTACCGTTTGCTTGCAATATGCTACAATATAAGCGTTTGTTTTTGTAAACATGATCTTATAAATGGTAATAAATAGTCGTTGTGCATCATCGGCGTTGTAGATCGGTCAGTATAATTTGAATTGATTGAATTGTAATAAAATGGCGCCCAATAAGTATTCCACGTTGGAGAAAGAATAAATTCTGCCAGATTTTGATAACGGTGATACAGTAGCACTAATTGCCCATAAACTTGGGGTAAGCCATATAGTGATTTTTCACATAATTTAAGCCGATGCCGTGTTTGGGGTAATGTTCAAGCAATTCGTAGTGGTGGTAGGCCCCGAAAAACCACTTGTCGCGAAGATAAAATAATCATGAGGTTTATAAAACAGAACCTTTCATATTATCAACAAGTGTAAGAAACAAGCTAGGCTTAGATATCTCAAGTAGGACGATCCTGCGAAGAGCGGTCGATGGTGGACTTTCATCATATGGAGCAATCAAAAAGTAATTTATTTCTCCAAAAAATTGACTTGCAAAACTAGAGTTTGCAAAAGTACATCTTAACTGGACTGCAATAAAATGAAAAAGGGGGCTCTACTCAGAAGAGAGCCCGAGTTTAATTTAAATGGATCTGATGGATTTCGGATAGTTTGAAGGCCGAAGGGCAAACGACTAGATCGCCAGTTCACTAAGGGTAATATCAAATACAGCGGAGGCGACATAATGGTCTGGGGATATTTTTCTAGTGCAGAATTCGGGCCACTTGAGAAGAATAATGGAATAATGTATCGTTCCATGTACCTGGAGGTTCGCCAAATTGTCATGCCTCCTAATTCTGAGGAGATTATGCCCTTATAATGCATCTTCCAACATGATAACGATGCTGAGCATACCGCTTAACTTGTGAATGACTGGTTTGAAGAAAACCATATTACTGTTATGAAGAGGCCACCACAATTACCTGATATCAAACCCATAGAGAATTTATGGGAGACTGTAGATCAGTGAATTTATTGTACGAAATGCCACTTATTTGTTCTTTTTTGGATATGTTAAAGATTAAAATAATTTTTTTGGGGGTGAATTAATAACTAATATATTTTGAATCAAAAACAATTAAAATAAAAAACTTATCATACATACATTTTATAAATTTTACGCAGTTTTTTCCAAAGTAGAATAATATCGTGCTTTAGTGTTGGCCAACACTGTATGTACATGTATATGTACACTTTTTTCCCGACTGAGAAAATCTTTATTGATGCTTCCTTCTATGTATGGACACACACTGGACGTCCAGTATAACGAACGTCCAGTACAATGAATCGCCAATTGAAGTCCATCTCTAAATAACGAATTGCTCGAATGATGGCTGAAGTTTCTTTCTGATTTAATTTATCTGTTATTTATCGCCAAGTTACCCTTATAATTCCATAGCTACTGGAAGCCTCGTTTTCTAGCTGCGAGTAGAAGAGCACTTTGTTTGACCATATTCCAAGTTTCAAGTCTGTATCTGCTATGGTTTAAGAAAGGTAATCACTATTATTATACTTGCAAATCTAGTAGTTAAGTTGTTACAAATATCTGAAACTATTAACGCAATGCTGTCCGAGTTCCCAGCAAACACATGTGCCACCTCTTTCGAACTTTTGACAAGCAATCAAAGAGTATCATTTGTCAATGAGCTTCTCAATTCGCCGTTCGGAGTCGGTAAAAAACTGTAGGTCCCTTCCATTCGTGTAAGAATATAACACACACACAAATGGATGCAAGAAGCAGGCCCTGGTTCACCCCGAGCTGTAGCGCCACCTTAAGAAAAAGAAAGAAACAGGTGGTCTCCAACTTATGACCGGTAGTGTAAGGGTTACCATTGTATATTAAAAAAAGACAAGGTAACTGACAAATAACATAACAAAGACTTATTGGCTACAGAAAAAAAACCCTGGTTGATGTACGACGCAGAGTTACAGTTTCAAGTTCAAATGAAGGCCTCCCTCTGACCTCTACTGATATGTAATATGGTATGAATTGAGTTCAACTAAAATGCAGTTTGCAACAAGATGAACCCCTTTCACAATGTTCGTATCACTACACAATCGCATCTATCGCATTATATAGTGTAGGGAACTACACTATAATTTAATAACAACAAAACAAAACAATAATTAATTTATTTAGATTTTATAGCTGAAACACATCGTTCATTCTCATTAGTTCGCCCACCCTGTAGGATAAATTAGCATACCTACTGTAGGCGGAAATAATGTACGTCAGTTATTTTATGATAAAATAAAATAAAATTTCCAAATAGTGTCAGTGGAAAAAGGTTGTAAACAATTTAATTTATGTTTCCTTTCACATTTAAAAAACAAATACTAATAAACAAACTCCGACATCTAATATTTTGTATCAACAGAAAGAGTTGTACAAGATTATGTTGTTCAAAATTTCAATGAAAATTCGCAATAATAAAAATCCGATGACCCCAATCTAGAAAATACCAAACAAACCATCATCATTCATTCCGCGATACAACATATGCGCATTCGTATCTCTGACAATGCATATTCGTAAACAAGTCTACAATAGATTACCTTCAAAAACGTTTCCGCTTTAGATTTTTATAAACACGTTCTAATCCAACAAAATGTCAAAGCGCCGACTGACGGATGACATAATTTACTTCACGTGCTTCGCGTAAATCAGCCAATCGCAATGAACACCAAAAGGAGAAAAAAAAAACAAGTTGCATTCACAATATGCTTTCGCGTAAAACACTTTTATTGCTTTGATAAATTTATTGATAAATCTATCGGATAACACTTAAACTATGATCTTCAATTTAAATATTTTAAGGCCTCGCGTTAGATACGATATTATTACAAACACAACAATAGAAAAACAAAAACAAAACAATATCACCGTAAAAATATTTAACAAATCGGATCGGCGCGGCGTAAACACACGACAAAATTTGGCGAAAATTCAGATCATTTCGCTTTATATCTTTCACTAATCTGCAGTATATGTAGCCCCGTGTGTGTGTGTATGTGTTTGTGTCCTCGAAGGACAACAATAAAGGATCGCTGTGTAAAGTAAATTGTTGCCCGTATATTCGCGCACACCCGGCGCAGATGCTCGAAATTACCTTTGGATTGATTTCTTTACGAATTCAAAATACCGTCGATTTGTTGAAGTATCTTACAGATGCTAAATCATTCGGAATCTAGAAAAACCGATCGCTGACAACATGGAAGACGTTTTGTTTTTTTTTTTTTTTTAGATTTAGCAAACAAATTAGATGCGAAAGAATTTACATTCGAATACAATATTCAGAGGCGTAAATGTATCTATCCGTATAAGCACATTTGGTGAGGGTGAAAAAGATGTCGATGTTTTGTTGTT
The DNA here is from genome assembly GCA_949775065.1 of Brachyopa scutellaris. NCBI lineage: Eukaryota > Metazoa > Arthropoda > Insecta > Diptera > Syrphidae > Brachyopa > Brachyopa scutellaris. The sequence goes on along the minus strand of OX459112.1, from coordinate 80,319,721 downwards.
GCGAATACGATGTGAGATGGGTGGATGGAAATATAACGCAAAAATGAAAAACGTAAAACTCAAAAAAATAACCGATTTCAATTGAACCGTCCGTATCACGATGTCTTCGTGCCGACAGGTAGAGCGAAACTGAATTATTTGTATCTGTGAATGGGAGCGACAGATACACAGTGACAGCCTAAGTGGTAGTAGAAGAAGAGGTGGCAAAAAAGCAGAAAACTATAGCGCGCCTGTAGTTGAACACATTGACACAACGGCAGCGCACATAGCTGTAGTGTGTGTTGTTTTGTATCTATGAAAAAGATACAGCTCTACAGCTGGTGGTGTTAGGCGAGCATTTGGTGTGTTTACAGTTTACTATGGTGAGCAAGGTTGCGGATGGTTGTTGAAAAAAACCAAGAAGTGTTGCCAATGCTTTCGGTAGGAAAGTAGGAGAGGGATTGAATTATGACATTTTGTTCAACATTTATTCTTAGACCCAGTACTTAGACTATTGCAGGTTTTTGTACAGAATGTATTATTCTTTTTTCAATTATCTAAACTTGCTTCCCAGATATACATATGGTTCAAATAAACATACGGTTTTCAAAAATGCACGATTATTTGAACAATAAGGTATTCCTTACAATTCATCACAAACGGTGTCCGAGCAGATTGGGCGAGATCTAAAAGAATTGGACCAAGAACTAATTGGTCCGTCCCATTCGATTGAAAGAGGACGTGGAATATAGCAATCACTATGCTCCCTGCAAATCTGTGGTATAGCTAAGCTACAATTTAAGTGCTAATCTTATAATCAATCAAATTTAGAATAATTTAGGAATAATTTAGAAAAGAACAATGCCATTTTTTTACCAGATACCTGACTCGTTACAATACCAAAGATTGAAGAGACAGTGGCGCTCTATTAAGCCGGAATGTTTCGGTGAAGAAGCGGGGCAATAGTTATTTTTATAGATACATAGGTATGTACATACCTACATAAGATACATAACAGCGAGTTTTCATTCATGACAGCTTTTTGCTCGAAATTGCATTACATGGAATAGTGAGTGGACTCGTATTCCACCCCATACCATTACACCCCCTCGCGACTATGGTGATGAGATAGATTGTATTTTTCTTTGCGTATGTCATGAAAATGGTAATTGTAGCCACCGGCCCATCTAAATTAAATTGTTTTTTCGTCCAAAAAAAAACGATACGATTCCACTCGCTATTCCATGTAATGCAATTTTGAGCAAAAAGCTAACGAGTCTCCTTACGAGCCGTAGTAAGAGGGGGTTCTGTTTAAATTTTAATCATTTCAGATATTCAGCTCTTCGTATTTATCGTTTTACCGTGTCAACACTTGCAGCAATTCCCAAATTTGACAGATTTGTGAGACAGAACAGTCAGAGTTCGAGGCTTCTCTGACAATTCATCTGCCTTCATGATGTAGATGTAGTTGCTTTTTTGGTCCGCCATTTTATGTTATTTTCATAGTTCGACTTATTTTTAAGAAAGTTGCATACCACCGACTTAATTTTTTTAAATTGTTTTCTGTTTTTTCGGCAATATTTCTACAGGTGAGGTAGCCCTCTTTATTTTGCCTTTCTCTTCTTCTGTAAAAAATTTACCCCCACCCATTTGTTTAAAAACTTTTAAACTTAACGGGCATACCAAAACAACACTTTTATCGTCAATGATTTAAGCCTCACGAAAGAAATTGCCGTTGTCCCTATTCAAGTGCTGCAACAAAAATTCACATTTTTTTTAACTACGTTTACAAAACCATTTATATAAAAATAACGGAAAGAGTTTTAACCATAATTTTTTTTCCTCTGATAAAAAATTGAATCCCTAATATTCTAAAAATATATTCCTGTACATGTGTCTTACTCTTTTGTTGGAAAACCGCAAAAGTTAAACACAAAATCTTGTCCCCATTCAAGTGCATGGGAGTGTACTTAGCTGCTGAAGCTCGGTTTGGGGTTGTTTTGTTAGAAGTCGCCTTCCTTTTCGAAAAGCTCAAGTCAAGTGATAGTGAAATTGGCAAAAAATATTTTATGTGTTTTATGTGTAAATAAAAAAAAATCTACCTTAGTTGTGTATTGAAACAAAAAGCTCAGACTCTTACTCACGACCGGTTCTGATCCTGTTATTTTTTTGTTCTTCTATAATAGAAACATGCTAAAGGCGATATTTCCATTCTGACAAATGTCCGCAGGAACCGGCCACGGCACTTGAGAAACCTACACGCTTCCTATATTGGCAGTGGCAGCACAGTTAATCAAGCAGCTGTCGATAGCCATATGTTTTCAAAGTGTCATATTAGATTTACGAAATGTATCATTTAACCACCTCTAAATGGGTTGAAATTGTTCAATTTGAAACACGCACTTTTAAATAGAAGAAAAAGAACAATATTCGCTCCTTACTGCGCTCGGTACTGCGCCCACTTATGGTGACTTCCACGTTCGAACTTACATCCATATGACTTTCACTCAAAGTGCCGAGCTGCGTTAAGCAAATATCCCCTTTATTAGGGTTCAAGGATCTTCGTATGAGACGGGATTTCTTTCATAACACTCATTCTTTGAGTTACCGTTGAAGTTTTTCTTGAGTTACAGTGTGGTCCACAAAGAAAATCTATTTTTTGAAAACTCGCGAACTGTGTGTCGAAGTTTAAGGGACGATTCTGGTCATTTCGTCCTACTAAGCGAGCAACTCGCGACGTAGTACAAAAATTTTAAGAGAATAGAAGCATTGCATATATGATAAGGCAGTGGTGCATCATCGTGGCAGCAAGAAGACTGCTGTATGTGAAAGTCTGACCATAAACCCGTTTTGGCAGATATTGGGCTTGTCCAATGACACCCTCTGCACGTATTTTGACCCACACCTGTTAACATAAGGGGTGGCTAAATCCGTTTTTTTTTTTTTTGATGTGTAAACATCTAAGCACGTGGTAGCAAACTTTCGAGTGGAGTAATTCCGGGATCTTGCCATACGGGGAAGAAAATCCGAACGGGTGCGCAGTCGACTGGGGATACGATGAGTATTTGCAATGCGTACCTATAGATAAATACAGTACAAACTCGATTTATGCAACTAATAGAAATTAAGGCAGTTGCAATAACCGAGGTTGTTGCACTTACCGGGTTACATTCTTTAAAATCAAAATGGATAGTTAAAATGGCTATGTTTCATTAGAGATATGTAATGACAATGTGATGAAAAAAACATTTTTGAAACCAACAGAACTCGTTACAACATTGAACACGTGTAAAGTAAAACATTGTTGCGAATCTATGGATCTCACTTTGCACGGACTCCACGCCCAGATCGTTGTGAAAGTCTTCGCTCCTAATATAGAAAGGTGCATTTGCGATGTTTCTCAGTACCTTATTTTGAAACCGTTGTATGATTTCAACGTAGCTTTTCTTGGTACATCCCCAAAGCTGAATACCATAAGTTCAGATGAGTTTAATTAATAGAATCTCAACTAAATTTATCAGTCCAAATTCAAGCAGCTTAACAGTAGCCGATATTTCTTGAAGCGTAGCTAGCCAGTAGTTGCTAGCAAAGTCAAATCTGATACGTAAAACAAATACAACAACAAGCTAGCTACAACTCTTGATTTTATCCCCAACCAAAAGCAGCTGGCTAGGAATTTTGCGATATCTCATGGCAAGGTGGCGCTGAACGCGATTTGTAGAACATTTGACAGACTGCCGTGTACGAAAATTATATACATAATTTCAATTACTAAATGATGTTTCACAAACATAATAATCAACTATATTATGATTTCATACAAATTTTTGTAAATTATCCACTGAAGGTTAGGTTAGGTTAGGTTAGGAGGGTCGCGTCGCTTGCAGTTAATGCAAATTCACCCAGAGGCCGCAAAGGTCCATTGTGAATACCCCAGTTGTGTTTGTCGAAACATACTTTTAACAAAACCATTTCGATCTATTAATAAACCTTTTTAGGCCTGTGAGCGGTATCTTAGCCAGGTCGTCCAGGCAGTCAAAGAACCGTGCTCACATACAAGATAGGCGCCATTCCTGAAGACATTGGCATAGAAGGTGTGCTATAGATTCTATTTCATCTTCATCCATATAACTTTTACAGAAGTCATTAGTAAGGATAACGTATCTTCGGGATGTTTTCTATTATACACTGTCCGGTTATGACACCGACAAGTACATGGATTTGACTTCTTTTCATAGAGAGTAAGTATATTGTTCTTTTCTGGTCGACTGCGGGTCACAGGTTGCGGGTTATGACATATTGAATAAATTACCGAAATTGTTTTCACAACAAATAACTAAAAATCAATTTAGTTGAATGCCGAATACTTTGACAGTTCACACTTAACAGCTGATTTCATATGGCCGATATCACACACACACCAACTTGGAGGTAAGTCAGTTGGGTTCGGCTGGCTGGGAATCGTTTTAATGAACGACTGGCTAGCTACGTTTCGAAAAAACACGGCTAGTTTAAGTATCTGTTACATGGGCTATATAAGAATAGTCGCTATAGTGTTAACTAGAACCAGATTGATGAGCACGTCTGACTTTCATCCGCTCTATCAAGGTACTTTCCTACAATAGTACTTAAAATAAATGATAACTACATAGTAAACACTTTCAACCACCAGTGTCAACCATTCATTGTGCAGCAAGAGAACCAGCCGCAGCGCTCAAGAACGAATTGCTCTGCCATTTACCATCATCTCACCATCACCATTTGTCTGGCTCTGGTGTCTTAATGTTTGTGCAATTGCAATGGTATCGGTGTGGTGTGGTGGCTGGTGGAAGAGAAAAAGACTTCGGCAACAGCCGATGTGGTACGAATCGGCTTTTTGGTTAATGGTGAACTCTCCGATGTCTGTCGAAGCAATGGTTCGGCTCATCTTCGGCCACAAGAAGCAGAAGAAGAAGAATGAAAGCCCGAATACCAACAAACGCACACAATGAAACACAGCGACAACCCCTGCTGTTCGGCAGTCGCTGCCACAAACAAGGCAGTACAGTGGTTTGATGAAATGGAAATGGGAACTCAAGAGCGAGTGGCAACACAATTCATGGCGTTGCGGATGACGTATACGTAATCTTAAATTTGCGTCTATATCGTCATCATGTCACGTTGAGATTTACTCCGTCTAGCGACGCAACCCAACCACCCATTTCTCAACGGCGCGGCGGTAAACTCGTAAGCCATCATTATCGACGGAGAGCATGAGTACGATTATATAACCAAAGTTACATACATATAAGTATGCACATCATACATATGTATGTACGAGTATGATTCCAGAGACGAGTCCTCGCAAGCACTTTGGTGCAGCACTACCCACTGGAGAGGATGTGGTGTCGCTGTGCAGCGCAGTGTCTACGTTTTCATCGTGGACATTATCGTCATCGGTTGTCGGCGACACGGTTGTCATCCTAGAAAAATTAGCAGACTGTATCTTGTACATGCGATAGGACTATGCATATGGGGGGACGACGAGGATTAAAAGTTGAACTCAGTCACTGCAGATGGGCGGCGGCGGCGGCGGGCGGATATGGGAAGTACCGACTACCGATGCCTAAGTAGGTAAAAGTACTCAAGAAAATCTGCAACGAGGTTGTTTTCTTTTCCACTTTCATTCGTTCGTTTTTTTTCTTCAAGAAAAAAAAAAACCGGAGTTCATGTATCTAACAGAAGAGAGTTTGTTGATTTCTAAAGCCGTTTTTTTTTTTGTAACTATTAGAGGTTATCGTGTACACGGTAGGATGTGGTGTGAAATTATATTTCTTTTTTTTTACCTTTATTTATTTTACATTGATATAATCTCTCTACAGACTGACAGATGCTTCTTAGAATCACGGTCAAAAAGGACGATATCTTGCCAAGGTGAAGGTGTAACCATTTAAACGGATATCGATTTATAAGCCTTTCTGCGAAAATTTCAATTCAATTATGGTAACTATCCAGGCTCTGGAAAATACCCTCCTCCAGTCCAAATACTCCTAGCTATCTAATGAAATCGGACGACTCTTGGACATCTTCAAGCAAAGAAACACATTTTCCTGGAAGCTGCTCCTCTTCTCCACACCGTGGTTTGCCCAATGATACGCAACCTGAACAGCCTACACAGAATTACATAACCAGTCTGATCACAAAGGACAAGCTTCTTTGGGCACTACGAAGCTTCAAACCATAGGTTTAGGTTAGGTTAGAAGGGCTGATGAGAGTGATAACATCCCCATCACACTTAGGTTCATGTGGACCCATTGTGATACCCATGTTGTTTTCCCACCCGTGGTATTAGTTTATAGGTTCCAACCATCCAGATGCCCTGGCAAATTCAAGTATGGCCGATGGTGATCCATCCGATAGCTCGACGAAGTACCCGAAAAAGAATTTGCCCAAGTTTTGTTTCTAAGTTGCCAGAGGTTAGGGCAGTGACAGAGGAAATGAGCTGTGTCCTCATGACCCACTTCATCACCATACCCTCTGCAGATGCCATCATCATTCAGGTGTAGTTTCTTCATATGGTATCTTAGCAAGTTGTGACCAGTCAGTACACCTATCAGCATTGAAAGCGATTTCCTATATTTTCATACCATACCATCTGCTTGATCTATGTCAAGTGCTTCAAACCATACAAGTGTGCGGGACCTGACGGCGGGACCTGCTGAGCCTTGGCTGGAAAACATACTTATAAGTTGTATAAATAATATCTGCATTCCCAAATTATGGTTGGAAGTCTACATTCCCAAAGCGGGCAAAAGTTCTCACGCAAACCTAAATGAAATCAGACCCGGCGTTAGGCAATAACGCCCAAATCGATTTGGAAATAGCCCCCAAAAAAATTCCTAAAGCGCAAAATTAAACAAGAAGATGGAAATAAAGCCCAAAAAGACTTTGCCAAACGCCCAAAACTCAATATCATCCAAGTTATAAAAAGGCAATATTGCTCAAAAAATTTCAATGGGAATTGTTTTTGTAAAAATTGGGCGATATTTCCAGCCGCCTACCGTTCGCGTCACACGCCGACATGGAACGCCGCGCCGACGGCCACGGCACACGGTCGCCGCAGGAATCATTTAGCTTGGCTCTCTGAAATTACGCCAAAAAAAGGAAATGGAAAAAAAACCCGAAAATCTCCATACAAAGTAGTTTTTTTTTAAGAAAAATCACCCAAATAGTTTGGCGTAAATGCTGAGAATTTTGGATTTTTTTCCATAATTTTTTAGACATTTTTTCCATTTATGAAATATGTATGAAAAAACGCCAAAAAAAAATTATCTGGAAAAAAACGCCAGAACATTTTTTGGCCTTTTTTCCAAATTGAAAAAGGAAAAAAAAACCCAAAAAAGTGGTTGGCTTTTTTTCCAAATAGAAAAGTACCAGGTCTTATTTCCTAACCAAATTTGGAAATTAAACCAAAAAAGGGAAACTTTTTCTGACGTAGTTTCCATTTTACTTTTAGCTTTTTTTCCAAAAATTTGGAATTTTCCTTTTTGGTTTTTGGCTTTTTTTCCAAAAACTTTACGCCACAATTATTTTGGCTCTTTTTCCAAAATACTTTTTGGCGTAATTTCTTTTAGCGTAATTTCAGCTTGGTACAATCGTTATTGTTGCTTGATTCAATTTTTTTTTTATAAATTTGGCCCGAATACCCGTTGCAAATGAAGCCAAATACCTGGGAATGACACTCGACGCAAGGCTGAAGTGGAATTCGCACGTGAAAATGAAACGTAAAGAACTAGATATCAAATATAGAGAAATGTACTGGTTGATCGGGAAACATTCCCACCTCAGTACCGAGAACAAACTGATTTTATACAATCAAGTGCTAAAGCCGGTGTGGACCTACGGTATACAATTTTGGGGTTGTACCAAGAAAACAAATGCCAATATTTTACAGACCTTTCAAAATAAAGTGCTTAGAGAAATTGTCCAAGCACCGAAACGACGATATCCACAGGGATCTCGGAATTCCGACAATCGAAGCTGAAACTAGAAGCTTCGCGCGAAAACATAGAAACCGACTAATCGGACATGTTAATAATACAGTCCTACTTATTTTGGATGAGAGCAATTTACTGCGCCGACTACAAAGGACAAAACCTTTCGACTTGGCGAGATAAGGATTAACCGCATCTAAATTGCGGAATATGCAGGATCTTTCATCTGAAAGTAACCTGCCAAACGTTTATACTTCGTGATAGAAAAATTGCTTGATAAGTAGTATAACTTAGTTGCAGTACCTAACAAATTTATATAGAAGGTGATTGAAAAAAGCAATCAAATTAATTGTCCAGTTCATTCAAAACTGCGAAGAGGCTTGTAGTATCTGTCATCGAACTTTGAGTGGGTTGCATTTTTCAAAGACGTTCTAAATTCTCAGTAGAAATTACTCAACAATTTGGGCAACCATTTGGGCGTTATTTCATTTCGTCTTAATTGTTTTGGGTGATATTTCCTTTTTCGGGCTTTGTTTCCTTTTCAAATATTTCCACTTTTATTTTGGGCTGTACTGCCTATTATAAAATGAGCCCCGACTAGGAAATTACATCCAAAATGACAAAAAAAATTACAACAACAAATTGTTCGAGATTATTTTAGGTGTTATTTCCTTGGACGTTATTGCCTAACGCCATCAGACCCATTAGTCTATCATAATTCTTCCTAAAAACTCTAGAAAGACTGATTGATATCCACCTTCGTAGCACCATCGAATCAAAACTGCTATCAGAATCCCAACATGCATACTAAAAAGGTAAATCAGTGGAAACTGCACTGCACTTCCGCACCATTGAAAATACGCTACACTGCAAAGAATACACAATGGTCGTCTTCCTAGGCATAGAAGGTGCCTTCAATGACGTCAAATCGGAAGCCATAGCGGATGCCCTTTCAAAGTTCAAGGTCGAGAACTCGCTTAGCAAATTGATTAATTTGCTACTCACTAGTCGAACCATCACAATTCCAGTGTAATATGTGTAAAAATATTTAATTGGTTGCATTATTCATGCGCATGCGCATGCCTATAAAGGGATTTGGTTTTGACCGCACAATTAATCACTAAAGATCAATGAACGGGTTCATTATTATGGTAAACATCGTTAATATTTTCTTCATGGTTTTTGACCAATCGAAACAAACTGTTGACAGATAGCTAGGCAACACACAAAGTTGCCTGATTCTTGATTCTCAAAAAGTCGATGTCTTCGTGCAAACTTTATGTAAATTAGAACTCTTTGAAAATTCTGCATAATTTTAGATGGAGAGAAAGGTGAGTGTAAAGACCTTCAGAAACAAACACAAGTTAAAAGACGCCATTTGTAATTCAAAGTGACCGATCAACCTGTAAGAGAAATGGACAGAGTGGAGGCTGAACTGTCAAACATATATTTGTGTTTCTTTTTCAGCTCACGACACATCAGAGCTCTGAACGCGTGTTTCTTTCTCTGCTCAGTGCGCTGAACATTCTGAATATTCTGAGTAAAACCAACGCCACACTTGACAGGAAAAACAAAGTCCAAATGGCTTGATAGAAATCCCACTAATCTTCTGATATCATTTCTACTGAGGAGTAGGTTGTTTCTGGGCTTATTTTGCAAAGGTTTAATGGCTCTTTTAGCCTGACGAAGACCCTGGGTATTTTTCCAATGAGAGATACACATGTTGTGTTCCCAACTTTTGATTTTAAAGTTAATAGCTGAATTTGGAATGTTGTAAAACCGCTCAGGGCCGCTCAGCCGAACCTTTTCTTCAGCTTTTTCGTTTCCATCAATACCCTCGTGTCCGGGCACCCACCAAAGTTTTACTTTGTTTCTGTGGGAGAGGTCTTGGAGAGTATTGAAGCAGTTCAGGACTGATTTGGAGTCAAGCAGGTTTGAGCCCAGTGCTTTAATTGCTGCTTGACTATCCGTGAGTATATGGATGAGGACACCTTTTATTACCGATTTAAGGATGACGTTGGCGCACACTTGAATGGTATGCATTTCAGCTTGAAATACACTGGGACTATTTCCCATTGGTATAAATATTCTAGTGTTTGGTCCAAAAATACCAGCACCCACCCCGGTGTCCATCTTTGATCCATCCGTATACCACTTGTTACCTTTAAGGTCTGAAGTAGGATTTTTATAGTTCCATGCTTCACGGCTTAGGATCACTGTATCGAACCTCCTGCCGAAGCATAAAGTTTTTGATACGCGGTCATTCACCGCGCAGGAGACATTTAGACATGAGTGATGAGGACGCACAAAAATGTATACCTATACGCAATACCTATATTATTTTGGTACAGAATTCATAGTGCGTATGGCCAAACTGAATTGATGTCTAAAATTCGCACAAAACTATTCCATTCTGCTGCGGTAGAGCAATTAACGTTTTTATCACATTTTTTTTAGCTGCAAATGATAAGCAATACTCTTACCGCTACTATCAGCGAGTGAGTCATAACTAGCAAAACAAAAAAAAAAAAATCATTTAAAGAGCAAAAATAATCAAAACTGATTTTAATCCTTGTTATCATATTGTTAGCGCATTTTTACTTTATAAATAACTTTGAAATCGCACAGCAAACAGTTATAAGTTACGACGACCAAAATAACTGCAATGTCGCAACATTAAAGTTGTGATTTCTGGCGTACACAAAAAAAGGAAGTCCAAACCGTGTCGGTGCCCTTCCTTCCTTACTGCTGTCCTGTGATTACGTTCCAGCGGACTGTAGAAATATTTGGGGTGTTGCCTCCGCAGGCAAGTAAAGTGGCATGATTATCTCTCCCTGCAGCATGCAAACCCATTTAAGACACAATATGATGTCCAGCCTGGCTCGGACATAGTGGAGTAGCTGCACTTACATATCTCAGCAGGATGATGGCAAACAATGTGATACTCACACTCACCAGTCCATTGTTTAGTAAGTGTAGATGTACTCGTAGATTTCTCTGGGTATAAAAAAATATACGTACTATATATGCACATATGTATGTATGTACATATGTACCCGTAAATATATAAATGAAGATGATATGAAACCTCTTGGAGCATTTCTTAATGATTCGAAGCAGAAGAGTGCGGTGGATCCCTGGCAGCTCCTCCAGTTCAGATTGACTGTGTAGAGAAAGCGGGATGGGGAGGGGAATAAAGAAACTTGGGCCCCCTTCTAGGACATATGCGAGTGTGTAAAGTCTGAGTAGAGTATAGGATGATTGTATTTGATTTCGGCAATTTAAAGGATTCGAATTTTCACCTAAATGGGAAAAGGAATTCGATGTCGATTCTCGCTTCATTGATATTTCATTCATTTTCATGCAATCCATCTTCAATTTACATATTTACGTCTGTCAACTTATCCGTTACGTTAAGTTTTCGAGAAATTGCTTCTGAAGAGTTAAGTAAAATTATAATAAAATTATAGAAGAAAGAAGACTTATTTCAAATCATCAGTTTGAATTTAGAAATAAACATTTCACGATAGATCAAGTGCATGGAATTACAGATATAGTGGAGAAGACACTGGAAGAAAAACAAGTGGATTTACATAGACAGTAACTAGGTACTACGAAATATTGAAATCATACATTTCAGATCGACACTTTAGAGTAAGTGCCGGTGTTCCACAAGGAAGTGTCTTAGGACCTACCTTGTATTTGTTACACACAACGGATATCCCGGTAGATGAAGATGCTTTCAGGGCTACCTTTGCAGATGACACTGCATTATTGGTGCCTGATAAATGCATTGTTAAGGCCACCGAAATCCTGCGAAATGCATTCAACAAAGTTAGACTTTGCAGCAATGGCGAATCAAACTCAATGAGGCAAACCAACTCATACAAACTCTACAAATAAAAAGTTCAAAAATGTTCCAATATTCATTTAATTTAAAATCTAGTTGTACCTTACGCCAATACTGACAAATACCTTGGAATGACATTGGATGCGAAGTTAAAATGGAAAGAGCACATCAAAAAGAAAAGAAAAGAACTGAACATGAAATATAGAAAAACTAGTGTGCCCGTGCGAGAACTCTTGCAAGAGAAAATCCAACTCCCAACATCCAAACTTCTCATATGATTTCCACCTCATTTCATCATTCCATCAGAAATCATACGGGAAGTGTTTATTGTTTTGGTAGTTCATTTTGGGTAAAATATTTATTTTAATCGGTTTTTTAATTTGTTAAAATTTGTAAATTGAAAGTGCAATTCGTCAGTGCTCTAGGAATTTCTCTTTCTTTTGACACCTCATTTGTTAAGATTGGTTAAGTATGAGAGCCGCAAATGGTACCTATACCACAGAAATAATATATATGATGTACTGGTTACTGGAAAGAAACTCGGTCCTGTCTATTCAAAAGAAAATAATGCTATACAAGCAAGTACTGAAGCCTGTATGGACGTATGACATCCAATTATGGGGCTGTACACAGAAAACAAATACAGAAACCATGCAAAAATTCCAAAACAAAGTCCTTCGTGGAATAATAAATGCCCCTTGGTACATAAGAAATAGCGTCCTGCATCGTGACCTGACATGGTTTCAGAAGTGGTAAGAAAGCACGCTCTTTCACACAACTAGCGCAGCGTCTTTATTTTTAGGAAAGTACATATTATAACTTTAAACCTCCTCCAATGCAATTCAATAAAGAAAAAAAAGCATTTGTCGATCTTTCAAAGAATGGTACCGATGAACCACCGAGTGTCTTTTGAAGATTTCCACCTGGAGGGATGGGAAAGAAACTTATACGTTACATAACATGACGTAAGGTGTCAGAGAAAAATTATTGAATCAGTTGTATCAAACTTGTTCCTAAATTGATTTTCAAAATTTGACACGACTTATAATAGGTCTGTTTGGTGTGTCACTAGTTCTCGAAAGTTCTATAAAAACTTCATAGAATCATGACAGTTTCATGGCTCTCAATTTTTTTTTTACCCTCATGTGGCTCTCTGCGTGCGATGTATTTTCTGCCACACCTTTTTCCTTGGAGTGGGCTGTACAATAGGGTGTGTCATTTAGTATGAAAAAAAAAATTATATTTTTTTAAATTTTTTTATATTTAAAAAAATTATATTTTTTTTTTAATCTAATACCTCTCAAAAGTTGCTTGGGATTCTAGGTGTCAGAATATGTGAAAAAAGCTCCAAGTTTAATGTCCTTTTGGCTCGCTCAAATTGGTTGAAGTTTCGGAAAAAACGTTTTTTAGTGCTATCTTCGCTTATTGCTCGAAAATAGCCTAGTGTTAATTTTTGCAAAACAAATTACTTAAAATCAATAAACATAGAGTATATTAGGAAATAAAATTAAAAAAACGTATATAATTCATATTTTTATTAAACAAAAATCAAATCGGAAAAAACTAAAAAATTTTAATTTTACACTATTTTTTGTTGTAATACATTTTTCTTAAATTTTTTTGTTATTTGATAAATATTTAAAAATGGAAGATTTTTACTGTTCTTGAACCTTGTTTAACTAGTTTTTGTGTACAGATGTAAAAAAAAATAACATGCCAAAAGCCTATTTTGAGCAATTTCTTCGAAACTTTAAGTGATTTGAGCGAGCCAAAAGTGCTTTCCAAAATGAAAATTATAAATGTAGTAATTAATTTTAATCAGCAATGCAACTTTTGAGAGGTATTAGACATGGAAATTCAAAAGTTGAAAAATATGACACACCCTACTGTGCATCTTTGTCAAACCAACCATCTGACAGTTTGTGAAATGTCATGATCTTCATTGTTAGTGGAAAACAAAAACAAATTGACAGGTTTGACCAAGTGTTGTTTCAAAAGCGTTTGGTGTCTTTTGTTCAAGATTTCTCTCCTTGAGAGAATTTTACTATTTGACAGGTCTCAATTACTTGTGCACAAAAAACACACCAAACAGACCTAATTTAATACAAAAACAAATCCCAGAAACGGTGACAGCTGTCCAACAGTTTTACGCAATAGTTTAAATAATTTGACAAAATGTGAATGTTAAATGGACCAACGATTGGTAATCACCCCAATTCTGAAAGTCGTGGTTGGGAGTCGCATACGACCATACTCGTATTTTGTAATAACAAATACAAAATACGAGTATGGCCCTATGCGACTCGCAAATACGACTTTCAGAATTGGGGTGAGTATTTGCTTGACATCTGTGATCTATTTACTTTCGAATAATATAATAGTTCGTAACTTAAAAGTTTGATCCGAAGTTCATACAGTAGAACTTCGATTATCCGTGTTCCGATAATCCGTGTTTCTCGCTTATCCGTGTGTACCAGGCATTTCACTTACGCGTGTAGAATCCTCTGATTGTAACTCGATTATCCGGGCCGAGTATGTATTTTGCATGCAAAAGTCAGGGATTCTGTGTTTGTAACAAACAGTGGCGTAAATTCATAGTCAGCTCATGAATAGTGCCTATAGCCGACTTAAGTTACAGCCGGCACTAAATGAAATAGTCGACTATAACTTTCGTTATTCATAGACACATTTATGCCTGTGTATTAGTTAGTATCGACTTTGGTGTGTTTTTGTAACAAACCCAAACTTCAAAATATTACATATATGGGAAATTTAGAGCCGATTCTAATTATTTAAAGTGGCGTTTGGCTCATTTTAAATTTCGAGCCGACTATAAGGTGCCTAGGTAAGGTTAGGTTAAGGGGTGGTGGCTTAGCCTCACATAGACCAGTGTCGGTCCATAGTGATACCACAAACTCCTCAGAGTAATCAGTTAATTCCTGTTGTTTTGTTTAGACAAAATGAGTTTGTTTGTTGAGCAAATTTAATGAGAATGTGAAGTTTTATGTCTGCCACTTCTATGAGTGAGTTGAAATAGAATTTTCTCATTTTTTTTTGCCAGTGCAGGACAAGCGCACAGGAGGTGCTCTAATGTTTCTACAATCCCCGGTTCATTGCAGTTTCTGCATATGTCCGATGAGACTAGTTTGAGCCTGCGAGTGTGATAACCTATAAGGCAATGCCCTGTAATGACGCCTAGTAAGTAGTAAATTGCATTCCACTCTTGATAGCGAGAGGATGTATTTAGTTCTATGGCCACTGCAGTGCGGCCAGAATATTTTCGTTATTCTGCAAGACGTGGATTGATGCTTTGTAACTCAGCATCAATTTTCGAGAAGTAGTGCTGGATCGGTGCTACGATGATTTCGGGTTCTGAACTAAGTAGAACTCCCTGTTTAGCATGTTCACCAGCTTTTTCATTGCCTATGATACCTAGATGACCAGGAACCCAATAGAAGCAGACTGTGTTGCTTCTGCTGTGTTCCTGAAGTAAAGCGTAGCAGTTTAGAACTGTTTCGATTTTATTACATTACTTTTTAGTGCTTTGAGCGCAGCTTGACTGTCAACATTAATGGTGATGTAGGAGCCTTCTTCGCAGTTCATTAGATGCTCTGCGGCTTTTGAAATTGCCAAAAGTTCAGCCTGAAAGATGCTGCACCTATCTGACAGTTTAAAGCATTGCTTGCAGTTAGATTTTGGATTGAAGACTCCAGCGCCCACGGTTTTGTCCTGTTTCGATCCGTCCGTGAAATATTAAGGTGACTATGAATAGCGAAAAGTACATTTTAGGTTATGTAGGTGAATACATTGTCTTAATGTCGGCTTTATCTGACTCTGAATTTGCGCCAGTATTTCCCAGTAACATGCGCTTTTGTGTTTGCTTTTGAATGTTGTTTTACCAGTTATATTTCTGTACATTTGAGAGGCGGGTAATAATGTAGTGGGTAAGCAAAACTTGTATTTCTGCGTATTTAGAGGTAGGTGATATCTTTCAGTGGGTAAGCATCATATTGTACATATTTTAATATACGTTGCAGAGGAAGATTAAAGGACGGTGCACATGCAGATGCGAAATGCAACAGAATTGTTTTGAGTATTGAAAATAAGCTTAAATTATCGTGTTTCTCAATTTTCCGGCAACCGCTTCCCGGTCATTGTACCAGAAAATCGAGGTTCTACTGTAGCATCTTAAGCAATGTAATCTAAAGATATTTACAGTTTATTTTCAATTTGTTGATAAAAACAGAAACAAACTCAACCCAGTATTCTATTACACTCTATTCGCAGGACGATGGGTACAGGAAAATGAAGAAAACCACCAGGAAACCACAATAAATCCTGGACGTATTTTGTTCATCTCGGGCCTCGGCCACCACATCTCACACAAATGCTCTTATCGCCCAGAGAAGGGAACTCACAGAATGGCAACCATCTTCTTGCTGCAGCAGTTGGTGTCCTGTTTTTGTTGTTCTCTGGATATATGATATAAAACGAAAAGGATAACCCATGGAGAGGGAACAAAAAAAAAGGATAAGACTCCTTTTTCACAAATAATAGCAGTTTACTCATAAGACGTTGTATCCAGTGATGTGGCTTTAAATATCCGCCTGATTTATATCTCATTTCTGTAGAATAAGCAGAGGAAAATTCATACATTCGTATATCGATTATGTACATATGTATGAGTGTACAACATGTCTGTAAAAAAAAGAAAACTTTGACTACTTAAATTCAAATGTCCTGATGGCAGAGAGAAGCGGGTCGTCCATAATTGAATATCCACAACTAGGGCATCGTCATATCATAATAATTATATAACTCCTTTTCGTTATACTATGTACGAGTTTATCGACTCGTGTGCATTGTATTAAGAGGATGACCCACCGACGACTGACAGACACGTCTAGCCAAAGGAATGCAGAGAAAATTTTCTTCTACCATTCTACTGCATGACTGTCTGTATCTCCATTCTCCACTTGTCTGGCACAAGACGACCCCATAGCTAAACATCTATACAAAGTTGTTGTAGCTCAACAGCACCCCAAATATACAGAAACACGACACATTTCTTCCCAAGTATTTTAGTAGTGATTTTGAAAATTGATTTTGCTCGAATCCCTGTACACCCGCAGGGGGATGGAAACCCATAAAACTTTTCCATTTGCCTTTCTCACTTTACTCTGAACATTTCCCCCCATTGGAAACGTTTTTATCTTAAGGTGCAAAACCCGTAATCGAATTCTGTGCGAATTTGTTATCCATGAATCGGGACTCAAGAGTTTTCACCCAAATTGAATATTTGTTTAAACTTCAACTTACCATATATGTACCTATGTCGGTTGGTCGTGTTGGTTGTATTGGTTTATATTGGAAAACTCAATTTGTTGTATGAATGACTTACCTAGAAAAAGATAAGAAAAGAAAAAACAAAACTTTAAGTACAATATAAATCAGAAGTGTGATGGGGAACAGTCGTAGTGGGATAATTATTGTAATAAACGAGGTCAATAACACTCGATTGCAGGAATACACACTTAAGGGGTCGATTTTATGAGCCGATTAAGTTGCAATTTAGACTGCCAACATTGCTGGCAGGCTTTTGCATCTTGGCTCTGACACTAACTATAAATGCACGAAATCGACGGAGTGGAAAGAAACGACTCATAGTTTAACGATAATTCAGTGTTTATGGGTTCGACCTCAGCCTATATCCGGATGTCCGTATGTTTTTAGTTCCAACACATTGTTCAGAATCAAAATTGCAATTGAAAAAAGGTCTGTGACCATCTAGGATTCTAAGATTATCCTGAAAACTTGACATATCGAGTTTCGCTAGCGATTCTCGAAGCTTGTCATCATCATAACAATATATAAATCATAATGTCACGCTTTTACCAGTTAAACATCTACGGAAATAAACTCCAAAGCTAATTGACAAAATGAAGTTAAACTTTGTATACCTGTTCTTTAACATTCTGTGCGGAGTATAGGCTGAATTTTAAATTAATTTATACGGAATATTATTTAATTTAATTCAAAAATAAAAACACTGACACTTTCTGACGAAATGTCCCTCATTCAAAGTACAAATACAATCCACACTTATTTTGTGGATTGCATTTGATGGTTGTTTTCCAAAAACCTTAGGGTGCGGTTGCAAGAATTGCTTGCGCTGTCGTTGATAGATGGCGCTACTTAAAATTATTTCGCGCTTCAATTGCTATTGATAGGGATTTGAAAAATAAAAGAGCAGTGATTGCTTCCTACGCACCTACGCGACTTTTTTTTAGTCCACGGACAACAGCTAGTGATGTGATCAATGCCAGGAAAAACTCTATCTCTTCTGCAATCAGGCTAGAGTCACTCTTTTTTGGCTTTCAGGTCGTAGTGCCATAGAGGGCAAAAGAAACGACGAGACAGTTAGGTTATGCAAGGTTCAGCTCTTAACAGCTCACTAGCGAAAATGTTCATATTCCTACAGGCGCTGTTAAGGCCAATATACTTTCACACTTCTTAAAACTAGCTGTTCTCAGGTAGACCAGTCTGACAAACTGTGCCATATCAAGAAAGATATCGCCAAATTACAATTGGACAAACACAAATGAGCTGCTACAAAGAACTCGCGTAGACATCGCAAGAGTTGCACCATGCAGCCAAACTACCGATCCATCACGACAATTTTTCCCGAAGCTGCAATGAAAAAGAGTAAATAAATTTTAAAACTATGTACGTGTTCATAATTGCAACTTTAGCAAGCGATTCAGAAGTTTTTTAGGCACAAACCTATTATTTTGCACATAACTGTATATCTCCAATGCAATTAGATCAAATTAAAAAAAAAATTGTTTGCACGTCACAAGGCCGAAATCAGACGAGCTAGTTCGAACGAATTATGACGATTTCCAAAATTTCATCATTTTTGCAAAAACACCCGTAGGTACTGAGAATTAATAGTAATAGTAGTAATATTTATTTCGTTCAGAATTTACAATGTGTTATCGCACAATTAACATAACTTTAGTTGCAGAGTGATAGGTATACTATACATAGTTACATCTTTCTACTGGAAAACATTTTTAAAAAAATAATAATTATTGCAAGCAAAAATATACCTATGTGTATATTAACAACACAACGGTAAAAAGAATTCAAATTAAAAAAAGGAAAACAAAAAATAAAATCTGTTCAACAATGTCTTGAAGGGAACAGATACATATAATAAGGAATGACTTAATAAGCTTTGTATCGACTTTACGATATTTTTTATCCCAACACACGATCTCGAAATTTGCAAAACGAAATGCCGCTTCGAGTGTCACAGGATCAAAGCTTGGGAGTATGGCAAATAATATTGTCTGTTTCCTCAAATCTCCCATTATAAGAATTCACGACAGAAAAAAGATTCCTTTTTAGATTAATTGTTTGATAAGGAAATAAAAATCTAAGAAATAACTTTACAATTCTTTAATCAAAAGGCAAAGAGGCTTAAGTCTATTTTAAGCATTTTTCAGGAGAGCAATTTTAAACTTTGAAAAATGATTCAAATGTATGAATTTTGTTGAATTAATCCGTTTTGACATCACCAAAAAAAGGACTTCTAGATGGAATAATAAGACCGAAAAAAAGGTTATTTTTTAAAGGGTTTGAAAATGTAAAAAAATCATTTTTGGCTTAAATAGACTTAAGCCGCTTTGCCTTTTGATTAAAGAATTTGTGTTCAAAAAACTTCTTTTAGCAGTTTAAATCTGTTACATATTAAATGTGAAAAAAATGAATGGCGTAGGTACTGTTACTTTAGTCGAACAAGCCAATGAATAGTATTTTGTAAACACTACCTTGAACATTCAAAACGCGCGACCTAGTAGAAAGAATCTCTACTCGGGGCGGGCGATGTACATGCGTTAACGATATCTACGATATAACGCCTGTGGGCACCGTAGCGCAAGTGGTTAGTGCGTCGGACTATTAAGCCAGCGGTCTTGGGTTCGAATCCCGCCGCAAACACCTAAAAAGTTTTTCACAGTGCCCACCTCTTCCGAATTCCTGACAAGCGTTCAAGAGTATCATTTGTCATGTAAAGCTTCCCAACTCGCCGTTCGGAGACGGCAGAAAACTGTAGGTCGTGCAAAAAATATAACGCGCAGCACACACACAAATGGTTGCGGGAGGTTAGGCTTGGTTCTACCTAGGACTGCTGAATCCATATATATATATATTTTTTACGATATAACGCCTGAGGCATTTGCAATCTTAGCCAGCGAGAGGATGTGTGGCACCTAATTGCGAAATGCACAAAATACTTAAGGAACCCCGCACTAATTTCTTTAACACTTCAATGCCCAGATGAAGCAATCAATATTTTGAATAGTGACAGAAGTTGGGACTTACTCTACAACTACACAGTAATTACACTACGCTACAGGAACAGCATAATAGAAGAACATTTCTGAGTTATAAGTATTTACTAATGAACATTTACAAACATCGTATATATGTATGTACGATTAACCGAGAAAAGGATTGGAGAACTGATCTTTTCTTAAACTCCAAAGGGTGAATATAAATATCTTAATATACATCCGAATAAACGGGTCACCAGAGCTTTATGGTATCAAAACGGCGCCTTTTTTCCGCTGTTTGGGTTTTCTTTCACCTGAAACCACCATTTCTACTTAACTACTTAGCTTAGCTACCTAAGAGCATCATGTGAATCCATCTTTCATAACTAACATGCAGATGTAACAAAATGGTTGGTTACGGCGGTGTTCAGATAGTCATGCTTTAGATTGAATTAAGTAAACGTTATTCACTTGATTTATTATTTGATTCACAGCACTGGAAATGCAGTAACCGTTAACGAAATTATTTCCCGCACCTTGATAGCCGAGTACTTGAAGTCTCAATTTTGGGTTTAACCCTTTCCTCCCTGACGGTACTAACTAGTACCGTCTACATTTCCGTCAAAAATTTTAAATACCGGACCGCGTAACGGACAATTCTTATTGCCGATCCTTAAACGTACCTTTCGGCAAGCCAATCACAGCATGTTACTTGAATTCGGGCGAAAAATAAACGATCTATGAAGTCTGCAAGTTGAGACTTGTAAGAAAATGACGGAGCAAGTGAAGTGTGAGAGTTTCCAAAAATAATTAAAAATAGGAAATTGCAAGGTTAATTTAATTTTCTTTTTGAATTGGTTATTTAGCCTTGTCAATAAAAGCTTCTTACGAGTTTGACACATATACAAAAGTTCCTAAGTTTGTAAAATCCAGACTTTTTCGTACACCAAGTTCCTGACGGGAGGCGTTGAAAAGTGTACTTAGAAGTGGAATAAAAATCTAAAAAAAAAATATATTTTTATTTTGATATCACTTTAAAAGATTTTCATGTAAAATGTTACATTTTCTTATTATTTCTAGTAGCCGTTAGGAAAGGGTTAAACCTTAATCATGTTATTCCAGTCAAAAGAACACAAATATGTATGTTACAACTCTGGATACACACCAACTCAACCCATTTATCCAGAGTCGTAAGCGACATCAATAAAATAAAATGTTTAAAATTAATTTAACCCTCCTAATGGGACACTTTTTATATATTTTTAAGTGGCAACATTCTCTTTTTAAATAAATCAAAGAGTTCAATGATACAAAACAAGTCAACAAAACAAACTAAATTCAGGGTAAACCTAAAATCGATTCTTGGTTATAACGTATGTATATGTATTCGAAATTTAATTAATTAATTATTAGTAAGTAAGTGTTACATTAATATTTAAATTGTTTTACTAATTTTATTGCATTCGTGGTTCAAATAGGTTCTGGCTCAGTATCACCATAACCATCCGCCGCCGCGTCGGCCGCCCGCTACGCGATTGAGATACTCGTCCGTATCGAATAACAAAAGTCATCAAACCGGAATAAGTTAATCTGGCGCAGAGATCACGTCAAAGATAAATTAACTCCAAATCCATTAGCATCATTATTATGCGTATCGGTTAAACAAACTTCTTTATGCTGTGGATTCTTCACACTTTATCCGAGAAGAGAGAAAGGTTTTGACAGCCACAATTTACATATCTATTAGAACCACTTGGGATTCTATATTAACTTGTGATCATTGAGGTTAAGAAGCGTAACGACTTTTGAATATTTTACTCTTGCCTTGGCAGATCTATTTGTCCAACCAGAAAAAGAAATCAAAGAGTCGAACATCGAAGACTAGAAGCACAACGACACGCTCTACTAAACCCTGTGTCCTTTACAATACACTTTTGTACACGGAGGCCAGCAATGGCGTGCCAGTCTCAGGTCCTAACCTAACCTACAAAAGAAAATACACGGTTTTTATCATTTTCTCCATTTTTATCCATTCGCATTCGTGATAGTAAAAAATTAATTTACTGAGTGACCCCGTTATAATTTGTTCCGCCGCCGCCGCCGTCTGATAATTCTCAACCTTCCGAATTTTAAATTGCCCGGGAGCCCGGGGAGGGGCTATCCTTTCCGAGTGTAACTAGCGCACATATTTCTTGACTTGACCTGCTTATACACTCGTCGTACCTTCGTAGGGGTGGGTGGAGGAAATTCCTTTCTTTGTGAGTAGTGGCAACGATTTGTCCACTCTTTATCCATTGTGCATAATTGAATGGTGGGCAGATACCATACCCGTACAATGGCACCTCGAACTCGCGCTCCGTATATCCGTAATGAATATTCCAACAACGGACCGGAGCACCAGCCGTAGCTAGGTAAGGTGCCCTCCCTATTGATGCAAGTTCCTTGAAACGCAATTATGCAGTTAGTATTTTTTCTGAGTTTGGTAAGAAGGTAGTTCAGGTTCGAAGGATGGATTCTTCCCGTGGGTCTTTTGTCGTTCTCAGTTTGATAATAAAAGTGCAATCTCATGATTTTAATTAAGGAACCGGGCATACTGCGTTCAAATGATTTCGTGGATTTTTAATTAGAGCTTTGCTCTTGGGGGTTCGCCTGAAGATATTAATAAGGAATCAATGTTATCATATTCTTTTCATTTAAATTATTTTTAAGTGTGGTGCCAAACTTATACAAAATTGCGCTGCCAATTTAGGTAAATGGCGGCTTTGTCAACGGGATTTACAACGAATTGTTGTTCATATACTCGAAGTATAGTGTTTAACTTTTACTTTACTTAAGGTGGGGCTACAGCTCGGGGTGAACCTGGGCCTGCTTTTCGCAACCATTTATGTGTGCGTGTTATATTTTTGCACGAATGGAATGGAGTGGTTGGATACGATATCCCACTTTTTATAATCCCGTTTTTTTAAATCCCGACTTTAAAATCCCGCTTTTTATAATCCCGCTTTTTTATAATCCTGCTTCTTATAATCCCGCTTCTTATAATCCCGTTTTAATAATTTCGCGCGAAATTTGGTTTAACATGCAATTGATTGCAAGGTATTTTTTAAAATAAAACAAATAATGTAGTTCTGATTGCAAAAGCGAGATTATAAAAAAATAGAAATAAGTGAAATAAAAACAGAGGTAATAATATGCACTAACCTTTTATTAATAACTCGTATTATTTGCAACAAACAATAAATACAATATAATAACAAATATGTATAAGATAGATAGATAGATAGATAGATCGTTTATTCAAATCAAAGTTTTTAACAATTTTGGTTATTTATAGATATGTACTGAATAAGATAAGGCATGGCACATATGTCGTCTGCCTGTGGCAACAATTGAAATTTGGTTTTACAAATAAATATTGGTTTAACTATTGGAATGTATTATGTACATAATTGTAATTCAAATTTATGTAAATTTAAATTTTTTTTCAATTCAAAAACAAGGACTTTTAGTTTAGTTAAAACGAAAAATGAAGCTACTTCTTTTTTTTTTTATATTTTTTTTTAACAGCAAAAAGGCTTTTAGTTTAGCTGAAACAAAAGAAATTAACAACAAGGAATTTAAAAACGTTGACTGATAATTTTCGCCCTGTACGCTAATGCTTCTAAGCCGTACTGCGACATCACTGCCCAATTGGCTCCATTGAAATGATTCAGAAACTCCTCACCTTGTAACTGATTTTTTCCAAAGAATGCTCTCCTTACCTCCTTCAAGATCGGACAAATTGCCAGAAAGTGTTTAATGTCTTCCTTCACCTGCATATTGCACAGCGCGCAGTTACTTGTTTCCTCATTAAAGTGTGGCTTAAAATTAAGGTTTAATAGTTCACCCCTAACTTTGAAAATTATACCAATGGCATAACTAGTGAACTCGCTTTTGAAGTAATTTCGGTCATTAAGGTTATAATTAACTTTCGAATAATATTGACGTTCAGACGAAGATTTTGCACTTTCTATGAAAGCGTACCTCTCGTTCTCATCCGTTGTTTTTATTATCTCATACAGGATTTTTTTCCATTGGCCGGAATTCCCAGCAGTTAGGTTTAACGTAATGCCACAGTCTGCTGCAATCTCAAACCACTCTTTGACAAAAAGGCACTTGTATTGCAAAGCGTATAGCAGAACTTGCTTCGGTAGTCTGGAGTTATTCATGCCCATAACCCTTATCAAATAGTCTGCATTCAATCTTAGGGTTGAGATAAATAGCGTTGGTAGACCCGTTTCCAAATAGTACATATATTTTGGGGTATTTATGGGTAGACGAAAGGTTTTTCTTAAATAGACTCGAAGCAAACTTTCCACTTCGTCGTATTTCTTTATGTCCCAGAACTGTGCCCCATAAAACAGGATAGCCTGTGCCGTAGCATTGAAAACACTATACTTGGCTTTTACCGATATATACTTATTGTTGAAAATACGATTCCAATTGGCGCAAATTGCAGGTTTTGCTTTGTCGCGTTTGCTATTAAGATGCTTATCCATTTGCATATTAAACGTTAAAGCCATTCCCAGATACATATATTCTTTAACAATGTCAAGGGCCCTCCCATTATATTTCCAAGTTTCATTTTTCGCCAACTTTCCTGAGCCATTTTTAAAAACCATAATTTTTGATTTGGACGTGTTGACCTCAATACTCCACAACTTGCAGAATTCCGAGAGTTTGTTAATCATTAACTGCAAGGAATGTGGCGAATTTGCAAGAATAAATATAACAATTCAACGAAAATGTAAATAAATTAATAATATTCATTTAAAAATAAAAAAATGAATGCAATAAAACTCAGAAGTTGTTCATTAAATATTACATACATTGAAATGTTAATGGAACAACCAAATTTTTTTTTACGTTATTAGTTCAATTGTATATTGTGGGCGATACGACGCATAAAACCTGATTTGGACATATTTTTCATAATTTTCCGTTAATTTTTTCCTTTACAGGAACTTTTCTTATTTCTTTCCCAGAAAATGGAACAAGCAATATTAGATTTTGAAAGATGAATTTGTTGAAATACAAAACTGGGATGCTGAGAAACGGGCAAAGCGGGATTAAACGGGATTTTAAGACGCGGTATTTTAGAAAACGGGATTTTAGAAGACGGTATTTTAAAACTTTTTTTCGGGATTTTTAAAAAACGGGATTTTAAAAAGCGGGATTCCGATACGCTGTTGGCCCCGGGCTGGGATTGAGCCCGGAAAGCATTGCACAGTAGTCAATCGCACACCACGGTACATCTTGTCTGGCGCAATGTTTATTGTTTAAGGCTAATTGGAAGCTACTTCTGTAGGAAACGCTGGTGGTAACGCTGCAGCTTCAGACATCCAGAATATTTCTTTACTTTCGTTTGAAACAGATTTTGGATTTAGTAGGACCATGTCATCGGATGCAGCACTTAAAAGAGGCAATTATTATGCCATGGAAAACTCTAGAATAATCGTATACAGTCGAACTTCGATAAGTCGAACTTCAATAACTCGAATATTTGATAACTCGAATGAAATTGGTTGGCAATGGCGCCAAGACTGGAATTTACATGTAATTTTTATTTGATAACTCGAACTTCTATAACTCGAATGTTTTTACATGTTCGTTTTACAAATAATGCATCGCTTTCGGGGCACTGTGTTTGTATGGCCTATGACCTAGTGTCCTAGTATACATAAGTGTAGAAAATCGTGATTTCGTTATGTGTGAGTAAGAATATTGTCAAATTTCTTGTTACTAGGGGTTAGAACACACACTACAAGGTTGGTTATTGGTCGATACGAGCTCAAAGCTTATTTTTTTTTTTTTTTTTAAGATTCAGATGTGAATGTGAATCCGAATCTGTAAAGCTCGACAACAACGATGACAGCGACAGTGATGAATGGAGAAAGATTTGGAGGACGATTTGATTCAACCACCACGAGTTGATTGCAAATTCTTTAACTATTTTGCGTTTATATTTAAAGACAAATGAAAAAACAACCGATTCTGTGTACCTATAATTTGTAAACCCAAATAAAAAATCCACACTTCAGTCATATAGAGCAGACTATTTTAAATAATAACTATGTTCCTGTACGTTTTTTGTGTTATAAATTTTCGCAAATAAATACATGTTTATATCAATTTTGTATTTTACTTGATAACTCGAATTTTTTTTGTGGCAAGTGATGGTTCGAGTTATCGAAGTTCGACGGTATATTAATTCTGTAGTATGTATAGGTACCATTTGCCACTCTCACACTTAACCAATCTGAATGAATTAGGCGTCAAAAGAAAGATAATTTCCTGGAGCAGTGATGAATTACACTTTTACTTTATAAAATTAAGCAAATTAAAAAACTGATCAAAACAAATATTCTACCCAAAATGAACTCCCAAAAGAGTACACTTTCCGTGTGATTTCCAAGGGATTTTCATGAGTTGACTGATGGAAATCATATGGGAAGTTTGGATGGATACGATCCTAAACAAATTATGTGATATTGTTTGCTATTTGGAGCCGATTTAAACTACGAATGATTAAAGTCGTAGTCCCTTTGATAAAATTAGAGTGCCCAATCCTGTCCCATTATTATTTTTATTATCATTATTATTATTATCTGATAGACCCAGCTTCCTGAGATGGCCCTTAAATTAACAATGCCCAGAAAGAAACGCAGTCAGGATGCGGAGCTTGTTCTTGTCCAGGCTAATGTAAGTTTTGAATATCTTCAGGTTTAATTACCCAGCAGTTTCTTCGCCTGTCTTAGACCCTGGATGTTTGTACAGGACTTGGTCCTGTTTGTCTTATGTGCCATACTAAAGGGTAATCCAATTTAAGCTTTCTCGGTTGGCAACTCTGTAAATCAAGCACCTGTCAATAAGAACATGTTTTCAAAGTGTCAAATGTTACTTTACTTCAAAGGCTCTGATGTGGATATAACATTAGCTGATAGACAGAGCTTATTCACTTTCAACACCACATCACCACTTATTTAGCCGAGGATCGATGGCGCAATGCTAGCGATTGTGGCATTACCCGCAACCTGTGGCCCGTAGTCGATGAGAAAAGAACAATATCCTTACTTTTTATGAGGAGAAGCCAAATCCGTGTACTCGTGGGTAGTATAACCGGACATTCTATAATAGGAAACATGGCCAGGAGATACGGCATCCTTACAAATGACTTCTGAAGAAGCTGCATGGATGAGGACGGAATAAAATGTGTAACACATCTTTTAAGCCACTGCACGGCTCTTCACGAATGGCGCCTATCTCTTATGGGAGCACGATTCTTTGACTGCCTGAAAGACCTGGCTAAGATACCGCATACAGACATAAAGGGATTAGAAGATATAATTGGTTTTGTTAAATGCATGTTTCTACATGCACAACTAGGGTATTCACAATGGACCTTTACGGCCTCTGAGTGTTTATTGCAAACGACCCTCCTAACCTAACCTAACCTAGTTTACATCAACAGATTTACGAAATGGATGGTTGAGCCACCTTCCAACGGGTTAAAATTGTTTAATTGTTCCCTTTTCTGTGCGAACTGTGTATCGAAGTCGAAGGGGGAGCAATTCGCGTCGTCGTGAAATTGGAAAAGACTGGACCCATTGCAGATAGGATTAGGCCTGTGCATCATCGTCATCGATTTTTCAAAGAAATCCTTCTTCTCTGAGATAAATGTCACAGAACATTTTAGAGCGAATCTATTATGGATATCCATTTTGGGACTAACTCATGGAAAATTACAGGACTTGCACAACTTTGACATTTAAATACGAAAGCGATTCGTTGATTCTGATAATTAAATAATCCAAGTGAAGTAGATGAGGTGTCCAAACAAGCATAGATCCATATCAACAAATCATCGACTTACAAGTCCATTTACTCGGAATACCCTGTGAAATAGTGTAATAACCGCAAGGTAATCCATGAAGAAAATTAAATTATCCACATCGACCAGACTGGGGCGGCGCGGCGCGCGGTGCTTCGTGTTGAATTATATTAAATCAATTTCATTACATACCCGAGCATCTGTGTGTTTCCAACCCCTCTGTTGACCATATTACCAACACATGTTTGTTCGATATCTCGTGTAACCCGCGAATTATATTGCATTTCCCCCGGCGCACATCAGATACCGAATAGAACAGGCAGACGACGATGACCTTGTTGCATAACATTTTCGGTAGAGCATGTTATGCAGGTCATTTGTGAACTATGGATGTGAAGGCTCGGCCTCTCATGATTCTCTTTAATTTTGCTAAACAATTTTTTTGGGGTTGAGGACGGACAGTTTTGGGTCACCGAGTCCTATTTTATATTTTCTTAAGGTTATACAATTGGACAGTAGATAAAGAGATACTCTTTGGATTTAATGTGCTGAAGAGTTGAGAGTTCCACTGATTTATGAAGAAAGACTTTATTGTTAAGGGTTTCAAACAAAGATGCCAGATGCCTTTTTGCTTTGTTCCTGTTTCACATCGGACTGTAACACCATCTAAGAAAATCTGTTATGGTATGTTATGATGGTAAGGTGAAAAGTTCGCGGCCTGATAATGAAAGACTGCGATTTTTAGTTAAAAATGATTTTATTTTTCTCGATAATCTCCCTTGACTTCAACATAGCGCACATAGGTCGTTTTCTAGGAATTAGGCGGCCAAA
The DNA here is from genome assembly GCA_949775065.1 of Brachyopa scutellaris. Lineage (NCBI taxonomy): Eukaryota > Metazoa > Arthropoda > Insecta > Diptera > Syrphidae > Brachyopa > Brachyopa scutellaris. Next base: position 80,290,879 of record OX459112.1, on the reverse strand, counting down.
ATTATTTTATGTTTTATTTCAGTAAAAGACAGCACTACAATAAATAATCGGGTATTTTAGACCCCAAATAATCTGTTTTTTTACTTTTCTTTTAAAATGTGAAAATTTATGTTTCAGGTATTTTTTGTCTTCATCTGAGTCCAATTTTTCGTTTAGTGATGGCAAACTTTGCTCATTCATCTTACCAAATAGATGTTTACGAGTTACTACTTTCGATTCCGAGCAGCCTGATGAACCTTCCACAAAACAAATTCAATTTGACACAAAAGAAAAAAAAGGGTAATTTATCACTTTCTGACTAAAAATGTGTTTATTTGGCAAAGTTGTGCAAAGTAGTGGCTGATAATTTCTGGTTATCAAGTCAAGGAGTTATATTATAGAACAGAATAAGAAATTTTACTCGGGCGGCCCCGGAAGTATAACATATTTGCTATTGAAAACAGAAAATGGTGAGAAATTACCTATTAAAAAGGGTAGTCTTTAAAACGCTATTACTGTACTAAATTTTAACATTTCTAATTGAAATTTATATCATATTATAAGAAACTTATCTGGTTTATCCATATTCATCACTTTAACTTATGCACTGCACTGTATAACATGAAATATTCACTTTCTTTCGCTATGAGCGTCGGCCGGCGCTGCCGATAAAAAAACATGTACAGCTTGCGAGACAATTAAGTTCCGGCCTGTGAAGTGCCCGCGCCGCAGAGGGAGCCATGGAGGGGCGGATATTATCTGTTGGGGTATCTCCTTATCAAACAATACATTTGTATTCTGCTGCTTCGACTGCTGTTTTGCTTCTGACGGGTAGTGGTGGACCATGTCTCATCCATGGTGACAAATCCTCGCATATAATCGGTCGGATCCCTATTGAATCGGTCCAAAGATTGCTGCGAAAATTGTTTGCGCATTTGCTTTTGATCGGTATTCAGCACTTGGGCACCCATCCTGCGCAGAGCTTTTTTTATCCCTAATGTCTTGTGTAAGTGTAAGATGTTTCGCACCCTTTCCTCCGTATCCTCACAGCCTCACCTATCTCACTCACCTTCACTTGCATATCGGGATTGCAATATCATACACTCTTTCGATAATTTCGGATGTGGTGGTGGTTTTTGGCCGTCTTTCACGTGGGCCATCTTCGAGGGACATGGACATGGAAGGAGCAGAGTCCCCGTAAACTTTTGACAACTTTGGATGAATTTCCTTAGCTTAGAGGTTAATTCATCCAAAACGAAGAATTTTATGACCGCATGATATTCAAGTTTATCCATTTCAAGGCACTGACAGCTGACGAACGGCGCAACTTTTTGACATGCTGGGCTAAATGACTGTTTCCTTTTTTTTTTGACTGAATTTAGGTTTTTTGAATTTTCTGTTACTCCCTTTGTGCTAAACGGACTAGTTGTGAGAATTTGGGACTTACTTCTTTTCATTACTTACTTACTTAACCGGCTCCCGACCCGTGAAGAGTCTCTGCCTGAGACACGGCAGCCTTCCACTCTCTTCGATGATGGGTACGCTGCTTCCAGTTGTCTAGACCAAGCGCACTGGCATCCGCGGTAGCTTAGTCCTTAAACCGGGGCTGTGATTCGTAGATCCTCTTTGCTGGAGCATTGTTGTCCATTCGCTCGATGTGGCCGAGCCAGTGCAGTCGGCGTGCTATGGCTTTTAGGACTACATCCACATCTTGATACAGCGCATAGAGTTCGCGGTTGTATCATATCCTCCATTCGCCCTCCTCGCATATGGGACCGAATATCCGACGAAGAATTTTTCTCTCGAAAGTATTCAAAATCTGCTCTGCTTTCCTGCTTATCGTCCAACTCCATACAGCAGAACTGGCAGGATCAATGTTTTGTAGAGCATGCATTTCGTCTTCCGAGGAGTTTTGAACCCATTTGTTTTGCCAAACCGAAGTAGCAGCGCCAGCGGTTTCCTAGGTAAGGTGTCATTCGTGGAGTTGATGTTTACTCCGAGGTAGATAAACTCCTTAACCACTTCGAAGTTACTGTTGCCAACAGTGACGTTTTGTCCTAGGCGTTGGACAGATGTTTCTTTGTTTGTTGACAGCATGTACTTGGTTTTGTCCTCATTCACTTCAAGACCAACTCGTTTCGCCTGTTCTTTAATTGCCGTAAAGGCCTCTTACACGGCGCGCTGGGAGCGACCGATGATATCGATGTCGTCCGCGTATCCCAGTAGCTTGACAGATTTGTGAAAGATAGTGCCCTCTATGTTAACACCTGCCCTGCGCACTATCTGTTTCAGCACAAGATTGAAGAAGTCACATGACAGCGCTTCTTTTCAATGGACAGTGAATTTCTGTTAAAGGTAGAATACGAATAAACGCCTTGTTCTATGGCTGCGCATCCCCAGTCAGCTGCCGTGCTTTACTAAAGCTTGGTTCGAAGTTGAGATGAATACATGTAGATATTCCTGGATTTCAAAAGCCGCAACGGACAAAAGTAAATGGCAAAGTGACATCCAGTTGGTCAATTGTGATTGGTACACCGAACTCCACAGAAAGATAGACACAAAATGGCAACTGACAAATATTTCATTACGGGAAAGTGTTGCAATGAATTGAAAACAATGACGATGGATTTATAGTATCCCTGAAATTTTCTTACACAAGGTTAAGACTGTAAGAAACTCAATAACCATTCGTTCTCTCTATAAAGGATTACATGACATTTACATTTGCCTGTCAGTCTTATCTGTGACTGCCTCTGCCTGATTTGGCCCTACAATTCATCAATCTACTCCCAAAACCATTACACAGATACTCAAAGTATCTTACCATGAATATATGTGTGTAGAGACATCCTCCAACTGAGTTTATGTTCTAAAGACAAAATCCTACAAAATCCATTCATGATGTGAGGCAAGGATACGACTCCTGAACCACCACCCATCGACGAAATGCAGACAAACGTTACTCGCATTCAAAAGGGATATCCATTTGAATACGCTTATCCTTATGTATGGCGGGTAGTTTGGCATCACTTTGCTTGACTTAAAGTAGTGATATGTCGTGCCATTTGATGTTTTAATAAAACTTTACAAGACAATCAATATCTATAGATAAGTGTATGTGTGAATCTCAAACTTCAACTTTGGTGTACCTATTGCATCACAGACATTTATCGTCGGTAACGGCTACGACTACGACTATGACGATGACAACGACACCGACCGACGACGTGCGTCGCCCAGAATTGAATTTATTATCCAACCTCATGCATAAAACCTGAATTGAAATTGAAAGTTTGGCTGCTTTATTTGGATGTGGTGATGAAGGTGCTGTGCTTTACCATGGGGGATGAGACTTGACGGCGATAGATACTTGTATCTACTCGTATGTAAACTCTCCAGGGCCAGGTGCAAACACAACTTGATCTGTCTGTTTATCTGCTAACTATTGATTGCGTTTATTGTATACCTCAATCGGATACACAATGCGTGTGTCTTTAGGTCCCCTGAAGCTTGAATGAATAAAAATGAGTTGCGTGCTTAATTTTCGCCGAAGATTGCGACTTGATTTATTTTTCTATTACCGTATCGGGCTGATGTACGAGTATCTATGCGCGTTAGACATTTATCCATAGGCTGACGGCTAATATGGCAAACACTTGGCGCTCGATGAATGCAAAATCAGTTCATGATTTATTCAGAGGCATACGATTGCCTCCCGATTGGGGAAGGATGTAGACTGAGTTGTTGAGATGAAAAGAATGGTTTATTGTTAGTTACTGTAGACTTTCTGATGGCAACGGAATGCCATTGCCATTCGAATGGGAATCTCAGGCGAGGACTGATTATTTTTATTATGACTTGGGAAGGTAACAATCGAAAAGAAAGACTTAATTTATCTGGATAAGTTTATTAACTTACATATAGAAATCTTTTTTCAATATTAACAATAGAATATTCAGAGAAACCTGGAGACCAACTGTCATTATCTGGTTGAACACGCCGCGCTAGGCGATAAGCCTATTCTTACGTATTGAAGACATACTGCTGGGGTTCATATACCCCAATCTTAAATTTTTACAAAGTCTCAAGGATTGGGCTGCATTGGTGCAACAGGAGCAATACGTTGCAGTGCAGAACGGTACTGAGTCTGATGCAATATGAATTCTCAAATAAAATGGTGGATTTAACTTCCAATCGTCTTCATTTCCTCTTCTCCTTACCTGTTCTTTAGCCACCAGAATGGGCCCATCGCAATCCCCTTAAAATCCATCACAGGATAGCACCTACACCGCCACAATTCACCCAAAATATTTTACTATACTACCCTGAAATTGTTGATTTGGCCTACCTCCTTCATGTTACTGAAGAATTAGTAGCCTAAAATGTTCGTACGACTACGTGACATTCGCATAGGACATGTTCGATATCTTCTGCTACACCTATGTATGTCATTGCGGTATCCGCAAGTATCCGTGTCCGTGAGTCCGACTATTTTGGCGTGTTTGCCTAGGAGACAATGCCCGGATGATATTTCTACTTTTACGGTCCAGTGCAGCCAAAGTGCCTATGTCCTACTGTGTTAGACCATCAATGGTCAGCCCTTTCATAAAACTTTCTGTTATCATTAATTTAATTCAACCTAGGGGTGGGGCAACTACTACCGCCTCGGGTAGTGGCAGCTCTCCTCCTTTTCTAGCTAACTCATCGGCAAGTTCGTTGCCTTCTATCCAGAGTGGTCAGGTACCCAATATAGTCCTATTTTCTAAAAACCATGCCATTTTCCGGGATAAAAATATAAACGGTGTTGAGGAGAAACTAAAGCAATCACTATTTCAATGTCTCATCAAAATCCGTCCAGTGGGTCCCGCGTGATGCGCGTTCAAACAGTTTTTAATCTACAGTACTAGGAGAATCATATACAGACAACGCACGAATACCAAGTAGTTTGGTTACGCGTGACGGATAACGGTGAAAATTTTGCCCATACCGAGAGCTAAGATGTTTACATATCAAAAAAGTGAGCAAACTCTATAAAAAAATAATTATTTTTTGACTTCAGGAATTGATTCGGTAGCAGTGGCTAATAGTAACTCGAGCCTATAGAAACCCATTGTGATAACAATTATCTTGGCGATGTGTATCCCCGCTACTCACGAAAACCCTTTGGAGCGTTGTATAAAGCGAAATAGGCTTCCAACGTCTTCTTGTGTTAGGTCACTGAGATCGTTGAAGAAGTGTTCTCTTAGGTGTAGCTTTCTACTACGAGAAAAAAGAGCTGGGCTTGACAACTGGGGATGTGTTGGGCTATTTTGCTCTTTTTCGTCTCTGCAACTTCTACAAAAGTCATTTGAGAGCCTAGTTGCATGCTTGCCCATAAGGCAGTGTCATGCAATGACACCAATGAGTGTGCATATGTGGTCTTTTACGGGACAGAAGGTAGTTAGAGCGATTTAGATCGAGTCTAGGCCAGATCTGTCTGGTGGCAAGGCAGTAGATCCACCCTCCTTTTTAACATTAGTTTTACTAACTGTGTTAAGTCTGAGTGATAGCTTGAGGCATACCTAACTATATTCATCTTTTCTGGAAGAGTTTAGTTCCTAGTTAATCGAATTCCTCAGGCTTTACAATTTGCTAGAATGTCTCTGTGTCCCGTCGCCCAGTAAATGTGAATGTTAAATTGCTCAGCCGCCATCTCAATAACAGATGATAGATAGTTTAAGGTGATATTAGAAGTGGATAAGACTGATTCCAGGGATTTAAAGGCCGTTAGAAGATATTACATTCCTGCTTCTGAAATCGCTTGAACACGCTGGAGTGATCAGGAAGGCAGAAGGGGAGTTTAAGGAACACGTACTAACATTTTCACTAGTCCCCAGACTCAAAGGGGAGAATCCGCTCCAAAGAAGGCACATGCAATTCCGTCTTCTGGCAAGATCATGCACGTTATTATCTTTAAAAAAGAAAAACAATCAATTATGCGAATTTATTGTAGCGTTTATGATGAAATCGAGGATAATCAGCGGCATTCGCCGAAAAAGGAAGTGTACACCAGCTCACACATTCGTTATCACAATGGCCGAAATCAATGAATTCGAATCGCTTCCTCAGGAAGCGAATATGGTCGCCAGATATAACTCCTCAGATTATTTTGTATTTCCAAACTCGAAAAAATATTTAGTTCGGTGTTAGAAGATTCGCCAACAATGAAGAGCTGATGTCCGCGGTTCATTAATATTTTAAAGCCCGATGGTTCTTACTATAAATAGGGTATCGAAGCTATTTTGAATATCGCTGGGAAAAGTGTGTTGAACTGAACGGAGACTATGTTGAGAAATACCCCCCTGTTCCGCATTTCGAGTGAAAGTGGATTGAAACCGAAATTGAAATTCACTCGGAATGGAATTCAGTGTTCTGCATTCCGAGTGATTTCGAATTTTTGGAATCCACTTCGAATTCATTTGTTTGAAATGTCAAACACAGCTGTCAAATCATTTCAAAATCATTGGAGATTTTCAGTTCTTTGTTTTTGTTTTGTGCAAGTAATTAAATTAAACATTTAAAAAATAATATATTTTATTAAAAATATGGAGAAAATGGAAAACAAAATTTTTAAATGATTTGTGAAAACCACGAATAAAACCGAATGGAGAGAGTTCGCAGGAAGATTTTGCGAGATAAATCTAACATTCTAGATCTTCCCGAAGCATTGTAAGCAGAAGTCAGACAACCGAAGAGAAATAATTTATTTAATGATTTTTGCATTTTTAAAAAGAGTTTTAGGGTGAGTAAGAAAATATTTGTTGATATCCTGCGAGAAGTGGAGTCAGTGAAATCTTGATCTCGGAAAATCTTAATTTTCTTTCATGTAATTCAAGAGAATACTCTATTCCCTCTAATTTGTGTGTTGTACTATATTAAACAAAGGAATTATTTTAATACGCTAATGGAAAGTCTTATTATTCTACTCATATGTTTCAAAATGATTCTGATCAACAAATTAATTAATGAATTCACTTTACAACGGCATGTGAATTCAATTCACGTCAAGAATCTCAAGTGAATTCAATTCACTAAAATCATAGGATTTTCGGAATGCAGAACACGAATTTACAGCTGTCATCTTGAGTGGAATGCAGAACACAAAAATATTCACTTTCGAACATACAATCCACAATTCATAGTTTCGTTCGGAATGCAGAACACCCAATTCCACTTTTGGTGGTTGAATTCACTAAAATTGGAATGCAGAACAGGGGGGATAAAGATATATTTTCCGAAATTTCTTGCGGTTTCTTTGTAGGGTCGTACCAACATTTTTATTAGAATAAAATTCGACGTTTGAATTCAGGAATACCAATATTGTGAGACAAGAATACCATTTCATTACTGTCATATTAAATTTACACTCACTCGTGTACAAGAATATGCCTCAAGACCGATACGATAGTACATATAGTGCCGCACAAAAGTATTCGGAATTTGCCATTGCCCACCTATTTATCCATACATCACAAAAAAATTGCCAGAAAATTTAACTTTTTCATTGTTATTATGGATTGTTAATTCATTCTACGATATAATCACAAAAAAACACAAGTTAACTCTAATCAGTACAATATTAACAAGACTTAAAAAAAGAAAACATTCATATTTGAGTCCACAAAAGTATTCGAAAAATAAAGTTTATTCTACACGAAGTAGACCAGGAATAATTTATTAGTATCTTGTTGGATACCCTCGCTGTTTTATTGCTTCCTTAAGCCTATTTGATAAAGATAGCACATATTTTTCGGTTCTCTCCAGTGATCTTCAGTCCCATTATAGGAATGGTGCAATAAGGCAAATTTTAGTCCTAAGCTCTGTTTTTTTTTAATTTGCCTCTCCAAATCTGCCCAAAGATAATCTATTGGATTGAGATCCGGCAATTGAGGAGAAGTTTAAGCGGTTTTAGTACGTTGTATAATAGCCATAACCAAATGTTAAGAGCAGTGTACTTCGGATCATCTTGTCGAAATACGTAACGATCAGGAAACTGAAGCTTTTCCAAACTGTTTCTTAAATTCTCTTTCAATGTATCCATGTACAAATACTGGTCCATTATATTCGTACTATCTATAAAGTGCATAGAACCAACTCCAGATACTGCTATGCACCCTCAGAGGGTCACCGAATAACCACCATGCTTAAATGTGCCCGATAGATTTCAAGGATCGAGTTCTTTATTGGATTTTCTCGACAATCGAACTCTTTCCCCGGCATTCATTATATTCAATTTAGTTTCGCCCGAAATTAAAACTATGTTACAAAAACTTTCAGAATTATGTATATACTCATTTTTTGAGAATTCTTGAGGTTTTTTGCGATTTTCTATCGAAATAAATAAAAAAAAAAAAAAAATAAATAAATAAATGGTTTTTTCCTATCTACTCCGTTTTTGCATCCACTCATTACGCAGAGTTTTACGCATGATTCGGCACTGACATTAGATCAACTTACTTCAGCTAATCATGTTACTATAGAAGGCGCACTTATTTTCGGATTTTGCTTTACTTTACGTATTTTTTGACGCTTTTAGACCGTGAAGAGTTTTTGTGGTCTACCTTTCCTTGGAATATTTTACACGTCACCTCTATCAGCAAACCTATTTATTATTGATTGCACAGTGGAAACACTTCTATTAACTGTATTTGAGATATGTTTTTGGTGTCTACCCACTTTCCCGAACGTTTCATATTATTTTTCTTTCCTTAACAGTAGTTTTCTTAGCATTTCCCCCATTGTACTTGTTTACTTAACGTAAAAATCCAAAACACCGAAACTGATCCTAATTTTGGAAGCAACTAGTCATACAAGTAAGAAGAATACGAATGTACCAAATTTTAACAATATTAGAAACATTTTTCAGTTCTTTCGACAAAAGAGAAAGAAAATTCCGAATACTTTTGTGAGGAGAAAATAGATTCAACTTTGTTCTTTGCCCTGTAACTTTACTCGTTGAAATTATTTTCCTCAAATTTTTTTCGGAAAATTTAGATGATTGATACGCAATAACGAATTGAATACAAAAAGTGGAATTGGGAATGCCATAATTGAGATATTTGATGGGATAAACGAATGAAAAGAAATTACGAATACTTTTGTTAGGCACTGTATGTAGACTATGGGCTGCTAAGTGGCTTCCTGACTTTTCCTCGCCTCAAGATTTAAAAAGACATAGAAAACCTGCAGCTTTCTGATTCATCACATTTTAATATTTTGTAACTTTTTCCGGAGTGCTTTATCAGCTTTTGTATATGTCGTAAATGGCTTTCTTAACAAAAAAAAAAAAGGGTTTTTTGATAGTCAAACTCTTCAACTGTTCTAAAAAACCATCTATGTGAGGTTAGGTTCCACATGCAGGCTAGTAACAAAATCTTCGATCTTTCAGCTACGCCGGCCGTTCACCGTCTTAAAGAGTGTTCAGCAAATAAACTGAAGTAGCGGTGAGAAAAAACGAATGAAAAATACCACGTGCCAAAAAAGAATAACAAACAAATCGATTCAATTAATCTTCGAGCGGTTCAACTGCAATTCAAATCACAACAGGTAGAAAAGGTTTCGCATCTGACCAACATATCATTACGACCTCAATCAGAGGAACGAAAATTATTTAATTTACGTTGTTATCCGTATCCAGCTGTTACCGAAGGAACTACCAGACCCAGAACACCACCAATTTTATTTCACGTTCATTGTCTTGTGGATACACAATGGTCGTAACCTTTTCTTTGCTCTGCAGACACACGTGTGCTGTGAGGGCCCACCAACAACTTTGCAGATGGCAGCCCGACGATTACATAAAAAATGTTCAAAACAACAAAAGACGAGCCTCTCACATGAACGACAACAGCGACAGGGCAACGGAAGAATTAATGTACGCAAACCTCTTTTCCAGAACACAATGGCGAATCAAGGATACAGAACAGTCGCTCCTTTTCGTGTTCTACTTAGGGGCAGATGTTTTGATTCCGAGTTGATGGTGTTTACGTCATTTTTTTAAGGAGAGGAACTGAGATGCTACAATATGACGTAAGAAGAAGATTGATCCAGGGAGGGATTGCGATATAAAGGCGCCTGAGTTCAGGGACGGAGTTAGTGAGTGACGATTTCGGGTTTAAAATTTAAGAAGATTACATAAGGATAGTTGGAATCGCAGAATATTTAGGGAGCTGCCTTGCAGACATGTGTCAATTTATAGATCAGATCTTTCTTTCTTCCTTTTTTTTAGGTGGCGCTACAGTTCAGGGTGACCAGGGCCTGCTTTTTGCAACCATTTATGTGTGCGTGTTATATTTTTGCACAAATGAAAGGGGCCTACAGTATTTTGCCGACTCTGAACGGCGAGTTGAGAAGCTCATCTGAACAAATGATACTCTTTGAATGCTTGTCAGACATTCGAAAGAGGTAGCACCGTGAAAAAACTTTTGGGCTTTTGCCGGGATTGAACCGCAAGCGTGAGCGTGCGTTTTTTTTTACATGTGCTTGTGCATGTACACAATTCAAGAAACTTATTCACTCTTGTTGAGTGTGTACACGTATAAAAAATTCACTCTTTCGGAATTGGAGGGGCCCCTTGGACAGTATGTGTGCGAGTAGTAGTCCAAAGCACTAACCATTACGCCACGGTGCTCACAACGAATCAGATATTGGTTAATGAAACCAGTTGCAAAGGTTGGGCAGTGACAAAGGAAGTGGGGTGAGTCCTTATGGACTCTGCACAAACTATTTTAGTTTAGTCTTAGTTTCATGGTATAATACCGCTGCATGTCGTGCCCGGTAATTACATCTACTAAGACTGATAAAGAGCCCCTATCCTTGAAAAGGATATCGGAAGTACTGATTTGTCATAGGAATTTCCATCTATTATTGGCTCCTAAGAGCGTTCTGTTTGCTATCTTAAATTTAAGAAGGATCAGATTGATCCGAGTGTAACGATGAGCTTTTCCTGGTAAGTTCGTCAGACTTCTCATTACCCGGAAACACCTTCTGGGCCACCAGCAGAGATTTGTGCATCAAGAACTTCGAGCTTTTTGCGATAGCGACGTACAAACTTCGATTATCGCAGGAATTGCTTTACCTGCAGCCTGGCAGTGAAAAAGGTGATATCATTTGGCGGTATCGCCTTCATTGCAGTTTACACGAGGGCGGCTATTGTTATTGCTAGAACTGTGAGAAGTCTAAGTCGGGTGTTGTGAAGTCGTACCCATGCATTTCTGTAGAATCTGCGCGTGTCCTTACATTGAACATTTTTTAGAGCTCAATCATGTGACATATGACATTTGTCCTACAATCAAACGGTGTTGTTTGTCAAGTATTTTTTCAAGACTCTTGGCAGCTTGCATCCATGTTCCACTCTCTCATTTGACTTCCGTTCCATAATCCGTCACCAGTTGCGGATAGACGTTGCATATAAATACAGTAGAATCCGCTTAAGACGCTCACGTTTAAGACGTTATCCCGCTTTTAACGCTCTTTTTCTCCGGTCCCTTTATTTTGATAAGAATCCGTATGAAAAAAATCCGGTTAATACGCTCTATTTCCCGCTTAATACCTACGCTCATACAGCTAAGCGATACACTTCGTAAGATTTTTATTTTCTTGTTTTTTAATTTTTTTTTTTTTTCAGAAAAACCATTCAGTCCATTGGGATATATGACGCCGCCGATGGCCACCGACGATCTTATAGGGATTTTTTTGTTTTTTGCAAACAAACCACAAAGCGTGTCGTTTTTGTGGTCGTTACTTTTGTCAGTTTTGTTTCATTTCTTGTGTGCACCTTACGTACATACAGGTGGTGTCAGTGTATTAAAAATTGATTGCGTTAGTACAAAGGATGAAAGGAAAACTAGCATAATACATGTATAACTTCAACTCTTTTTATAAAATAACCATATTTTTAACTGGATGTATTTTTTTAGTTTTTCCCGCTTAATACGCTATTTTCTGTCGGTCCTTTGAAGAGCGTCTTAAGCGGATTCTACTGTTTATAAAGATTTATAATATAAATTGTATAGTTATCGGAGCTGTAATCGGCAAGAAGCTCATCACATAGAGAGCACAATACAGTACCTAAGTATGTACTCCTATCGCAGAATATCCTTTTTTTTATTTTGCTCGTTTTGCTTACATACATATGTATGCATTTGAGAAATGGAACCATCTATGAAAGCCATTCATGCGGCATTATACGGTATTTTTCTTTCCTTAAGGATTCTTTTATCCGTTGTCTCTCAGTCATTGGTATTTTTCTTAGTAGACAAATGTGAGCACAGAAAAAGAGATAAAAAATGCATCGTGACAGAAAGATTTAGAACCTTAATTTGCTGAAATCATGTTTGACATGAATGGGAGAAATAAATTTGCTTACTCGTATCTCTGTGGTCTGTGCTGCTACTTCTAAGGAAGAGGTTCGAATCGTGATGTGATTGCAAACGTAAGGCATTCCTCAACATGTTCCCTTTATTTCGGATGAATCGGAGTTACGAGTACGTACTGAGTTCCATGTTGACTTTTGTACTCATACTCGTATGCAATCAGTCAACTTGCGATGTCAAATAATGAAATCAAATTAATTAAATACGCGCGGTATCAATTTAATTGCATCTGATGGCTTCGTAGTACAGTTTAATTGTGCGGTTTTTATTTCAAAATAGTTTCCGATGTGGACTGTTTTTTTTTTTTTGACAATTTTTGATACTTAAATGTGTTGCAACTTCAACCAAATGGCAACTTCTTATCTTTTTAGACCAAGAGCCCGCAGTAATTTTTGGTTGTGAAGGGTAACCAAATGACATGCATGGAAAATTTGTGCATTTTGCTTTAATCTATTATTTGTTTTTGGTTATTTAATTAATGATTCAACAGAGAAGTAAGTAATGTGTTTAGCCACTGTTTTCTGATATCACTTCAAATATGCGGTCTGGAAGTGAGTCATCCAAGATTTTATGTAATTAAGCGATATTTCGGCCCAAGCTGACTTAATACACCGGAGAAGTGGTTCTTTATTGTTGCACTGGTTCCCCCTTTCATATTCTTTGCGAGTTAGCCATCCCCAAACCTTTTAAGTCAGGTGAATATGGCGGACAATTCATCATTTCGACTTCCTGGCTTACAATAAACGACTTTACTACGCGCGCAATATGGATTGGTGCATTATCTTGTTACTAAATCCAAGGCCAAAGTCCAAACAACTCGATCAACTTAGGGAAAGCTGACTCCATTATTCCATTGTAAGTAATTCCCGTCATTTTAATGCTCTGAACATTTAGCTCGAGTGCTCCATACCATAAGTGCTAAGAGAGGGATGATGAAAAGAAGTTTATGATGACGCGTAAGAAACCGTTGTTCTTTGCGTAAATCGTGAAAATAGAAGTTATAGCCATCCGGTCCATTTAAATTAAACTTCTTTTCATCGGTGAAGACGCGTTATCATAGCCGAGAGGGGCGGAGTAGCGATCAACTATTCATGTTACCTTATAGTTTTTTTTTTGTTTTTTATCTTTTACCACAATTTATGAATTAATGGAACAATGACACACCCGTAGACTAATTGAAAAACAAACGTTTACAATGCAATACCGTGTTGGAAACACGTGCAAGACACACCACCGTGCCCATAAGATATACAATTGCACACCTGAATGCCATGCAAGTTTTTGTAATGCACTCAGGAATGTAATGCATGTAGTTTTGGAACTTAATAGAAATAATTCTAAAAATGATGAATAAGTCTTGTTAAATGTTTTTTTATTATTAGATAATATTTCAGTAGAAAGGTAAAACAATATCGAATGTTTATGTAAAATGTGCGGACAACTGGAATGTATATTTATTCCGAAAATAAAATCTATCTATCTATCTAATTGAATTAAGGGGACCTTCTGGTCTAGCGCCATTAAATTTGGCGAGTTATTAGAATTGTTTTTTTTTTAATGAAAAAAATGAGCAAGAGTATTTAAACTTTGTAGATATATTTTACTACATTTACAATATCCAAAAATATTGAAAAAAAAAAAAATAATAATTTTAATTAAGCAAACATTGGATTTACAGTAACCCTCTTTAAAAAAAATGTATCTTGGTGGTTTGTCGTGTTTTGGCTCTTCCACTGATCGAAAACAAAAAACACAAAAAACATTTTAATCAGTATGAATGTAGTTATCGCAGGAACTAGAATGAAAAAAAAAATGACAAAATGGCGCGTTGTTGAAATTTATGTTTCGAAAAAAATACCGTTTTTCATTACCTTTTGTATGTAAAAAGTAAGAAGTATTTAACGTTGAACATTTTTTTTAGTTCCGACGATAAGCACTGGTTTACTGAATAACATACTAAAATTTGAGACGAATCGTTCGAGTAATTTTTTTATTTTTGTCTCACACCGTGCAGAAAAATATAGTTTCGAGATAAATGAGTTTAAACTTTACTTGTTTCTTTTATCTGCTTCTGCGCTGACCTGTTAAATATGCTGTAGAAGTCAAAATACTGGAAATATTAATACGAAAAGTATACTCTTAACCCATTATTATAATTCAAACCAAAATGTATGACGGTGAAGACTAATAGAAAAAGACAATTATTGACACTTTCAAATGTAGGCGTGTTTTTTTTGTAATCTGTATAGGCTAAACATGTTTCAGGAGCATGTTTACCCATGTAAAATACAACAAAACCTTAGCCTGGATAATTATCCAGTTTTATTTTTACTTGGAGAGCTTTTTCGAAGTCTATATAGATTTGAAAAAAACGCGCCTATTGTGTATCTTGCGTAAGCTCTTTGGACCACACATATACGAGAATAAACTTTCGTGTTGACATAAGAACGCACACATAACATTGGCAACAAGAACACATTTTTATGCCAATTTATTAATGCGTTCGATATATCGAATAGCAAATTATGTTCATCGTTCGCTATTTAGAGATGTTAATGTAAATCTGAAAAGCGTTCGATATATCGAAAATTCGCTATATCGGGTATTCGTTATATTGGACGTCCACTGTATATTAAAATGGGTCAGATTAAAAAAAAAATAAAAATCAGGACGAAACCAAAAAGGATTGCAATCAGGTGTCCTAAAAATATGACGCTGGGCAGATATGATAGCTTTACAAAAAAAAAAAAAAAAAAATGGTTGTAGGTTGAATGTTAATTTTGATAGGTTTTTTTCAGTTTCGTTGCATTATAATTGTAAAATATTCGCTAAACTAACTATATAGCATACATTATATTCAATTTTAAAGTCTGAGGGTAAATTTTCTGTGACGTAATATAGCATTAGACACATGAAATACATACAAAGCCATTGAGATTTACAACTCTTCCATTTGGCTTTGCCATAGTCAGGTAAAAAGAATACTATTTAGCTGTAGCAATCAGAAGGTGATGCGGAGGACTCTGAACTAAATAGTTGAGTTTAATGGAGTAGTTCTTACTTTTTCCTTTATTGATTCATTTTGCAATTCACATCCCCCATCTTTAAGAAAAATCGTTGGTCCGACTGTTGACCAAATTGCCGATATGCTCGAGCTACTTCAACGTAATTCAAAAGTCGAAGATGCAAGTGTTGCAGTTTTACCTCCGCCTTTAGACTATGTTGCTAATTTGCTCTCTAGCTTCCATATATTCTAAGAAATGAGCTATACATGGAAACGACAACGGAAAATCTCTAGGCTAAGATCCTGTCCAATTATTATGAATTGCTAAAATGAAGAAAACGATCGTGGTTTCTTTGACCGCATTTTTGACGTTTCAAAGGAGATTTTCATAGTTCAATTAGTCTAGCGTTGCTATCTGTCCGGGTTTTCCTGGACATGTACTCTTTTTCTCTTATGCGGGGAACGTCCGGGATAGTTTTTCTAAATTGTCCGGGTTTTCCATTATTCATCAATTAAAATATTTGGCTCATATTTTAATACTCTATCTACTACGAAAATCAGTCAAATCCTGTTCCCGTACGAAGATTTTTCGTAGTTTCTCACAGAAGAGAGTAAACAATTTCCCTATACCGCGAATTTTAGCCCAAGAAATTTATTTTGTTATATTATGGATGAGATGTGGTTTTAACAAGGCGTTGGTATATGCCATATAGCCCGAGAAACAATTCAATTACTTACTGCATGAGTCATTTTTTGGTCGTGTTATTTCTTGTTTTGGTGATCAGAATTGGCAGCCCATATCATGCGATTAAACGCCGTTGGAATTTTCTCTCTGGATATTTTTGAAGTCTAAGGTTTTTGCTAACAACCTCCCGACCACCCACGAACAAAATATAAAGTGAGAACTACAAGTTATTTAATATTTAAGTACCGCCATAAATGTGTTTTCTTAAAACAAATAATGCATGCGTTTTAGTACTAGTTTTGTACTCTTTTTTGGATCCAATTTTGTCCGGAAAAGTCCGAGATTTTCATGCTCGTTAACTAGTTTCTTCAAAATATTTATGGCAACCCTAAATTAATCACAACTCCTTCAAATTTTGATCACATTGAACCTGCAAGCCACTGCTCGCAATACTCACAAAAATAAAATAAACGAATTGAATTAATTGCTTCAGCATCAGTTGGTAAGGCAGTACAACCCTTAGAAGTGTGAAGTTGATAAATATGTATGACTTGCCTCCAAATACAATACTGCAATAAGCGGGGAAAAATGGTACTGGTGCACTTCGCCCGAGCTTAGGATATGGCTAAGATGATGATGAATGTTTGGGTTATACACAAGTTTTTGGTACCAGACAAATAGAAATAATCATCGCTGCTGCAGTTAGAACGAAGAAGTTTTGTCTCTTATACTGAACTCTGATTTATATTTGTTCACTGTGTTTTTATTTAATTAAATTTTAACCTAATTATCAATTAATTAATTCTTTGCCTAGCATTTATTTCGTTTTTTTCGGTCAACAGGCATTTATAAATTCTTCAAATAAAATAAAAAAAGAATTAAAGTAACTGAAAATCATTTACATATGTATCAAATTTTAGACCTCATATCTGCCCAGCGTCCTATTTATAGGACACACAGTTTTGGAACTTCTGTTGCAATATTTTTTTTTTGTAATATTTTTTCTTAAATTGTCTATCGGTAAGTAACAAAATACTAAAAAATTAACAAAATTGGGACCAAAATATTACTCTGAGCGCTAATGGATTAAAAGCCTATACTTTTGAAATATCGAAAAAAAAGAAAATCGATTTTTTGAAAAATCTAGACCAGAAGGTCCCCTTAATTTAAATACACTAAGTACATCTGCCCTCACAAAACATAGCACCAGAACTTAAATAATTGAAGTAACCACATAAAACTTTCCTAAGACATAGAATACAACTCCTCGCATACAATTACATAAGTCCAAGACGTTTTCCTTGTCGCCAAGTCCTCGCCAGACGCCCTCAAACTATCGAAAACCGTTAAAATGCACTAAGTTCATCTGTCCTCACACACAAACATGGGACCAGAACTTGAATAATTGAAGTATGTACTATTTTTTATTTTATTTTTTGTGGCTAATTATAGCTTTCATACTACAATAGATCCCATTTCAGCGTTAAAGAGCGCATTTAACCAGATGGGTGTTAGTCCATAAAGCTTGGTTCATACATAAACCGGTTTTGCCGAATGTGCCCCAGTTTACCATACATACGAGTTTCTCAAAGCACAAGTAAAAAATACAAATGCACATATTTATGCAAGTGATCTAGAAAAGAAGTTACGGATATGATGGACCTTAGGTCCTTAAGCATAAATATCATCGATGGTTTTAAATCTCTCGATGCATTAGGTTCTTCTAGAGCTTATATTTCGCTCACTGGAGGCATTATAGAGGCATATCATTTATGAACACGGTGATGAAAATATTTTCGGGGATAATATTAGAACGTTTGACCGAGTGGATCCAAGAAAATAACCTACTCAGCGAATTTCAGGCTGGCCTTAGAAAAGAATACTCGACAGCTGATAACGTACTCGTATTAACAAGTATCGCTCGATCATACTTGGAAAATGGGAAAAAACTATACGCATTCTTCATTGATTTTAAGGCAGCCTTTGATTCGATCGATAGGAATTCGCTTTTCTACAAGCTAAGTAACCTTGGGCTGTCGTCAAAAATGATAAAGGTCATACAAAGTCTCTATGAAAAAAATGTTACTGCGGTGTGGAATAGGAGAAACGTATAACCCTGGTTCGAATCGAAGACAGGAGTAAAACAAGGTTGTCTTCTAAGTCCACTTCTCTACTCATTATTTCTGGATGATCCTTCAGCCTCGCTAACTGGGGGTATTATGTTCAATAGCGTCAGGATCCAGCTACTTATGTACGCTGACAACATTGTTTTGCTAGCAGAGACACCGAACATGATGCAAATAATGATTAACAAGTTACAACAGTATTGTACCGCATGGAACTTACAATTAAATACCAACAAGTCAAAAATAATGGTTTTCCGTAATGGGACGGGAAGAAAAGTGGACTTGGGGAAATGAAGACTTGGAGAAAGTGTCGGAGTACAAGTATCTTGGACTCATCATATTTGTTTGACCGAATCCTACAGTTTTTGGTATATGGCGGCGGCTAAGCAATGAACATAGCGTGCAGGTACTGGATGAGAATATTGCCTATTGGAAAAGTGCTACGCAGAGGCTGCTTTTCAAAATTCAGGCATCCATATTTGCAAAATTTAAAGTAGAGGCGCAACGAAACGAATCCAGGAGCTAATGACCGATATAGCATTGAGTCTATTTCACATATTTTTAAAGCCAGCGGGGAACTTTTCCAGCTCAACTACATGCCACACAGAACTGGACAAAATTATGAATGTACTATGTGTAACCTACGGTCGAGGAAAGACATAAGGTATTTTATTGGAACTTGCCCCATACTAGGCGCAATTCGAAGAACTCACTGGGGAAAAGTCATTCTAAAGGAAAATGAAGTGGAAGATATTTTAAATGGCCACAACTGGACTTTGATATTTAATTACATGAAGAATGCTTGGAAGTATCGACAGTAAATAATAAACGAAGCATTTTAATTTAGTTCAAATATATATTTACTATATAATATACAACAGAATATATAACATAACATTAACAATAAGAATGAATATAACAGTAACACAGAATTAAAACCTTTCTCACCTGGCTAACGGCAAAAAAGCCACTGCTAAGTAATATTGTACATTTTTTGTAAGCAGCATATTTAACTGAAATAAAAATAATCTAATCTAATCTAATCTATTTCGCTCACTGATAAATGGTCCTGAATTTGTAGTGACTCCAAATAATGAGCGTATTCCTTCTCAGAATCACCACCGTTTTTATTTAAAAGAAAAATGTGACTCCCACTCTTTTTTATTTATTTTGCCAGTTGGCTGGCCGCAACTTTTCCAGCTTAGAACATAAATTCCATAGAAAGTGCCTAAGGATTTAGTCATAATTAATTGGCTCTATGAAAATCTACAAAAAAAAAAAATATCTTCATTTCACCGTTTATTCAGTAAATGCCACGCTGAGTCCTAGCAATCTATTTCATAAGGTACATAGACAGTGTACTTTTCAATCTTCAACACTAATTACCGCATTGTGGAATTGTAAACAGAAAATTAGTGCTTTTCATTTCAGGTGTTTATTATTTCAATTCAAAGAATACCTGTACAGACAAATAACAGGTAAAATGAAAACGAAAAATTCCACAAAAAAAAAAATTACAAAGAATTGCATAACACTACGAAAATCATTTCGCGGAATCCTTGCTTTCCTTAGCAGAAGTTCAAAAATAATATTTTTTTTTTAATTTTGGATATTACAGTGGTGTTCACAAAAATAGCACACCTACTAGACCTACTGTATAGATATCTTATGGAGCGATGAATCCAAGTTTAACCGAGTCGGATCGGATGGAAATTTGTATGTACGACGTCATCCAAACCTGTAATATAACCCGTTGTAACACATATAATGAAGACCATAAAACACGGAAGTGGTAGTATAATGGTTTGGGGCTGAATTCCTGACTATCAAATGGAAGTTCAGGCACGATAATCATCTAAGATAGGGGAGAGCGGGGTTACTGCTAACACTTTTTACGAAAATTGATGCTGCTCCTAAGATTTTGCGAATTAGTTAGCCAAATCTGTTCCAAATTGAAGAGCAACATTTCACCTACAAAATCCACCAAAATTGTCCATCAAAGTCTGCTCAGAAGATATCAAAATATCGCATTTAAAAAAAAATAGGCGTTGTTACAACTTACCCCGTAGTAACACAGGGCGGGGTAGGTTCTAACAAAATTGTGAAAACTCGTATCATGAGTTTTTTTAATAAAAAAATATTAATTTATTTTAAAAACTTATTAAAACAATATAAAAGCTCTTATAAACATATAAAATCAAAATACACTTGATAAAAAAAAAACAAAAAAATAAATAAATAAATAAAATAAGTTTAAGATATTAATTTATATCCACCCTGTGGAATTTAAGACGAGGATCAGTTCTCCAATCCTCTTCTCGGATATCTCTTTAAGGTCATCGAAGAAGGATTTGCCCGGTATGCGCTACCTGACTCGCTCATTTGTTTTTAGCCTATTGTAATTTGGCAATATGTTCCTGTATATATCACAGTTTGTCAGACTGGTCCATCTGAAACCAGCTAGTTTTAAGAAGTGTGAGAGTACAGTGCGCTTAACAGCACCTATAAGAATATGAACATTTTCGTCTAAAGAGCTATTAACGGCTGACCATCGCTTCGCTAGTTCGTCGACTCCCTTTGTTTTGGAACCCAGAGAAGAGTGAATTTAGTCTGATTGCATTTTTCTTGTCATTAGTCAACCAGTTTTAATGAGGTGATGAATTTTAACATTTTAAACTTACCCCGCAAAAATGTTACAACTTGCCCCGCCATGAAATCACTATACACAAAGATCACTATAAAAAAAAAAAACGGAAATTCACACAAACCTCACATATATACACAAACATCGCCAAAACATAAATGCATATTCACAAAAAACTACTGGCACCATATCTCCTGCCTGTGAATAGGCATAACAAAAATACGAAAAGAAATAAAAGTTACAAATCTCTCAATTTCGGGGACCCCACCCACAACTTTTTTCAATGACGACCAATTCAAAACGGGGAAGTAGACACGTCGTTTGCTATGGAAAAGACGAATATTTTTCTCTTTCACGCGACTTTTAATTTTCATGGGAACCCTTTATTTTTTAGCTGTTAAAACTTACCCCTGTTACTTCTAACCCCACTCTCCCATACATGTAAGGCAAAGTCAGTCATACGAAATTAAAAAAAATGTTTTGGAATGGCCATATCAAAGCCCAGATTATAGCCTAATAGAGAATCTTTGAAATAATCTAGGGATAAAGATTTGGGCCTTTTTTTTGTTTGATTGGGCATTGAGAAGCAAAAAGGAGGAGCCATCGGGTAAGTATAAAAAAAATATTGCCAAGAAACCTGTCCAATTACAAAACAAGTGGCATTTTATTGCGAGTTGTTCATATGTAAATGGCCCATTGTTTCTTTTAGAAAATGAAACAAAGTCCTTCTGTGTAAGCGATCAAAACAGATCAGGGCAGTTCCTGTGAGATGGGGAATATTATCATTGAAGAAGGGTGCGATGCACCGCCACCTTAATGGACATTCCTCTCGTCGTTATTCCAATTAGAACTGGTTAGAGCGAGGTTTGCTCACACCTTTTCCAGGTTATAGCACCGCATCCAGGCTATTTTCGCTGAGAAATCGCAGCAGGAGACTGCGTGCAATGAGTGTGCAGATTCTCTGCTGTAAGTTGGTGTTTACCTTTTCTGGGTAAATACCCCACATTCCGCCAGTATATGTTCTGTGATTTCACTGGACCTATTGCAGAACTACATGAGCCTTCATCTGACAGACCCAGCTTCCTGAGATGTGCCTTAAGTTTATAATGTCCAGAAAGGAACGCAGTCAGGATGCTGAGCATGTTTTTGTCCAGGCTAATGCAAGCTTTAAGTCCCTTCAGGTTGTAATTACGCAGCAGTTTCTTCGCCTGTCTAAGACCCTGAATTTGTATCCAGGACTTGGTTCTATTTGGATTCTCCAGTGATCGGAGCTCCTCTTTTATCGTGTGCTACCCTGGATGTGGAATAGGTCAATGGTAGTAATTTGGAGTTTGCAACATCAGGGCCCTCATCACGTAAGACAGTCGCCATTGTTTTCGATATCGTTAACGATAGCGATGCTTCACGTTGGCATAAAAATCCTCTCTCGTCCAAACGATTATCAACCGATCGACTAAGTGTTTACGTCACTTAACAAGTAAATTTGTCAAGTACAATCGTCTTGGCGAACGTGATAGCACGATAGCTATTTAGCTGTCGTGTGGTCGTTTATCGTCGGTGAAATTACGTGATGAGAGCCCAGGCTATTTGGAGAAATTCAAGCACTTAAGGACACAATATCTATCTTTAGCGAAATAAAGTCGCAGTTTGGGAAAATTTTTTTACAAATCATTTGGGCATTACCCAGAGATGCCTTACAGTACACCCCCTGATCTAAACTAACCCTTAAATGGAAATCCTAAGTCTTAGATAGTTGTCCATATGAACGTCTGAATATTACGTAGATTGCCGCCTGTTACAAGTACGAGTCTACGTGATAAGTCAGAATAGAGTCATTAAACAAAAAAAAAAAAAAAAAAACTAGATCCGTCGAAATCAGAAATAGAAAATCAAAGAACATGATACTTAACATGTTTATATCTCGTTTTATCCGCATACATGCAAACCGTGGTACCATACTGCATGTTTGTGGTGATCAATTTAAATACGAAAATCAATTAGTAACAATTTAAAGTATTTGCCTGCCTAGCCACTCCTTGATTGCATTGCGTTTTGCGTTACCTTGTTAATTGCTGTGCCAAATCACTACATTGCGTGTGTATACAAGAATCTGGTTTCATTTTGTTAAAATTCACAAAACGTTGCGTGTTTATTAGATATTTTTAATTTTAATTTTTTTTTTTTTTCATTTTCTTTCCAATAATTGGTATTTATCCACTCAAACATATACGAGTACATTCGAGTTAACGTATTTAAATAAGTTGTTAAGTAGTTACTGATCATTTTAAAGATACAGAAGAGAAATGGTGCGTAGGCGTATTTGTAACAAGCACTTGATTGTATCCAAAGTTTATTCATTTCAATCCAGAATTTGAATCATTAAGAGACTATGTTGGTGGGCCTTGAACAAATACCATACAGAGGTGTACAAGTTAACACAATGGGTTCGCAACAGCCACATACCGCTGATCTAGCAACTCCATAAGCGGTCATCAACATCGAATATCCACATACAGCTGCCTTACACAACATCGGATTTCCTTACTCAGCTGCTTTGCAAACATTCGTCGTCGCCAACGACGATCAACGGAAGCGGGCAACTTAATATCTTGCACGAGCTGCATAGTCAGCACATCATTGAAGTGGGGAATCGTAGGGACTGAAGCTTAGGGTAATGAAATTGTATTTTAGTTTTTCATCGAACTCACTTAACAGCAGCACACGAACGGTGCTTAATAAAAATTAAATTAAAAAGGAATTTAAGTTCTTCTTACTTATTTTAAGTTAAAAGTTTTCAGTTACATATAAATAGCACACTTTAAATTTTTTCAATAAAAGAATAATTGTAAAACATGTAATGAAACAAATGACACTAGTGTGCCCGTGCGCAAGAGCTTAGGTCATGCCGGCGACAGGCCAAAATGTTAATAGACGCGCCCAGGGCAAACAGAACTAAGTTTCCGTTACACCTTGGTTGGTTGGTTTGTGAGGGTGAGGAAGGCAACCTCTTCACGTAGGCCGCGAGTCGGGCCCGTTGTGTTCCCCTCTAAAAACTGATCTGCGAAAGAAAGGGGTTAGGGTTTTGTAGGTGAAAGGGGTATTTGAAGTTGGAATGGAAAAGGTTAGAAGGAAAAAGAGAATTCAGGAAAAGCGCTCAGTGTTTTCGAGAAATCGATGGATCTGATCCATCTGAGCGATGTCAGCCCGGGTAGGATGTGTCTTCCCAGGTATTTTTGCCTTATTGAACATAGGGCCGGACAATCGCAGAGGAAATGTTTGATACTTTCGTCTTCTTCTTCGCAACCCGGGCAGGTGCTGTGTGCTGCACTAGTCCCAGTCGGTTAGCGTGTTTGTTTAAGTTGATGTGTCCCGTATGTAAGCCAGTCATCAGTGTTAATTGTGCTCTGCCCAAATTCAGTACTTTCCTAGCCCGCAGTGGATTTGGAAATTCCATCATTTATTTGGCAGCCTTGCATGTTTGGATCTGACTCCACATTAGTACGTGGCGTTTTGCAAAAGATAGGTTATAGGCAGCTTTCACTGCTTGTATCGCCGTACCAATAGTATTTACTGTGAGGTTTTCTACGTCTTTCGCCCCTGCTCTTGCAAGTTCGTCCGCCCTTTCGTTCCCCGGTATATTGATGTGGCTAGGTACCCAGAGCAGATTTATCGTGCAAGATCTTGCAAAGGTGTTGAGTTTTTCTTTGCATTCCTTCACTAATTTGGAATTAGTTAGTGGGTTCGCAAGTGCTTTAAGTGTTGCCTGACTCTCCGAGCAGATGTGTACGCAAGTGTCTCTGGTATCGGCATTGACGAGTTCGTCTACGCCGCTGAGAAAACAGTCACCGAGGGTTCTACGTGAATGGATATATTAATCGGAGGATCTGGACAGTGTACACCAGCTCCCGATTCTCCGTTAATGTGTGATCCATCCGTGTATAATACAATGTCTTCTATTTCCGCGAACATTGTGCCTTGTAGCCATTTTTCACGGTTAGGGAATTCGACTGAGTACTCGGTCTTAAAAATGTATTCTTTCTTTATGAGATCACTTGGATTTCTGACAAGTCCAGAGGATTCTGAAACATCTTTCCAGGTAGCTCTGTGTCCTGTGAGGCTCCCATCTTTAAAGTGACCCCGCAATCTGATTGCAGAAAGCCCCGCTGTCCTTTTGACCTCAAGTTCCATAGGAAGAATATTAAGAATAGTCTCCATGGCTTCTGTGAGTGTGCTGGATTGGACACCAGTTA
Organism: Brachyopa scutellaris; assembly: GCA_949775065.1. Classification (NCBI taxonomy): domain Eukaryota; kingdom Metazoa; phylum Arthropoda; class Insecta; order Diptera; family Syrphidae; genus Brachyopa; species Brachyopa scutellaris. The sequence goes on along the minus strand of OX459112.1, from coordinate 80,265,778 downwards.
TTCCTAGACAGGCCATTCGCTGGGGGTTAGTTAGTAGTGTTTTTGCGTAGCTGTTTTTCACGACTGGCCACCAAACTAACACTATGTAAAGTAATATGGGTCTGCGTGTGACTACACAAGAGTAGATCCATCTGTTACACCTTAGTGATGATGAAATGATCTACTGGAGCTCAATCTTCAGCGCGGTTAGGATTTCCTTAGTGAAATGTCGTCTTCTTAAGGCACATTATATGTACGAGTAGTGATAGGTTAGGTATGCATTCACATAGAATGTGTTCCGCAGTTTTGTCCTCTTCCATGTAAAACGACATTCAGTTTCCTAATTGGAACCCATTTTGTGAAGGTGAGTGATATTGAAGATGGCAGCGCGCAACTTGGATTCTAGCTAATCTATTGAGATTATTCTTACTGGGAAGTAGAGATTTAATGAATTTATTGTGGAAGTGTTAAATTGCTCTTTTAGACTGGCGAAGACCCTGGGTAACGGATACAATTAACCCTCCCAACGTTTGATTTTTGAGTTTATAGATGAGTTTAAAATAATACAAAATAGCGCAATAAAGGAATCAGCTGAACCTTTTCTAGCCAGTTCATCAGTTAGTTCGTCTTCATTAATATAACCGGGCACCTACAAAAGTTTGATTTTGTTCTTATGGGGGAGGTTTTGGAGAGTATTGAAGCAGTTCAAGACTGATTTGGAGGCAAGAAGGTTTGAGTCTGTGGTCGCCGTGGCCGTGGTGGTTAGTGCGTTGGACTACTACGCAATGCTGCCCGGGTTCAACTCCTGGCCAGGTCTAACACCTAAAAGAGTTTTTCACGGTGCCACCTCTTTCGAATGTCTGACAAGCAATCAAAAGAGTATCATTTGTCTCGATTGAGCTTCTCAACTCGCCGTTCGGAGTCGGCAAAAAACTGTAGGTCCCTTCCATTCGTGCAAAAATATAACACGCACACACAAATGGTTGCGAGAAGCAGGCCCAGGTTCACCTCGAGCTGTAGCGCCAACTAAGTAATCAATTAAGGTTTGATTCTAGTGCTTTTGCAGCTGTTTGACTATCCGTGAATATACAGGGTGTCCCAGTTAAGAGGTATAATTCTTAGACTGGAGATTCCTGAAGTTCTAGCGAACAAAAAGGCCAGTTAAAGGCCTGCGAAGTAAGGCACCTCCGATTTGGTTTGGGTCGTAAGATCACTTTAAATGATATAACTTCTGAATTACTACAGCTACAAAAATAGTTTTGTACATTTTAGAAAGGCAATCAGAACCGCATAACAAATGTTTGAAAATTTCATGTAATTCTGTGCAGCCAAAAAAAGGTAAGTAAACCCCCGCCATAAGATTTTTTGTTCGCCGGAACTTCAAAAATCTCCAGTTAAAGGATTATACCTCTAAACTGGGACACCCTGTATGCATGGGGACACATTTCATTCCTGACTCGAGGATAAAGTTGACGCTGACTTAAATGGCATGCATTTCACTCAGGAATATGCCATGCTGGGACTTTTTCTTATTGGCATTGAAGTTCTTTTGTTTGGTCCGAGTAAACAGTATCCATCCGTTAGTCATTTACCGCGCAGTATACTGGTTTCTCAATTTCGAGACGATCATAGGATTTGGGGCTATCCGCAATCACTGTGCACCTCATTTTGCATAAATATCTTGGCATACACGCTTGGTCCAGTTGACACAAGAATTGAAGCCAGTAGACATACCCGTATTTTTCTAGATTTAAAATGACACCTCTTGTCGGCCAAGCCTTTAAATTTCGTTTACTTTGACGTTTAATTTGAAAATTAGCTGATAGGAACTATTTACATGCAGTACAAGTTTGTACATACATACATTACGTACATACATATATGAAGACAATCTGTAAGGTTTCCAACTAAGCCAAAGAAGAAGTAGAATACCATTCACAATTAAAACTTACCATGAAAGCCATTTAATAGAAGTACTGAGAATAAGTTTACTTACCTAAAAGAAGAAAGAAATAATTGATTAAAATTGATTTCATATTAGTTATTAATTTAACGACAAATTAATTTAATATTAAAAATAATTATATAAGATTCATAAAATATTTGGCTAAGAACTTTTTAATTGTTATAAGCAGGGTTCGGATTTTGTTGACCAAAAAAAGGCAAACTAATACATACCGCCGGAAAAGGCAAAACAAGACATTTAATAATAAAGGCTTTTATGCATTATTATTAACATTGTAACCCAAAACATTTTGAAGTTCTCTGGTATGTCTCCGATTATCTCTCAGGAAAGCCTTGAATGAAATAAAGGACCTTACAACTTAAGCAGAGCCTAGTGGAGCCAAGATAAGAGATGGCACGTCCTTGACTTTAATATTTGAGTCCAATTTACATATTAAAATCAATCAATCCAGTTTACAGCGTTAGTTTGCTTAAAAAACCGCGTACAACTTTTTCATCCCATTTTCAGCTACTGGCTTGTTGTAATTTCTCCTCGAGCCCGTTCAAAGTCACAGAATATGAATCTAGAATCTAGATGAAAAGGCGCACAGTTACGAAAAAAATACTTCCCAGATGTCAAACGGTTTTTGTCAGATGAAACTGCGGCGAATGCCTGAATTGCACTTCCCAGCGGGAAATGGAAGCATACAATCATGCATGCTGAAGTGATTCCTTGGAAGGTTAGAAGGCATGACTCTCCGTATCCTCTTCCATCTCCTTTTTACAGTAGTAGGTCCGCAGAGGGAAGCAATCTTACTTACTTACTTACTTAGTTGGCGCTACAGCTCGAGGTGAACCTGGGCCTGCTTCTCGCAACCATTTGTGTGTGCGTGTTATATTTTTGCACGAATGGAAGGGACCTACAGTTTTTTGCCGACTCCGAACGGCGAGTTGAGAAGCTCAATCGTGACAAATGATACTCTTTGATGCTTGTCAGACATTCGAAAGAGGTGGGCACTGTGAAAAACTTTTAGGTGTTTGCGGCGGGATTCGAACCCAAGACCGCTGGCTCAGTAGTCCGACGCACTTACCACTTGCGCTACGGTGCCCAGGGAAGCAATCCACACTTTTAAAAAGATTTTTTCGGAAGCACATCTCAGTGATTGCTTCTCAATGCATCACTTATGCATCGCATAGAATGTTTTCCTAAAAAATCATTGCTTCCAAATACCTTCTCGGAGGAGTGCTTCCCAAATTTCCCGCTGGGTTAGGGCACAATAAGAAGCGCATGTATATTGTGTTGATCCAAATGTATTTAGGGTTGTATTGGTGTGTAGGGATCTTTTTGTATGCGCGCTGTTATATGCATGTTCATACAAGAGAAAAACCTGCTCTCATACGTGTGGACACTGAAATATCTTTCGTGTGAGATGGATAAATTGCACAGCTATTTTTACAAATAGTACCAAAAAGGCAAAAAAAGGCAATATGAGTAAAAAAGGCAATACATATGTGTAAAAAAAAGACAAAGTCAACAAAATCCGGTCAGAAGATAAGAAATTAAGATTCGCTTGAAGCGTGAGTTACGTTATGTATATATATAATTATCTAAATGCTGCATCAACATCTATACATACATATGTACAGACATGCACAACCAGCTCACCAGCATCAACACCCAAAACAATTGGAGATCGAGCAAACAAGTGCAGCTCTTTTGCAGTTGTTGACAAAAACAAGTGCCGATGTTATGTTATGTTTAAGGGGTTAGGCCACTCTAGAATTTTCGAAAAATTGATTTCTTTTTTTAAATTGTTCCCTAAGATCTAAGAAATGATGTCCCAAAAGAAAAATCTCTAAGTACTCGGTGCAGGCATCGCAGATTAAAGATATAGCAAAATTATTCGTGATTTTCTACTACTCAAAACTTCAAACTCGTGTATCTCAAAACTGCATTTCTTAAGTTGGCTGGAAACATTACTCAGACAATTTTCAACAGATTTACTTGAAATATTGAAGATACATATCTTGAAAAATACATTGTCTATGGAAGTACGTAGGATTTTTTTATATTGCATATTTCATTTGTTATTAACAATTATCTGATAATTTTTTAGAAAAAAAATGTTTTTCACTTTCCACTTTGGAAGTGCGCCATTTGGCCAAAAATTAATATATCGAAAAAAAACCTACGTACTTCTATAGCAGTTACATATTACAGTGCACGCCGCTTAATGTGATCACTTTGGGACCTGGTTAAAGTGATAACAATAACCGATGTAGAAGGGACTAAAATATAAACTCAAAAAAGTCTATTTTATTGGTAGGTATGTATTCATACGTTTGTATGTTATGTATGTATTTAGCAAAAAATAAGATTTTAAAACATGCATACAGAAACAATACCGCCGCGCGCCGTGCAAAATCCCATTTGCAGTGTTTGAAATAAACAGTGTTTGAAAGAACAGAAATGTTACCGTTTTTTTCTTAAAACTGGCGCACATACATACATACGTTACGTCCCTCGCTTTGTGCGGTTTCACTCTTGCGCAAAATGGATTTGTCTACCAAAATTCGATTCGGCTTTAATAAATGCTTACATTTCATTTTTCAGGAACGCAACTCCCCCTTAATTACATGAAATTCATACTTTGCTTTGCGCGGTTTAGCTTTGCGCGATTTCGTATTGTGCGAACATTTTCATCCCCCTAACCCCCTGCGCAAAGCCGGCGATCATTGTGTGTTGTATTGAGTCACACATATACTGTTGACATACAAACATTCCGAATGTGGATCTCAAAGGGAAAAATGTGGCAAAAATGAATAAAAAATTTTAACAATAACCGATGTGCTGATTACATAAAACGAAATTTATCCTGTGTAATTGTATATAATTGTTTGGGACTGCATCAAAGTGATAATATTATGCGAATGATAACATTAACCGTGATTATATTAAGCGGCGTACACTGTAAATAAAATCAAAAAAAAAATTGGCTTATTATAATTCAAAAATTACAGGAGCTGTGTGCCCCGCCGTGGAGCCTGAAAAATCGGAGACGTTATCGGAAACACGCTGCAGAGTCGCCATTTTGAAATTAATCGCTAAAAATTTTTTTTGTATACAGTCACTGATATGTAATACTCGTTAATACCATTTGTTGGAATCTCAATTTATTTAATAGTATTTCTGAAGAAAAAAAATCCTAAAAAAGCCTATTTTTTCGATCTGTAGAGTGGCCAACTAACCCCTTAACTCTTACAGCGAGCGCAGCTGGTTCAAAATTGGAACCACAGTTTTTTTTCCTAATTCGCGAGGGTGGTACAAATTCTGAACCATTTAGATATTATTTTGTCTCTACTACCGTTCATTCTGTAGGCAAAAATAAATATTCTTGTATGAACAACATAGTTTTGTTAGTAAATTGCAGCTACATATGTTCGTATGAAATAGCAAAAGTTGTTGTCGTCTATGTTTCGATTTAACAAACTTTAGTGCTAAGTGTATAAATAAAGATATTAATATCAAAATATGAAAAACTAGTGTGCCCGTGCGAGAACTCTCGCCAGAGAAAATCCAACCCCCAAAAATTCAAACTTCCCATCCAACATCCAAATCTTTCAACTGATGGGAATCCCATGGAAAGTATACGGGAAGTGTTTATTCTTTTGGGAGTTCATTTTGGTTAGAATATTTGTTTTGATCGGTTTTTAATTTGTAAAAATATAAAAACTGAATGCAAGTCAGTGATCCAGGTAATTCGCTTTCTTTTGACACCTCATTTGTTAAAATTGGTTTACTGTGAGAGCCGCAAATGGTACCTATACTACAGAAATAGAATATACGATATGTGTTTGCTTGTTTCTGAAATCTTAGAATCGTAACTAATGGAGTCTACACCCCCTCAATACCTAAACACTTTTCGACCTATGAAGTATCTTTGACTGACGTTACTATCAGCTTTTTTTAAACAAAGGTTTTTTTGTCTTCTTGAAGCTAAGAGTGTTCTCTTTTTCCGGATGGACCAGCCTTTAACGATTAAGAAGGTACTAATATTAACTGTAAATGCACTGCGTGTATACAACAAATCGCACACCACTATAACTGTTATTAAAATTAAGCTACACACGCAGTTCACTTGCTCCTAATCACTACCGTTTCAAGGCGTAAGTATTTTGCCACCTTCACATCCGCTAGCATGTGGAACGCCAATTACCTTCACCCTCCACCCTCTGACGTTTGTGTAACAAAATACGCAACACGATAATTTTCACCTGCTAATGAGTGTGCAATTTTCCACCTCTCTACGCGCCAAATAGCGATGACGGCCAGCGATTAAAAAAAAACTATTCCCGGTTTTGTAATCCTTTTCCTTTGCTCATTTGCTTAGGCACGGTCGAGTGAGTCGTTTGACCTAAAACGGTCGGGACCTAAGCTTCAACGAGCGCAAAAGTCTAAACGCATAAATTTCGCGGTGTAATGGAAAAGTTGCACCGTAAATTGACTGTTTTGGCTTTTAGTGCTTTAAGTGATTAGGGCTTTTCGCAATCGCCTTGGACTTTTTTCCTTCATTGAACTCAGAAAAACAGTCACACGGATTAACTGCAGGCAGTATCCCGCACCAAGATCAGGTTACGACGACACGCTGAGGTGACATATCGAATATCAATTAGGGGAGGATGTATTCGAAGCGACCGACAGTGTCTTTTCCCCTGAGATTCAATCGAAATGGAATCACTCGGTCCGTCAGGCAAAGAACTTTCTTGAGTGAATTCCTTGCGATACCATAAAGTGGGCAATTTGATGTCACACGTGTCAATTAGCATCTTCGTTTCGTTATTCCTATGAGCAAAGTGATTTTCGTCTTAACACTGAAGAAGAAGATGGAAATGAAAGAAGGAAGAGAGGACAACGATTAGTATTCATATTCTTGGGGGCAGTCATAGATGGTAGGTACATATGTAGGTACTCGTATATAACGAGTAATATCGTCATCTCAGTCGAGTGACATATTTATGTGCGTGGGTGGTAAAGTGGAGTTGAGCTGTCACTCCTTGAATGTGCGGAAATATATATTAAGGTTTATTCAATTAAATGAATGCCATATTATAATTGGTGGGGGGTACTCCCCCCAATAGCACTTGTAGCTCCATATGATTGCCATGGTTTTTAAGTCGTAGCTTAGAGTTATGATGTAGTAGTACAATATAATCTAAGTTTTACTAGAGACTAGCCAACTCACAGCCTGTTAGTTACCTCGCTACTATGCCTAGAAACTAAAGCAGTTCATTACTGGAGATACACACAAATACCAGATTCTTGACGGGACACTGCAGAGCAGAATAAAAAAAAACACCTCCTGGCCATGGGAATATCTCAGGACAAAGAAGAAGTAATAGTAGCTCGTATCCAGAGCCACTGTAATTGCTTAGCTAAGTCCATGTTTCTTAGGTAAGCCTTACCTTGAGGCAGATGGCATAACTATCAGTTTAAAGATTTAGCTGAATTTATTAATAAATCTGGCTTCATGGGCAAATTTTTACACGAGGACATCACAATGGGCAGAACTGCGTCCACAGTGATAAATGTACTAAGATCTAGGACCCACTTTTTTTATAATCGATGCGCGATAAATGGGATACCTTTAAAATGTTTTGCACAGCGCGGACCATAGCGAAAAATTAGGGTGGGTGAAAGAGGAGATTCCGATGCACATTCGTTTTGAATGTTTTTAATTCGCAATGAGAGGGAAAAATCGTGTTTGGTAAAGCATTCCAAATTCGTATTTAGCCGGTAAAATAGAATCTCTTTATTTCACTGCACGTCCAAAGTTGGGCTTGACGGTAAAAAAAGGGGATTCGATGCGAAAAAACGGCTGAACTTTCTATTTCACTGGAACACAGTTTGTAAAAATAAAAAAAAACACATAAGGATGGTGTTCAAGAAAGTCAATATTTCTGTCCGCTATAAGTTATTGCCCATTTTTGTATTCTATCCAGCTTTTCTAGCAGGTGCAGTGATGTTTTTGGAGCACTCGACCAGATATGAGCATTGTCCTCGAGCTAGATCAGAGGGGGTGAAGAATTTATGAAATCATTTTCGACAAAAGTGCTTGATGCCAGACTCTGTCAAGGTATAAGGGAAAGTTCTGTCGTTGTTTTCAGGCTCGCACTTTTCGACCGTTAGGCCGTGTGCCAATTGCGTTAAATTTGTATCCACTGGCTAATATTTGACGTTTCTACCAGAGGTGGATAAAATTTTAGCTTTTTGCTCTGTCGATTGGATTAAATGGGATTTTTTTAATGCTATTTTTCATTAATTTCCCACTAGAATTGAAAAATTTCCCTTTCATTTCATTCACATCAGATTTTATTGTAACTAAAATTATCAAACTGTTTTCCCAGTTTTAAATAAAAAAATAACATTTAAACCATAATTTATAATTCTTTTCCGTGTTAATGTTTTTGTTTGTAAATTATATCTAATTTGTGTACATGATTGAACAACAAAGTTCGTCATTTGTAAATGGAAAATATAAAGATAAAAATTTCACCAATCAACATTATTCAAACTATCAATTTTACTTGTTTTTACACGAAATTGCTCATATGAATTACTTTTTTTATAAAAAAAATATGTTAAATTGGTTTTTACATAATTTTCACAATGGGTAGTTTTCCCATCGTATGTGAACACTAGTGCACAGTGCACTACATTTGTCAGATTTGACAATCGACTTGGAAAACCGAAACAAACACAAAGCTCTCGTCGTCTCTCTCATTCCTTCATGGGTATATACAAATGTCAAATATTAGCCACAGGATAATTTTTTATGCAGCTCCAGAGCCGGCTAATTTTTTGAAGTCTATATTCACCTAATTAGCGTCAAAAATTAGCCAGAGGATACAATTTTAACGCAATTGGCACACGGCCTTAGTAAATAATGGGACGTTAATCACACCGGGTTCAGAACGTAGATTAGCACGCGGTAGGTTACACATGTAAAGGTTTGCTCCTGTACAAAGGAAAAGTACACTTCGGACATTGTATACTTTCTGAGTTCTAAAAAGGCAATAACTCTGTGCAGGCAGAAAACAGACTTTTCTTTGAAAAACAAGCCCCGATCCAGAAGGCTAAAGTGCTTCGTAGTGTAACCTTTACAGGTTACAAAAAAAAAACAAGCCTACTGTGTTGTTGGTAGAACCGCAAGACATTATTATTTACAAACTCGAGGCGTTAGGTTTTCCCCATTATTTTTTTCGTGGGTTGGCTCTTACCTCAACCAGAGGTCATATCGGGTTAAATTTAGAGGTTTTCTTTCAGACTCCTTCTTAGCAGGATCCGGCGTTCCTCAAGGAGGTTCACTTTTTTTTATTCTAGCTATTAATGATGTTCCATCAATCATAAAATATAGCAACATTCTTATATTTGCCGACGATATGAGGATCAGTAAAGCAATTACAACCATAAAATGACTGTAGACTTCTGCAATCAGATATTGATAACTTCAGTATCTGGTGCTGTAAGAATGATTTAGTCCTTAACCCACTCAAGTGTCAGTATATCGTATGACATTCTCTAAGAAACGGGTACCGACTATATTCAACTATCCGATATCGAATCACTCTCTCTATCGGGTTTATAATTTCAAGGACATCGGTGTTTATTTTAGCCCTGAACTTGATTGTAAAGAGCATATAAATATGGTGACCATATTTCTTGAAGCGAAATACGGGACAAAAAGTGGAAAATAAATAAACACACAAATATAACAAAATTACAAATTGCTCCTTTTGGATTATGTATTTCATAAATTACTTATTGAAAAAAATGCTTAGAGCGGAAATAACAATATATAATAATAAAGTCATTGTGGCGTACATATAACAAATTCAAAGCCAAAAACTTAATTTTACTACGTTTTTATGTGGTCGCTTTGTTGTCTTTCTGTTCGTTAGGGTTCCGTAAGGAGCTTCAAACCCATACAAAACCTGTAGATATGCAACGTTTTTCTGGTGTTCTTATTTCTGTGATTGTACATAAAGTAAAACCCGGTTAAAAACCACGCTTTGAAGTTTAAAACCTGCTTTTTGAAACCCTAAATTTATGAAGTAAGTTTCTTGTTAAAATCCCCTTTTAACTACATATCGCTTATCTACATTCCCCATTCATGCATCATAATTAACATGAAATATTCCTCTTTCAAATACCCTTTTTAATAAAACACTAGAATCGAAACAAAACAAAAGGTAGTAAACTTAATCTAGCACCAAATGTGGTGAGTTCTATGACTCTTGTATGACGTTTTCTCTTGGCTGTCGCTCTTCGATTATTGGTTATGATGTGACGATATTTCACCTTTTCGCGGACTTGTCTTGTTCATCTGAGCACCTGAACGGGTTTTCTTAACTACATAACCCGGATAATCTACTGCTAATGGCTAAATGCTTAAATAATATTTAAAAAATAATAATAGAAATATACGGGCCAAATACGGGACTTAAAATTAAATACAGGACATTTCTACGTCCCAAAAATAAAACCGGGACAGGCTATTGAAATACGGGACTGTCGCGGGAAAAACGGGATGGATGGTTACCGTACATATAAACCACATTGTGAATAAATCAAACTCAATGTTAGGTTTCGTTAAAAGATGGTGTAGAGAATTTAACAATCCTTATGTCACTCTCTCACTATTTAACAGTCTTGTCCGTCCTTACCTCTGTAGAGAGTAGAGTATGCTTCGCAAGTATGGACACCTTATACTCATATTGAAACCGTCCAGCGACGATTCATTCGTTTCGCATTGAAAGGTCTTCCTTGGGACGATCCTTTTAACCTCCCCCCATATTTGCATCGGATAAAACTTTTGCAAATGCAACCTTTGGCTCAACGAAGGGTCAATAATGATATAATTTGTATGCATCAACTGATCTCAAGTCTGATTGATGCACCTGACTTATTATCCTGCTTAGTACTAAATTTTCGTGAGGGATCTCATTACTTAAGTAGTATAGAGTTACTGCATGTTTTTCATCATAGAACAAATTACGGGATGCATGAGCCGATTAACCGTATGAGTAAAATCTATAATTTAAATGTAAACTTTCTTGACTTTCATCTTAACAGGATTACACTAAAAAATGTTGTAGAATAATCAGCGAAATTAAATTATTCGAATGAATGACCAGCACTTGGTCAACGACGAGAAAGCAGACGAAATAAACGAAGAATATTTTCAATGAAACGAGAATATAATTTTATCATACAATATAAAGATGGTACTTATCTCGGCGCTGGTCAAAATCCAAGTGACCGAGAGATTTAATTTTACATTTCTTTAGCGTTAGCAAAGCAAATAGATAAAAGTTACGATGTACAGAGAGTGTAGGTGTGCTTGATTCAAACTAATATGTATAAAACTTAACAGTAAGCGCAAGAGCAAGAGAATAATTATTGACAATTGAAATTAAAACAGAACATCGATTGATAACATAGAGTAATACAACAATGTTTGGCAATTTGAAACAAAATGAATTACAATCAATGAATGAAAATAGTTTAATAAATTACGATTAGCAAATGTAAATGAAAGTTAATCAATATGAAATTAACGATGATACATATTCCTAAACAAATGTATTGCGTAATGTAGCGCCTCGCACATAAATACTGATAATGTATATTTGTTCTTATATTTGTTTATTTATTGCTTGTGATAGTGATGTATGTAGCGTAGCCTAACCGCTCCGGTGTACTATAAGCTGCTTAAACAAATTGAAACTGTAAATATTGAACGTTATTGTACTCAACTTAATATCTTAAATACAGAAATTCAGTGTAAGCGCCTATCTTAGGCCAACAGAAAGTGTGTGATCTGTTATCACCACAACGTAAGACCACATATGGCAAAGAATCCCGTAAAACAAATTGCTGAGCGGGGGATGGGCAATTTTACCCCACCCACCATATTTGCTATCAATTATTCTGATCTCTACAGAACTTACTTGATGGAAATGGATAGTGGAGAGTGTCCATATAGCCGCCATATAGCAGTTTCTCGCCGCCGCCCAAAAGCTAGACCTTCTGGTGAATCTGAACAGTCTTCTAACTTCTAAGGCGACTACTGACAAAGAACACAAACAAAATTCAGTATTATATTTGCAACAGAAACAGCATCAACAACAGAATATTATTTTTTGCAGAAACTCTTGCAGTATGTATGTGTGCTAAAAGGACCCCACGTCCGTCTCAGCTATGTTGTCTAAATTCACTTGGGCTTTGTTATTCCTTTTACCACTAACTTGCTACTATGTTACATATAGGATGTTGTAGCAACAATTTACCTATCATTATTGACATGGTTGGGTTTTTGTTGATCCCCAAGGGGCAATTTTTACTTACGTAGAACCAACCAACCAGTGCGACCCTTATATTAAGCAATTACACTTGGTAATGCCATTCGTACGAGATATGGCTAAAGGCTCACATAGAAATATCCATGAATTAGTCGAAATTAGTTACACCGTTATCGTTTTGTCGTACGTGTCGTTATTATTGAAGAACACCCGAAAGCACATGTACGACCAGTTCAAAACACACGAACAGAAACAATGTTGTGCGCGATGTTAATTTGCGAATAATAGATGGCGCAAAACACCGGTAATGAGAACATTTTACTGCCCATAAACTTTGCGCCGCATATGCGATTGTGCGGTTTAGTTCATACGTTTATACGATGCGGTGCGGTGCGGTGGTGACTGTTGGTGGTGGTGGTTCTACCATTGGGCTTTTCATTCGCATTAAATGCTAAAGAGAGGAGGAGGTGTAACATGTGTTCGAGTGTGGGTGTGTGCCTTGTGGAATTTTGTGAAAGAGAATATTTTATTTGCACAAAAAAAAAAACGTAATAAAAAAAGTATCTTCACACGAGGGTGTTATAAAAAAAGGAATTGAGCAGCAGACTTCATGTTATGAATTTCGTAATTTTCCAATTGAATGACTTTGGTTATTTTTAGCCTGCAGCTTGTCGCGTTGGATTGTAACTAACTGGAATTGGCGATATGAAATTCAGGGGGGTCTAGTTTGCGAAAATACGGGCTTCTCGGTTGAAATCTTTCTTCTGGCAGAAGTCTGATCAACCCCTCTTTTAGGAATGCGTTTATTGTCAACATTGAAATTGCAACTGCTTGTATAGGTCATAAACATCACACTGTACACAAATCTTTGTACAGTCAAAAACATCGACCAAACAGTTACGTATACAGTATAACCTCCTTAATGGAGATACCGATGGGCCGAGCTTTTGTTGTCCCGATTCGAAGGTGTCCGCTTAAAAAAACATTTTAGTTGCAAAAAATTTGAGTTTTAATGAAAATATATAGATACGTACATATACAGTGGTGTGAAAATTTAAAGACTCAAACGTAAATTTTCAGTTTTTCTGAAATGAGTAATAAGCTTTTATGATTAGTTTTTGGCAGAATCTTCAAGAAAGGCGATCCTATATCTTGTAAGAACTACCGAGGTATATCTCTGCTTAATGTCGCATATAAGATCCTATCCAACGTACCAGTATGGCTTCCGGCCCGGCGGATCGACGATCGATCAAATTTTCACACTAAGGCAGATCCTGCAAAAGACCAACGAATTTCAAGTCGAGACTCACCATCTCTTCATCAACTTCAAAGCCGCATATGATAGTATTCATCGTCTTGAGCTCTACAAGGCGATGGTCGAATTCGGGATCCCGGCTAAACTGATCCAGCTATGCCGCGTGACGCTGGAAAATACGCGGTGCAACGTGCAATTCGGAAACAGTTCCTCCGAACTATTCCAAGGATGCACCGGATTTGGGCAAGGAGATGCGCTATCGTGTGATTGATTCAATCTTCTGCTGGAACAGATAGTGCGCTTGGCAGGTGTAAACACGGAAGGCACTATCTTTCACAAATCTGTCCAGCTACTGGGATACGTGGACGATATCGTCATCATCGGTCGTTCCCAGCGTGCCGTGTTAGAGGCTTTTACGGCAATTGAAGAACAGGCGAAACGAGTTGGCCTTGAAGTGAATGAGGACAAACCAAGTACATGTTGTCAACAAACAAAGAAACATCTGTCCACCGCCTAGGACAAAACGTCACTGTTGGCAGCAGTAACTTCGAAATGGTTAAGGAGTTTACCCACCTCGGAGTAAATATCAACTCCACCAACTACCGCGGATGCCAGTGCGCTTGGTCTAGACAACTGGAAGCAGCGTGCCCGGGATCGAAGAGAGTGGAAGGCTGCCGTGTCTCAGACAGAGACTCTTCACGGGTCGGGAGCCCGTTAAGTAAGTAAAATAAGTAGTTTTCGGCAGAATATTACCAACAAGAAACAACTCGAGGAAAACCCTTTCATGGCATAAATTCTTTTTTAACAGGAATGGTTAATTTTCTGAAAAAAAAAAAACTCAAACTTCGCCTGTGAAAAAGTATAAACTGAAGAAATTTTTTTTTGTATATTTTTTGTATATTTACAGTAATTTATAGCTTTGCCCGTTATTTCTTATCGTAGTTAATAATCTTCGTGGTAGACTGGAAATAAGATTGTCTAAAACGCGGTTTCAAAAGAAGACACTTTATTTGTGAACCACACTGTAACTCAAGTGAAATGTTAACGATTACTCGAAGAGTGAGTGTTATGAGAGAAATCCCGTCTAATACGAAGATTCTTGAAAAAGGGATATTTGCTTAACGCAGCTCGGTACTGTGAGTGGAAGTCGTTTGAATGTGAGTTCGATCGTGAAATCCGTAAACGGTCGCAGTACCGAGTTCGGCTATAAAAGAGCGAATATTGTTCTTTGGTGGTTTCTTCCTTTATTCGAATTAAAAGTGTGTTTCATAATTGTTTGAAGTGTTGTGCGGATTATTATTTCATGCTTCAACAATACCGTCTTTGAGTTGTTCCCCGTTTTAAATTTCTGGCTTTTCCTGATCGTAAACCGCCTGTTGTGATGCTATTTGGCACCTGCCAAAACTATTGCCCGTCAAAATTAAGTGAAATATTAGAAAATTATTACCTTTTCCTCCTTTTTCATTTTATCTGTTGAGGAGACCGGGTGGTGCCCCCACATCTGTAAGTTACTTACATTAAAATGTATACATATGTACATTTACATGCATTTTATACGAAGTTTAATTTAAAGATTTTAGATTTGTATTGAATTTGTGGAGGAACAAAGCACACCAAATCTTAAAATAAGTGTTTTTCTTCGCACCCGGATCGACGCGACGTCCCAAAACCGCCCTTGCCAGGATCCCCCACAGGTTCTTAACGGGGTTTAAGTTGGTCACCGTAAAAGTTTAATTCCATGCTCTGGAATCCATGTTGTTGTTGTTCATGCTGTACCTTGTTGAAATATGACATATTCGTCCTCTATTAGGGCACCGTAGCGCAAGTGGTTAGTGCGTCGGACTACTGAGCCAGCGGTCTTGGGTTCGAATCCCGCCGCAAACACCTAAAAGTTTTTCACAGTGCCCACCTCTTTCGATTGTCTGACAAGCATCAAAGAGTATCATTTGTCACGATTGAGCTTCTCAACTCGCCGTTCGGAGTCGGCAAAAAACTGTAGGTCCCTTCCATTCGTGCAAAAATATAACACGCACACACAAATGGTTGCGAGAAGCAGGCCCAGGTTCACCTCGAGCTGTAGCGCCAACTAAGTAAGTAAGTCCTCTATTAGCGTTACTAATGGAAAAATATGCCGTTATAATACTTCTTGGTACTTTTTGGCGTCGATTCTTCCAGAAATAAAAACAAATTTCTGTTGAATGAAAGCTGCCCGCATTATAATTCCTCCTCCTCCTAAAGGCCTGGGTGACATGATTTTCCTAACTTCCCTGAGATCATGCCAATAGTACTTGAAGCCGTCGTCGGGGCCGTGTAAGTTAACTATTTTCTCATCACTGAGGTACACATTAGACCACACATTTCACCGTTCCTTATGTCCAGCTGTTTGAGTGATGGTTTGCTCAAGCACTTTCGATAGGTACTTAAAGTTGTTTGAGGCTATTGGCTATTTTCTAATGAGGCTAGAATCGTAGTCCAAATGAAAACGTCGAACTGTGGCTATATATTTTGAACAAGACGAGAAAATATAAGCAAGCAAAAGAGGTAGTGCAATTATCGAGCGGACCCCTTTTTATTTCATCTGAGATATGTATAGACAGGACATGAGTTTATTCCTGAAAATCGCGAAATGGCACAACCGATTGCAATTCCCAGTAACCATCTTAAGATGGCACCTGATCCGAAACATTTGCCTCTAGACATCGTATTACCCTGCAGAGATTAAGAGTATGTGTAATTTTATAGCCAAGTCGACCGACTTCCTCCAACTACGTGCTATACGCTGACATTCACAAAGAATATGCGTGATGTCCTCTGCAACGTCCAAGTCATTGCAGTACCTGCATTAGTCTGTTTCTGAGAGCTCTAATCTCTTGGCTTGTTTGGTTAAAAGGCAGTGTCCTGATAAGATACCGATACCTATTCTTAGTTGCATCCTAAATCTAGAAACCTCTTCTGTTTTCTTACGGTCTAGCGCCGGACAATATTACTTTAACAAATTCTACTAAATCTGAAAAAAAAATCATAAATTGCCAAATAAGCGCCAACAAAAATCAAATCCTCAAACGATTTTCCTGTGGATGAGAAAGGTCAAACTTTGCACCGAAGTACATACTTGATTCGTTCGTTTTGAATTATCAAGTGGAAGTCATTCACATGTGAACGAATCCCTTCGAACGGATTTAATGATAGTAAATTTTGAATTTCGATGAAACGTCATAAGATAGAAGAATGAATATATATTCTTTTTTTGGAGCCCATATGTATAGTGTGTTTTTTTTAGAGAGATAGAACTTTTTTTTTTAAATAAAACACAACAAATTCAATGGAATGAACAACATTTTGGCTTTATTAGCTCACAAATTACTGTTTAAAAATAATTTCTGGCATATGACCTCCGCGACTGCGCCTTATGAACGCCATCCTGTCGGTCCAATTCTGCACCACTTTTTCGAGCATACCTGGTCTTATTTCGTCAATAGTGCGTCGAATGTTGGCTTCTAAATGATCAATCGTTGCTGGTTTATCAGCATAGCCCAGAGATTTGACGTACCCTCACAAAAAGTAGTCCAACGGTGTCAAATCACACGAACGAGGTGGCCAATTCACAGGTCCATTTCTTGAGATGATTCGGTCACCAAACGTTTGGCTCAACAAAGTCATGGTTGCACGCGCTGTATGGCATGTTGCGCCATCTTGTTGGAACCACTTCTCCTCCAAATGATTTGCAATGACATGAGGAAGTAGCGTTCACCATTCACGGTAATGTTTCGGATTTAAAGTCAAATGGGCCGATGACGCCTTCGGCATGTAAACCGCACCAAACACTGATTTTTTCGGGATGTAATGGAGTCTCAAGAGTTTCATGAGGATTGTGCTCACTCCAAAAACGACAATTCTGCTTGTTTACATACCCGTTAAGCCAGAAATGAGCATCATCGCTGAAAATGATTTGAGGGTAAAAATCTGGTTCAAGTTTGAAGAACAGAGTGTGAATTTTGGAAATAAATTTCCACGATTTGTAAACGTTGTTCTGGTGTAAGTCTTTGCATGGTGATTTGCCAAAGTATACTGAAAAAAAAGTCAATCACACTTCGATAGTATGACAGCTAGTTTAACAGTTATCCCTGTAGGAAGTTCTATACCTCTAAACACTCTTTATAAGAAATCAACCCTAAACTTGGAAGCGCGTTATGTAGACTCATAGATAGGTGGGTCCTTTTGTATTGTAGACCTGATCTTTCGATTTTCTTAAGACGGTGGCAATGTGATCGATCCAAAGCCAGTAAAAGTACCACAAGACCGTAAATGCCACGAAGACCAACCATCTGTGGAATGTTTTTGAATAATCCAGTCCTCCCTAATAATGGGAAATTTATACCAACCACTTTCAGTGTCATAGACGTACAGTTACAGTGTGAGTGTAACATCGTTAGGGCAAGTTCATAAATCTTAAGCCACCCATCGTATCGCCTCCGCATTCTCATAGTTGCTGGCATTGGAGTCAATTCATGAGCGTTCCTTCTGAAATAGGCACTTGGCTCGTGCAACAAAGCATCCGACAAATAAACTATCACCGAACATTTTTTCTTGCGAGTAGATAGTCGTTCTTCTCTCCTCCCACACTACTACCCATGACTTTTTAAAAACAGAAAGGGAAAACAATTGAAAGAGAAAAAATACTGTTAACTTGTTGATTTTAGATTTATGATCGGCCTGAAGGGCAAACTTCGTTTATTCCTTCGACGTTCGACCACTGCGCGCTGCGGTACTCAAAAATAGAAAAAAAAAGAACGAAACCATTTAAATTGGCATGTGACACTGACAGGCGAACCCAGATCACTAGATGCTTTGCAAAATTATATTATCTATCAGTTTATACGACGGCATCACGTCAGACACAAATGGCGTGCGACATAATCTTGTAAGTGAAACATACAAAAGCGACGCGGCACAGCCACACAGCATTCCATAGGGGAGTCGTCGTCGTCGTCGTCGTCGCGTTTTATGCGCTGGAATCGTGACATTAATTACTCCTTAAGATGGAGTTGACGCGCCAAGTGATTTTTATTAAATCAGGGGTGTGATGGAGATTGTGATATGCTCATACTTACTCGTAGCTATGCTTATGGGAATGTAAATAAGATTCCACTTCCACCAGCCAGACATGAAAGTAATCGTATCAACAACGTTTTGTAGAACGCAATTGATTACTTGGTCCTTGAAACTGTTAAATGTTGCGTATACTCGTACATGTCGAATGTTGTTACTAGAGCCATTCTTAATGGTTAAAGTGTTCAACATCTGATAGATGCTGTCCACATTCTTTTAAAGTGTTAAGATACAATTCACATGTAAACATATGTATGTAGTTTCAAGAACACGTACGAGTACATACAATCGTATGGAAAATTTGTCATACAATTTTCTTTGGTTATAAGTTTTGTAATTGGTTTTAGTTTTTTTTTTATTAAATTTTTAATTCCAATTGAAAGAACATTAGAAACTTAGAATATAAGAAGACCAAATTATCTGAAATTATTTTGAAGCCAAAAAAATCTTAAAAAATGCCAATAAACTTAGCACATTTGAAATTATTTCATTTATCACAATCTACTCAGCGTTTGCAAATGGGAAAATGATTTAGAGCCCCCGTACACTACAGACTTTCTATCGGCCGATAGTTTGGTCGCGTTGGGCTGGTTTCAGTTTTACAGTTTTCCCTTGCGTTACGATCTACAAGCATTTAGGACCAATGCACATCGGTATCTCCTCTTTCATCCTCCCTAAATTTCCTTAGGGTAAAATTGTACAATACGCTCCACTTTGAAAACATCGCCAATAAAACGCATAAGTTTAAAAAAAAAAACTAATATTTTTTATTGCAAAAAAATAAAACGGTAATTTTTCATGACTGGCAATTGAATTAATAGCTAAATATTTTAATACATATATTATATATATATATATATATATAGTGAAATCCGGATATAACGACGGTGAAGGGACCGGCCAAAATGGTCGTTATAGCCGAATGTCGCTATAACCGAATGTTAGAAAACTTCAAAAAAGAACACTCTTTGCTACACTTTCGATAATCTCTGTAAAATCAACGGCCGTTAAAACATGGTTATCTATATAAAATTAAGTCTCCCAGTTACAGTAGTTTTCTTCATTCGATCAAATTTTAGTGGCAATCTATCGAGTCCATCCTCAGTATCTGCGATATATGCAGATAATGGTGAAGAGAGAAGAGTCACAGAAGCCTGCATGTACATTTTTTTTTATAGTCACTGGGTGTACTCTTTCCAATGCTGTTGTTATGGTAGGATGCCAAATTGATAAGCCTTTTCTTATAAAATGCGACTGCTCAACGATATTTTTATTTTGATGCAATTTAAACCATTTGAGAAGCGAGTGTTCAATGTCTTCTAGTTCGGATTTGCATTCCTTTTCATTTTTAAAGAATTCGACTGAAAAACTTGTATTCTTTTGAAACGAAACAAACGGTCATTTGCTTCCTATGTTTCTATTCTGCAGATGCAACTACCCACATAAATGTAGTTGGTTTTCATTTCGTCGCTTTATCAGGAGGCAAAAACTCAAAATCTTGCAAAATTCAGGCGCTATATCCGGAATCGTCGTTACATCCGAATTCGTTATATCAGGATGAATTTGTATGGAAACTCAGGTGTGAAATCATGGGACTCAGAATCTGCGTCGTTATATCCGCACGGTCGTTATAACCGAGGTCGCTATATGCGGATTTCACTGTATATATATTTTTTTTTAAAAGTTTAAGTGGGGCATTTTGTAACTCGGTTGTCAGGTAAAAGGCCCCACTTTAGTGACAAAACGCCTCTAAGGAAAAAGTGTTAAAATTACGTTAGTTTTTAGGATGCATGGCTTGCCTCTTCGCTTTTCGACCACAGCTGTTGCAGTTTGGTATATCGAATATATGTACATACATCGTGCAAAACTCGTGTAACCAACCCAGACAAAACGTGTACTGGAGCCAGTCTTCCCAAGAAACGGTCTTGTAATAATTTTCAGTACACTCGATGCACTTATTTCATGAGTGGTATTTTCGAGATTGGTTGAATTTCGGTTAACATTTTTGAGGGTGTTATTCTTCTTCTTGATGAGCTTGGTTGAGGGTGAACTTTGCCCAGTATTTTTGCAGGTATTGTCTGAAGTCCGGATGATCTTGGTTGGGGTTCAGAACTTTCAGTAGGAGTTTGAATCAAATTCTGCTCATGTAATCATCTGACAATGAAAAAAAGTGGTCAGGAATGGCATTTGGTTCGTAGCGACAAATTCCTTTTGACTTTAAGGCCGAACTACTATTGGACACGCTGCAGCTCTCTTTCAAGATTTGAAGATGTTTCTCCATTGTCTTCTTCGTGTCTTTTTCAAGCTATGATGCCCGCAATATATTTCTGGTATAATTTTGTGGCATTTCTATTAATAATAAGCAAAAAAGAAGGCGCTGATAAGTGTATATTTCAATGTGTTAGGTGGGGCATATTACACTTATGCTACTAGGGCGTTTTGTAAATTTCGGAGTGCAAAACGCCCCATCAACATTTGAAAACCACACCCTCTTCTAAGAGATAAGCAAAACCGAACTAAAAAACTTATTTCATACACTTTCTAAACATATAAAGCATTTGGGCGTCATGTTTTGAATTTCTGAAAAAAATTAATTTTTGTTGAACAATATGTTCTAGCGCCAAAAATCCTTTTTATAGAATATTTCGCGACTGGACCAAAAAAGCACTACCATCCACTATTACAGTTTACTATTGATTGAAATGGTTCGAATATGTTTGATTGCAGCTGCATAGCCACACTTGTGTAGGTGTCAGGCTAGTGGGGCGTTTTGTCAACTGGGGCGTTTTGTATAGCGCGCGTGAATTAAAAAAAAAAACATATCCATCCTTTATATTTCCTAAGGTCTTTTTTATGTAAAATGCCGCCTCGGTGGTCGGTACTAGCTGGCGTACCGTTCGAAGAGGAAAACATCGGAAGAGAGGCGAAAAGAGACATAAATAGCGGTCTGTATTGGCAATTTCTCGAACACATATGTACATATAATAATAATTATGTCAGAAGCACCCATAAGCACCCCACTCTTATGGGAACACTTCCTTCTATAGTCCTTTCACTGACTTTTTTTATACTATATGTGTTTAAACAAGTAACGGATTTACTTAGTTCCTCTTAGAATAAGTACAGATATAAAAATCGTACATAAAATCGAAAAAAATCTCGCTACCACAACAACAACAACCTCACAAACCAGCTCATAACAACAAATACACTTTAACGATTCGGTTCACTCGAGTGACTGAATAAATTGCCTCTCAGTCATAATCTTAATTAGAAATCGCACTAGCCAATTATTATTAGCACTTTCGCTACACATTTCAAAATTAATTTCTCGGCGAAACAGGAATAAAAAATAGACTTGCTCATACTCGGCGGCGCGGCGCGTCTATTCTAAAACACTAATTTTTCCAATGCAATTTCATTGACTTGGAGTTGAAATGAACTCAACACCACCCACCCCCCTGTCCTATCCGTGCTGAAGTTGATTCTATTATAAATCAATCTCAGGTCTCAACAAAGTGTGAAAAATGTGATTACAACCTGACTGATGTGCTTTATGCCTGGAGCTTCTTAGCCACATGCATTCATGGGCGGGCCAGTGTATCACTTTCCCAAAAATCACTGCACCACTGGATCTTGCTGTGCAAAGTGTAATCATCACGTCCAGGTGGTTTGACCTAAAATTAATTGCTTTTCGTCACCCATCATCAATCAGTTATTGACGGGTGTTCATCCACGGGTGGGCTATGATGTCACTATGATGGCCTACAGCCAAAAGTGGAGTGGAGTTTGGGATGTTTCTGCCTAACTAGCAGCATCCGTCCACCATGGATCGTGTATGAAAACAGGCAACAGGTGGTTTTGTTTTTGTTTATAATTACAGAGCTGGCACGAGCACGAGTACACATGAGCTCAGGGGCGCAGAGGTAACCAGTTTCTTCCGAATATAATTAGTACCAGTGTCTAGTTGCCAGAACTTTACCTGCAAACAGACGTGTGTGTCTCTGTGGGGCAGCGCCACAGATTGAATTGTCAAACATTTGTAATTGCACTCCGTTGCACGCTCCCTGCCGATGGCAGTAATGCCTGCTAATTGCAGGTGCTGTTGCTGTGTAATTTTAATTTATATTTGCGGTTCAATTTGAGGCGCCTGTCAATGAGGTGGGGAACACGATATCCGAAAAATCAAATAACATCAGAAGTTGAGGTGGCAAACTAACGGTGGTACACGGTTCCATCGTAACCTGAGTCAAGCTCGATTGTAGCGGATGTATTCAGCGAATACGAATTTTCTACAAAGGTTATATGATACCTAGACGAATATTGTTCTCTGGTACTTTTTTTTTCTGTGTTCACTTGATATAACAGTAGCGCAAAGCACTTAACTTTCAGCGTAAGCAATTCACATCATAGGACGATTTCCTATTATCGTTTAAGAAAAAATTAACTTACATCGTTAGGGACAAAAGAAGGTTAATAAGAACTACATACTTCGAATTATGTAGTCAAGAAGTTCATCCGACGATCAATGGAGACAGCTCGTCGATTTGAATTTTTTATTGACATTTTAATACAAGTACATACATAACAAAATCCTTTGATTCAATTTAATCACCTAAATCAAAAACTGACGTTTGGCTATCATAATTGAGGATATGTTAGGTAGGTAGGTAGAAGTGGTGGTTTCGATGGAAGAAAACCCAAATAGCGCGTGGAGTGCCGTTTTAATACCACAACCTCAGGTGACCCGTTTATTAGAATGTAATGTTGGGATATTCAAATCCATCCTGTGGAATTTAGGTAGAGGATCAGCTCTCCAATGCTTTTCCCAGATATCTCTTTAAGGTCGTCGAAGAATAGCTTGCCCAGTGTGCGCTGCCTGGCTCTCGCCAGAGCCGCACATTTGCACAGAAAGTGAATAAGCGACACTCTTTCATTTTCATATTTGCAGCTACGGCAGAAACTGTTGTGGGGGATCGCTAGTTTGGCTGCATGGTCTCCTATTGGCCAGTGTCCTGTACTGACTGCCACTACCCTAGCGATGTCTGCGCATGTTCTTAGTAGCAGTTCGTTTGTTTTGGACCTGTTGTAACTTGGCCATGACTTTCTGGATATGACACCGTTTGTCAGACTGGTCCACCTGGGACCGGCTAGTTTTAAGAAGTGTGAAAGTATATTGCCCTTAACAGCACCTAAAGGAATGTGAACGTTTCCTTCAATGGCGCTATGTCCTGGAACCCAGAGAACAGTGACTCTGGCCTTGTTGCACAGGCGATTGAGTTGTTCCTGACATCGGTCCACTAGTTTCGATGAGGTGATTGCCAAATTTATAGCTTTAATTGCGGCTTCGCTATCCGTAACAATAGCGATATTAGTTTTGGGTGTTGGGTCATTTATTAGGTTGCGATAGGCTTCGAGGATCGCTAGTACTTCCGCTTGAAAGATGCTAGCAGAATTGAGGGCATAAGACAGATACAAATTAATTACTTTGAAATGATTAAGATTGGGGTCCTTATAACTCTTTTTTGTATTTTCGGTTACTATCCAGTGATCTAGTCCCTCGGGACTACTATACAATGCAGCCCGAGCTCAATCCCAGCAAACGCCTAAACGTTTTTTCACGGTGCCATCTCTTTCGAAATGTCTGACAAGGACTCAAAGAGTGTTCTTAATCAATGAGCATCCCAACTGAAGGTTTTTAGTAGTTTTTCCTTCACAAATAATTAGTAATATATTCCTTTCCATAACTATTATACATTTCTCAGTAGTAAGGTAGATTATACCATATCTCTGTAAATTGTGCAATATAGTTTTAAGAACAATGTATTATTTTTCCGCTACAATAAACATCTATCTATCTATCTAACGCGCCGTTCGGATCGAAGCCGGCACGCAACTGTAGGTACCTTCCATTCCTGCAAAAAATATAACTTACTTACTTAGTTGGCGCTACAGCTCGAGGTGAACCTGGGCCTGCTTCTCGCAACCATTTGTGTGTGCGTGTTATATTTTTGCACGAATGGAAGGGACCTACAGTTTTTTGCCGACTCCGAACGGCGAGTTGAGAAGCTCAATCGTGACAAATGATACTCTTTGATGCTTGTCAGACATTCGAAAGAGGTGGGCACTATGAAAAACTTTTAGGTGTTTGCGGCGGGATTCGAACCCAAGACCGCTGGCTCAGTAGTCCGACGCACTAACCACTTGCGCTACGGTGCCCAAAAATATAACACGCACATACAAGTGGTTGCGAGAAGCAGCCCCTGGTTTACCCCGAGCTGTAGCGCCATCTTAAGTAAAGTATCTATACTCAGCTCCACAAAAATTGTCAGTACAGGGAAGAAAGGATGTTTGCTCTCAGTCCGGTTGCAAAAGCTTACATAAACCTGTCCCTCTTTAAAGCTCACACTGGGTTACCGTAGTATGCATGAAAAATCGACGCAAATCGGAGAGCAATACCCATAGGGCTACCATCTGCTGATTTGAAAAAAACACAATTTGTTGAACGAAAAAAAGTGTACAAAGTGGAAACCGCCTCGATTTTGATAAAATTTTGGTATGTTCTAAGGCAGGGGTGGCCAACCTTTTCAGCAGGTGGGCCAAATTTCAGGAAAAATATTTTCTGCCGGGCCACGTACCAAGTTTATTTTTTGTTAATTAAAGTAACCAAGCAAGCGTGCTACATATTCGAGCACATCTTCGTTTCCCAGTAGATGAGATAGTGGTCAAACGTTTGCCTGGTTTAATGTACTAATAGCCCAGTCGAATTAGATCAAAAGAGGGGCTGACACGGAAAAAAATTTTCAATTTTTCCCTAGGAGAGATATTTTTCGATTTAGACCCAAAAAGAGGTGGGAGTGAATTTTTGTTTATTGAAGAACTCGTTTATTTTCAATTTTATATGAAAAATGGTTATTACAAATACAAAATAACACGGAACTTTGGCAAGCTGGACTGAAAGTAGTTATGAGTATGAGCGAGCTTTCCGAAGACACCGATTTTATCCACACCTAGCGTCGGACAAAAAAATTAGGGCCGTTTTATTCACTCGAAGTTGAACACAACTTGGGGGTTTTTATTATCAACTTGAGAAATTGCTTTTATTCACTAAAAGTTGACTCTCTCAACTTTCGATATTCAAAAGTTGAGAAAATCAAAAGTTGATCAACTTTTTTTTTTTGAAAACGTAACTATTTTTGAATAGCAGTCATCTCAGAAATAATAAATCTCAAATCCAAAGTTAAGATTGATATATTATGTGTCATCTATCACAAATATCCCAGGAAATTTTTCGAAACAGCAAGTACGCCATCGAATTTCAACTTCCAAACTGAGAGTTGAAATACTGAAAAAAAAAAACATTTTTCAACTTGCCGTTCAACTCTCGAGTTGAGGTCAACTCCGAAGTTAACCAACTTGGGAGTTTTCGGTCAGTTGAACAGTAGTGAATAAAACGGCCCTAAGTAACCTTGAGTGTCAGTCAAATAGCGGGATATTTGTATTAGTTGAAATCGATTAATTTTTGAAAAATGCAGGATATTTTAAAATAGCTCAAGTCAATTTATTTTTCCAAGAATACGAGATATTTCAATGCGGCATGCGGCCCGCGGGCCTCGGCTTGGCCACCCATGTTCTAAGGCATGTTTTCGAGTATTTTGATGTATCAATTTTATCTGTATATCGGAAACGATTAGCTGGCTAAAAACACGTTATGGTTAAAATAATATTTGATGAATAAAAATTAATCTTTTGAGAAAAAAAAAATGTATGCATGCTGTTAGTTATCTTATAAAGTATGTAATTAGTTACGTAGCAAGAATTATTCATATCAGTACGCATTTTAGTGAAAGGGAGCCTTTAACACAGAGGTATTTTTTATCAATAACAAAGAGCTTTAATAGCTGTAACCTGTAAGTCTTTATGCGCCAGAAAGCGCCAGGCTGAAATGTAATAAAGTTGATGCATCGAACCTTCAGCTTCACAAACAACTTTTTTTTTACTTTTAATTGCAATAAAATAATTCAAATAGTTTGGTGCAAAATTCATCAAAATCGGTTCAGTACTTCAAGAGATAATGAATTATTTCCGCGCTTCCATACAACCTAAACCACTGTGCGTTCTGTCCAAAAATGTCTCGATGCGAGAGTTACATAACATGGCCACAGTATGTCTAAAAAACACCTCGTTTTTAATAATTTATTGTCTGTATGTAGTCTCACAATAATTACATTTAGCGTCAGTACGTGTCGACATGCCAGGATTTTGAGAGGTGAGCTTATGAGCCTAACATTTCCACGAAAAACTTAGGCATTCAGAATAAATGTTGTTAATGCTGAGACGAACGCCAATCTACGCATTAGCGAGATCGACGTTTAAGTAAAAGATTTGATTACAAGAAATACATATGTTATATTGCCGATAATTCCAGACCTGAAATACACTAAACACGATCTTTCTCCCTGCAGCCATGGCTTCCATCGTATCTTATGTAATGGGCCAATTTATCTTGTTCAGTGATCGAAGAGATAGTCTACTACACCTGACAGTTTAATGCTGGAGTTTGAGCAAAAGTCCTTTTTGGTTAGAATAAGGTGTCTCCAATCAGACCCTATAATCTTGTGCTTTCTACGGAACTGTTGCCAATGTCCATAAGTCAACAATTTATTGTGTCTTCCCGGTGAAGAGGATGGATTCAAAGAGGGTTCATCTTTTAGTGACTGACGAAATTCCTTATACTTCTATACAGACACCCGAACAGCAAGTCGTGAACATATCTTTGTGGTCCCTGCTTCTTCTGCGTGAGATGCCCAGCATAAATGTCACCCAGGTACCCAGTAAATAATGACATCAAAGATTAACCATGCTTCACTATAATTCACACCGCCGAGCTGTGGAGCACTCTATATAGATGCCTATAAAACTCGTGTGTTGACTGCAGCGATTGACGTCAAATGACTGAACTATCTGGACTTTTAAGCATAATCTTGCGGAAGTACATATGTACATACGAATAAGTGCTTCCATTTTTGTCAGAAGAAATAAACATTAGCTCATGAGTCTGCAGCTGCATAGCTAGGAGCATACTACAAGTATACTCGTATGTACCTAACCTATACTCTGTCGCATCATTGACTCATATCGCTTGACATTGCACTGTGTGACGAAATTAAAATTTCTCGGGATAGGATGATCTAATTTAATTACATTGCTTGCATGCGCAGCGCAGCAATATGACATCAGGTCGTCCGCCAATAGAACATTCGATTTGAGTAACAAAGAGCCGTGATTCCGTGATTGAATCAGAAAGTCAGAAGGGGAAACAACAAAATTCAATAAACACACCGAACGCGTCCCCGGGATCTTAAATGTTCATTGTGTTTCCGACGAATAACTTTCTGTGTGTGTTTGGAACCTAAATAAGCACCCAGGGGATGAAAATAAATTTTTTCCTTTTTTGAATATTATTCATCACATGCACTAAATATTATTTTCCTCCCGAGGGCCAAGATGGGGTTCCACAACAATTTAGGCCGAATTCATGGTTTTTGTTTATTTTTATTTTTTTTTTTCTAAAACGCTACGGTATACTTCACCCATAACTACATAAATGAACAGTGTAGGTATATGTACGTATACACAAAGTAACAAAGAAAATAAATGTAAGCAGCAGCAACAGCAAACAATGAGGGCGGTTTTACCCATTTTTTGTTACTACCACCCGAACATAATTTGATGGATGGGGTGGAGGGGCAGTGCAGGAGATTAACTTTTTTTTAAGTATGGCAGTTTTCTTGAATACAGCAGCAACTTGAAAATTATTTTAGAAACAGGAGGCGGATGATTTTATGGACCAAAATAAGTAGTAAGAAAAGTTTTGTTTTGATTGAATAATATGAATTATGTTAAATAGGTTTTCGGATGGGTTGTTGATGGAAATAATTTATTTATTACTGAAAAACGCGACGAAAATACATATGTAATGTACATAAATGTTTTATGAAGCTAAATGTTCCAATTGTACCGACTTTAAGAGCCAACAAATCCTTAGATTGTCGTTCATCTACACTCCTCGACAACTGGTTGAGACAGTCCCCTTATTTCGGCGTTCTTCGATAATCTTGTTCCGTATGTGCTGCAAATATTGCTGTTAGGTTAGGTATAATCATTGCCAATTTCTAAGAAAATTTTAATCACGATTTAACCTTTTTTCGCTTAATTTTCTCGGAACTTGCAATTTGTATCTGATTACCCGCGACAAGTGGTTGAGACAGACAAAATTTGGAGTTTTATTACAATGATTTTAGTTTTTTGGTAATGATTTTTTCCTCCCTCATTACTTGCAACTTCTAACATTCTTAACCCCTTCGGTCCTGACGTCCATCTCAATGGACACACTTTACTAACTCATGCTATGTGACACAGTGTTAATAGAAACTAATTGTAAAAACTGAACAGTATTCGTGCCTTTTCTAAGAACGTATTTTCAAACAAACCGTAATCGGTTTATACTCGTATGTGCAAGTAAGAAAATATAATGTAGTTTAGGGTTAACCTTAGTCTGATCCCAGCAAAAAATTTTGTAAGGCATATAAGGCTAAGGGAAAAATAAGGAAGAGAGAAACTAGAAACCTTATTCCAAGACTATTAAAAGTATTAAATAAAATTCTAGGTATTTTCTCTCTCCTTCAAGGTTTAAATGAACTTATTCTTACTTATATCTTATATTAAGGCTTATCTAAGCGTCACTATAATTTCTCATTGGGATTTTTCGTTTCGCTTTCATTTGCATTTGTTCTTGAAGTGCACTAAAACTGAAGAGGTGAAATCAATTTATTTATTTATTTAATTAATAACTATTAATTATTATTTCTTTGTTGACAGATTTTATGAACCGTTCGACAATGAAGAAGAGAACCAAAAAAAAGATATAAAACGAAAAATAAATTTGTTACTATTTTGTATACTTAGATAATATTAAAAAAGTGCTTCTTATAATAAAAATTAAAATAATTGATTTATTAAGAAAATTTGTATTCCTTATAAAATAATGATTCTCACAATGAAATAAGCCTTAAACCAGGCTTTATACACGTAAATATATTATCAAAAGCTGTTAGAAAAGCTATTATAAGTAATGAAAAAACAATTTTTTTTCCCTTTAAATAAGGATTAAGAATGACTAAAATAAGCCTTAAATAAGACTTAAAGTAAGCTTATCATAAGGTTAAAATAAGGCTATGTATAAGGTATTAAAGTATATACCTGACCGCCTAGGACATGGCCTGTAGAAAAATAAGGCATAAAATAAGGGATATTTGTACTGAAAATATATTCCTTATAGATAAGAAGCCTTATCTGCTAAGGAATAGACTATACTGACATAAGCCTTAAATAAGCCTTACTCTTTTTGCTGGGTAGTCATGAACTCACACCAAGCAAGTAAGTCTTCAGTTTTATTTTATGTTCTTTAGCATAACATGGGTTTACTTTACCGGATTTGATTTTTGGCATAGAAAATATATTTGTTATGGTTTTGATTTATACATTAGCGCAAATAATGTCCGTTTTGTAATAGAAATTGGCAATTAAAGCTGATCATCTACGTGAATGGACATTCAATTTTAGAAAAATCTGTAAGAGGTACGATGTTTTTTTTGGGCAAATATTCTTTAATCAGATCCTTACTACACTGGAAAGCGTTAGAAATATTTAAATCATGCGTTAAATTAACTCAGGTCCGAAGGAGTTAATGGAAGGTATTTAACCATTTAAAACTGAAATAACCGTTACGCATGTGTTTTCCTTTGAAAATTCTAATGCGACCCAAATGAAAATAGTACGTATCGTTGTATTCATCGAATGTGCGGTACTCGATGCACTAACGTCAATATTTTATTTTCAATCATATACATATGTATATCTATTCGTAAAAAGCTAGATTGTGCCAGATATGGGTCACTATACATTTAAGGGTTTAATAGTTTATTATTTAATTTTCATGGGATTTTGTCCCATTCAGCTGAAATAGCGTCTTTAAGATCTCCTACTTTATCGCGACCTGGGCATATTGTACTACAGTGCACGCCGCTTAATGTGATCACTTTGCGACTTGGTTAAATTGATGACAATAACAGATGATAGCAATAACCGATGTAGAAGGGAATGGGTAACTAAAAAATAAACTCATAAAAAGTGTATTTTATTGGTAGGTATGTATTCATACGTTTGTATGTAATGTATGTATTTAGCAAAAAATAAGATTTTAAAACATGCATACAGAAACAATACCGCCGCGCGCCGTGCAAAATCCCATTTGCAGTGTTTGAAATAAACTGAACAAAGAACAGAAATGTTACGTCCCTCGCTTTGCGCGGTTTCACTCTTGCGCAAAATGGATTTGTCTACCAAAATTCGATTCGGCTTTAATAAATGCTTACATTTAATTTTTCAGGAACGCAACTCCCCCTTAATTACATGAAATTCATACTTTGCTTTGCGCGGTTTAGCTTTGCGCGCTTTAGGTTTGGGCGATTTCGTATTGTGCGAACATTTTCATCCCCCTAACCCCCTGCGCAAAGCCGGCGATCATTGTGTGTTGTATTGAGTCAAATAAATACTGTTGACATACAAACATTCAGGGTGTGGATCTCCAGGGGAAAAATGTGGCAAAAATGCATAAAAAATGATAACAATAACCGATGTGCTGGTTACAAAAAACGAAATTTATCCTGTGTAATTGTATATAATTGTTTGGGACTGTATCAAAGTGATAATATTATGCGAATGATAACATTAACCGTGGTTATATTAAGCGGCGTGCACTGTTCGCATATTTATGAGATAATCTCTCAACTCATCACTTGGTTTCGTCAAACGGTGGTCCAAAGAATTCTCTTACCCTTACGTGATCAAATCACTTCACATTACCTTCGTTGGCCACCTCCTTGAGTATGCTTGTCGAGCCTGATCCCTCTTACATCGAGTTCATGTGCAAAAAATCGAGAGCATTTAACGTCGCTTTCTTCGTTTTGCTCTATCGTTCTGGACTATCGTTTTGGACTATCCTAGATCCTGGAACGGCCCTTTTAAGCTGTCTAGACCGCCTCAAACTCATTAACTTGAATACCCTTGAGGAACGGAGAAATGTAGCAGACTTTCTCTTTATTCATCGACTCCTCTCAGGTTTGATCGACTGCGCATCTCTTTACAACTCTATTTAATTCAATAATAACCCTCGTAATGTATGATGCCCTCGTTTATTCTATCTACCCACCCACTGGCTCCAATGAACCAATCTCCCGTATGTTGCGGAATGTCCAATCAAAGTTTACTGTTTTCGACTTCAACCGCAGCTCTTCCCCTTATTGTCGGGGAAACCATCGAGCTATTGAAGGAAGTATTCGGTGACATTATCTCTAGAAATCGACCTGCAACCTGGCCGACAATATCGTATGGTTTAACGCCGCTGGACTATTTTCTGTGGGGGGATTTAAAGTTGTCGTTATGGAAGGCACGCATTCGTGACATACGACCTCAAATGCTCAAAAAGTTGACGAAAATTTGAGCTCCAGGATGTAGTTCCTGAGACGCTCTCGTGGTAGCCATATACCTAAAGCACCTAAAATCATTATTATTAAATTATCTGTCGAATAAAAAAAAACTTGGCTCATTTGGTCAACTTGTGTGTGTTTTATTTTAATTTCTAATTTACAGTATTATAACTATTTTTCAAGTTCCTCCTATAGGTACAACGCCCAGTTCTGCGTTTCTAGATTTACGAATGTAAAGCTCAACGAATGTAAAGCTCAAATGATCTTTTTGAAAAACAAACGCTAATTTGCTGAAAACTTCCTCCACTGGAATTCAAAGCGTAGTAACAAAATCAAAGTGGAAATTCTCTGCTCAACAAAGTGACAAAAGCTTTCAGTCAGTTGAAAATAATTTTCTTTTGTTTTTCTTTTTCCTTTTGAGCGCTGTCACCACCCAAAGCTGATAAAATTATCATCGTTGTCGTTATCTCTGACAGAAACTCAACAGCTCTCGTCACATAGAAAAGTAGATGTGACAGTTAGCACTTAAGTTCCGTGAAATTCTAAATGAAAATGCGCATACGAATACATATGTATGTATACCCGCAGTCATCTGTCAGTCAGCCACCCTCATCGTTTGTATTATCATCAACCCTTTCAGGTGGAGCCGCCAAATTGTGGTGAGCATGAGTACTGTCAGAGTTATAAGAACCCTTTAGAAAGGGGGAAATTACCTAGCCTGGGAAGTGACTTTCACTTCACGCCCGATAAGTCCTTTAAGTGGATATTGTATCGTGTTGAGTACCAGTACACCACTGGTTAATTGGTGAATTGGTCAAGTAGTCCGGTTTTTGAAGAGATCGCAATCATGATTGGCCAATGACCACGGCATAAGCCTACTTCATTGCGAAGCCTTTGGACATATACTTGTTGACTGACTGATAGCTTTCACCCAAAAAAAAAAAGAAAACCCACACATACATACATACATAGTGCCATTTTTTACATTTGGCCATAAAAATTCCAAGTGGAGGATGACTGATGTTGTGCTGACGTCGTTGTTTTGTTTTGCACCCCACAACTGCGCGTCTCTTAAGGGATTCTTTACCCATCAACACCTCTTTAGTGGTGTGCTGTTGAGTGGGTGTGTAAATGAAAAGTGCCAAGATTACAGGGATAGCAAAAAATGTGGCACTGTGATGAGAATTATAATGGTGGCAATCTATGCCCACATGTGCGTAGTGGTGTTGTGCAACAACCGCCCCTACGCCCTACCCAAACCCATACGCGTTAAGTGAGCACATTAACTAAGTTTGGCTAAAAGACTTTGGAAAGATAAACAATTCAATGGGAGCAAATAAAGTTATTCAAACTAATTAGTTTGTAATTTAATTTATTCCTGACTTGGAAAGCATTTTACAAAGCTCAGAGTGGCATGGAAATGCGCTTTCAGTTGTTGTCCTTGTGCCGTACTAATAGGTATTTGGTAGTTAGGGTGTGAAAAGCGTTTGCATATTCATTTGAATGTGTTGATGCAATGTTAAGTTGTCCTATTTAATATTGAGAGATGTCTGTTGACTCTGGTGTAGGGAGTTAAAAGCTTCTAGAAGTGTACATAGGTTCTACGCTTGAATTCAAAACCCTACTGCTACCGGAAAGGCTGACGAAGTGCTTATACAAATTGTTACTATTACTTTGTTAAAAACAATCCTTATTTACAGCCTAGAAACATTTTTAGCAGTCAATAATGATTGGAGAACATAACAGTTGTAACTTGTTGTAATCGTTGTCCCACAAGGACTTACACTTCTCTTTACATTTTGTACCAACAATACACTGTCCCAACCGAATTGTCAGTACCTACAGGGAAGATAGGACGTTTCTGACTGGTTGCAATAACTTGCATAAATCCATCCCTTAAGCTCTGACTGGGTTACCGTAGTATGCATGAAAATCAGATAGCAATACCCATAGGGTTACCATCTGCTGATTTGCAAAAAGAAATAAAGATAACTGTTTACAATATGGATATCACCTCGATTTACATATACGAAATTTTAGTACGTTGTAGAGGGCATTTTTTCGAGAATTTCGATGTATAAATGTTATACATATATCGGAAGCGATTAGATTACGAGATACAGGGGTGGCAAACTAATTAGCACACCCATTGAAATTTTTGTTTCTGCCGACAAAATGCATTAAAAAAGTTCATAAACGCATTCCAAATACAAATATTTAGTTTTATTTGAACACATTATTATATTTTACGAAAAATAAAAAACAAAAATAGAAAATGTAACTATAATTTCGAGAAAAAAAGACAATGATCAAGATCAATGCTTTATGGACGTGTTATTGTGTGAGGCAGCTGCTCTCTAAAATGATACTTAGAGAGTCTGAAAAATAGTTAGAACAACTTAGAAGTAATTTAAATGTGATTTTGGCTATTCAGATTTACTTAATATTTGATTGGGTATCCTTTCTGAACAATAACGGCAGCATATCTCCTGCTTAATGACGTCATTAGGTCAGCACAGACTTCAAGAGGAATTTCGTACCATTCTTCCCGAAAAGTGGTTCATAACGCGTTTGCCGTGGTTGATTTTAATGCTATTACATGTCGTTTGAAGATGACCCATACATTTTCTATAGGTTTGATATCCGGGCTTTGTGGGACCAAGTCAGAACGGTAATATCGTTTGCATCAAACCACTCATTAACTGTGCGGAACGTATGGCATGGGGCATTGTCTTGCTGAACACACTTTGCCGATGTGTTGCAAGTGGAAAATCATCATAGAAATGTACCTAATTGTTGGCCAATATGCTCTGGTACATAAGCCCATCCATTTTTCGTTTAACTTGGACTATTGGCCCAACAGTATTCGCGGTAAAGCAGCACCATAACATCACGCTGCCACCTCCATACTTAACCAACTTCGTAGTTTACTTTGGGTCCAAATCCTTGTTGTGAGGATGTCGTACGTAGGTTCTGCAATCGGTTCCATACAGATTAAATTTGGATTCATCACTCCAGATGACAGAATTCGTGAGAAACTGACTTTTGAAGATATGGCATTTTCCGAAATCCAGCCGCTGTCTTCGATTAGGCTATAAAACCTTCGGTTTTTTGAGATTCTGGCATCCTCGAAGATTATTTTGCAAAAGCCGAGCTCTAACAGTCCTAGCTGATATATTCACACAGCGATTTTGGTGCATTTGAGCTCTTATTTCCATTGAAGAGGCGAAGGGGTGCCTAAGAGTATGTCTGACTATCGGACTATTCTCATGTTTTTAGGTCTTTTTTGACCTGGATTGTTTCTGATTTGCAAAAATCCCACGTTAAAGGTAATGCTTAAGTGCATTCTGTACTTTTTTTGACAATGTCGCGAGAGAATTCACTATTTACATTGACAGCCGCGGCCAGAAAATCAATAGCTGCTACGCAAATAACATCGAAGCTTGTTAAGTGTTGCCGCGAAGAACTTAAAGTTGTTGGCATGCAGCACAATGTAAAACTCTGCTAGGTAATGATGGAAGGGATGAACTGGCCAGAAAGGGCTCAGCCCTAGATAGAGAACAAGCAGATGCGATGGTTAAACCTCCACTCAGTAACATTCGGGCCAGTAAGTGAAGCAAATAACAGTTGGAAACCACTAACCACCTGCGAGGTATCAAGAAAATTGTGGCCATAATACGACAAAACAAGAACAAGGAAACTTCAACAAAAAGATAGGAAGTCAGTTTCAATGCTAACAGGACTATGCTCTAAGAAGAAATTACGACTGAATGCCGTACGCCAATGACATTTGCAGGGGATGCGGTGACGAAGAGGCACTTGAGGACACAGCCCTTTTCTCCTGTCACTGACCTAACCCCTGTCAACTGAGAAATATGTAGAACCCTGGGCGAATCTGACCTGCTTGAATTTGCTAGAGCGTCGGGTTGGCTGAAACCTAGACTTTGACACCACGGATGGGAACACGCTATGGGTATCAGGTATCACAATGGGGCCACTTGGACTTAAGTGTGATGAGGATGTAACCATTCTCATCAGTCCGCTAACATAACCTAACCTAGGACCATAGACAATAAATATATATATACAGTGAGCCGAAACAATAAGTTTCCATCGAGTTTTGTAGACAAAATTTAACTGTCCTTCCAAATTCTAATACAGTAGATTCCGCTTTTTTGGGACGGCGGATAATCGGGACAGCCGCTAAACTGGGACAAATGGTCAAGAACAGAACAGTACAGATTGGTTTTTAACTTGATTGTCACATCGCATTATTGGGACAGCTGCTTAATTGGGACAGAATCGGTCTGGACCGAAGTGTCCCAAATAAGCGGAATCCACTGTACATAGTTTTTCCTTCTGCAGAATATTTTTATTGTTTGCGAAACTAACTGTTAACTTGTTTGTACTCTTCGCTCAGATCGTATATTATAAAGTTTAGTTGTGAAAGTTAAGCTATCAGTTGAAGCAGTGCAAACATTTCCACCAGTTTAGTGTGCAAAAATTGTATCCTTAGCTTATTGCATTTTGCAGTTTTGTAATTTTTTTTTTAATAAATTGTTTGTTTTCTTTATTTTTCGATAAGAATATTTTATAATTATGTCCCCAGTTATGTCATATCTAAAAGCTTTTGTTCTCCATATCTTAGGTTTTTATGAAAGAAAAGTATTTAAAATGCCTAAATTTAAGCAGCTGACAGTTTCCGATCGAAAAATAGTATTTAATATGCATAATGAAGGCTATTCCAATAGGAACATAGCACAATACGGCAATCAATAAAGTGGTTACTGCCTTTGCTGAAGATGGACGGATTTCCGCGTAAAGCAGACCAGGACGCCCACGAATGACTACCAAAAGGCTAGATACATGAATTAAAAATGTCTCATCAAATGATCAATTACTGTCTGCTAAAAAAATATAAGCCAAAATAAGCAACGAGGCTGCCAAGGTACCATCGGTTGACACAATACGTAGGCGTCTGCATGAAGATGGGAAACACGGTCGCGTCGCCCGCAAATTGCCGTATGTAAGTACGGTCAACATGAGAAAAAGGATGCAGTTTTACCAACAGCATGTCTGAAAAAGTGATAATTTTTGGGATAAGGTCCTTTGGACGGACGAATCCATGATTCGAATGAACTATTCACATGGCAGAGTTTACGTCTGGAGGAAGCAAGGTGATGCTCTGTCCTATAAGTGTGCAAAGCCTACCACAAAATCAGTGCAAAGTGGAGTTATGGTATGGGGTTGCCTTTCCTCTTATGGCGTGGACAAAATAGTCATCATGGAGGGAAAGGTAAATGCTTCAGTCTACCTCAATTTACTACGAGAAGTGATAATTCCCGAGTGGAAACGTCTTATTGGAGAAGACTTCGTGCTGCAGCAGGATAATGCACCCATTCACAACGCCAAAATAGTGAGGGATTATATTTTGCAGGAAGATATTCATATCATGCAAATGCAATGGCCACCACAAAGCCCTGACCTCTCCCCAAAAGAGAACTTGTAGGCTTTACTGAAAATGAGGATCGCGGCCGGTGAGGCAACCAAGAAACGTTAAGGAACTAAAAACGTGCATCACGGAGTTATGGCCTCAGTTTACTTTAGAAGATTGTCAAAAGCTTACACGTCCCATGCCTCATAGATTGGCGATCATGTCACTGAATAATGGTGGACATTGTTGACATTGCTTTTCTTTCATGTGTGGAAACTTATTTTTGCGGCCCACTGTATATTTATTGCCTCTGGTAGAACCATCTTGATACAAAAGTTCTTTTGTCGGACATTCGAAGAGTCGGCACCAAAACTAAAACGTTCTGTTATATATTTTATGTAGAACCGTTTTTTTTTATATTAATATGTCTAACCGCTTGATGTTTGTACTGAAAATTTGCGCTTCAAAAGTGTTACCAGAAGATTATATACCAAATTGGATACTCATCTTCAAAGATGGACAGTAGCTCAGTATATGGTATGTCGGCTTCTCATCTCATAGGTCCCCGGTTCGTTTCCTAGTGGGAGCTACTTTTTTTTTTTTTTTTTTTTTTTGTTCTGATTTCAATCGTGATGATGGAAAAGAAATTTATTTTCTTTGGTTTTTTTGTGTCTCTTCTATTTATTCCTTTAGCTTAGTTGTTGTTTTAGCTTACTTAACATTTTTTAATCGTGGAGATAGGGCCGACGTAGGTACTGTTATGATAACAAATTGTAAAAGTACGTTCTAATTTTTGTGACTTTTCTATTTATTCCTTTGGTTTAGTTGTTGTTGTTTGCTTATTTACTATTTTTCAATCGTGACGACAGAACTTACTGTTCTGGTAGCAAATAAATAAATAATACTGTTTGTCAAGTAAATAGTAGCTACCTTTAAAATTGATTAATTAATGATTTAAAAAAAAAATAACTACGAAGACATATTAATGTTCCTTATCCCTCACACGTGCGACAATTTTTGCCCCTTAATCAGTACCTTATTAACCCAGGTTAATACTTTTATTCCCTTCCTCTTTCTATGGGCTCTATGGTCTACAAAAACAAAATTCTTACTTCCTGCCTTCCTTTTAATTGTTCTTTGTTGTTTTTGGAATAAATTTTGCAAATTATATTTTTTGCGCACCTGGAAAATAACAAGGGGAATCCCCCATTAGTATGATTTACATTGGAAAATTAAATTTTATGTGAATTGAGCGAATTCCCTCATCAAATTTGTTTGACAATCATATTCAATCAGTACACTTGTGAATTTCATTTGTGTGAAAATGGATCAAAATAAAATTTAAATTTCTTTCAAGTGTGGGCATTATCCATGTAAAGTATTAACACATCACATACAATTAGATAGGTAGATTTAGGGTGTGCAATTTGATACATGATATGATTTTTCTTCAAGATTGGCACACGAAGTACAACAAAAAATACTTGAAATCGATTCTTGATACACTCCACTCTGATGATGAAGAAGATAGCATACAGTCTTTAACAAAAGGAGGTGTGGATGTGATAAATCAAATGCTTGGTCAAAATACAACTAAGATGAAGACAAACCGCTGGCTCTGTTTTACAACATCATGGACATGCACACATATTCATATGTAGCTGACTTAATCTTCTGGTCCAATAATACGATTGTCTAAGACAGTCGAGCCAATGCAGAGAGTTTCTTGAAGAGTTGAGGAAGCATTTTTGTACGCCTACAATAACTAGAAGAGCTCGAATTCCTCGAAATGTGGGCAAAGTAACACTAAAAATCGCATTTTAGGTATTCCAATTGATCAAATTGAACACAATACCTAGACCTTCTAGCCATTTTTGCCTGATGATGCTTCTCAGGAAGAATCTTTAGGTGGCCAAAAAATTAGAGGTTCTTGCTTCATATTATGTTATCAGCAAAAAAAAAAAAAAAAAAATTGAAAAGAGCAACACGAAAGAGTTGCATGCAGTGAAGGATGCCTAAGTGCGTAGTTTGACAATGACGAAGTTCGAAACTACTAATCTATAAATGTAATATGTACAATGTACTGTACATAGTACCTTACCTATGCATGTTCATAGAGGTACTGAAATGTAATAAACAACAAATTGGTTTCTTTCGTTCACAAATTTGAAGATGTAGCTTGCAGATACCACCCAACTGAAACTGTATGTGCAACATACTCATATGTAAAAACATCGGTATATACATATGTGCATATATATCTATATGTTTATATATATACATACAAACTCGTAGGCATGTACATATGTATGTAGCTATGTTTTCCTAAAAAAAAAAAAGTAGAACTATAGGACAAATTCAGAATTTTTTCATACAAAAGTTAAAATATTAACCTGGGTTAATAAGATACGTTTGCTACAATTTGACGAAAAATCAGTCGAAAAACTGTCAAAATTTATTTTTTCCTATATTTTTCGAAAAATATCAAATATTTAGTCACTGAGTCTGAATGAAAGGACATTTAGTTCAAAAGTATCCAAGATATGATATAATGAAAGTGCCCATATTAACCCCGGTTAATAAAGAACGTGTGAGGGTTATGCACTTCCGTGCAGCAAAAAGATTAAAAGGCAAACAAACATTGTTTTCATTGAAACCACGGCCCTTCCCAAGGTGAGTTCTTTTGTTCACAAACTTTGCCTGATGTGGTGCTCCTAAGCTTTTGTTCTTTTCTTCATTTAAGTGATAATAAGACTGAATAAAGAATAGTATAGCAATACATAGCCAAAGCATTGCCACACGAACAAAAATAATTTCCTTGTATTCACTTTTTGTTCCATTGCCGTGCATTGTTCAAAATAATTGACGTATAGAAATATGATACTCGCAGAGATATTATTTTTAACATCGAACATCGAACATCGAAATTAACTTGATTAACGTAAATATTCAAACATTTATTGAGTCACGAATAAAATATAAGATGAAATGTGTCATACAAATTAAACAAGGTATGTACGAGTAAAAACTGTGACAACGAAAATCAACGAATATAATCCCCTTGATAAAAATATATACATATGTACCACCCAACGAGAAGAATACAGAGTTATATGTACAAACATTCATACCTATGAATGTATGTACTCAACTACATAGACCATGTGCTCGCTGCTGTGCATGGTATATTCATATTGCCTCCAATTTGAGAAAGTAAATTCGTTACGGAAGACAAACTCGATGTTTCCTAGCCACGTTATATGGATTTTGGAAGATTGCCAGAAATGCTCCACTGTATGTAGTTATATCCCATATCCTTTTCGAGGCTTTTGCTGCTTCCATTTTCATATTGTGTCAGTGTGTTGGTACGATAGGACTATCCTCGTATATATTCCTATGGAATTTGAATCAAATGAGAGAGGCATCTCAATGCGACCTAGAAGTACATCCCCTCCCCGCCAACCCACTTATAAATATATTTTTTTTTTGAAGCACAAACAAGTGAAATGACTGGGCTCTGGCTTCCTAAAAATGGCAATTTCATGGTTACTTATTCTGAGACAGTAATTAATTTTTGGCCGAGAGTGAGCTTAGCATAAGAATCTACCCATGTACAACCAAGTGCATTCACGAAATTAGTTCAATGACTAAAGTGCAGGATTTTTTAAAGATTACTTTTGAAGGTTGTTTCAATTAAAAGGAAAAAGAACATAGAGGTTACATAACCTTTAACAGTT
The DNA here is from genome assembly GCA_949775065.1 of Brachyopa scutellaris. NCBI lineage: Eukaryota > Metazoa > Arthropoda > Insecta > Diptera > Syrphidae > Brachyopa > Brachyopa scutellaris. The sequence continues at coordinate 80,224,408 of OX459112.1, read as the reverse complement.
GAATGTTAAATGAAACCTGATCATTATATTAATTGACAGGGCGTGGTATCCCGCTGCACTAACTGCAAAGATAACTCATTTCACTGCCTTTTCCGGGAAAAAAAGTCGACTGTACCACAGCCCCAAACGGGGTTGCCAGATTCATATGTTCGATTGAGAACTTTGTTAAAGAGATTTCAATAGTCGTTTCCTTAAATGAAAATAAATTGAAGACAAAAACAAGGAAAATGTGATGGTAATGAATTGCTATACCGTCCGAGATGCTCGAAAAAGTGATGAAAAAAAGCAGCAAAAAGCGCACATTTTGCTCTGGTCAATAGAAGCGGCCACTTGATTGAAGTTGTATTCAAAAACTAGTCCAAATAAATTGTAAAAGACCAAATTAAATAATAGTACCTCATATATGGAAATCCGTTGTTTCTTTTAAAGTAATTCAATATTCACATACCGACATAAAATATGGCGCACCCTGTACATCTCGTTGACGCCGCGCCGTACTAAGGCCAGTCAGCGGGAGGTTATTCATCGATCGCGACACAGTCCCGCTCAAAATAACGTCGAATCGTTTGGATTATTAGAGTAAGTACCAGACAGCATGCTTGTACTAAAGGGCACATCAATACAAATGGACCAAAAAGCACACCGGTACTTTTCTTGAATAAATAATTAATGATGTGTAATGTGTCCTACCCTCATCACTTTTTGTTCGTCCGCTCATCGACGACAGGCCGATCGAGTCGCAAATTTCTATAATTCAGACTAAAAACGCTGCATATGATCAGCGTCACCGCCCGTACTACAATTGTACTTTTTGAGTACAAATTTGGGAACTTAGCATGGTACTACTTTTATGGTGAGACGACTGAGACGTACTACTATTTTATTATAATTTTCTTATTCCGACTATTTGTGTATGGTATGTTCTTCGAGCCATATGTACAAATATGTTTTTTTTTTTTTTTTTTTTGGTTTTTTCCTTAAAAAACATGACCACATCCCTGCCTTATATGTCAAAGAAATTTCACCACATTCCGCTTCCATCTTATTCAATACTCAAATAATAAGTCAATTGCATTAAAATTGTATCCCCTGGCTAATTTTTTTTTTTTTTTTTTTTTTTTTGATAGATAGAATTTCATTCTTCTCGGACAGTTGCCGGAAGGCTCTGTGGAAACCTCCTGCTACTGTTCGTGGGGAGAAAAATAAATGAAAAAATTAGTATTTTAAATACTTTATATATATAAAATAAAAAATATATTATTAAGTTCCCAATATTAGATAAAACTTTAAAAAAGAATAAAAAAAACACACACTCAAACTATAGTAAAAGAAATCAATATTAAATTCTAAACTTTTTTTTTTTTTTTTTTTTTTTGTCCAGTCTTATTGCACTTACGTATTTTAAGTATGTCTTTTCACATATTCAGTACATTTTCTTTTAAATGATCTAAAATTATAGCCATTTTTTATTTCACTTGGAAGCGCGTTAAATAAGTTAAATCCCTTGTAGATGATCGTATTCTGCGCAGCTGATGAGTTTTGTCTTCTCAACCTAAGGTCACTTGCATTCCGAAGTTGGTAGGGTTGAACATCACCAACATGCCTGACTTCATTTATAAGGTATCTCGGCGCAGCCCCATGTTTTATTTTAAAAACAGCCAACAGTGTATTCAGCTCCAACCTCTGTTTAACGTTGAGCCACATAAGGGCATCTAGCATGTACCTTACTGAAGTAAATCTGTTGCACCTCAGGATGCTCCTCATAGCTTTGTTTTGCAGTTTTTGTAGCCTTTCTACCTGCCCCTGGTTGCAGCATGAGAATAGAATTGAGGAACAAAATTCAAAATGTGGTTTGATGATGGTATTATAGACTGTAACAGCTGTTATGTAGTCCATTCTTTTTCGGATCTTTTTAAAAAACCCTACTTTTTTACCAATTTTTTTGCAAATGTAATCTACATGGTCGTGCATTTTTAATTTCTTATCGATGATCATTCCGAGATATTTTATGCTCTTAACGTTTTCGATCGCTTTTCCGTTGATTTCGATATTTGTTGTGCCATTCAAGTTTATCTCCATTAGCTTCGTTTTCTGCTCATTGAGTTTTAGCTTATTCATTTTCAGCCATGAGGTCAATTTATTTATGTCAGCCATTAGTTTACGTTTGCATTCTTCTTCGTCTGTTCCTTCTGCATATATCAAAGTGTCGTCAGCGTAAAGTACTATTTTACAGAATTTTATTATTTCTGGCATATCATTTATGTATATTATAAATAATAGAGGCCCTAGTATCGACCCTTGTGGCACTCCTTGTTCCACATCGATAAAGCCTGAAACGCTATTATTGACTTTCGTCCGTTGTGTTCTATGTGTGAGGAACGATCTGAACCAACCGAGCTCCTCATCATGTATACCATACATGTAAAGTTTTGCCAAAAGAATTTCTCTATCGATTGTTTCGAATGCCTTCTTCACTTTTGTTGGTTTTCGCTACTTTTTCGACTGGTGTCACCATTGAATCCTTCCATGGGCTTGGAAATTCTCCTGTTCGAAGTGATGTGTTCACTAGTTGATGTATTGTTTGTCCTAATATATTCCAGTTATCCGTAAGTATTTGCGGACTTATTCTTTCGAAATCCGCCTTGTTTTTAAGATTCTGACTATTGTTATTGGACGGAATTTGAATCTGCTTTCTGTCTGTTTTATGTAGTTAACATATTCAGTGTCTTCGATTGAGTCACCAATTTCTTTTACACTTTTTATAAAGTACTCATTGAATTTGTTCGCAATAGACGCCTCATCTTCATGATCTTCACCATCAAATAACACATTTTTAATTTTGTTCTTCTGTTGTTTTAGCACTAGATGTTTTATTTGATTCCACATCTCCTTCTGACCATTCGCATTCCTAATTTGGTTGTTTACGTAGTGGTTTTTAGCGTTATTGATTTCGACTTTATATTGGTTCCTTATTATTTTGTATTCCTGCCATTGCTCTCTGCTGTTGCTAAATTTTGCTAATTGGTACTTCTCGATTTTCTTTGCTTTTAGATCTCTGAGTGTGTTATTAAACCATAACTTTGTTTTATTGCCCGTCCTTATCTTTTTCTTTGCAATATTGTTATTGACTGTAGTTCTCAAATTCATATTCATTTTGTTTGCGTTTCCGTTTATATCATGGGTTGTGTCATAAGCTGTATCCAACTGCATCAGATCTCTAGAAAATTTATCTTTCTTGTATCTAAATACATCGATTTCAGTGCTCTCATCTGCTATCCTATTACCATCAGCATTTATTGTAATTTCTAGATTTTCATGGTCCGATATCTTATCATCAGTGTTTACTTGCACCTCTACATTATCTATGTTTGTAATTACATAATCAATTTTTGACAATAGTTTGATGAATATAGACTTCAAAAATTTAGCCGGCTTTGGAGCTTCATAAAAATGTGTCCAGTGGCTAATTTTTGAGTGTTTGTTTCGGTTTTCTCGGTGGACAAATGTAGCACACAGAACTAACATTCGTGAAAATTATGTTAAAACTAGTTCAACATTTTTTTTATAAAAAAAAATTAATTCATAATGGCTAAATCGTATAAAATCATTTATAAACAGTTTGATAAGTTTAGTTATATTTATAAAATTTAAGGAAGGGGAACATTTTCAATTTTCAAAAAAAAGTGTTAAAACATTTTCAAAAAAAAGTGTTAAAAAATCCAATTTAATTTAATCGACACAGCAAAAACCTACAATTTTATCCACCCGTACAAACGCCAAAAATTAGCCAGTGGATACAATTTTTTTTTTTTGGTTTGAGTCGCATTTTAATTATATATTTTTGCCACTTTTTTCAACAAGTATACATATGTATAAAAAGAGGCAATAAAGGATTTTTTTTTTTCATAAAATTGAAAAGGTATAGGTATTTACATCTTACATATTGCCCGTTCTAAGTGATTTATGTTCATTTCTGGTTTTGTAGGACAAAAGACATTTCAGTAACAACAGCAAATGAAGTTGCATCTAATTATAAACTCTTGGACGTAAATACATTTGCTGCGGTTAAAAGTAGTTATTTTAAATTTTGTACTAGTTTAAGTTCTATTTGAGTACAATTTTGGACTCGAATGAGTACTTGCATTCATCGAAATGGGGGCAACGCTGCATATGATCTGTGCGAGAACGTCATAGTCTTGCTATAATTTCCGCCATCTTCAAGGCCAGAGAGGAACTTTTTGGGCCAAACTTTATGGCATACATAAGCGATAGAAGCGGGGTTACGCAATATTCGAGCAAAAAAAAAAAACATCCTCCACGTATGTATGTATGTATTTCAATAAAAAGTTATCTCATTTTCATTAATAAGAATTTTTAAGCAGCGTTTATGACCAGCAAAATGTTTTTTTCGACTGAATTTATAAAAAGAAATCAAGAGCTGAGATAAGACGTACAGTACAGTCCTACAGTTCCTAGTAACTTTGTTAAAGATAAATACATTTATAACAAAATTTAAAATTATAAAACAAGCGGTCATTTTATCTACTAGTAAATAGAACAACGTAGATATGTATGTATATGTATTTATGCCGAAGTGCACGATGAATTGGCGTGATTTCTAAGAAATTCAACTAACGACTTCTCAACGTTGATAACTGAGTAAGAAACGTTCGATGGAGTGAGAAAACAACATACAGTGCCGTGCACATAATTAGCAACGCTAAAGACGATCGATTTGATTTCTTCATATCTCTTGTGTTTTCACCCTTAGGAAATCCTAATTTCCATTTTTACTTTACAAATTAAATACACTTTGTGAAAAGTGCTCGAAATTGATATAAAGTTCCGTTATTTTTTTATTTGTCGCTGAAACAGAGTGAAGAGCACAAAATAGGTCGTGCATATAATTAGCAACGGTTAAATTTTTTTTTGTTAATTAAAGACTTTTTGTTAATTTAAAGCGCAGAATTCACTGGTGTGTTAGTATATTCATATTACTTTGTTCACAGTAATGTTTTGAATATTTTTTTAGAGTTTTACACAATGGGAAAAACAGATCTTGCGATGTCAAACCCCAACCCGTATCCTGAACCATTTTAACGAAAGAAAATCGTATGCCAACATTGCAGACCTTCTTAAGTGATCAAAAAGGATGGTTTTTGATGATATCCAATATTATAAGAAGAATGGAACCACCCAAAAAGTCAGCCGCAAGCTTTGGATAAGGTTGAGTTAAGACCGTGAAGACAAACTTATCGTTGGGTAAAGCCAAAAACTACCGCACTCTACAGCCAGGGAAATTCGTGCTGCGGTTTTCGGTGAAAACGATAGCGGACCATCTGTATATACAATTAAAAGACGTTTGCCCGAAGCAGGACTTTTTGGGCGGATGGCTAAGAAGGACCTACTTTTAACTGAGCGAAACAGAAAAAAAAACGTTTGGAGTTTGCCCATAAATATAGCCATTGGACTGTCGCACAGTGGAAAAATGTACTATTTACCGATGAAACTAAAATAAGTAGAGTTCCAACTGACGGTAAATGCTGTGTACGCCGGCCTAAATAGAAAGACTTTGACCCAAAGTATACCTGGCCAACGGTCAAACATGGAGGTGGGAGTGTAATGATTTGGGGTGCAATGTCTTGGTGCGGCGTCGGTCCAATTCATAAGATCGAAGGACATATGGACAGGCTCCAATACTGAAGTATACTGGAAAATGCAATGGTGCCATACGCAGATGAATACCAGCCAGTTGTTTGGATTTTCCAACAGGACAATGATCCGACGCACACTGCCGCTTATACCAAAAAATGGATTGACGATCATATGGTGACGTTACTAGACTAGCCGTCGTGTAGCCCTGATCTAAATCCAATTGAGAATGTATGGCAAGTGCTTAAAAGAAAGCTAAGTTACGAAAAAATTGGTAATTTCGAAAGATTACATGAGGAAACGAAAGTGGGTTGGGAAACGATTCCTCAAAGCTTTTGCCAAAATTTAGGGGAATCTATGCCACGTAGATTGCAGGCAGTGATTCAAAATCGTGGCTACGCTACTAAATATTAAGTTTCTGTGAATAAAAAAGGAATAAATGAACTTTTTTTTATCAAAAACTCATGCGTTGTTAATTATATGCACGACCTATTTTGTGCTCTTCACTCTGTTTCAGCTACAAATAAAAAAATAACGGAACTTTAAATCAATTTCAGGCACTTTTCATAAAGTGTACTTCTTATGTACAGTAAAAATGGGAATTAACATTTCCTAAAGGTGAAAACACATGAGCTATAAAGAAATCAAATCGATCGTCTTCAGCGTTGCTAATTATGTGCACGGCACTGTATGTCTAAATATTGTATACTGTTAGCAAACGGCAGATCTTGAAATTTAAACAAATTCAGCTATGTAGCTTCAGTTGAATTAAAGTCTTAGTTGGCAAAGGCAAACTACATTCCAAGGGTATCAACGTCACTGTTTGTGCGGATGACGTTGTCATTATAGTTAAAGGCAAATTCACTGAGCGAATTGATGGAGGCGGCATTACCCACCACTGGTTAATGGGCTTATACAGTGTATCAAAGTGAAACTCATACACCCTCTTTCGAAAAACGTTTCCGGTAAAATTTTAGTCTAATATTCAAATTTTCACAATTTTAACTACACAAGTGCAACGATTTTTTAATTATGAATATTATTATAGAAAAAATAGTTCAGATCAGCACTTGCGATATGCATCAAATCATATTTTATAAAAGTATTCCCTAAATTATATCAAAATAAAACTCATACCTCAGTTGTAACACATTTAAACAGTAACATTTTTACCTTGAGGTGAAGTTGATCATAGTAACGAACTAGTTTTTAAAGTACAAGACCAATTTTTTTTGATTATGGGTCGACAAAGAGGGCAATCATCTGAAGTAGAAGGATAACTTATGATACACCATCATAAACTAAGATAGTCTTTATGAGAGATCGGAGAAATAGTAAATAGAAGTCATGCGATGGTGCAATGTGTTATCAAGAGATTACAAAACGACAGGGAGTTTAAAATAAGAAAAGAAGTAGCAGCAGAAAAATATTAAACACCAAAGATGAACGTAGGATAATACGAGAAGTCTAGAAAATCCAACACAGGTGCCCCGAAACTTGCAGTTTTAGCAGAAATTTTTTTGAATAAAAAAGCTTATCCAAGACTTTAAAGATTATGATATTTCACAGAGGCAATTGGCTAGTAGGGTGGCCAGAAATAAGCCACTCATTAACAAAAGGAATAGGATGAAACGATTGGGTTTTGCTAAAGATTCCGGCCAGTATGATTATGATTACTGGAGTACCGTTATTTTTGCTGACGAAAGTAAATTTATATTTTTTTAATCTATTTCTTTATTTATCATTTAATTTATTCGCATCTGATGGTAAAGTAACGGTATGGAGCAAACCGAATGAGGAACTTAAACCATCAATCTATGCCCAAAAGTCAAACAAGGTGGCGAAAGCGTTACCGTCTATGTCTATGTCCGCAGCTGGAGTAGGGCAATTACTATTTATTGATTGGATGGATTGAATTGATTGAATGGACTAAAACGTGTACCCAGACATTTTAAAATTTAAGATCTAATGCCGAATAGCTTGGGATTCTTTCAAAATCTAAGTACTACCAGGATAATGATCCATAGCATAAAGCTCATAATGTGCGGATGTGGTTACTGTTTAACTGTTCAAAAGTGATCGAAACACCGCCACGATCTCGTGACTTTAATGTTATTGAAAATCAATGGATCCAGCTGGACGTTGGAATATGAAATCATAGAATATTCAACCGAAATGGTTTAAAAAATACCTTGCAATAGGAATGGTAAATATCTCTCAGGCGTTCTGTAAAAAAAATGGTAAGATCTATCCCAAATTGTTTAAAAGCTCTTAAACAAGTCGTAAGGCTATCCTACAAAATTTTAATACAAGGTATTTTTATTATTTATAAATATTATTAATGTTTGAATCAGTGTGTATGAGTTTCATTTTGATGTGTTTTCTGGACTAGGATTGAATATTTTGCTATTTCTTTGTATTTTGTAATTGAATTAAGTTTATTTTTTTATTTTTTATAAGCTAATGTCTTATTTTATTATTTGTGATTTCTAAGTTATCCAAAATCTGTCTTTAACTTTGTATACAAACAAAATAAAGTGATCTAATAGTACTGTATGACTTTCACTTTGATACACTGTAGGTGTGTACTGGATGTCAATCTTCAAAAAATGGAACTGGTTCTCTTCACCAGAAAATACAAGATACCGCCTATCAACACTCTTGGTATTATTCTGAATAGGAAACTTAACTGGAACCTGATCCTGAACACACAAGAAAGAATTAGAACAGCTATAAATATACTCTTTATTTCCAAAAGAGCGGCGGGTACCTCAAACCTGCAATAATGCACTGGCTATACGTCATGATAGTCAAACCCATACTCACGTGTGGAGCACTAGTCTGGTGAAAGGCTGCATATAAGAAAACGACGCTGGCAAGATTACCGGCGGTACAGAGAGCAGCTAGTGTTGCCATCACAGGTGCCCTTCGCACGACACCCGCGGCGGCAGTGGACATGTTCCTCTACCTTCTGCCTCTCGAATTTTCGATCAGCATTTGAGCCAACTGGCGAGTAACGGTACACTAAGACTCGCCAACCTAGGTCCGAATGGAACGGATGGTACCCTCTTCACACTTGAGTTTAACACATCGTACAGAACCCTGTTCTCTGTGCGTAGATACACATAGACACTGCAGTCTTCACGGACGGATCTAAAACTGCAAGCGGCACAGGGTCTGGGATCTACTGTGTGGAACCAGATCTAAAGGTGTCCTTAAGACTCCCGGATACCTGCAGGGTTTTTCAGGCAGAAGCTCTAACCGTACTAAGAGCTGCAAAGCTTCTGAACATGAAACAAATATCCGGTAAGGATATTGATATTTACATCGACATCCAGGCGGCGCTTAAGGCGCTAGAATCGTGCACCATTAAATCGGTACTAGTCAGGAGCTACCGCACAATGCTCAGTGCATTATGCACGCAGGACCGGGTCAGGGTATGTTGAGTGCCTGGTCACTCCGGGCTAGAAGACAACGAGTTAGCCGATGAGTTGGCAAGTATAGGGGGGAGCTACCACTACCCGAGGCGGTGGAAGTAGCTCCACCGTTTTGCTGCATTAAATCAAAAGTAAAATATATGATAACGAGTAGGGCTTGACCATAGATGGACATTGTAGGACATAGGGTTTCCAAGGCACTTTGGCCGGCACTGCACCGTAAAGCACAAATGAGAGTAGCTTTAGCAATAGTATCCGGGCACTGCTTTCTGGGCAAACACGCCAAGAGGCTCAGACGCACAAACACAGATATTTGCAGATACTGTAATGATATATGTAGGTGTAGCAGAGGATCTCGCACATATTCCCTGTGAATGTCAGGACATAGCACGCAGTCGCAGGAACATTTTAGGCTCCAACTTCTTTAGTAACCTGAAGGAGGTAGGCCGAATCAACCATAGACTCGTCCTAAATTTTGCAGGGTAATAAAATGCTTTGAGGAAATTGTGGAGGATGGATGCGCGATGGGCCCACTTTGGTGCCTGATGTTTTTGGGATGGATCAGCCTCTTAACATAGCTTAACCTAACCTACTTCTCTTCAGCTAGCTTCAGTTGAATTAAAGTCTTAGTTGGAAAAGGCATGGAAAAAAAACAACTACAGAAATACAAAAAAACAATCCGTTCAAGGAACTCTTGATTGCAGGAACGTACAAACTGGTCGGAAAAAAATTAAAGACAGCTTAGCACAAAAGTTCTAGAATCTAGCAGCATCGATATTCAAGTTCTTCCTTTGTACCTATTGCTATTGAAATACACTTGAGTCGAAGATACTATACTCAGTATTTCCAGGTTCTTCTCAGTCTCCGTCCGTATAGAATCTGACCATGACCAGTAAGCAACGTAAGGCATTTGGCGTTAAAGAAAGTCTCTCTGCATTCGACCCATGAAATACAGGACTAACCCTTCAACGCCAAAGAGTTACAGCAACACTTACCAAGTACCACTTACCAGTGATGGTTGTGTGCAGTTCATAGCAAAGAAGCCGCAAATGGAGTCGATAACACAAATTTCTATCTCTTTCTAGCTCTTCCAGAACGACGACTTGACTTACATGCTAAGTGTGGTAAGTTCCTTGGATACTTGGACGACTTGGACCACAATCGATTCATACGAAGATCTTTTTTTTTTGTTTTGAGAAGGTGGAGATCATCGAAAGACCTCTGCTTCATATCCTAGCACTTTTTCATGCGGTAAATTATAACTAACGTAAGGACCTCACAGTGAGTTTTAAGTTGGTACAAAAAACCCTTTTAACCCGTGCTAACCTAGTGGAGTTGTTGATTCAAGATGTCAACTTGTAGAAGCTATTTTAGTTGCCCAACTTAAACTGACTTCAGTCAGAAGCTACATTTTTCACCTGAACGCGAAATCCCAGGCAGACACGATGATTGCTACTTTCATTTTAGCACCCATGGCTTCAGCATGCCTTCTACAAGCTGTTGGTTGCTTTGTTGCCATGAGTTCTAGAAGGGTTCATACCCTTTCTCGCATGTCATGCTGCCTCTGTCATAGTTTCACGCTCGTAGACATCAAAACAGGACCTTTGCTTAACGTAGAGAAGACTTAAACTATTTCCTACTCCACCTACATGAGAAAATAGGGAAGTTCGCCCTACAGCAAAACACAAACCTACCTACTCAGGTATTCAGGTAAAACTTCAAAGGATTTCAAAGGATTTCATCATTAAAACTTTTTTATAATTATTTCTTTTCATTTGTCTGAAACATTAATTGAAAAACTTCCGAACAATGCGTTGGGCACAAGCGTCGTTGTAACGGTCGGCAAGCGCACCCACCACACACTCTTACAGAAAGGACGACGACTAGGCTGCACAACAAAAAGTAATTGAATATATTATGAACATTCCACACCACCATTCTGTTGCAGGAGATCATACAGGTGCTTTAATAGCGTTACGTTGCAATCATCACACAAAGCGCACGTACGCATACACATATCGATTTGTTTTGCCTTGAACTATCCGAACCGTAAAGTGTCCTTTTTGTACGAGTAACTACTACTCTCTCTGCCTTAGGAATGGAGGGAGCAGTGCGTTTCGTTCGAATGCATTTGTCGTCATGTTGACCCAATTTCAAACGGGAAAAGCTAATAACATTTTGACCACGTCACGCAGTGAATCGAAGCTTATTCCACGATGTCCTTGTATTGCTTTCCCCGACACCCTCTGCGCTCGAAGAGTTTTAAAAAGAGTGCTCTGTCATCGAGCTCTTAGCCAAAAGCATTTCCTTTTTGCGTTGTTGTATTAGCAATATGCAATGCTCATTAATTCTTTACACAGGGACATGGGGCACCGCACGGGGTACACACTCCTCGAAGGGTGCCAACGACCGACCTCAAACTCGACTCGATTATCTTTGATGAGCCAGGTCACAGCAGCAGCGTTAGAAGCGCGCAAATGCAAGTGAGAAGAAGGACGTTTTGTGAAGTCCTGTCCGCATTGCATGTGTTATACTCCAGAATCTAGGGGATTCTAAACAGGGTGGTGTGTGTCTAAAAATAGAGTGTGCAATAAAAGAGGTGGTGAAATGAGTCGAGGTGATACTGTGTGAAAAGGCAGAGTGGAGGTAGAGTTTGGAATATGGTTGCTGTTATGCTGGATGCGGTGGAATACATTTTTAGGACACCGAACTAGTGTTGCCAGTTTCGAATTGGTTGAACTACTCCTATGTTAAGTGCCTCAGTGATAGAGACTTTCACGCTTTTTAGCGCTTTTATTTATGAGAGCACAGCGTGCTGGTGCAAGAAGAAACCACCATCTGATTCTTCCCCTAATAGTGTTGAGAAATTGCAGCGATGTCCTTGCTCTGACGTTAAAGTTTATTTTTGAAGTCAGACCTTTTCCGTTCGTTTATTACGCCCGTCTTTAAGAAAGGCGATAGAAATATTATCACGGCCCCTATACGGCGAATGAATATTCTCGATATTCCGAGTGTTTTTAACAACTCGAAAATTTGGCCAGTACTCTCTCCGCACTTATGCAACCCTATTACTGCGATTCGATTCTCTTTGACACCCCCTTACTTACTTAGTTGGCGCTACAGCTCGAAGTGAACCTGGGCCTGCTTCTAGCAACCATTTTTGCACGAATGGAAGGGACCTACAGTTTTTTGCCGACTCCGAACGGCGAGTTGAGAAGCTCAATCGTGACAAATGATACTCTTTGATGCTTGTCAGACATTCGAAAGAGGTGGGCACTGTGAAAAACGTTTAGGTGTTTGCGGCGGGATTCGAACCCAAGACCGCTGGCTCAGTAGTCCGACGCACTAACCACTTGCGCTACGGTGCAACCCCCTACTCCATGATAAAAGATCGCAAGCTGAAACCAAACTGGCTGGTATTCTGTACTAATCAATGCATGTGTTCTAAAAAATAAAGTTTACTCATATACAGTGTTCCACAAAAGTCTGCGTACAACGATCAAACTCTGAGAAACAACGATGTTACTCACAACCGGAAAATATTACATCATTAAAATGAATGTATTTCAATAGAACAATATAGGGGAACCCGGGGCATAAAAGGCACCCCGGGCATAATTGCCCCCCTTCGATTTTTTCTGTTGAGCAAAGTTGTAGCTCCCGAAGTAAATCTTTCTGCTTTAATTTATCGATGGCTTTTAGGGGAAACCCCTTTTTTGAATAAAAGTGACACTTGTGCTGTGTTTTTTCTAAAAGAAGGTTTTTCATTGAGTTGAAGTTATTTATAAGTGAAATAAAGCGTGTTTTTTTTATCAAAGGGCAATTTCAAATTGGATTTTTATTATTTAATATCAAAGTTAGTAAATAAGGCTTGTATAAATCCATTTAGTTCCCTTTTTCGGTTAGGCTAAACAAATTTTTTTTATAGATTTTGTGCATTATACGTTATGGGGCAGAATGGACGAGGCATAATGGGCATGGGTGTCCATTATGCCTCATTCATTTTGCACTCTTTTTATTTGTTTGTATAATTCTATCAGCATCAATTTGAAATTGTTTCACATGGTTCGCAAAGCCTATTTGAGCTCGAACAATGCCAGTCGACATAAACGGTTTTCAAAAGACTGGAATATGGCCGGCTAATCCCAATGTATTCAAGGAGCACGACTTTTTGCCATGTCAAACCACATGCCAAGTGAGGAGGAGTCTACGCTTTTAGAAAAAAACCACTCTTGTCGTTTCATATTCGGTGCCACCATTTATTTCGTTAATCTGAGACCAATGGATCCATTGATATCATCCCTATGGCCCGTTTTGACAAATGCCCATGCCCATTCAAACGTTTTCTCCATCTCATATTGTTCCTAAAGCACCAGCAAAAAAAAAAGAGTTTCTTAGCGCCGCGCCGGGGAAAACTGCTATAATCACAAGCTCTCCTTACAAAGCCCAGCTTGAGGGTGAATCCTCCAAGTCCAAGCCCTCACTTAAAAAAAAAAAAAAAAAAAAACCAACACAAGAAGGAAAATGACCAGGAAGGAAGAAACTTCATCAGAAAGCGAAAGTGGACGAGGAACGGATACTACTTCCAGTCTACAGAAGGACAGGTTTCCTGCTGATCCTGTGGTAATTGGGCGCATTGTTCTTCTGCTGAGGAGGGCGATGTTGACGATGAATCCAGTCACATTTGCTCGCGCTGTAACCCAGCATAGGTTTGTGTGTTCATGCCGCACCTACATACGTCGCTTGTGCCCCAGCACCGGGGCACAATGGACATATTTTTTAAATTAATTTATCATACTGAATTATTCATTTGTATTTATTTTTCTTTTCCATATTAATGTATTAATTAATTTTCTTTCTAATAAAATTGTTTTGGATATTTAGAACACATATTTTCAGTTATAATTAAGAAAAATCCTTAAGGCGCCCCGGCGTCACCTACTAGGCATTAATTTCGAACAAAATTTGAATTATTTTATTATTTATTTAAGAAAAAATTAACAAAAGCAAAAAAAAGTCATCGAATTCACTCCACAAAAGTCTGCGTACAGCTGTAAAGGAAAAGGTGAACAAAAAGTTTAACTATGTAAATAAAAAGTAATTTTATCTTTTTAATGTTAAGTCGGATATCCTTTCAACTTTATCACCTATTTCAAACGATTTGGCATAAAAGCTACTAGTTTTTCTGTACAGGACAACTTATAGTTCTCTTTTCAGACAATAAGGCCTTTTTAAGTTGCGCTTTGTTTTGATTTTCGTGCGTTCGCACTCTGCGTTTTAATTAATCCCACGGGTGCTCAATAGGATTGACTCTGTGGGGCGTTTACATTATGTGGGAGCGTTAAACAAAAGCCACAAACGTACATTATGGGCCGTATATTTGGGGCCATTATCTTCTTGGAAGTGAAAACAATCCGAAACTCCCAGCCTTTGAATTCTATCTTTTAAATTTAGTTTGAGAATATAAGTTCAATAAATTCCAGATTTCCGACCGCCGATGTAGACATACAGCCCCATGCTCCTCCACCTCCGTGTTTCATTGTCTTGGTGGTAAACTTTGGATTTAACTCTTGGTTTTGACGTCGCCAGACCCCTAAGCGGCCATTGGAGCCAAATATGTTCTGTTTTGACTCGTCCGAGAATATAACCTTGCGCCAGAACCCAGAAGTCTGGAGATTTTTTGACGTAGGTACTCCTTTCCGAACTTAATACGTTTATGTTATGTCTATTATTTTCATTGACAAATGTTTTTTTTTCTGGGTATGCACGACTTAAATCCCCTGTCCAGGATGACCCTTCTTACTGTTTCTGGATGCACTATTGTATTATTGTATATTCAGAGTTAGGAACTTATCTTTTTAGCGCTTATGAACGGCTCCTGGTCCACAATCCGCTTGATTGTTCGCTTATCTCTCGGAGTTAGCTTCAATGGTCTCCAAGATCTTGACTTTGATTTGACCTGACCATCATCCCTAAAGCGATTTATTGTTTTTTGGATCGTTGACCGCCTTTTTGAAGTTGATTCGGATATTTGTTGTTTTACTTTTGTTGTTTTACATAGGTACAAATTCAAAATCAAACTGCCGTTCAGACACACTAAATTGTTTATTTGGCATTTAGTTCGTTGATTTAGGCTGAATGTCTAAAAATAACTGTTCCCTATCATAAGCATTACATCCAAACCACCACATAGCGTGTCCATTTCTTATGAAAAAAAGTTAACCGTTTCTTAGAAGACCTTCAAGCAAGGAGTATCTGCTGCTGTACGCAGACTTTTGTGGAATGAATTCTATGACTTTTTTTCTGTTTTTGTTAATTTTTTACTTCAATAAATAATAAGATATGTAATTTAAATTTTGTTCGAGATGAATGCGTGGTATATTGTTTTACTGAAATATGTAGGTACATTCAATTCAAAAATGTAATATTTTCCGTTTGTGAATAACGTCGTTGTTAATGGAGTAATTTTCCATTAATAAAATACAAAATTTTAGAGTTCATTAAATTGTTAGTTTTATTTGATAACAAAATACGAAAAACTAAAATTTTCGTTTATTTACGTTACAGTGATTATATTTTGAAATACTGAATTCAAGTGAAGAATTTTCTTTCTAATTTTCACAATCGTTTTTATTTTAATTGTTGGCCCTAGTGATTTCAGGTTTTCGCCTTCTGGGTTTTAAGAGTGATAGCCTGCCAGGTTTGTCAACAGTCGTTGTTTATCAGAGTTTCATCATTGTACGCAGACTTTTGTGGAACACTGTACACCGAATTCCGTTTTTACACGAAGGATACGTTCCCAAAAAATTCGTGTAAGAAAAAAATCGTGTAAAAAAAATCGGGTATTTGTATGAACATATATGTATGAGCAAACAAAATAGTCTGGAGACTAGCATAAAAGTAATACAATAGCTCAATAAAAAAGGTAATATGTTGTACAATTGAGCGTATTTGTAAAAATAATAGGTGTGTTTGGTATCTTTTTTGGCACACGGAACTGAGATCTGTCAAATAGTAGAATCCTCTCAAAGAGAGAGAACTCCTCTCAAAGACAGAAAACTTGCACAAAAGTAAACAAACGCTTTCAAACAACACTTGGTCAAACCTATCAAATTGTTTTTGTTTTCCACTAACAATGAAGATTATGACATTTCACAAACTGTCAGATGGTTAGTTTGACAGAGTTGGCTCGGCCCACCCCAAGGAATTGGTCTTGCAGAAAATACATCGCAAGCTAAAAGCCAAATGAGAGTAAAAAAAATTGAGAGCCATGAAACTATCATGATTCTATGTAGTTTACGTAGAACTTTCGAAAACTAGCATGTTACCAAACAGACCTAATGTTTCATTCGCTGTCATTGTCTGACAAAAGTCGTGCAAGATCACTGATAAGAGCAGAAATATGGTCATCATCTTCTGGATCAGTTTATTTATTGGATCTCTGCGCAAAATCTAGCAAATTTCAACACGAGTTTCGGTAGTTTTATGAAGAAACCCGGTAATCAATAGCTGTGTTCCCATTGTAACTCGAATCTTTAGATCACTTTGAAACATTCCAGCTTGCTCATTTAGTCCAGTGCAATTAGGTTTATACCTCGGAACCCAGCTATAGTGAATGGATTTAGATGTTTCGGGATTTTTTTAATCTCTTATACTATGAAGTAAAATGTTTACCTTTTGAAACCTTCCGCTTATGTTTTTTTTTTTTAAGACCTGTCCCATGAAAATTATGCTACTTCTAGTATAGTACATTCCTTTAACAGGTTCTTGTGACTAAATTAACTTAATAACAGGAAAAGTGTAAGCCTCAGGTAAAAACTTCGTATGGTGAATTTGTAGGTGACGTTATGGCACATGAAAATAATATTAATAAAAAAAATTGTAAGCACACTTTTCCGAGAAAAATACGATTTTCACTAAAAATCTGTGTTTGAATACCAATATCTCGAAAACGAAATTACGGATGGCAATAGTTTTCAACTGTGATAAGCATTAATCAATTGTCTATGAAACAATCTCACCTTGGTTGCTCTAAGTTTAATACTCTAGAAGTTGCACTAGAATAACTGTTGGTACCTACTTCAATGATCGTTTTTAAACACCCTGTAGCTCAGTGGGTGTGCATGAACCAATGACTCTGATCCCAAAATATCTGTATAGTAAGAAAATACCCTGTATAGTAGGAAAAAAAAATTGATTTTTGACTTTTCGCTTTGAAATTTTGATTTTTAGCTTAAATGTACGGATTTTAAGAATTGCGGTAATTTTTAATGGGTAAACTTTTTAGTTTGTGGTATTATAAATCCAACAAAAAAATCATTTAAATCCATTCACTATAACTGGGCTCCGTCATTTTTCATTTATAATGACTAATTGCACTGGACTAATTAGAATTCGGGGAAAACCCGAAATTTGAAATTGCTTGCCGTTTTATTCGTGTTATTTTAAAATGCATCGTGTAAAAAGGCAACTATTTTTTTTCTCTATTTCGTGTAAAAGTAAATTTGTGTAAAAACAGAACTGAGTGTATTGATTCATAGAAACAGTTTTAACCAAACAGCGCATTTCCTGATAGAAGATAAATGATTTGGCGCCTTAAAGGTCCTCCCTTAAATTGATTGCTTAATATCTCAAAATTCTATATAAGCACCTAAATTAACCACATAACTGTACTGACGTCCTCTCTAATTACTTCATCAACCCATTCCGTTAAATTAAATCAAATTGTATTCCAAAATACTACCACCCAACCGCCCCTTTAAATCATTTAAATTCATTTTGAGTCATACTCGTAGTTACGTCACAAAATCATAAACAACAAAAAAAAAACACGGATACACAACACATTGCAAATTTCCGAGATAAATCTCCCCATCTGGTATTCTAGATGCAGGACATAGGTTACCACCCACACAACCTTCCTACACATACCGACATGCGAAATATGTTGTGGTGACGGATTTACGGATTTATATGCAATTTTCTGCTGGGATGTAGGTACGACTTTGATTTTGGACTGATGTTTGAAGAGTTTATTCCGTTTTTTTGGGTCAACCACAAGGCTATTTCGAGAAACGTGGAAAATGGTTCCTAAAGGGTAGGGGATAATAATAAAAAAAAATGCCTATATAAATGCGAGAAAAATTATGTATTTAAAAATAATACACACCGAGAAACATATGCTGATGTCTGGTTTCTTATCCTTTCTAATCAAGCTGTCTTGTGTCCAAGCACTGTAATCCACGTGTGCTTTCTGTGATGAATTCCTCCTTTATTATTGTGGCACAAAAGCCTTAGGGTTCATTCAAATTCAAATTCGAATTTTTATCCTCCCTAGCGCGCTCGCTCTCCCTCGTTTCACACACACACATACACATACGGAAACAAACACAAACACTACTTACTGTCGCCTCAACTTGCGTTTGATAGAAAATTCTCGATAAAAAGCATCTGTTTTTACACTCCACGACCGCGTCCGTGTCCGTACTCCCTCCTCATTGTGTCGGTAGTTAGGTACTAATACCACACCAGTTGTTGTCCTTCAGCTAGCAACGGGAATGACAACAACACACATTTAGAGACATGGGTTAGGCGGACAATTGGATTGATTCTTCGAAAAGACGAACTTTCCACATAAAATTTTATATTTCCGATATTCGATGGCAAAGATGAAGCGAGAAAAGATTACTCACCGCCGCACTACCTATTCGTCCCGCCCGAATTGAATCGACCGAAGCGTCGCGTCGTGAGCTTAAAAAACCTAAGATTAGAAATTTAAATCTACTACGTCGCCGTCTTTCATGGAAACGTCATTTATTGTTCTTTCAATACACGATACAAACGCACACAACTATTCGCTTTCCTTTTCCGCAAACAAACTGCGTACTTAAAGTTCCGAACGCTTGCGATGAATGCAAAGTGCGCACTAAAAGTCGATGGAGAAGTTCTACAATATTCCACTTTTAGTATCTCTGTGTGACACACGAGCAGCACCAGCACTCAGCAATGTGGATGATATACACATTTGTACAAGTATGGTATATGACGTACTCGAAGATATAATCGTTATTACCGTTTTTTTTTTTTTTGCTTTGCTTCACTCTATGATTCACTACTAAACTTCCTGACTGCGAGTACGAGTACGAGCACACGTTCGTTTGGTTAAATGCAGTTAGCAGTTGGTTGGAAGGAAGTGTTACATTAACGGTTTTTTTTCCTTTCCTTCTCAAATATGTATAAGGACGAACAAACATATGAATTCATTCATTGATATTTTCAAGGTGCATTTCTTACGAAGAACTACTTCCCAGATTCCGTAACTAAGGGTAACACTAAAGTACTATGCAACCCGCAACCCTTACACCCTACCACAAAGTGCCTGAGGAGCAGAGAACCTGCTGAGAGTGAAGCGTCAAAATCGAAATGCCATCATCGTCTATAGAACAGTGCTTCCTATTCCTATCTAAACACCATATTCTAGGAGCTAAATTCAGAGATACTTTTCTCACGTGGAGGCGCAAAAAAAATCACACACAGATACTCGTACTCGTATGAATGGCGCACCTACAGTTACACTGATGTTAAAAGAGATCTATCCGTCTCTCTTTCTCTTTCTATTTTACTCTCTCGATGGAGGGTTTAGTAGTGGCTTATGGGGGCGTATGTGTGACGTATTTTTGTGATAAAGTGGTTGCCGCTGCCGTTGCCGGCATTATGGTTGTGGCTGTGTATTGTTATTATGATTGTGTTGGCAGAGAGTGTTCTGTTGCTTGGAGGGCAGTGACAGTGTTGCCGCTTAAGGAGATGCAATAAATGCAGATGTTTCGTTTTATTACCTACGAGTTGATACTGGTGGTGTTGAATATTTTTTCATTAGATTCTTATGTGGGGCTTTTAATCAACGTTCGACTTGGATTCGGGAGAAAAAGAGAAGTATTCTGTAAATCGAGATGATAAACAATTCTAAGACTTCCGAATAACAAATATCGTTAACTTTTATACGTGAGTATAAAAGTGACAATGTGTTCTCTAATAGAGAAATCGAAAAGGGTAATAAGACATTTTTAAGTTTAAGGTCAGTAAAAACTCATCAAACTTTCAATTGAAATGTAAAATGTATAGCTTTAGCATTTTACGCGAGCATATACATAGAGTCGGTAATACAGTGAAACCTTGGTAAGCTGTGGTGCAAGAATTTTTGGCCAACTTATAAGGGTGTCTATTTTTTTTTAATAAAAATAAAAGATCGATTTCGTACATACAGTAGACGCTCGATATAGTGAACAATCCAATATAGTGAACACACAATATTCTATACAGGCTTTTTGTTTGTTTCACAGCTTGTGGTTGTTTTTAGTACAAAAACAAAGTGCGTGTTGCTTATTTTGTTATTTTTTGAACGATATTCTTTGTGACCATGTCACTTAAGCACAGCTAAAGTTTGTTGTATTTTTTTTTTTTTTAATCATATGGAATGTATTATGTTTTTTACGGAAGAGTTGTTTTTGTTAAAAATAAGATATTCTTTCTTATAAATATTGGCTTGTTTTTTAGTAATTGCAAAGAAAAATTGTAATTATATTCTATTTTCGATGAATTGTACATTTTGATAAAATTTGCTTCAATGAGTCCACGCTCGTTACAATGAACAATCTTGCTTCAGTGAACAGGCCTGGTTTTTATTAGTTCACTATATCGAGCGTCTACTGTATTATTATGTACAGATGTGTGTGTTTATTACTGCTTATAGTTTCCACCAACGAAAGGTACTTTAACGCTTGAAGTTATTCACAATCTGAAGAAAATACCGTTATTTCGAACAACTGCATTTTTATAGTGTTTCATCATGTAGGATATATGTACATATGATAAACTCCATCAATTTATCAGAATGCAAACTTCTCATTTGGTATTTATTAAACAAGTCTTGATAATACAGTGAACTCTCTCGTAACTGGACACTGACGGTACCGAGAAATTTGTCCGGTTATAAGAGGTGTCCGGTTATGGGAGAAAAAAATAAATTGACGTTCTTTTAAAAAGAAACACAATTTTATTTTATGGAATTCATTTTTATGTCACAAACACAAATTACCGAAAAATACTAATTTCTGTCTATGACAGTTAAGTGTAAAATGACACATACATACATACGTACACTTAACTTACAAATCTATTTAAAAATGCAATGGGATTTATAAGTGCACATAGTTGTTGGATAATACGTTCGCGGACAAGACAGATTATGCCGTCAATGGTTGAGGAAATAAGCGTGTCATGACAAATTTGGATATGTTAGGACAAGACGGGAACCCTAACGAGAAATACAGTAAACTTCCATATTCCGGCATTATTTGAACTACCAGAGATAAATTTTCACTTCACTCTAACCAGCGGAATCATTTTTATCTTTATTCGAAATGCGCACAAAAAAATATAAAATATCTCTCTCGAAATGCAGGAGATATGCGTGTGTCATTCTAGCGTTCCCCACCGAAAATCATGTGTCCGCGAATGTGATAATGACGTAAAGGTACACACCACAGTTTACATTTATGTTTGGTTTCTTTGCAAAGTGTAAAGAAGAGGAAAAAAAATCAAAAACAAAAGTTATGTTATGTTTGCATACGTAAATTTGTTTTGTCCATTTAAGAGAGAGCGACATTCTATTGCGGTCCGGTTATGGGAGAGTTTTTTATATGAAAAATCGTGTATTTATTTCGGTTCTTTGCAATTTGTCCGGTTATAAGAGGTGCCCGGTTATGAGAGGTGTCCGTAAGGAGAGAGTACACTGTAATAGTATCGAGTTCTTAGTTAATGGTTCTACCTGGTGTTTTCTTGAAAATTTTAACTTTCAATTCAATTCAATTTTTGTATAGCTTATGTAATTTAGAATGTAGCGATGGCGAAGGAAACCTTTGTAGTAGAAACACAGTCGGTGCGGAGAATATAGTAAAACTACGCCTGCAGACTGTGTAACGGCGATGAAGACCAACAATCCGCTGTCAGGCAGAGTGAACCATTCGATTTAGATGATGATAGTTAAAACTCCAATCCACCTGATCAAAACGAAGTGAGGATAGCAATTGCCAAGCTTAAGCCCAACAAGACTGCTGGACCTGACGATCCACCCGCGGAGCTATTAAAAGTAGCTGAAGATGGCTTGGTGCTGAGCATACACCAACTCATCTCTAAGATTTGGTCAGATGAAAGTATGCCAGATGAATGGAGTCTCAGCATCGTTTGCCCTGTCCCCAAGAAAGGAGCCCCCCTCTACTGCTCCAATTATAGAGGCATAAGTCTCCTGCTCCCTCAAAGTCATTACCGACCTCACCCAGACCTTCGATGTCAAAACAGGATTCAGACAAGGTGACGTTCTGTCATGCGACTTCTTCAACATCATACTTAAAAGAATTGTTCGTATCGCACAAGCCGACACACAAGGAACGATCATTCAAAAGTCCATTCAACTACTTGCATACGCCGACGATATTTACGTCATTGGT
Source organism: Brachyopa scutellaris (assembly GCA_949775065.1). NCBI lineage: Eukaryota > Metazoa > Arthropoda > Insecta > Diptera > Syrphidae > Brachyopa > Brachyopa scutellaris. Next base: position 80,201,814 of record OX459112.1, on the reverse strand, counting down.
AGAACACAGCGAGCTGTCACCGGTGCGTTCGCGAGTATAGAAATGGAAGCGGCTAAAATGGGTTTAGCGGTAAACGAGGGCAAAACAAAATATATGCTGTCAACAAAAAGGGACACCGATGAATTGAACAGAACGTCACAATAGACAGCTACAACTTTCAGGTAGTTAAGGACTTTGTCTACGTCGCGTCGGCTCTGCTATAACATCACAAAATGACATCTCGTCAGAAATCAAACGAAGGATTACTCCTGCCAATCGCTGTTTCTTTGGGCTAAGAAGACAATTGAGTAGTAAAGCCCATTCCCGATCGTCCTAGGAGACTCTTTATAAGACCCTTATCTTGCCAGTCTTCCTATATATATGGAGCTGAAGCATGGACTTTATCGAAGGCGGATGAAGGTATCCTTGGTCGCTTTGAGAGAAAAATCCTTTGTAAGATATTTGGTCCCGTTTGCGTTGACGGGTTTTGGAGGAAAAGATTCAACCACGAACTGTACGAGCTGTACAGCGACATTGACTTGGTCAAAAAACTGCGCGTTGGGAGTTTTAGATGGCTAGTGCATGTAGAGCGTATGGACACAATGCTCCGGCTTTGATAATATTCGATTCTAACCCGGAGAGTCAGCGCAGCAGAGGACGATTTCACCTGAGGTGGCGCGCGCACAAGTGCAAAAGGACGGTATGTATGCAAAACTTAAGGCATTTCCAAGTTCAAACACAAACAAGTCAAGATTATAATGTAGGTGAGGTATTAAACTACCTGTTTATTTAATAAAAAAAAAATGCTGATCAATAAAATGAACTTAATCCGAGTTCCCACTACGCGCGCCGCGCTAAAAAAAATTCCATCTATTCATCATTTCCTCGCATCCTTTGCTTCTTCACACGCTTATGGACGCGAAAAAGACGTGCTAATGCGGTGTAGCTGGTGAAATGATGCGTACGCTCATTACTAAGCGACATCTGCTGGAAACGTATTTATTTACGTACGTAAATAACCATTTTCTTAAGTTTGCAAATTTTATGTTTATAACTTTTTTTTATATGAGTAATAAGTACCACGAATATAAGAGTGTATGCAAGTGTGTGTGTGTAGGAGAAACGGATTAGCTTAGCTGGCTCATATACAAAACCAACAAACGTTCTAATGGGTTCGAAATAAAAACAAAAAAAAAAAAATTCTAACAAAATGCCAACAGGCAGACAACAGCGACCCGGAAGCAATCGGATGTGTGTGCGCGTAAATAAACAATTTCGCAAATTGGATTTTTGTTTGTGTGGACGAGAGAAGAAGCGCGGTGATGTGTCGAGTGTGGCTCTAAAAAAGATATCAAGCGAGTACTGTTAGTGGTAGGTAATGTGATATGGGCTGACAGTTTCAGTTTCACAACTAGTTGAATTAAAGTGCGCCCCCCCCCCCCCCCCCATTGTCAATATTGGGTTTTGATAACACTGACAAACGATTTGATGATTGCGTTATTAAAAACAAATACATTTAAAGTCATAACCGATGAAGGGTGGTATGCTTAAACGTACCATTTTTCAACATCAGTTGGGGTAAGGTAGGGGATAGTTCTAAAACGTATCACATTAGGTACCAGCGGCGCCCATAGTGGCAACTGGAACAGGTAAAAGAAGGTCAACAACGTGTCATTTGTCAAAAAGGAACAATAATAAGCCAAAAACCTTCTGTAGGGATTTAATTAACTTTTTGCTTTTATTGTACAGAAGTCAGCAAGGCACTTATTGTAATAATAAACGGCTATGAGCGCAGTTGGCGCTACAGCTCGAGGTGAACCTGGGCCTGCTTCTCGCAACCATTTGTGTGTGCGTGTTATATTTTTGCACGAATGGAAGGGACCTACAGTTTTTTGCCGACTCCGAACGGCGAGTTGAGAAGCTCAATCGTGACAAATGATACTCTTTGATGCTTGTCAGACATTCGAAAGAGGTGGCACCGTGAAAAAACTCTTTTAGGTGTTAGAACCCGGCCAGGAGTTGAACCCGGGCAGCATTGCGTTGTAGTCCAACGCACTAACCACCACGGCCACGGCGACCACTAGTGAGAACATCTACGCCTTTTTAAGTGTTTTTTCAATACACCTAAAAGGTGTCAAAATATACAGTTTGCAGTTTCATCATACAGCGTTTCACGCTCCCCAACCATTTAGAAATTATTGAAAAATATTACTAGAGTTCGAGCTCAGTTGTGGTCGGTGCTCAACTTTTGTTCACCAAAGAATTGGGTCACCGTCAGCTTTACTCTGCGCAGACTACACACCGCACTGTGGATAATTTTGAGCATGAGTTCACTTTACAGGGCAATAAGCCATGAAAAAAACAACGAAAAGCCCGAAGAGAGGAAAATATCGCAGCTGTAGTGACCAGTATTGCTTTTGAGCCAAATTTATCGATTTTTCGACGGTCGCAGCAATGACGGCTCTCTCAGACTTGGAGGATATTTGGTAAGGATTTGGGTCTTCTATATCATTACAAAGTCGTACTGTTTGCTGATGCGTCGGAAGTTTGCTGATTGCGCCATTGAGCAGCAGGAAGTCGATGAGATTACTCTTTTGACACCAAAGGCCATATTATTCATTAACTTTAACACCCCTATTACGGTTAGCGAGTCGAACCACAAATTCGGCGAATGTGACTATTTCGTATTACGGCTGGCGACTCGCTGAGATTTTATTCGCCTCAAACGTCAATGTTTAGGCAAATTGTGACTTTACTTGAATGAAAATGTTCGCCAACCCTAATACCTCGACAGCAGTAACTCGAGTCGAACGTTCGATTCGCTAACCGTAATAGGGGTGTAAACCAGGTTAAAGTCAATCTAAATCGAAAATTAAACCCAACTCCATAATATTCAATCGTTTAACCCGCATTTAAACCAAGTTGAATAAACCTGATCGGCGTTAAGTCCGAATAAGTTTTGGCTGTCCCTGGCAACGAGTTTAAATACTTTAACTCGGTTTAAGACTCAATATTGACTCGTCTTGATGAATTCACTTTTGACATGTTTTTTGTCTTTAGAAGACAAATTTTTGGAGCCACTGCAGTCATTATTAGGGCAAAGGTCGGCAATATAGGAGACACCACCTCATCAAATAATAAGACTGTTGTTGGCATTGATATCGTCTCATCGACTAGAGGTACCTAACACCCTATTGCTATCAACTGGTTCGAGTCCACCTCCGAGACACACAAATGGCTTCCAAAGATATCTGTAGAAGCTGCGAAGATGAGGAAGAAAGCAATTCGAAACCAACATCTACTTTGCTACTGCCCCGCACACCAAGAGCAACGCCTCTGCACTTCAGGCCATAGATTCTTGGCGGACATAGCAGAGCTCGGAAATTTAAAGATATCGAATCTTCTAGGATTCACGAAGAGCACAAACTGGTTTACGAGTTGGTTAAAAAGAGAATTTACTCTCAAACTAAGAGGGGATTCACAATGGACCTTCGGATCTCCGAGTGGAAATGATTGCTCGAACAATCACACACGCTTCCAAGCCTAACCTAACCCAACCCGACCACGACCACCTCCGAAAGGTCAAATGAATCCGACGGCGATAGTGACCGCCGCCAGTTACTAGGATTGATTCTTTTTGGAATCTCGAAAGTTTATAGAAGTCCTTGCGGATGTTACTCCGCCGATCCCGAAGTTATTGTCCTGTTCCTTGCTCTTTATGAATGAATGAGCAAGAACAGCGATTGAATGGAACCCTAACCAAGACACAGTGCGAGGCATTGAATGACACACTGACTGACTCCCCTACCATCGAGCTCCCGTTATTTGTCATTCGAGTGTTTACATGCTATTGACATGCGAAGACATAACCAAGAACAGCAGAGGATCAGTTTCCATTTGGGATGCACTCTCTTTATTAATTTTATTTTTTTTGTGAATGTGTATTACTTTTTAACAAGACCATTTGGGATTGATTTTAGCTGATAGATCAATGAACAACAGTCAAAATTGTAAATAACGTTTAACGATTTTTCTATAGGTATCCGTATACATATCTTGTAAAAAAATCTTTACGCAAGCACTGCAGCAGGCTAATGAAAGATTGCCTAACCTAATTCGGCGTAGAACTTACAACTGCTTAAAGTTGGTAGTGCAGATATCGGCACCCTTGTTGGGGTATTGACAAGTCATTATGAAATAGGCAAACAGCAGTAGGAGATTAGGTGCTATGAGTGGTGGATCGTCTTTTATAATTTAGTATCTACCCAAACGCTTGAATCTCTTCTGAGTTAATGCCCAACATTTCACCAGTATATGTTCTGCATGTGTCTTCATCTGATAGTCGTAGCTTCCTGAGAGTTTCCAATGTCCCGAGAGGAGCGCAGTCAGGATGGCGGAGTTAATTTTGGTCCAGGCTAATGCAAGCTTTAAACCTTTTCAGATTATGATTGGCCAAAAGTTTCTTCACCTGTCTTAGGCCCTGAGTTTCTGTTCAGGACTTAGTGCTATTTCCCTTCTCCAATGATCGGAGCTCATCCTTTATGATGTGTTCGCCTATGCCGCAGAAGGGCTCCCTTCCTGGCAAGTTTGTCCGCCTCTTCGTTATCTTCTATTCCCAGGTGTCCTGGTACACAGTAGATGGTGACAGTGTTTCCTTCGCCCAGTCTATTAAGTTTATCTAGACATTCCCAGACAATTCTAGATTTGATGATCTGAGCTCCGATTGCCTTTATAGCTACTTGGCTATCTCACATTTTTGCTATGTCGCGTCTGTTGTAGCGTTTACCAAGATTGAGTTGGGCACATCTGTCAAAAGCGCAGATTTCAGATTGAAAGATGCTCGTGTAACTGCCCATGGGTTCAAATAGTCTAGTTTCAGGCCCAAATACTCCTGCACCCGTTGCTTCCTCAGTTATGAAACCATCTGTATACCATTTAATGGTATGAGCAATCAGCGCATAGATTCTAGATTCGTTGCTCCAGTCTTTCTTGTTGTACTTGAAACTAGGACCTATGCACTCCGTTACGTGGTTGACAGTAAAGAAATGGAACTGAGGGATGCCGTCCAACAAATGAAATTAGTTCGACCCAATTGAGCGGCATACAAATGAGTTTGCTTACTAAGTCGGCTTTTCCACTTAATCCACTTAAAGTGTATTTTAAGGAAATGGGTATTTCAGCTTAGCCCACGCAATCCTCCTCCACGTCACTTCCATAAAAATCACTCAATAAAACAACTGCTTACAACTTGCTCCGTTGAATATTGAGTTTTCAACTTAACCCAAATTCCTTGGTAGCGGCCGACGAAAAGGGCAGACACATTCACAGCTACTTAATTCAAAAGACCATTTTTATTTTTATTTCACTTTGCTCATTTTTAAAATGAACATCATCCCACAACACAACATCAAAGAAAACTACAAAAATACCACAAAAAAAAAAGATGAAAATTCTTCTTCAAAATATGTCGATCTCATCAAAGTTCATAAATCAGATAAAATCTCATTCCGGCCGGAAACACCCGTATCCTTTTGCAAAAATGTTGCCTTTTTTTTCCTTCAACATATGTATGTACAGTAAATACATACATGCAGATGTCTATTTATATACAATTCTTGTGTCTTGCCTTTTGTGGACATATGATAACAAGATTGTGTTGTGGGTATTTTAGTGTCTAACCCAATACGTAATAGAGAAGCAATAGAACAGCCCATTATGCCAACTAAACTACGAGTATCAACAATTGTCATACTCGTAGTTCGTAGATCATAGATAAAGTGTGTTATTGTCGATTTGGTGTAATAATCGTACTAAGCCCAATTTGCTGTTATGATAATGTGATTATGGCAGGACGTGATAATTGGCGGTCGGATTGCGTATGTTTTGCAGACTGTTATGTTTAGAATGGAAGCAGATTTAAAAAGTGTACTTAAGCTGGAAGAAAGAGTTATTTTAATGGATTTTACAACTCATAACAGAGAAATAGGAGATTCTGCGTGCAACTTCCGGATTTTTTTTTATTTGGGCAGTGTCATTCATGTTTGAATAACGTGGCACGCAATGTTTTAATCGAAAATGATGTGTAGGTACTATACATACTTTATTATGTACATATTTATAAAAAAAAAAAAACAATCCATGAAATGGGACCTTCTGCAATCGTTCCTATCGAGGCGGTTACGCCTTCTTCGTAAGTTTCAAGTGGTACTCGGCTACAACGCACAGTGGACCGTTTCATGCTGCTAGACGTAAAAAATTCCAATGAAACTTATATCGATTATATTCAGTCCCTTATGACATAATAATGCTTAAATTTTGATTTTTTTTTTAAACAATTAGGTAACTCATTTGTTAATTGAGTAGATGATCAAGGTCGTAGATAGTAGTCATTCTCATTAGTATTGTACTGTGTAAAAAAATCGCAAAATAATTATTTTTTAGTCAAATAATGCAACAATGGCGCAAATTCATAGTCAGATAAAGCCGCTAATAAAAGAATTTATTCACCTACATAACCTAAAATATATTTTTTGCTATTCATAGTCACCTTATAGTCGACTTTAAACTTATAGCCAGCTCGCAATTTAAAATGAATTAAACGTCACTTTAAATAATGAGAGTCGGCAATAGCGGGGTTCACAATGAACGATTTGTTTGACTACCGATTAAGGCTAGGCGCGCACATGCGATCTTGTGTCGCTGCGATTAAACAATCGTGATCGCAACCAAATATGACCATCCATACACTTGCGGTTTTCTGTCGCACAATTATTCAGTCGCAGAAAAATATAACACACAGCTTTCAATGTGAATGCACACATATGCGGCCAAATAATAGCAGCGATCAACAAACAGTATTTTGTTGACGATGGTTTTGTCGCAAAATAAACTAAAGCACATGGATATCCATTCAACAGACGCAAGTGCGCGAACATCCATGCTAATCCATATGACCCATTTTAATTTGCGGCCAAACAATCGCAAATAAAATAGAGCTTGTCCCATTTTTTTAATCGCTGCGATTATTAAATCGCATATGTGTGCACTCACATTGAAAACTGAGTGTCTCATATTTTGCGACTAAATAATCATGCGACAGAAACCACAAGTGCGTGCATGCCAATATCTTGTTGCGACTACGATTTTATAATCGTAACGATTTAAATCGCAAGTGTGTGGAGACACTTGCCTGTACGTGTGATTCATTTTAGCTTGCGACAATCGCATCGCACGAAAAATGGGACAAATCGCAGACTTTTAAACGCTGCAATTGATAGGTATCATGTGCGCGCACTTACATTGAAAGTTGTATGATGTATTTATTGCGACTGAATAGTCGTGCGACGGAAAACGCATGTGCGCGCCTAGCCTAAATCGTTCAATTCGAATGGCCGCTCAAACAAGTCGTTCAACTAAGGCTTGGTACACACATGCGATTGCAGTCGCACGACTATTCAGTCGCAAAACATAGAACACATAGCTTTTCATGTAAGTGCGCGCACATGATACGTTGCGATTGGTAGGTTTCATGTGCGCGCACTTACATCGAAAGCTATGTGTTCTATTTTTTGCGACTGGATAGTCGTGCGACTGCAATCGCATGTGTGGTGTACCAAGCCTTAAGGTATGGTTTTTCAAGTTTTTGAACTTTTTGCCATGCTTGACACACATATCGTTCAATGTGAACGTTTATTGTCAAACTTCAGGTAATTTTTTTTATTTTATTTTTTGGTATTCCAAAGATTTAAGATTCGAAAAAGACCAGGAAACAGAAATGGAAGGGTTATCTACTATTCATTTGGAATTCCGAGACGATAATGCTGCAATTAAAGAAGTAAATGTTCACAGTTAACATCTTATCAGAAATGATGTTTGCCAAACATATCGTACAATTCGAACGCTAACCCTAATTGGGTCGTCCAACAAGTGTGTCAAACAAATCGTTCAATGTGAACCCCGCTTATAAATTGCTCATATATATATTGACGTTTGGATTTGTTCGTTCAAATCCCTTTACAAAACATACCAAAGTCGAAACTAACTAATGCACAGGCAAAAATGTGTTTATGAATAACGAAAAGTTATAGCCGGCTTTTTTATTAAGTGCCGGGTGTAACTATAGTCGGCTATAGGCTTAGGCACTATTCATGGGCTGACTTTGAATTTGCGTCAATATTTTTAGTTTATTATGCTTGATAGATTAAAAGATGAATACGGTCAGTATGATAAGCTTAAGGGGCAAAAATATAGGTAAGTTAAGAAAATATCTGTGTGAATTACATTTACACGAATTTTTCAATTCTATTTAATCACAAACAGAACAAAGAATGTTTCCTAACTGTAACGTTTCTGTTTTTATTATTCGTTACACAAAAAAAATTTCGCGACTCTCGCTTCAAGCTTACAAAATTGATCACGATGCGACTGCACGTGCATTCGTAAGAAAAAAAACAAACTTTTGAGTGAAAAAAAACGAAAACGTTTCAAAACCCGTTAGGAGAAACTTCAAGTTCAATAAAATCATCATAAAAGTTAAACGCAGTTCTGAACCTTCAAGTCGTTTAAGGGCATACTACATTTTTAAAAAAAAAAAAAGAGCGTGATCAATATTGTGAGTTTCTGCATAAGATCAGAAAAGCGCAACGGGAATCCTGGCAATCTTTCTGCTCTTATATTGAGAAAAATAGCGAAGCTAGCAAAATAAGGAAGATCCTGTCAGAGACTCCTACTGTGTCAAGCTTCATTAGAAAACCCGACGAAACAGACACTGAATTCAGCCAGGAATCATTGCACCTAGACGTAGACACCCACTTTCCGGGTAGTACAACGGAGTGGGAATATACCCACAAAAGGGTGACCTCAAATGCTCTTTTCTTTTCAAGCGAAACTATGAGTTAAAGCAAGCTCAAATGGGACGTAAACAGCTTCCTTCGCTACAAATCTGCGAGTCCGGATAGAATCATTCCAGCCGAAATGCAACATTCTTATGGCATTATCGAATCCTGGTTGGCAAGACTATTTAAAAGGCCAGTACTAGTGCCCACTTTACTGTTATTTCGACCAATCTAACATGGAATGCAATTCTTAAAACCACTCCATTTGGAGAAGATAAAAGTGCTATTCAGATACACTTACATTGTGCTATGTGGCATGCAGCGCTGCCTTTTGGACGTACATAGAGTTGAGGCCAGCTGTGTCAACAAAAAATCTCCTGATCCAATGACTATTTCGCCCTAAATCGAGCGTTTTTTGATTGATTGTGAAGCCACACAACTTCGTAACTTATAGCGGTTTTACTAAAGAAATCAGTGCGGGGTCGGCTTCACCTAAGTGTTCTACAAGTTTGCTGCTAGGCATGCAAGTTTTCCCATTCTTGGTGGCCATAGAGTTTAGCAATCAATGATTAATCGTACATTTTAAGAATCACCCTCAATTGAAAGAAACCTCAATACCTCTATAATTAACCCATGACCCTATCATTACCTACAAGCGTAGCACTCTTTTGTTTATTCAATTAACTACCCCTTTTTCCACATTCGTCCTAACGACTCTGGGATAAGTTACTCAATATAAATCAGTACTACGGCCACTACCAACTCAACACCATAATAAAACACTCAACACCAATGAAAGAATAATTTCTAAAACATAAGGCGAATTTATGACCTCAAATCCAATACATCATTGCGTCACGTCAAATAGCAACGGTGGCAGCAAACAACCCCAAGCATAAAAGTGCAATCAAATAAATCACCTTTGTCGGCTTGGGGGCGATTAAGGCACACAGTTGTACTATAGCTTAGGTAGGGACGAGTGAGTATAAAAACAAATATACCCCAGTGTATGCGAGTACAGCAGGGTCAGTCAGAACACACGGGGCACGATTGAAGTGAAACAGGCAATATTGACCGACCGACCGACCGACCGACCCCAGGTACGTGTAGCGTGTTACAGTGTTTTAAAATGTCATTACGATGGTCATGGGAATTGTGTGTAGAGTGGGGCCACACAAAAGGTCAGGGTCGTTCCGGTGGAATACCCACACCACACACACCCACAGAAAGCATAGCCACCCTTTTGGTGACAGGAACACCACACACATTATGCATAATATGTGCTTTGCCACTTTCTCTTTTACTCTTTTGTTATTGTAAATCAGTAGAAGGCAATCGAAATTAAATACCGAAAAGGTAACAATACGAGAACACATGTGTGAATTTGAGAACTCGTATCTGCAATCCTTTTATCTGCAGATCCATTTAATCTGCGGCAACAATTTGGGGCTAAAGGAGGGATTTTCACACAGCAATTGAATTCAAATTGAATATCTGATACATGTGAGAGGATTATACATACATATACAGATATACCATCACTACAAGAAGTGTGGTGCCTAAGTGCCGGAAGCTGAACTGGCTAATTGGCGTGTGGGTGTGTGGGACGATCATTAATTAAGTTAAGACAAGTGCTCAAGGCATGCCGGGATACACATTTTTTGTGTGACATTTATGATGGATGATTGTGGAGATTTTTTCTTCTTCTTTTGTTTTTGTTGTTTGTTGTTTTTTTTTTGGGAAGAGAAACAACTAAAAGAGAAAAATGTTTGCGTCTGGAATGTGAGATTGGAATCTGTGTCAGCTTTCTCTGACTCTTCTTTCGTTGATGATTATTATCTGCATTTTGGGTTCTGCCACCGTAAGGAATGCCACCAGAACTTCGACTGGCTATGGACAGAGTTGGGAGCCGGGACGGGATGCCTACCAAAGGCTTAACCCAAAGTTCACAAAAAAAAACAACAACCATGTGGTGTAAATTAAGGGCAAACATAATTTGTTGTGAAAGTGAACGGGAATTGGAACATCTGACTGAATTTTCAAAGGTTGTCCCAAGTGACAAGTTCTGGGAAAGATCAAAGAATTTCAAGTATCGACTTCAAAGCCGCATATGATAACATTCATCATCTGGAGCTCTACAGAGCGATGACCGAATTCGGAGTGATCCAGCAACACGCGATACAATGTGCAGTTTGGAAACACTACTTCTGAACTACGTTATCTATTCCAAACGTGTACCGTATTTGGCAAGGAGAGTGACTTCTTTAATCTAGTACTGGAACAGATAGAACGTAGGGCAGGTGTCAACGTGGAAGGCACTATCTTTAACAAATCTCTTCAGCTGCTGGGATATGCCGACGACTTCGGTCGCTCCCAGCGTGCCGTCATAGAAGCACTTAAGGCAATGGAATCAAGTTGACATGGAAGTAAACGAGGACAAGTACATTTTGTCAACAAGCAAAGCAGAATCTGTCCACCGCCTAGGCTAGGCTAGGCTTCCCACGTCTTTTTGTGGTATGTCACTCATCGATCGTCGAAGAAGTATTCTCCTAGATGTAGTTGTCTACTGAGACAAAGAGCTGGGCATGGACAGAGGATATGTGTTGGGCTATCTTCCTCTTCTTCGTCTCTCCAACTTCTACAGAAGTCATTTGAAATGAAGCCAAGCCTAGTTACATGCTTGCCTATACGGCATTGTCCTTTAATGACACCGAAAGTCGTCTTTTTAGGGACAGAAGGTAGATAGAGCGCTTTAGATCTAGTCTAGGCCAGATCTGTCTGGTGGCAAGGCAGGTAGTTCCACCTTCTCATCTAGCGTTGGCTTTATTGACTGTGTCAAGTTTGAGTGTTATCTTGTAAGTAGCGAGGGGCATACATAGGTATATTCTTCTTATCGGGTAGAATAGGTATTGCTGTTCCTAGTTCAGCAAGCTCATCAGCTTTACAATTCCCAGGAATGTCTCTGTGGCCGGCCCCGGCAAATAGCAAAGGGGAATATTAAACTGGTTGGCCATCTCTATAAGAGATGAACCGCAGTTGGAGGTGAACGTAAAAGAGGATGATAGCTATTCCAGAGATTTCAAGGCCGCCTGACTATCTGAGAAGATGCTAAATTCGTTAATTGATATTACATTCCTCCTGATCCGAGACAGTGCTTCCGAAATCGCCATAATCTCCGCTTAAAACACACTACATTGATCAGGGAAGCGGAGGAGAAATTTAGTTTTAATATATCTGAGAAAACACCTCCTGCCACACCATCATTGGTTGTAGAGGCATCATTGTAGATGTGTATAGAGTTTTCTGCTAAAGCTCCTAAATCATCCCAGAAGGACCTATCGAGAATAGTGTCCTTGAAGTTTTTATCAAAATTGGGCTTCGGCACAGTATGTTGTCTATATTTTCGAGGATAGTTAAGTGATCTACTATTGTGGAGTGAGCAGTGTAGCTCCTTGACCACTGTGAGATGGTTTTGAGTCTTATGGCAGCACTGACTGTCATTTGCTTCCCGGTTATATCAAGGCGTGGGAGATAAAGTAGGATGTCTAATGCCGCGGAGGGTGTTGATCTTAGTTCTTCACTAATGCACAGACACGCTAATCTTTGTACTTTTTCCAAGCTACAGTAATTTCGAAGTGATTAAGAAGTTTACACACCTCGGAGTAAACATCAATTCCACGACAGACACCCTAGTGGAGGAGAAGATACATATATCTGTGCATGTAGCTACCAACTATATGTGCTGTATCAAGGTGAGGATGCAGTCCGAAAAGCAATCACTAGCGAATGGACAATAATGCCCCAGCTAAGATAATCTTCGAATCCAAGCCCTGGGGCTCGAGATGACAACGAAGACTGAATCTCCGGTTTAAGAATCAAGCTTGGTCTGGGAAATCGGAAACAGCATGCCAAAGACCGAAGAGGATGGAAGGCTGCCACGGGTTGGAAGTCCGTTGAGTAAGTATATGCCTGAATTAAGGAACGTTGTTTTATATGCAAAATTTTGCAACTGCTACACAACCAAAATAATAAAACCTTATAAAAAAGAACTGTACGGGGTCAGAAGAAGAATCACTACTCTGGTTCGCAGTATCTAAAATCGAGGTAAGAGGTAACCTTCTCATCTCCGAAAAACGACAGGTCACCGATGTCCAAAAGTGACAAGAATGATGATCAAGCCGAAGATGAAGCCATTGCACCTACGTCAAAGGCGTCAGAGGGTTTATTTTCAACGTCTAACGATCAAGCATGTTGGTAGCTCTATCAGTACTCCCCAAACAATACTAGCTATGGAACTTCGCTGGATCATCTAGATGTGACACTTATCCAGGAGTCCTAACATATATTTACCGGGATCAGATAAAAGGACTGTCATGTTAGCTACTGTATGACTAATATGTAACGCAGTCCTAACTACAGCGTCTCCTTAAGACAGATCAAATGGCTGGATTTATCAATAAATCAGTCTTCATCGGCATCACAAAAGGCCTTAATGTGGCCGCAAATGATAACAGTTCTAGGTTCCTAAGAACTATGTAGATGAGTTCGTCTTTGAGTTCGGTATTAATTGTTTATCCCAATTACCAGAGAATGTAAAGAAAGTCACACACTGTCAGTCTCGTTACTGTAAAATTCGTAATAAATTTATAATGTGCGAGTGTATGCATAATATGTAGATTCTTAAGAATTTTTCGTGTTTATATGTACTCGTCTGTACAATAGATATACGATATTATATCGATAACGGAAAAAATAAACATAAAGATGCGAGATTACATGATGTACGAGTATCCATATCGATGTCAGACGGAGTTGCAACCCTGGCTGAAGAAAATTCACAGTGGGTTTCTACTTAGAAGTGCAACGGACCAGTATTGAGTTTGATTGCTCTAGTGGACTATTTATCACCACGATAAAGAAGCTAACCTCCTTTCCTAAGGTTTGACTATAATCAGATTAAATCTCTTTCACAGGAAGACAAGCTGTGCCTTTGACAAGAAAATACTCTACAAACATAATGTAACATTATTTAATATGCATCTACAGGTTATTAAAGCGATTTGAATTTTTTTTTTCGTTTTTGTTTTTGAATATTGATTTATTTCCGTTTTCATTATTTCGGTGTTATGTTTCCTACTAATGGAACTAATTTCGTTAGAATTTGAAATTGTACCGTTTTTGAATTTTTTGTTTGATAAATTTCGTTTGTTTTCCATTTAACTAAAATTGCAAAATGCAAACGTTTTAAAGATGAACCTTTAAATAAAAATAATTTGTTGGCAGTTTTTGTTACTACAAGTAGACACTTGAAATTTGGCGTACTTGTAGCAGTACATTATGTTGACCCACATATTTTCCAATACTTATCATTGAAAAACACTGTGAAAATATTAAACTGTAAAATAGAAAATTGTTTACCCAAAATAGCTTACCAGTGGGAGAGTTCAGTAGAAAGAGCTAGAAGTAAGGATTTAAAAAGTATTTCTTTTTGTTAAGGATCTTTAGGAATTACATACTGCCGATCTGCTGCTGATTGAGCTGGAAGTTGAACACACTTGGACGAGTGAAAAAATCCGCTGCCGCTTTGTATTCGTGCAAGAAAGCCTTAGGCTACAAATGGGGAATCCGTCCTCAGACTACACTGCGGTAGTCAGAGCCATACTTATGTATGGAATTGTAGTCTGATGAACAGCACTAGACAAAATTAACTAAATGACAAATCTGCATTGGAGATCTACACAGATGGGTCCAAGACAGGTGATGGTATAGGAGCGCGCATCTATTTGGGCCAGCTCAGTCTGAAGTTGTCCTTAAGACTTCCAGATCACTGTGTGGCTTCCAGGCGGAGGTGATGGCTATTCGTGATGTCGCTGAGTGACTGTCGATGAAATCGATGTACAATCGCGACATTTTCATTTACACCGATAGCCTAGCCATAAAAGCACTCGAATCACCAATTATAAAATCAAAATTGGTTAGGCACTGCCGCGCATCTCTAAACGAGATATCGAGCGGATGCATGCTCTCTCTTTGCTGTGTTCCTGGTCATAGTGATGTACCAGGTAACTGTGAAGCAGACGAACTAGCCAGAAAAGCTACAAAACTGGGAAGTTTTATCACGGAAAGTGAAACCCATCACCAATAGAAACAATAAAACACAAAATCTCTACGCAAGCTCTACAACACGCTTATGAAAGATGGGGTAATGTCGTGTAGCTGCGCCAGACAGACTTGACCACAGCTAAACCAACGTTAAACTTGCAGCTTGCTAAAAATTAGCAGAGCACATATCGGTATAATAGTTGGCGTATTGATAGGTCATTGCGCAAAAGGCAGACATGACATGCTGCAACATGTCGCCAATGACTTCTGCAACAGCTGCATGGATGAGGAGGAGGAGGAATCGCCCTATCACCTACTATGCAGTTGCCCAGCTCTCTCCTCCTTGAGAAAAAAGATTCTGGGAGAATTACTTTTTATAGACCTTCAAGATATTTCCTCAACGGATATTGATAAAATATGGAAATTCATCCAACTCTCAAAATGGTTCCAAGAGTTTCGATAAGAGTCGGCTCATGTGGCAACATAACAACTACTTTAGTCTAAGTGAATCCTAGCATATGTGGGTGTTGCTCCAGCGACGATTAGAAATTGCACCAATCCGATTCCCCAAAAATAATCATCAAACTATCCGGCCCAATCGAGTTCTACGAAAATAAAACTAGTAGACAACCTCTCGATGGGAATTCAATTTTATTTTCTAAAAAAATAAACGAAACATAAACTATTTCAATCGCAATTTTATACACAAGATTTAACTTACATTGATCGGGATTGTGCCGCCTTATCAAAACGCTTGCCAGGGCAACTAAACATAAAATACTGCTCAATCTATTGTGGGCTTCTAATCTATTGATAATAATAACATTTAAATTCAGTTTTCTAAATAGCTTAAACGCGCAGATTTACCTGGAATATAAGAAAGCAACCGCCACCTCAGATTATCCTTACTTGAATAAAATTCAATTGTATTTGAGGTTATGGCAGACGTTAAATTGAAAAAACGAGGAAAAGAATTCGCCTACAGCAATGACATACTGAAAAACAATTCGCCACAATCAGAGGGACGGAGTTGCCAAGGCAGCACAATCTCGACTCGTTATTCTAATGAGTTAGAACACTATTTGAGTGATATTTATAAATTAATAAATGAACGATAATGGCATGAAAATGGAAACTTTAGAATATTATTGTTCAGCTCGATGACATTCCGGGGGCCGTCTGAACTTCTAATGTGAAGACCGTACATCTAGAACAGCGAGCCTACCAACTGACCTCTTTGACTTGATTGTACCATTCGGTAGCCGTACGTCAGCTATCCGCACTACTCCATCGGGACCTGGGTACACCTTCACCACACGACCCATCTGTCAAGCCCCGCGGAGCTCGTTGGGCTCAATAATGACAACAACGTCATCAACTTCCACTTGCCTTGAACTGGTATGCCACTTACCCCGTCTGGTAATAACGGGTAGGTACTCCGCGTACCAACGTCTTACAATTTCAGCCATTAAGTGTTGCGTGCGGCGACTGTGAAGCTTGCTGCAGTGATCTCTCTCCGTGAAGATTCCGGGGGCCGTAACGTCTCTGTCCTCTTCACCGAAAAGCATAGCGTTCGGAGTGAGGGGCTTGGGGTCTTCCGGATCGACTGGAATATGGGTTAGCGGACGGCGATTTATTTGCCCCTGGGCTTCCATTAGAGCGTTTCGAAGGACATCTTCTTGCGGGATAACTCCTTTGAGAACGAATTCGACGCTTTTCTTGATGGATTGAATTAGACGTTCCCACGCACCTCCCATCCATGGAGAATAAGCCGGGATGAAACGCCACAAAATGCCCTCATATTTCGCAGCGTAATCACTGAGACCACTTTTCATCTCCTTGATGTCCTTATCCAGTTGGTTCTTAGATCCGATGAAGTTCAACCCGTTGTCACTGTACAGGAATCGAGTGACGACTCTATTGATCAAGAAACGTCGAAGTGCCATTGTACAGTGATCCAAGCTCAAATCATTCAAAAGCTCAAGCTGGACTGCACGAAAGGTGAGGCATGTGAAGATCATCCCATAGCGTTTCACCGTCCCTCGCCCAAACTTGACCAAAAGTGGCCCAAAGCAGTCGACTCCGACATGGGTAAAAGGCCTCAAATTAAAAGCTAGGCGAGCTTCGGGGAGCTGCCCCATAATCGGCATCGCTGGTTTGGCCCTGAGCCGTTTACATGTGAAGCATCTGGATCTGACCCTCTCTACCGCCCCTCTAATGCTAATAATCCAAGCTCGCTCACGTATGTCGGAGATGATTGAAGCTGAACCCGAGTGAAAGTTGCGATCATGATGGTGCTGGATAAAAAGATCCACCAGCGGGTGATTCTTTAGCAATATTGCAGGATTGCGTGCGGCATAGGAAATGCTCGCCTTCTGTGCCCTCGAACTTAGCCGAATCGTACCGTCTTTATCAAGGAATGGAGATAGTGACAGGATGGAACTCGAGAAACTGACCTTTCCTTTTAAACGTAGAGAGGTAACATCGCCTGTGAAAGCATCCCGTTGAATCCTTCGGAATAGCCAATTTTCCGCACGGTAAAACTCTTCCGGTGTGATGTAAGATTCTTTATTTACTGGCCGTTTACACATGATATCCAAGAAACGTAGCATGAACGCCAGGCACCTGACAGACGATGTCCACCTTGCGCGAAATCTCGCTGACAGCTCGTTGTAAATATCGACCGCGTCTGAAGGATTCTTAACGTGAAGCACAAAGGTTGAGTTTGAGATTTCGCCAATTCCGATCTTGTCCACGATGTTCCCCGGGGTAATAGGCCAGCTCTCTATGGACTTGTTGAGAAAGCCTGGGCCTTTGAACCACCTCGACTCTTGGTTACCCATTGAGGAATCGAACCACTTCGTACCGTCGTCAGCCACATTATCACAGGATCTGACATAGAACCATTGCCGTGCTGAAGACGAATCCAGAATTTCCCCGACTCGCACTGCGACAAAAGACGGAAACTTGTATGTTGACGAATTTATCCACGAAAGTACTGTTTTGGAGTCGGAGAAAAATGATGTTTCGTCAATCCGTATTGTGTGACTACTCTTAACTGTTGAGGTTAAACGAACAGCCAACACTGCCGCTTGCAGTTCCAACCGGGGTACCGACAGCTTCTTTACTGGTGCCACCTTAGCCTTGACCATAACTTGAGCTACCTCCACGTTGTTGTTGTGCTCGAAACGTAAGTAAGCTACAGCACAGAAGGCCTTTTCCGAAGCGTCGGCGAAAACGATTAGGTGAACCTTGGAAACATCTGGACTCCACGAAACGTAACGTCGAGGAATTTTGAGTCTCTCAATGTTTCTCAACTCCTTCATGAAACTCGTCCACTGGGTCCTTAGCTCCTCTGACACTGGCTCGTCCCATAGGAAACCCTCACGCCATACTTCTTGGAGTACAATACGCCCACGGATTATGTAAAGAGAGATTAGACCAAGCGGGTCGAAAGTTCTCATAATCATTCTCAACATCTCTCTTTTGGTTGGTATAGCATCAGGTAGCATCATCCTCTCCAGAGAGTCATCAACTGATAACTTGTAAGTAAAGCAGTCTGAGGATGGGTGCCAATACATACCCAACACTTTTGACACGACACTATCACACTCGTTCGGGTCAATACTAACGAGCTTAGGATTCACGTGGCTCTCGGGCATTTGCTTCAGGAGCTCAGAACTGTTTGATTGAACGCCCACAAGGTCGAAGTTCATGGACTTACAAATCCGGATGGCATCTTTGGTCACAGAAACGGCTTTAGCGATGGAATCGTGGCTGTTAAAGTAGTCGTCTACATACGTTCGCTTAGTTAATCCGTCAACGGCTTCCGGACATTCCTCCCGGAACAGGTTGGCATGATGGTTCTTCACGAACTGAGAGCACGTTGGCGAACACCTGGGCCCAAACATCATTACTTGCATAATGTAGACTTTGGGCTTTTGAGAACTATCCCCGTTTCTCCAAAGGACACGCTGACACTGTTGGTCCTCGACTTTAATGCTTATCCGGTGGAACATCTCCTTGACATCAGTGTTAACGGCTACTTCACGCTCTCGAAACTTAAAAATACCCGCATGAAGAGGAACGAGATTGTCCGGGCCCTTCAATAAGTGGGTATTGAGCGAGACTCCACACACTTTCGCAGCGACATCAGCCACATCCCTGGGCTTCGGCGGAAATTTATTTGGGTTAATGACGACAAAGGTGGGAGCGTACCAAACTCGTGGCCACTTCTGCTGTAATTCTTCTTCGGAAGCGATCCTCGCATAACCCTTTGACACCAGTTCAAGCATGTGCTTATTTTTCCAATCCAGAAGATGCGGCCTTTTCTTCAGAGACTTCTCCAATCCAATGAGACGCTGTAAAGCCATTGGATAACTGTCGGGAAGTTTAACATCATCTGCATCCCATAAAAGACCGATTTCGTAGCGGTTGTTGACAAGCTTCAAAGTCCGAGTCATGATGTCCTCTGCCCGTCTGACCTCTTGACCTACTAAGTCACCTCTGGGGGCCATGACACCGAATTCCTCTGTGGTAAAATGACGCTTTACTAATTCGTGAAGGTCCTCATCTAACTTGATAGCATCATGAAACATCAACTGGACCGCAGGCTTAGCGAATTGATGTAAGCACGAGACCTCAACAGTTGGAGCTGACTTCCCGTACACGATCCAGCCAAGAAGCGTTTTCAAAGCACAAGGATCCTCGTCTTTACCGTGCCTCTGACCACGCCCTAACAGGAACTTGGCCTGATCCAATCCGACAAGAATCTTGGGCTTGGCGTTTACGAGATCCGTGAGTGGCAGACCTCGAAGATGCGGGTATAAAGCTTTTAACTTGGCGACATCGATTGACTGACTTGGCAAATCCAAATTATTAATGGTGTAAACATTTTTCAGGAAATGTCGTTTACGGCTGTTGACGCCAGAAACCGACACCGTCGTTCGCATGGAAAACTCGTGCCGCGAGACTCCTTTCGTCCACTGGAGTGTGAGCTCTTCTGGCTTTCCTTCAAGCCCAAGCTCGTCGAAAATCTCCTTCTCCACCATTGTCAACGACGACCCGTCATCGAGGAAAGCGAATGTGTCCACGAACTTCTGGTCCAAACCATGAATTCGAATCGGGACGATCTTGAACATCACTGGTAAGTTTGAACCCACACGAGAGGAAAGAAGGTGTGGTTGCGGAACGAAAACTTCGGCATCGGTGTTAAGCTGCTCATTGCTGGGAGGAGACGTCTGATGAAGTAACGGATGATGACGTCCCTTGCAGCCGCCTACTCCACATGATCTCTTTCTTGCACACGCCTTCCAATCGTGTTTCACACAGTTCAAGCAGGTGAAGCACACAAACTTTTCCCTTGCATAACCGAGCCTATGCTCCGCTGACATGGCTTTGAAATCTTGGCACTGACTCAAAGGATGCTGATTACGACCACACTTTTCACACGAAAGTGTGGGAACAGCTGCTGGAACAGGTTGATGAGTCAGAACTCGCCGAGAGGTTTTCGGACCAGCTTGCGCCCTCTTGGAGTCAACGATGCCTGAAACGGTCAACAATTCAGGTGGTAGATCAATCACCTTTCCAGTGAGAAATTCCGCAAAATCAACAAAATTCACCCGCGGAATTGACGCTTTCCTTTTCTGCCACTCCTGATACAACCCCGCGCTTAACTTGGAAGCGAGGTCTGTCAAAACGTATCCATTGGTGAGGTCTTCTTCTCTATTCAACGATTTGAGGTCGGCAACGAAACCATTTACCTTAACCGCCCATAACCGTAACCTGGGGTCAATGTTGGAGGTTAACTTTGGAAGACTGAGTAAATCGGCCGTCAAATCGTGAACCAGCACGTCCGAGCGACCAAATATAGCGCGAAGCGAATTCATAATCGCGTCCGCATCCGATGAGTACCTCAGCCGATCGCTGACCAGCTGATATGCCTCCCCAGTTAGGGCTTTCCGCAGACGAGCGACATTTTCCTTACTGGAGTATCTACCTTCCATGGTTGTGGATTTAAAAACTTCTTCGAAGTACGGCCACTCTCGTTTGTTAGCGCCTGAGAAGGTGGGCAACTCCTGGACATTGTTTCGGTTGAGTATAGTTAATAAACTCGCCATGTCGATCTCTCTGAAGGATGAAGAATCTCGAAAACTACCGTGGTCACTCTGCCTGTCACGAATAGGCGTTGATTGATGATGTTTAATTGACTTCTTTAGCAAAGATTCATGATTCGCTTGAATCTTCTTTATCAGCTCTAACCTTTCATCTAGTTTCTTTAATTTAGGCGACTTAGGGGCACCAATAGAAATAGTAGGTGGTGGTTCTACAGTCGAAGAAGCTTCAGCTAATTTTTCTTTTAAATCCACCATTTCAGCCCGCAGCGCGGAAAGTTCAGAGTCCCTCTCAGCAACGGCTGCTTGCGCAACTGCCGCAGCTTCTAACAATAAATCCATGGAACCAACGACTTCATTCTGATCGGACGAAGTTCCACTACCTTTGTTCTCAATCTGGATGCGTGAAGACTTTGAACGCTGATCAGGAGTAGCTGAACAGTCACTCTGCTTGCAGAACCATGGTGTGGCAGTGTCATAGAGATCAGGATCAAAACTGCAACACGAATAATGCCACCAACGCTTGCACTGATCACACGCTACCATATCATCCTCATCGTCTGGTTTGCGACAAGTTTTGGAGCTGCAACTGTGATCGTCCGACATGCTAGCTTGTTGCAATAATACAAAATGGTATTGAGGAACCACAATAAAATAAAATAATGTTGCTCCAGCGACGATTAGAAATTGCACCAATCCGATTCCCCAAAAATAATCATCAAACTATCCGGCCCAATCGAGTTCTACGAAAATAAAACTAGTAGACAACCTCTCGATGGGAATTCAATTTTATTTTCTAAAAAAATAAACGAAACATAAACTATTTCAATCGCAATTTTATACACAAGATTTAACTTACATTGATCGGGATTGTGCCGCCTTATCAAAACGCTTGCCAGGGCAACTAAACATAAAATACTGCTCAATCTATTGTGGGCTTCTAATCTATTGATAATAATAACATTTAAATTCAGTTTTCTAAATAGCTTAAACGCGCAGATTTACCTGGAATATAAGAAAGCAACCGCCACCTCAGATTATCCTTACTTGAATAAAATTCAATTGTATTTGAGGTTATGGCAGACGTTAAATTGAAAAAACGAGGAAAAGAATTCGCCTACAGCAATGACATACTGAAAAACAATTCGCCACAATCAGAGGGACGGAGTTGCCAAGGCAGCACAATCTCGACTCGTTATTCTAATGAGTTAGAACACTATTTGAGTGATATTTATAAATTAATAAATGAACGATAATGGCATGAAAATGGAAACTTTAGAATATTATTGTTCAGCTCGATGACAGTGGGCATAGCCACCCAACCTAGCCTAACATATTGCCGAAAATATACAAAATCTCTACTTGGGTAATTTTCTATGTATATCAGCCACTGTATTACTAGAAAGGTGACTTACATACAGATATTGAATACATAATGTACTCAAAGCTCAGTAGCAGCTACAAACTTACCAACATATTTTAAAAATGAATCCAACTTACCTGAAAATAAAAATAAAATATAATATGAAACAAGATTTAGCAACTAACAAAACAAAAATAAATAAATAACACGCAGAACAATTTAGTACAACACGAGTAATAAAATTCGATTAATGGACCTCGAAGCTATTCAGGGCAATTTTTTTGATATGCATAAAATCTTTGGGGAACCTATGCCTATAAGTAGTAGGTAAAGGAAACCCAATTAGCGCTACGAGAGGGCCCGGTTTGATATCAGAACTCAAGTGACTTGTTTGTTTGGATGTTCTTTTGAGATAAATAAATTAAGAAAAGTATCGGTTCTTCAATCTTTTTCGTTTGTGGTGGCGGACATTTTGTACAGAATTGAGTAAGGGGCTCTTTCTCATTTTAGTCGTTCCTGCTACGGCACAAGTTGTTAAGAGGGATCTCTAGTTTGGCTAGTGCCCTGTGGTTATTGTTACTATACTCTTAAGATGTCTGCGCGAGTTCTTTGTAGAAAATAGTTTGGCCATATCTTTCAATTTTTCAACTTTCTTTCAACTTTTAGTTTACTTTCAAGACTTTCTCAAAATGCAGCTTAAGGGCGGTTAAGAACAATGGTGGTACTGTTGTTTCTAAATGCAGCATATACATAGTTTGGCGTGCAAGTTGGTAACCGGAAAATTCGTTTTAAGAAAAACCTCAGAAATTGTTCTACTTCTTTAAATTGACAGTATCCCCATACTTGGGCTCCGTAAAGCAATATGGAGGCAGCAGTCGCAGGAAAAAGTTCAAGTTTAGAGCTATGCCCAATATACACTTCGCTTCAACTGAATGAGCACAAACATTTTCTAAAGTACGTTGTCCATTTTTTCCAAACATTGGGCGTTAATGTATCATTTGATGATGTTTGCTTATAATGTTGAGAAAATAAATCAGAAAGAAAAATTTAAAAAGTACCGCTATTTTCTCTCTGGTTCTCTTGCAAAGCATTCCATATAGCAAAATGCAGTTTTTTTTTTTGCGTCAACTGAATAGACACAAGGTCATTATCTTCATTGTTTATGAGCGTTCTGAAGAGATTGACACATTAGATCAACAGTTGAAGTGTTTTAAGTGAAATTTAAAGATTAATTGAAATTCAAAGAAAAATGGGTAGATCAAAATCTCTGAATAGTGTTGAAAGAGCTAAGATCGATTTACTAAGAGAACAAGGACTAACCGGGCGTGCTGTAGCTAACAAAATTGAAGGAAGTTTTAGTGTGATCTATTCCTACTTAAGAAACAAAGATTCGTACGGAAAAAAACATGAAAGAAAGTAAAAAAAACGGCAACAATAACAGCTGATCGAAGAGTAATTTTAAGATGTGCTTCCAATTCTTGTGACTCTGCGACAAAAATAAAACAGTAAGCCGGTGTAAGTGCAAGCGTTTCAACAGTCCTAAGAGTGATCAACAGTGCCAATCATCTAAATCGAATGAAACTTCAAAAGAAACCACCGCTTAACGAGCAACGGAAAGGTGTGCATTTAGAATTCGCTAGACTCCATATGAGTTGGAAAAATTAATAGCGTCACGTGGTTATTTCGGATGAGAAGAAGTTTAATTTTGATGGCCCTGATGGATTTAACTATTACTTCCACGATGTGAGGAAAGAAGAACGATTTTTATCGCCGCATCATAGTCGAGAAGGTGGTGTTATGATATGGGGAGCAGTTAGCTAATAATAGCACTGTTGAGCTTGAGTTCCAAATCTCAAAAATGACTGCAATAAGTTGTAAAGGAATCTTGGAAAGAAATTTTTCTCAATTTTCGGACATTTTTGGACCCATAAACTGGACTTTTCAGCAGGACAACGCCCCCATCCACACGGCGCGCTTAGTCAAAAATTGGATAGAGGAGCAGAATGTGGAATTGCTTCAATGGCCGCCTTACTCACCTGACCTGAACCTTATTGAAAATGTTTGGGGATGGTTAGCACGAAAAGTTAATGAGTCCGGCCGTCAGTTTGAGGACAAAGAATCCCTTATTTCAGCCATTAAATTAGCCTGCGGCGAAATTTCGCTGAACTACATAAAGAGGTTGTACGATTCCATGCCGGACCGAATTTACGAAGTCATTATGAGTAAAGGCAGTAGAACCGACTATTAAAATTAACCAATAAAAATCTATTTTAAGAAAAACCTGTTTCATTGCATTCCATTAACTTTTACTTGCAATTTCAATATTTGTGTCTATTCAGTTGACGCAAAAACAAAAAACTGCATTTTTCTATATGGAATGCTTTGCAAGAGAACCAGAGAGAAAATAGCGGTACTTTTTAAATTTTTCTTTCTGATTTCTTTTCTCAACATCATAAGCAAACTGTAAGCATCATCAAAAAATACATTAACGCACAATGTTTGAAAAAAATGGACAACGTACTTTAGAAAATGTTTGTGCTTATTCAGTTGAAGCGAAGTGTATTTGTTATCGATACACCGGCCCCACACTGAAGAAACAGCCCTTTTCGCCTCAGCCAGTTTGTACTGAAAATGTTTGTTCATGTTGAGATTCACCGTGATGAATACACCTAGATATTTATACTCTCGAACTATTGCAACAACTATTGTAGGTCCACTTATCGTTGCGCAAATATCTACCGCCCCCATTTCTGAAGACCATAATTTTGGACTTCTCTTAATTAACGGACAGATTCCAATGATTACACAGTAGCTTTGCAGTCGGTTCATCACTCGTTGCATTCCTGCTACCGTTTCAGCCAGAACAACAATGTTATCGACAAAAATGAGACGGTATCCGCATATTTCCGAAGTCTATTCACCGTATGTATCTGAAAAGTTACATGGCAAGATTCATCTTGCGTACTTTATTCGCCTGTCAAAAAAGTTAGATTACTATTTCATACAATATTTTAATATGTTGTATTCCATTGTATTCTCAACATCAAATTTCACTTCGTCAAAACATTAAACTCAGATTTAGAATGCAACCAAAAAATAAATTGTCGTTTCTAGCAGCTACCCACTTACACATTTAATTACATTAAAAATATGTAAACAACATAAATAAACAAAAGGTTTATATACTCGTATAAATTTTACCAAAGAAGGCGCTCATTCCTTTATTTTTATTTAAGTTTTAATTTTATTACAAAATTCAATTTAATGTTCTACGCACATTTCTACACCTTCAATTGAATTTAATTACGCGATCTTATAACAATTTTTACTACAGAACTGGTTATTTTTATTTTTTTATTACATTGCAATAAACTTGATAATATCTTTAATTAATTCTACTTTAGGTGGGTTGGAATTTCATTAAATCGTACTTTTCTGAGTGCATCAAATTTAACTGTGAATCAAATTTAAGGATTATAAAAGTAAGTTTCACGGTAATTTGAGCTGAATAAATGGCATTTTGGAATAAATCAAAGAGCGGCAAATTTGTTTATTTCATTGAGATGGGACTTGATTCGACAAGATAATTAATTCAAATATCTGAATGTGGGATTAATCGGGCGATGGTATTACAAAGTAGCCTCTTGGACAGTTGGCATGCATCGTCATCGTATCGATTTTACAGCGAAAAATGAGGCTGATGAGCTTGAGGACCAAACCAATAGCCAGATTGATTCTATTTATTGTGGGTGTAGAACTGGAAAGTTCAGATTAGATATTCACAAATGTCTTTGTTATTTTGAGTTACTACAGTATTGTATTATTAGTGCGATTTATACACTGCGGTTCACTAGAGTAGAGGCACACAATTTTGGAAGATAAAATTGATCAGCGTAACCTTGAAGACACTTTTGCCCAAATGAGTCAGAAACGATTACATTTAAATGGGAGTCGGACAGAATCCCGAAAACCAAAATCCCGAAAACCAAAATCCCGAAACGCAAAAATCCTGAAAATTCACAATCCCAAAAAATCAAAATCCCAAAAATCCAAAATCATAATTTTTAGACCATTAGCTCGTGAGGCTTTGTTCTTCTCAATCTCCGAATATTGTCTCTTCCATTTAAGACGGTTTCCATATGGTCTCCATAGCTTAGTGATAATTTTTCAATTACAGAATAAGTCAAATATTACAGCATCAACAGGGACAATGGCAACGGAAATTCTTTATTAGGCAAATTCTCATTGGCAAAACAGTATGTTACTTAGTACCTTCGTAAATTATAAAGATGTAGCGAGATCGAGTGTAGGAACTGTCCGAGTAACCGATCTCCTCTCTGTCTCTGTACAGACGATTAGTCCGTTTGCTCATGGGCGTCATTGTGATGCACTTCGCTATTAGCAACATGGATTGAAGATTAGACATCACTTCAATTGACTGCCTTGATCCGAGGGCTTCAACTCTTCACAGCTTCCAGTGCCATCTTTTCGTTCAGACTTAGTGAAGTTCTGGCGTGTCTAAAAGACCGATCCGATGTTTTTTTTTCCTCTTTTCCAATTATTCATGGATGACATTTTGCCCCCTCCTACACAGAAGTTTCTAATTGAGAAAGAGCGTTTGAGCCTGGATCTTCATCCCTTCTCACAAGGCATCCCTTGTCCATAATCAACTCGGAGTGTTTCACCTCTTTAGCCATTCCTACAACAGTTTAGAGGCGCTTTATTAAAATGGCTCACTGTCATTGTGGACATCTTAAAACCGCCTACTAAAGTCGATTCTTGCCGATAGTGAACTTTTATCAGAAGCAGTACTTATCAAAGCTATAAGTGGCTATTTACTTACTTACTTAGGTGGCGCAACAGCAGGGGTGGACCAGGGCCTCAACCAACAACCCCCTTACAGTAGATCCGTTATTTTCCGAGGCTATTGGTTTTTTCAGAACTGGTTTCTATTTACGCGGTTAGGTAGTTAACCTCACGCATAACCTCCAACCTGGAGGGTCAGATCCTTGTTTACCCCTAGGACAAGGGGCCGGGTGAACCGATGGGCTCCCAATATGTCGGAGTATCTCAGCTAAGGTTTTGTTTCCGTTCTGGAAATTTAACGCCAGCGTTGGTTCCTTCGAGGTGCTGCTATTTTCTCTTGATCAGGTCTCGCGCTTAAAAGTTAAGCAAGCCGAGCCCGGATAGGAAGCGACCAGTATCCGATGGCTACCACTTGGAGATAAAATAAGTACAATTGATGTGTAGTAACAGTTACAACACTGGGCTTTGCCTAGTTAAAGCCAGTCAGTCCGTGCTCTATTTCCACAGCCTCCAACCTACAAGTAGCTATTTGGTTCCATCAAATAACCTGTTTCTAGCTTCGCTAACTCAATACTAACCGAACAATATACCTACTCTCCTCTGTGTACGGACAAAGTGTCAACCAGGGAAGAAATAAAAATATATTAAACCTCCGACGCTACATTCTGCTAACAATCATCCTCCCGATGACAGAAAAATATCGTCATGCTAAGCGGTGGTGTCAAGGAAATCGTGAGTAATAAGTTACCTGCTCCTGACATTGGTATAAGCAATTAACCCGTTGCTAGAACACTCATTATCCCATCTCATTCCATTCAATTCCCACTCATCATTGAACGGTGCGCCATCATCATCGTAAGCATTTAGTTATCAACGCTCATCGCATTTATTCACAGCACGCATCCCATCCAATAAATAATGCTCCACGGCAACCCACAGTACCGTACTGACAGTCGTCGTCATCATAAGTCGACCGACCACTTATGAAGTATTAAAAGCTCGCGGTTATCCCATCAATCTGCTTGTGCTGACGACTGACTCCGGGAACGGATACTGCCATCTGCCAGCAAAGCCGCACACAGAAGAGGACGAAAGTGAAAGAAGGACGAAAATTGGTTATACGTATTCAAACAGTTGAAATTGGATGACAGTCACATACAAGATGGCAGCACATCCCCTGTTGAGTGAGCACAGAGCACAGACAATATTCATGTCAATTTGCGTAACGTAGCATCAAATATGCCACTCTGTGGGGGGGTAAGTAATTCCTTAAAAGCCATGCTAATATGCTGCGTGAAATTTAAGCAGCAACAAGCAATTCCAGGACGAAACAAAACAACAACACAAATTGTGTACGAGTATGCCTGGGCATATGTCAGACATATTTGACAAAATGACAAACAGTAGGTACTTGGGAGCCAGGTTCTCCAGGATGGCGCATAGCTTACCTTGGCAGGGTAAAAGCAACGCGTTCGTTACTCGTTGCAGGATAATTCAATAAAAGACGCAATAGTCCTCCGTTTATCGCCCTTTTTCCTCGGCTGCGTTGAACGGAGAAGGTGAGGGGGTTGCTTTCGGTGGCACCATTATAGGTTTTAAGATTTAATAACACTGCGAGGCTTTTCGTGCCACAGGCGGATGAACGCATTTACCTTTAGAAGGTTTCCACAAAGACTCGGATGAGTGGCGCCTCATGAAAAAATCGATATGCTTGATAGAATTTTTTTTCTATACATATCTGCACATACATATAAATTTGAAAGTAGCGGTAGTGGGGAGTGAGAGACTGCGGCGAATACATATAAAGAGAATGTCGGTGGGCGTATAACAGTGACTCACTTCGGCGCGGCGGTGGGAGGAATGTGATTTTCCAAATGATTCGCTCAGAAAACGAATCCGCTTTCTATTTGCTTTGTTTTCCTTTTTTTTTTTAGCTTTTTCTGCTTTAAGTGTTTAGAGTTCCTTTGATTTCGAATTCAATAAAAAGTCAATGAGATATTTATCGATTCGTTAAGTAAATAATTACTAACTAATGGGAGGGCAGAAAGTGCAGAGGCGGAACTGTTGAGATATCGTGTTGATCGTTATGCTATGTTATGGTGTTTGGAAGAAGATTTAATGCATTTACTCGTGGCATGGGGCAGTTGATTACGCACGAGTATACTGAAGCTCAATAGTCTTTAATAACGAGACGATATACAGGGTGCCTTTTATGTTCCAGTTCGATTTTGTTCGGCCGCCCGGTTTGGATGACATTTATCAGTTCGTATTTGACAGTCGCACAGTGGGGCAGCCTATATACAGCTGCGAGCAAAAAAATAGCAGTGCCGCTGAAGAAAAGGCATTAATCAAAAATACAACAAATTAACCAATAGTTTTTAAAAAATTTTACCAGTAGCATAAAACGAGTAATTTTCTTATAATATCTACATTTATTAGTTTTTGATTTAATTAAAATAAACTAACATAAATGCATTTTGTCGAAAAGAACTTTAAAAAATGGCGAGCAAAAAAATAGCAGTGCGCTTTCTTCACCAGCTTATTTGATCAAAAAAGTAAAAAAAAAAATACTGAATTTAAATAAATTAGTATGAGATGTTTTTAAGGATATACTACTCCTTCGTGGCATGGCCTTTATTAATTACTACAGCTGCGCTAAACCGTTTTACAGAGTCTACAAGATGCTGGCACCTTTCGGGTGATATTGATCTCCAAGACTGCTAGACTACCCCCCACCACTTGTTATTTTTTGGTTTTTTGTGCAGTACATTATCTCTTTTATATAAGGCCTATAGTTTTATAATAGAATGGAGATAGGGATATTGAGCAGGTCACTCTATGAACTCAATCATATTATCCTGAAACCATTGTTTAGCTGTTCCGCTAGTGCTTTTCGGAACTTTCGGAATTTTGGATCATATTTTGCATTGGGTGGATGCCTGACATACAGTCGAGATACTTTTCAGCCATACAGAAAGGTTTTGGTCTCATCAGTACACATTATATTCCTCCACTTCTCAGGAGGCACGACAAATGCTTTTTCGCAAACCTCAGCCCTTTTGATACATGCATTTTCTTGAGAAGTGGGACTTGTCATGGACTTCAAGCACTGAGATTGTGTTCCCTCAGCCGTCTTCTAAAAGTGAGAATACCACTTGTCAAGTAAATCAAATCCACCATCTGGGTAACTGCTGCAGAAAGATGTGTCCTAGAGTAACTTACAACACGTTTCACCATCGACGAATGCAGTATTTTGTTTCGGCCGCGAGTTTTAACCTTCATTTCATATTTTACAGTAGTGCTTACCATTTTAGCGTTACATCCCGGAGTTCCTTAATTTGTTTGTACGTTTTCCCGACTTTTATAAGCAATTAAATTAGCTCGCGCTTCTATGGTGTGCAGTGTATTCCACGACCCACTTTTATCAAATCAAACTAATCGGTTTCACTACATTTTGATAAAAAATAAAAAGTTGGAGGTTTTAACTTACTTTTCTATAGTTTAGATCCAAAAATCAAGTCAAAGCAAAATTTGTATACCGAAATTTAATAAGCACTGCTATTATTTTGCTCCCTTAAAAAGTATGAGATGCACTACCGATTGATATTTCAACGCAAATGTGAGGGCTAACCATTGCAATATGGTGTCACGTAAACGACATGATAAGTATAGTATTACGGTAAAAGTCGCAAAAAGTATAAATACAAACAAAAATACTAAGGAAAATTATGTTTTCAAACTAGCACTGCTATTATTTTGCTCACCACTGTATCACAGCCGGAAAAAAATCAAAAAATTAAATGATAGAGAAGAATATACACGGTTATTTTTCAGTATACATTGCAATGCATAAGTTGCAAAAACCGTTATACATTTTACATGGTTTTTCACTCCATACAGTCAAATTGAAAATAGCACTTTAGTTTCTCTGCGACGCGTGTCTAAACAAGTGGTTCAATTGGCTAGTGTTTGTATAACTATAATTTCTGTTAAAATCAGTTTACAGCTTTACTTTAAAATGCATTCGATAGCTTTAAGTATGCATTTATTTTGTGTTTTTCATTTTATATATAAACTATAAAATCCATACAAATTTCAATGAAATTTAAAGTAAGTTCATAAACTTTTAAAGTAAAAGTTAGTTTCCACGCCGACATTTTTGTATGCTGATATAACTTGACTTATTGTGTGCAGATTTCCAAAAAAAAACGGTGCTCATATGTGCTCCTTTTTTTTTATTTAGTTTTTCCGAATCAACTATTTTATAACATGTGCTTAGTAGATTCTTACATATTTCTAAATGTCCATTATTTCTGCGTGGGTTTGCATTCATAAAATTTGTTTTTAACAAGGATCGAGTTATTTAACCTTATGAAGGAATCAGGACTTCAAACATTAGATGACAATTTTTTATTTTTAAAGACACCACCATCCCAAGAATAAGTTAAAAAAATTAATAAAACTTTATGTAGTCAAATGTCTTTCTATCCATATGTAGCTGGTTTTTATATAAAGAAAATATTTTCAGCAAAGCTAGCGCATCACAGGAATTAATTTCGGTATTTGAGGTATCTTGCCCCACTAAGAGTCGTAGAGAATAGTCGATACCAATTTATTATGGAGCAGCTAACGTCGCAATAATGGAAGTGCTCGAGTTTTACAGCTCAGTGTTATTTCATTATTATAATTGAAGGGTGAGATGCACCGCGATCTTAAGATCTTTTGTGCGGCCTACAATTCCTAGACGAAGGAATATCCTTCTCGTTATTATTCCTACTGGAATCGGTTAGAGTGAGCTAAGCTCATACTTGAGAATTCCACAGGTTCCAGACCAAATCGCAGTAGGAGATTGGGTGGCATGAGTGGTAGATCCTCTGCTGTAATTTGATGTTTACCGAAGCACTTGAATCTTTTCTGGGTTAATGCCTTCTCATCCTTTATGGAGTGTTCCCCTAGGCCACAGATGCGCTCAGGACCCACGAAGAGTGTGGCAGCTAATTTCCTGGCAAGTTTGTCCGGCTCTGTATTTCCTTCTGTCCCCAATTGTCCTGGTACCCAGTAGCTGGTAAAGTTGTTTCGTTCGCCCAGTCTATTTAGTTTACCTAGACATTCTCAGACAATTCTAGATCTGATGATCTGAGCCCTGATTGCGTTGATAGCTACTTAGCTCTATGACATTTATGCGGAGCTTGTTTTTGTCCAGGCTAATGCAAGCCTTAAATAACTAGTCTGCTGGCTCTACCAATAACATTGCCAATCTCTTTTCATCTTAGTTTCGTCAAGTAAGACAGATGACTGACAAACTTAAAGAAAATCGTTCAATTACAATCTAGCAGTTACTAGCCCCCATACACGGTCCGACAAAGCTGTCCACCATTGAAGTCTGTCAGACAAATCTGACCGTGGATGGCACTGTTGGATGGTCTGTTCAACGGTCTGTCAGGCGGTCGGATGAAAATCAAACAATGTTTCATATTTTGGGGCGCAGCTTAGCAGGTCGGACGACCAACTGTACGTGTGTGGGGAAGTCTGTCAGACTTCAGTGTTCACTTTAACTTTAATTCTTCTGCTTGTCGTTCCGTGTGTGGTGAAGTCTGACAAACCGTCGGATCGTGTGTGGGTAAATAGAAATACAGTCGACCGACCGATCTGACCGTGTATGCCCTACTTAAGGCTTGACTATAATAGTTGAAAGCAATCGGAAGCTACTGTCAAAATTCTACGTTAAGTTTTCTTCAGTACTGTCAATTGCTGAAGAAGCCCATAATAGGACTCGGAGTACATATGTGAACGACAGAGCGAATGGATAGCGAAAAGCTATAATGGTCGTATAATATACAAATTCCGTGTGTTCGCACAGTTACGTACGTCGACGTACGCACCCATTCTACTATTATAGTTCGGCCTTAATACGACGTTTGAAAAACAAACATCTACTTGTCTAGTAAATGAAGAGTCGAAAAGATTTATTCATTAGAAAGCAATCAGACTGTTTATCTGCCAATTGAAAAATCGGTCCTTAGTAAGTCAGTCTTTAAATGACTTCAAGATATTTATGTTTATCCGGTTGATCCTTAGTACAATAGGTTTTCCTTGGCTGGAACTGCAGGTGCAATCGTCGATTCTATTCGGATCAAAGGATAACTATTATTTAATTTAAAAGGGCACTCGGATAGTAGTCTTGGAATTCCTGTGTATATCTACAGAACGCCTTGCAAGATGCATGTGAATCTAACTGAACCGGCTTACGTTAACTCGGTCATAACCTATTCTTGCAGGTTATTCACCCACATAGCAACTTCTAAATCACAAAAAAAAAATTAAATTCATCCAGGACATGCATACAAATCGATGAAAATCACCTGCAACAACAAGAAATCAAAACACAAAGAGAAAAGATTTCAAAGCTCAAGAATTGAAATTCGATTCCGTGTTCTCTATTTACCCGGCACCTTAGGGAACAAATTTTATTTCCTTCACTCTCAGGAGCAACATCGTTTCTATAATAGCCTAATACAGTTTTATTCTATTGAAATCTGAATACATACGAGCATACAGAAAGTACTTATGTATTTGCGAGCGCACACCATCTCTATCCTCGACCTGAGGATGCCTAGGAAAATTCTCCTTTACTAAACGTCCTGTGAGTAGAAAGGAAGGTGGTTCTTCTCACTCCGCCTTGCTGCCATCATTTCTAATGTCCTCAATATCAACTCGCACTCATGGGATTCTCTTGAAAGGTAAATGACATCAATGGAGGACGAAGGAATAAACGTTGAATATGCAATTTGCCATCACCACAACCAAAGCAGTAGATGATGTTGGGGAGGCAGAATTAAACGCGGCCAAATAGAACATAGAACGAGCAACTGAATGTTGTTATTTTCATGTTGGGAGTTGAGCTAAATTGCAGCGTCCTGGATTTGAGAAACATTTGTATCTACGAAAATGTTTTTTAATCGTCAGGAATGAGTTCCGTTTGGGCACAGAAATGCAAATTTGAAACTTTTATTCATGTCTGCTGTTAAACATGACATAAAGGGAAACAATAGGATGAACGGGCAAAAAAAACGTGCAAAGGACTTCAACTTAAGAGACTAAATATTGTTAAAATCGCGAACTCCAATAAAAAAAAAAACAAATTGTAAGCCCGCACAATCGTGAAGCCTGCTTACAATGGACGAGCAAAAATTAAACATACCACCTTGATCAAAAAGTTCCCGGAATTTATTCCGAAAATTAAAAATACAAGTTTATTAATCTAAATCTATATTGTCCCCTTCAAATTAATTCCCATCGACTGCAACACAGTTATGCCAGCGCTTGATCCAATCCTTGAAACATTTTTTATATTCGGTTTTCGGTATGTCCATCAGTGCTTCCTGCGATTTTTCCATTGCTTCCTCTCGGCTGCTGAAACGCGTTCCAGTAATGGTTTTTTTTTAACTCGATTGAACAGAAAGAAGTCACAGGGAGCCAGATCAGGTGAATTCGGTGGCTGTTGGATGGTATTTGTGAATGTGGGATCGGCAAATCATGTCTTTTGCGACGTCAACACGGTCTCTTTTTGCATGAAATTGAGGTCTTTTGGCACCAACTTTGCTGCTACACGACGGAAACCCAAATCATTAACCAAAATGTCTTGGACGGATCCATAGGCAATGTTCAAGTCCTCCGCTATCTCTCTGATGGTTAATTTACGGTTATTGACCAACATTTCTTTTACATTATCAATTTTTTCATCGGTTTTTGATGTCGATGGTCTGCCACTGAGTTCATCATCTTCGATTGACTCACGACCACTTTTGAACCGCTCGTACCACTGGTAAACGACCGTTTTCTTTAGAGAATCGTTGCCGAAACACTTTTCCAAGATTTCCAACGTTCGCGCACCAATAAATCCAAAATTTAATAAAAGTTCGTCGTTTAAATCCATTTCTAAAATTGCAAAAAATCGCAAACAAAGATAGATAGATAGATGTACTCTTGGCTACGTAACTTTTGCAAATGTCAAGCTATAACGCTAAGATTTAAAGGGAATGTCAACAACAAGATTTACCAAGTTAACAAAAAAAAAACAGAACTCAAATCGGAACGATGGGAGCGCCACACGGTGGTGATTCCGGGAACTTTTGGTATACCTAGTCCTGTCATAAGTTCTGTTACAAAAAAAAAAACCAGTAAACATTTTGTATTTAGTACTGTTTCATTTATTAGATTAGATTATAATATTGGTTTCCACTCGAAATGACTGCCTTTTGCTTTTACACAGGCTTTCAAACGTTGTGGCCATTGGGCTATAGCGCACGACTTCCATAGACATCGTTGATGCTGCTGCGGTTAATGCTGCTTTGAGGCTTCCCAAATTTCTGTGTGGAGTCTTGCAAGCAATACTTTTCGATTCAGACCATTAAGAATAATCTAGTGGATACAAATCTGGACTTTCCGACGGCGAATCTTCTGCTGCCAGAAACCCAAGAATATTCACCCTGAGTCACTCTTATGTGGTTTTGACTTTAAGCGCTGGAGCAGAGTCCTTTTGGAAGATCCAGTTCTCTCTATTGAATAGAATATTGGTCAAACCCTTCACAACACCCTCTAGCACATCTAGTTGGTAAACTTTTGCTCCAATTTTCACCCATTTTCCGCAGAAATGGAGGGATGTGACACCTTAGTGAGAGACGTCACACCAAACCATTACGGAAGTGGGATGAAAGCCACGTTCAACCCTTGAAACACATTTTTCCCCTTATCCGTAAACAGAACGTTTTCACGGCCATCGTTCACTGCAAAAGCTGCTTGCATCTTTCCAGCCTAATCTTTTTCAGGTTAGGAGTTAAAAGATGTCCCATTTACCGATGATAGGCTGTCATGTGAAGATTATATCGAATCGAATCAGCTTAGACATGGTTCTGCTTCCAATTATTCCTTGGTCACAATTTTCTATTTCTGGAGGAGATTTCTGAGAATTCCGCTTTTACTACCACACTCGCTTGAGCGACGCGCGGATGACCAAATCTTGGCCCTTTTACTTCAGACAATTGGACGAAGCGACGTATAGCCCGGCAAATGAACATTCTCGATATTCCGAGTGTTTTTAACAACTCGAAAATTTGGCCAATACTCTCTCCGCACGATTCGCTTCTCTTTGACATCCTCCTCGCTACGAGTGGATCGCAAGCTGAAACCAAACTGGCTGGTATTCTGTACTAATCAATGCATGTGTTTTGAAAAAAAAAAGTTAGCGGTTCTATTCATAGAAACAGTTTTAAACAATGAGCGCTGGAAATTGTGGAACAGAAGTTATTGCTGGACTGGGTACAATAATGCCCAGTTTCACAGTGAGAGTTTAAACTGTAGATCAACTAAACGTGAACGAGAGTTTAAACTTTTCGTTTAACTCGTTCGGTTTCACAGTCTGAATTAATCTTCCAGTTAACTAAACGCAGTTTTGGAAGCTATGCTAGACAAGTATTGATTTGAAATGTCAAATGATTCTCTTCATTCTCTCTATGCTTCCACCAATGAAAACGCATAATCTCAATTTGTGAATGCATGAACTTCAATATGTGAATGTGTGAATTTAAATGCGTGAATGTGTGTACTGACAACAGAACAAAATCGTTGTCAATCGATTGTCAACGGCGATGACAGTTTCTCTACATTTTCTCTATGCCTCAACCAATGAAAATGCCTACTCTCAATTTATGAATGCGTAAGCCTCAGTATGTGACTGTGTGAACTTAAATGCGAAAATGTGTGAAGTGCCTACCTAAACACGTCATAGGAAAGTTTAAACGGCAGAGGTTTAACTTAAACGACGAGTTAAATTCTACTTTGAGTTCAAACGAGCACTGTGAAACCGAAAAAAATTTAAACGGAAGTTTAAGCCAAAACGAGAGTTTAAACTCTCACTGTGAAACTGGGCATAAAGGTGCTTAACTAAACCGCGGACACACACATCCATATGTATATACATATATACAGCTTTCCCTAAAGCTATAGATTAAGCTTAACATAAAACTGTCCAACGTGCTTACTTTCTTAAAAGGTTTGGATATAGGACCCGACTTATACCCTAGACACTGATAACTTCTGAAAGGTTAAGAAAGTCTTGAATATTCCATGTAAATCTCCCCAATATCTGCGAAAAGACGTTTCGTCTGTGCTGAGATGTTGATAAGCCTACAGCATTCCCAACAATAATCCACCTCATGAATACTCTTACTCTCTAAGGGTCGTGACCAGCTAAACACTTCATTGGAGCTTGTCTCCAATAACCCACTAAATAATGACTCACTTGTCCATATTAATTGCCAAAAACAAAACAATCTGAATTACTCATCCGGAAGTGATTACATGGCCAAAGTGGTCTATTAAACATTAATTATTAGGGCGCCACAAATTGGGTGTCCCAATCACTGAAACACTTTGCTTCTGGTAGACATCAAGCATTTCCTCTGGTCATGCCACAATTATACATGTTAACCACATCACAATGGAACCGCAGATGCATTATTAAAAGCACGGTGGATGGATATGTCAAACTTCAAACATTATCACCAGAACGGGGTTGTGTTGGCCCATATTGATTAAATTGAACTTCGTGACAACCGAATAAGTTGTTCCTGAAACACTATCAAGCATTGACTGGAACACATTCCATATTGTATTCCCATACCCATACTATCGATAGACTTCATCAATTGAATGGATGAACGAGCTGAATGGGTGGTCCTTCCTCCCTTTATGGTTGCCATGCCAAAATTTGAAAATATCCACCCATCGAACGGTTTTAATTGACTTTGCACGAAATCTAATTAAAGTTCACACAAAAACATGTGTGTGCATTTGTACCCCGGAAGGGGGTTAATAATGTGATTTTAAATGAACACCGAGGCCCGATACGCTCACATAACGAGATAGCAAAATAATATTTAGAGTTAATGTGATTTAAGGCATTCACACGCGAATTAATGCCGTTCAGATGGGCTGTCGTCGCTTGTGGGTATCGTGGAAATCGATAACTGTTAATTGAACATTATTATTGAAAGTGTGAATCAGATTTCAGATTTTGAAAACGGATAATGATGTTATTAATGTATTGAGAAATGCACTAACTTGGAATGCGCCTTTAAGTATGCTCCTGGAAGGTCACTACTGCACCTTACCAAGTTGAGTGAAGGGGAACGGAATACTTGCCAATTTACCAAAGAAAATCAGGTGATAATCTTCTTACAGACATACTTAGGG
This sequence comes from Brachyopa scutellaris, assembly GCA_949775065.1. Lineage (NCBI taxonomy): Eukaryota > Metazoa > Arthropoda > Insecta > Diptera > Syrphidae > Brachyopa > Brachyopa scutellaris. The sequence goes on along the minus strand of OX459112.1, from coordinate 80,163,364 downwards.
CATTCGACAGGTGGCGTTGCCAGCGTCAAATTGACGTTTGTTTCACGTGGTAACATTCTGAGTAGTGGTAAGTGCGTTGCAATGCTACGCAATGCTACCCGGCTGCCGGTTTCATTCCAGCCCGGATTCAACACCTAAAAGTTTTTTCACGGTGCCACCTCTTTCGAATGTTTGACAAGCATCAAAGAGTATCATTTGTCACGATTGAGCTTCTCAACTCGCAGTTCGGAGTCAGCAAAAAACTGTAGGTCCCTTCCATTCGTGCAAAAACATAACACGCCTAGGTTCAGCCCGAGCTGCAGCGCCACCTAAAGTAAAGTAACATTCTACTACTAACAAGAGTGTAAGAATCAGTAAAAACCTTAGAGTTGCGCATTACGAAGCCGAGCATTGAGTTGACTTTAACAATTAGATCAATATGCAACACAAAACTTAGTTTGGCATCCAACATTATAACGAGATCCTTTTTGGAGATTGTCCTGGCAAGAGAAAGGTCATTGATTTTATAAGAATATAAATAAAACGGGAAAGGATACGGAAGAAAGACATTGTTTTTGTTTTGCATTTCAAGACATTCAGATATAGTTTGTTACAGTCACACCACTGTGACCTGTGACAACCTCTCTAAGTCTTCTTGTCAAAGAAAACTATCAGATTTGGTCTTACTTACTTACTTAGTTGGCACTACAGCTCGAGGTGAACCTGGGCCTGCTTCTCGCAACCATTTGTGTGTACGTGTTATATTTTTGCACGAATGGAAGGGACCTACAGTTTTTTGCCGACTCCGAACGGCGAGTTGAGAAGCTTAATCGTGACAAATGATAGTCTTTGATGCTTGTCAAACATTTGAAAGAGGTGGGCACTGTGAAAAACTTTTAGGTATTTGCGGCGGGATTCGAACCCAAGACCGCTGGCTCAGTAGTCTGATGCACTAACCACTTGCGCTACGGTGCCCAAGATTTGGTCTTAATGGTTCTGAATATTTTGATATCATCCACAAACATGAAGAAATTTTAAGAATATTTGGAATGTAATTAACGAAAATTCGAAAAAAGAGAGGACCATGGTGGCTACCCTGTGGAACGCTAGATGTGACATAAATGGGTTCAGATAAGATACAAACAAACTATGTCCGGCAATGTAAATACGTTTTACACCGTTGTATAGCATGCTAGAATGAAAGCCAGTGAGGTTCATTTTTCTTATAAAAGAGTCGCGGCTGACTCTGTCAAACGGTTTGGCAAAGTCAGAATAAATAACATCACATTGATAACCATCTTTAATCGATTGTCATGCAAAGTTACAGAAAAAAGTTAAATTTTATGTCGTAGATCTACCGGACACAAAGCCGTGTTGATTGGGTGAAATTATTTCTTTTAAATACAAGCTCAACTTTTTAAAAATGTTTTTTTCGAAAAGTTTAGGAATAGGCGACATTTTGGATATCGGACGATGGCTACTTACTTCTTGCTTGGGTCCAGATTTATGAATTGGTGTAATAAATGAAATTTTCCAATCGCTAAAAAAAAGTACCTCTTTCCAATGAAGCATTAAATAAATGTGTTAATGGTTCTGAAAGAGCAACAGCGTAATTTTCCAAAACGATAAGTGGAATGCCATTTGGCCCAGATTGTACCTCATCTTTCGACGAGTTAAGGGCAATCTCAACATCTGTGATACTTAAACTTATATTAATGGAAACTTAAACTTATACACTGGAAGAGCAGCATCAGAAGGAGAAGAGGTAGGTACAAACCGATTGATAAAAATTTGCAAAGAAATTGCTAACAGTTGGAATGTCAGACGATGTAGTACCAGAATATTGCATATACCATTGGATTGCTTCTTGGCATTTACAAATTTGCAGAACCGTTTACTATACTTTTTCAAACTTGATTAAGTGCAAAATAAATAATCTTTTTAAAGAAAATTACTTAAAGCATCAAACTCCTTTTGAAGACGAAAATAATTGTCTAACAACAGAGCAGTATTGTTTGATTTCGGGAAAAGCGTGTGTGCTTTGTTTTTGCGGTTTCTAAAATTAATAAGTCTCTTATTAAAAAAAAATTGGCATTGAACTCCGAATCCTTACTACCTTCGGTGGAAAACGATCAATTGCCTCTTTTAGGGTATTCAAAAATAGATTATATGTATGTAAAAGAGAGATCATTCGAATCAAAAACAGAAACCCAAGAATTGAATTAAAATTCAAGAAGAAAACCGCTGCGGAAATTTGGACATTTCGCTTGAAATGATTAACAAATGGATCCGATTGTGGAGGCTGTAGGTATATCAAATGATTGGATTCACAACATTTTGGGAAATCATTTGTATATAAGAAAGTTGTCAGAACGATGAGCGTCGAGATTGCTCATTTTGGACGAAAAACGGACCCGGTCCGGGTGAACACTTCTAAGCAGTATCTGGATATGTTCAACAGCAAACCGAAAGAGCATCGTTTCTTAACTGTGTTGATGAAACTTGGATCTACTACTATATGCCCGGAATGAGAAAACACCCAAATAAATAAATGTCTGCTAGCAAACGTGCACCAAAAACGGCAGAGACAGACCCATCGGCCGGAAATATCATGTCTACCGTTTTTTGGGATTCGTAGGAAATAATACATAATTCGATTTAGAAAAGATGAAAGCCAATTACCAGCGCGTATTGTGCCGAAAATGAAAACGTCCTCGCTTGCCAAAGAAGCGACACGTCTCCCATCGCAACAGTGAAATTAAACGAACTGCTTCCACTTCCCATATACTCGTATTCTCCAGATTCAGCCCCTCGCGACAATTTTCTGTTTCCAAGCATGAAGAAATGGTTCGGAGGTAAGACATTCGCATCAACTGAAGAGGTTACGACACAACAGTGGTCTTTTTTGCAGGGTTCGACAAATCTTATTACTCTGACAAGTTGGAAAAACGCTGAGCTATGCTTGTATCCCGTTAATAGGAGAAACTCTACAACATGTCATGTACCTGCATAGGTTGGGAATATGCTCACCATGGCACACTTAGATCAATGTATAGATCCACTGTGAAGCTCCTTATATGCTTTTTCCTATTGGCGGGGATGTATGGACTAAGGATTTTTCAACCATCCTGAAACTTTGATAAAGCTGCAAATGTTGTTCACCGGTTTATGTGACATTTCTTCTAGGTATATCTTCCAAGAGTCTTACATCTGATGTGACATAATCCTGGGCGCTGGCAAAGGCACTGTGGTGTGTCCTCATGAACTTCTTCATCACCGCATCCTCTGCAAAGATCATTTTTATTCAATCTCAATTTCTTGGTATGATATCGTAGTACATTATGCCGGGTAAGTATCTCTATCAAGTTCGAGAGAAGGCTCTTGTCCTTCAATAGGATCTTATTGGTCTTATGTTTGCTATAGCGTGGCGACAACTTTCTTGTCACTATAAAAGACTTTAGCGATGTCCATCTATTAGTTGCTTCTTATAACTTGAGGGCGCAAACGCTATTTCATTACACGGTTCACCTTTGTGGTCGGGAACCCAGCCGAGTTTTAAATGATAATGTGCACCAAGAACCCTGAGCACTTTGTGATAGCATACCTGACCGCCAATAACAACAGCGGTATCGCTTTCATTGGAGTTTCGTGGGCGGCCAAAAGAATCCCGCTCCTGTCCCTATATCCATCTGTGAAGATGGATTGTTTTGTTAGAACTCTATTGTAGATAATATGTAGGCTTGGTTACGCCCAGCTCCACTGACGCTATTTCAGATATGTATATACAAATATGCAAATATGTATATTATATACCAGTACATCAGGTAATTATTGGTCCTGTGCAATTTTACTTTACGTATCGCTCATTCTGGTTTCCATATATCGGTATTGAGATAAGTCCTAGTCGATAACTATCAAGTAATTCTTTGATGTCACAGAACCTGAGCCAATAGTTCCGGCAGGTCAAAGTATAGAGTAGAAAGTGCATCTACAACTGCCAATGGCCAAGTACAAGTAGACTGTAACCTATAAAAGTATTCAGTAACAGTATTTGGAATGCATAACTTCCCCAGCGTGGCAGATATGGATAGTGATTGCCAATTAATTAATTGCCCAGCTTTATACATGTATTGTAATCGGAACTGTAACTTTAAGGTGTTTAATGACTCAGAGGAGAATCCAACTAAGCCACGACACGGGAATCCAAATCTATCAGTTCCTCCATCATATCATGAATGTCATTAAAAATGTCCTAATTTTAATATCCGTGCATTAAAATTGAATAAAATATGTAACGTCAAGTAGCGGGATCACGTAAAATCTTCCACTTGCTATGGACCCGCATGATAAGTTTGTCCTTTGTGACTCCCAGTTCCCGGACCCAAAGCGAGTCTAACCTATTTGTCTCCAAAGATTTAATCAGTCTTGCAGCCTCGTCTCGCTCAAATAACCGAAGAAGATATTATTAATTTGTTCATTCGACGAAAAGATCAGAAGTCACTAGCCGAGCACGCCTACTGCAATGTGAAAGCTACAATATCCAATTAAACTTGACTCCTATCGATTTATTATTAACTGTATCACGTAGGTAGCCGCCAATAGAGAAACAACTTTTCATCAACACGACACAACCGCTAGAGGTGTCTCCACCTCCTGCCATTTAATTCCGACAGGAACAACCGTTCCCACTATCATTTCTCTTGACAAAGTTTCCTCAGTGAAAACTTCCGCAACGTTGTGTAGTTACGAGTAGATATTTTACTTAATGCCTTAGAACTAAGATCCTTAAAAGTTTTTATGGTCAGTTTGTACAAAGGTGTTAAAGCCTGATACGAGCCTCCACCTGCTGTGGAATGGATTATAGGTTTGTTTTTTTTATTATTCTTTATTTATCAGTTACAGTTCTTTGAAGTGGTCTTCGGAAAGTCTATGTGTATGTATTCTAAATAAACACACAACTGTACCTATAAATAGATTATATGGACCATCGCATCAGCTAAAGTTCGAGAAGAGTTGAAGGAAAACTTTGAGATTTTGTAATTGGAACACTTGAACGGAGAGCACAGACAGAGATGCTTTCAATTATACATAAGTTAGAGTAGAGCCAACAGAACGAACTAATTTCAAAGAGTTATGTCCTTCTGCAAAGGAGTATCATAAGACTTTCTTATGGCTAACTTAAAATAAAGTTGTTTAAGTATTTTAGTTATAGGTGAAAATATGATGAATTAAAAAAAAAAGACAGTTGCTCAATAGGATTAACTTTTGAAATATTTCCTGTGAAGTTTTATCCAGTGGTTAGCAGGAAAGTATGATTTTTGTTGTAAAGGCCTTTAAATATCAACGAAGATTAAGGAAGGGTTGCGGTTGTGCGTACCATAGACCAGTATTGGTCAACAGCAAAGCAATACACAACCCTCCAGAGTAAAATAAGTTCGTAATTGTTGTTTTTTCGTTCGGATGAATTTGAATAAATTAATTTTTTGTTAAACAAACTTAATGAGAATGTGAGGTACGGTCGCATCGGAACACAATAGTCGAGTTCAACTTACGAATCCCACCGATATCTCCGAGCGATCCGTAAGTGGAACACGATTTTTCAACTAAAGCCCCTTATTCCCAGAACAAAAATCGTTGCGAGAAAAATAACCGTAGCGTTAACTGTCAAAATTCTCGCACCGAGAAAATGAATGGCCCGGACCATTCTTTCTCGCAACGATTTATTTTTCGATGCGAATTTTTGACATTGTTTTCAATGAAAGAGGAAACAATTGTATTAATTTTGAGTAGCAAAAAGGGAAACTACACATTTTCACGCCTTTAACCCTAATCAGCCCAGGTCAATTATTTCCTTAATGCTCCCAGGTGGTGACTCAAAGTCACCATATGACAAAATTAGTTTAAAAACTTAAAATATAATCTCTATATATAAAACAGTTCGCTGACTGACGGACAGACAACGCACAGACCAAACCACTGGACCTAAAGAGCTGAAATTCGGACAGGACATTCCTATGGTGACACAGACATCCGCTAAGAGAGGATTTTTTGAAATTCCATCTCTAAGTGGGTGAATTTGGAAGAATCCTTTTTCCATACATATAGAACTGTGTGACTAACGGACAACGCACAGACCAAACCACTCGACCTAAAGGGCTGAAATTTGGACAGTACATTCGTATAATGACATAGACGTCCGCTAAGGGAGGATTTTTTGAAATTCCATCTCTAAGTGGGTGAATTCGGAAAAATCCTTAATTATATAAATGTCCATATATAAACCAGTTCACTGACTGACTCACAGACAACGCACAGACCAAACCGCCAGACCTAAAGAGCTGAAATTTGGACAGGACATTCCTGTAGCCAAGAGAGGATTTTTTGAAATTCCATCTCTAAGTGGGTGAATTCGAAAAAATTAAATTCATTAATATATATATTAAAATTTCTGTCATTACACAGCCCTAACTCATCAATGGCTTATTGGATTTAAAACCAAAGAAAATGGTTTTTAGTCAATTCTTTTAGGATTCATTTAAGGTATAAATCATCCTTCTGTGTTATCCTGGAGCTGAGCTGTGCTCAAAACAATTCATGAAATCATCGCAAACAATTTCCCATCAGTGAAACCGACGCAATGCCAATGCCAACAGCCATGCAGCAGTGGGTGACGTCATAGTGTGTTGTGTGTATGTGGCACATTTGAAATTTGAATTTCTGCCCATTGTTGTTTTGTGCTCGGGCTACTACGATGAATATGATTGTAAATAAAGGCAAATTCAAATTTTAAAAAATTGCACGGGCAATGCCGGGCGGGTAACAGTTACATTATGTATATTGTATATACAGTAAAACTTGTGAATAGTGGAATGCTTCGGTGCACATTTTATTTCTACTATTCGCAACATTTCTACTATTCGCAAGTTTTTCCACTATCGGCAACCTAATTTGTTCTACTGTTTTTCGATAAATTTTTATTTCGGAGTTCAGAATGTGTACTTGCTGAATGAAGCCGCTATAGCTATATATATATACTATAGTAGAATGAGACACACACGAAAAGAAACAGTTGAAAGGTCCAAATTCTCCGAAAAGGAAACGAAGCCGACAAAATTTAAATGAATTTTGGCGCATTCATATCTTGATTCTGCTATTGAAGAGTGAATTTGTATGGGAAGAAAACAAAATTCATTGAAAAATTTTCCAGTATTCAGATTTCGCAGGTTTCCACTATATAAGAGTGAGTTTGTATGAAGAAAATCAAAATCGGCATCCAAAAATGTCCATTATCCAGGTTTCACAAGATTATTTTATTCGCAGATTCCACTATTCGCAAGTTTTACTGTATCTATCTTTCTATGCACAGACAGCCAACGAATGAGACTTGGAATAGTTAAAGGGGCATTTGTGAAGGGGAAAAGGGACTATACCGTGGCTGTGTGATTTTCATAGTACGTACTGCGGCAGGTGTTGAAACTTTAATGAATGGGAGTTTTGCTATCGCGGATTCGTATGTCCATACATAATTACATAATGTATATGTATGAACATATATGCGAAGGCACAACGAAAGGGCTAGAAAAGTAGATCATTTCGTTGGATTTTGTATTCGCAAACAAATAATTTCTTCCACAGCAGTTTATTAAAGTGTGTCAAGATTTTATAAATAGGTACTACATACTTGATGCTGTGCACTTCGGTCTGTAAATTTAATTGTTCATATTGTACAATCAAACATCATTTAATCGTTTAATTGGACCGAACCGCTGGATCTAAAGGGCTGAGGTACACAGTACACAGTACACAGTCCTATAATGACAGACGTCAGCTAAGGGATGATTTTTTGAAATTCCATCTAATCGGAAAAATAATTCGGCACTCATCTCCAATGCAATTTGTTTTGCCATAACAGTGGCAGGGGGCGAAGCAAGGCGAGCACGGGTCAGCTAGTATATTATATACCTATATTTATTTATACTAATAGAAAGATTACTTTTGTTGTGCATTTGTATTTTGACTGACCTGCATTTAATTTTAAAAGTAATATGCTAGCGTGGCACGTTATTTTGATTTCTCAGAATGATATCGTAACGAATATTCTGCTCGTATTTGAAACTATTTTTGTATACTTTTTCAACGAATAAGAATCACGAAAAAAATATATAGGCACCTTGAATAATATATTCAAAAATACTGCAAAGGTATACCAATATCAGAGTATATCTAATAATGAGTAGGGACACTCTTCCAACACATGCAACTGCTACTAGTACGAAGAAAAGCGTGAAAAATATCGCCCAATAAGTAAAAGTAGCTCAGAAGGATTGATCTCAACCCTTACCTGCGATTGCATATAATGAAAAGAGTCGGCAATACTTTTCAGCAGCACCACCACATGCGGCTACCTATGTAAGATAAATTGCGTGTCGTTTTTGCCATAATGCTTTTTTAAAGGCGACCCGACTTGAACGTCCGTGTGGTGGTAGGGCGTAGCCTGTCATCATAAGATATGGAGTGACCGAATTTGCTGCTGTGTATTTGGTTTAATTTATAAATTTTTTAATTTGTTTTTTATTAAATAGGATTAGATATGGATCTCTCAAATATATATTTCAATGTCAAATATGAAAATTAACATTCGTACATTACAATAAATTCTCTAAAGCTCCTATTAGTCTTATATCCAACACTTTTCAGAAGCTAGTTTTAGCATAGCACAGCATAGCATCTTGTCACACTACTTGTGTAGTCACATTGGGGTGGGTTTTGTTTACATTTTTTATCCACGTATTTTAAAGGCGACCCGACTTGGGTTTTTATCAGTTGAGCGAAAGACAGAAAACAGGAAAAGAAAGGGTGACGCGTTTATGTTGAGATGGGTACATGCATGCGGCAAATAAGTAAATGGTGTTATGCTCAGGTATAACAAAATAAAATTGCGATCTTTGTTTTCGGGATTTCCTATTATGAAAATGCACAGATGCGAAATTAGGTAGGTAGGTAGATAATGACTAGGAAAATACAGAGTAGATATGTTTTATTGAGAGTATGCTTATGACGGTAGAATAATCAATGTCGTTTTCTATTGGGCTCTTCAGATTTCGGATTTTTCGTGCTGAATAGAAATCAAACGAGATTGATCTGTTTTTCTGTATCTGCATTCGTGTGTCATTTGACATTTTGTTCGTAAAATTAAAAAAGGAAAAAAAAAAATTAAATTTTAAATACACTTTCTTTATTATTTCTAAATTTTGTATGGTGTTTCTAATAATATTTGCGCTGATTGGTAGCATTTTTATGTGCTGGGTTTCAATTTCGTATAAAATGTTTTGGTGTCAGTGCATGCAGGTTTGAATCTCGAGTTGGAATCGAGATTCACGAAAACTCATCTCGAGCAAAAAAAAGATTTTTTTGCCCTTTGGAAAATGAAAAAAGTTATACTAGAGCGATAAAAATTGTTCGAGATGGAAAAAAAAGTGCGTTTCTTTCCAACCCAAAACCACATAAGTTCAAATAAAAGCAATTTTAAAAAGTAAAGTAAAAGCTGTAGATCGTTTTTAAAAGTTTAAATTAAACCATGCATAATAGTTTTTTATAAGTGCTTGGCCGTAGGAAAACTAAAATTCAAGTGTAAAATATTTTAGCGTACCGAAAAATTGTGAGATTTAAGCAAAATTACAAAAAAATTAAATAATTGTAATTACATGTGTGCATACGAAAACTTTATCGTCCTTTCCATTTTGTTGATTAGCGAAAGTGGACAGTGGAACTGTTTTAAGAAACCACAATTTTAACATAAACAAATTTCGAGGGGTCAAAGAGACATTTCTAAAAAAAACATGTAGGTATTTCAAGTGTTGGAATTATTCGGAAAAACCTGATTTGGTCATTTAAAAAAAATAGCTAATATAACAGAAGGTAAAAACAAAGATCGAAAGGCAAAAATGTATAAAAATATTTTTTAACAATAATGTATTACAAATTAATTTTTTTGGATTTTGAACAGAACACCCTGTTTCAAATTCTGAAATAATTTTGCTTCTCTTCTATCTCTCTTTCACGACAACACTTCTTATTACTGTCTATTTATCCGTTACTGTGTGACTGAAAATGGAACTGATAAGAAACACGTGGAGAGTGTCCCTACTCATTATTAGATATACTCTGACCAATATCCTTCCTTGAATCAGAAAAAAAAACTCAAAAAGATTATAATGGCACTATTTCTTCCCGTTTGATGAAACTTACAGGTTTGGTGACTATGAGTCACCACTTGGGTGGAATAGGGAAAAATTTAAAAATAGCAGTAAATTTTTTGATGCCTTGTAAAATATTTTTTTCATTTTTACATAGTATTTCCTCACGGAACCAAAGTCAGGGAACCTGGGTGCAGTAACTTGTTAAACTTAGGTAAGGACTTCTATTAAAACTGAAAGGGTGACTGAGAGTCACCGGGTGGGCAGATTAGGGTTAAACGTCATTTCCTCTTTTAAAAAATTTAAATTTGTTGTTCAAAATACTTTTAATTCAATATGAGTGAGGAAAATAACACACAAAAAAAAAGGTCTCAAATGGTGAAGAAAAATATCAAAACTCGTACGTCAAAAATCTCGTTGCGAAATTTGCAATTCTAGGAATTTACCCTCAAAATCTCGCACCACAAGCTACGATTTTTGTTTCGCTTTGCTAAGACTATTTTTTTTTTTTTTTTTGGATTCGTAACCCCACTCTCTCTGTTGAAATCGAATAGAGGTTTTGTTTTGACATTTCAAAGTTCATGTGCTGTGCTGTGTAAATTGAAATATTTGTCATTGTTTGTTTTATTTTTTTAAAAAATGAATTTCGAAAACGAAATATTCGAGAAATATTTAATACACGATTAGGAATATTCCTGTGATATACTATACAACGTATTTATTTGGGACTATTAATCGGCCCAGTGTGCGCACTAACCGGCACAACCCGACCAAACTATCGACCGATAGAGAGTCTGTAGTTTGCAGGAGGTCACTTCAAATTTAAAACCTTATTCTTTGAATACAAAACACTTCTGATTTCTTCAGCTCTCTAGAGCAGTGGTGCCCAACCCGTAGCTCGCGGGCGCCTGGTAGCCCGTGGCCTGTTTTCTAGGCGCCCGCGAGCTCTTATCTAAAATCTTACTAAATTACGCCGCATGTATCTTGCGAAGTCCAACAAGTGGAGCTATTTCACCAGCTACAATCTTAACTGGCAAGGCGTTTTGACAACATGTTCTATATGGAACCTCTCTTTATTTTTGCCAAAAATCTATTCATCAATATCGATATTTGACAACTAGCTTTATTGATGGAAACTCATTGCTTCATCAATAAAGCGGAAGCTGAATTAGGTTTTATTACACTTCGCAGTGATGTCATCCTTAAAAGCACAGATAATAAAAGCGAAAAGGTTTTCAGGCTCATGGACCTTGTTAAGCTTTAAGTAGGTAGGTGAGGTATAGTAATGTAAATTGGTAGGTGGGGTTGCTGACAACACCCCATCATGATTTCACTTTATTGCGCTTAGCTTTCCTCTGGTAAGTAAAAAGACAAATTGTCATTTCTAGTGGTCGAAATTCTACCAATTGTGCGAGATAAACGCACCTGGTTTTAACCTGGCTTAGACACAACATATTGGAAGCATTGCCCCTCTTTACAACCTTTCCAACAAACGAAAAATCAACCGAATATGTTGTGCTTAAGACAGTAAAAAAGGGGTTGAACTATTTTGCCTTCGCCTATTTATATAATGACGATATCATTCTGAAGTCGAAAAATGTTAAAACAATTAACTTTAAGACCCCTTGATAGAATTTTTAGTCGTCCTTTCCAAAGTAGTGCTTTCGGTATTGATTTTTGAAATGATTATTTGTTTTAACAAATTCGCCATCATCCGTATCAATTAAGTCCGGTTCTTCAATTGAATCTTCACTTACATCTGGCAATAAACGCTGGATGCATTTCTGATCTTTTTCAAATGACATTTTTTAATTAAATACACAAATTCATCCAACTAAAAAAAATTACACAACTGGGTAGGTGGGGTGTTGACAGCACCACTGCAGTAACGAGCACCTCAAAAATTGTACGATTTTGGGTTTGCACAGAAGGTGAACAGCCAATTATCACATTAAGTTTGTGCTGTTGCGGTCTACTGTTTTTTTATATTTCGCAAAAAAATAAAAATAAAAAGTGGTGTAATGAAATAATGGGTCGTATCTATTAATAAAACCTGAATTTACTCAAATATGAAGCAATTGCTAATATTTTGAGCATTTACTTGGATTCGTATGCGAGAGAACTTACTTGAGCATTTGCTTTGTTCAAAAATGGCGTTGGCTTAGATTCGTATGACTAAAAGGCATAAATCTAAGCATTTGCTTTTTAGCTGACTCAGAGCATTTGCTCCGCATTTTTTTTTAGCCATAAATCGACTGACTTACTGTGCTTTTTTGTTTAAAAAAAAAAATAAGTAAAAGGCAGCAGAATTGATAAAATTTCGTTGTGATGCTGATGAAATGGAATACGATAGAAAACTGCAAAGGGCTACCGTATACCGTCGATATATTCCACTTTTGCTTCATGCAAACTATAGTCCTCGTGAAGTTTGCTCAATTCGTTGACAAAATAATTTTTGAAATACGATTGAATACTCATATTTAAGATGAATTACGTAAAAATGCCGCTAAACTTAATATCTTGTTGACTATGGATTCAAGGTATTTCTGTTGGAAACATTTTCTGGTTCCTGAATAATACAAAATGTCAGTTGTGCCATATGATGTCCAATGTCAAGCAAATTCTGACTTCGAATTTTCGAACTTGCTCAAGTTAACTTAAGTTTTATTCATACCAATTTCGAGCAAATGCTAAATGCCTTTACTTTACTCCGAGATTTTACTCGAAGTAATAGCTGTTTTTATTAATACGACGGAATGTAGTTTCCTTTATCCCAGTTAGGTTTTTTTTAAACTCGGCGGTGCCCGCGTAGCATGTTGGTATTTTCAAAATAGCCCTTGGAGTTGGGCACCACTGCTCTAGAGCATAATACAAAATATTTCCTCTTAAGTCAATGAGTCCAACTGATATGCAGCCAACAAAACTAACTTATGTCGACATAAGCTACGGTTATTTAAAAAATAAAAATTAAAAGCAAATCTTATGTAGACATAAGTGTTTCTGATTAACTTAATATTTCCAATTTGTTTTTTTTTAATTTATACAGAAGAGCTTATGTCGTCATAAGAGTCAGTAAAATCCCAACAAAATTTTAGCAAAGTATCTTAAGTCAACATAAGTTTTTATAAAAAACACAAGGAAAACCAAATAAAATTAGAATTCACATGACTAAATACGACATAAGAGTTTCTGTCGAAACATAAAATTTGAATTAGATGGACTTAAGAAAATTGCTTGACATAAGCTTCTCTGTCGAATGCATTGTATAGTCATTCAAACATAAGTGGTTAAGAATAATACGATATCTTTGCAGAGGAGAATGCTTTTAAAATGGGGGTGAGGTAGAAATGTAGATGTCAAACTGTTAACGGCTATCAATTTAAAAACTGGAAAATCACTTATGTCGACGTAAGCTACTCTGTCATATTGCCACAGATATGTAAATCACTAAACTTTTCTCCGTCCCGGAAGGGTTGAGAAGTGAATATTTTTTGTTAGTGAACTGTTAAGAGCTGACCGTCGCGTGGATAGTTCATCGGCTCTTTCGTTCCCTTCTATGGGGCTATGTCCTGGAACTGGAACCCAGAGAAGAGTGACTCTAGCCAGGTTGCAAAAGCGATTAAGTTTTTCTTGACATCGATCCACTAGTTTCGATGATGTGATTAGTTTTAACATGTTTTAACACTAAACAAGCAAGAATCGTTCAGACTACCGGACACATGCAGTATCTTCCACGCAGAATGACTTGCAATTGCAAAAATTGGTTTATCCAGAAAAGAAAGCGACCTCCCTTCGTCGCAGATAGTCATTCTGGTAGATAGCCGACCGGTTCTGAAATCACTAGGATGAAACACCATGAAATTAAAGGCAGTCCAAATCCAAAAATGTCGCAATGCACTTAATGCTATAGACTACCACCAAGTTAGACTGGACGACTAGACGATTCAAGCACGCTTGATAGGCGTTCGCATTAAAATGCGTTTCTCTAAGTGTATGTACGCTAAAATGCCTATATCCGGGTTCAAAAGAAAGGATTAATATCCGGACATCTGAAGGACCTTTTTGTGTAAACAACTCGCATGCTCCGAACAGAATGGGCAAGAGCTTCTCCACTACCATCCATGCCAAGGCTGTAGTTCAGTAATTTGTTTTTTGGTTCCTTCAGGGGAGCTGAACAGAGTTACAAACCTCATTTGTCTATACAGTTAAAAAACTGTTGTGTACACCTACCTACGCAAAAGTAACCACTAAAAATAAAACAGCTCCTCTTCCAACTATCTGACATAAACTCCATTAAGTCGAAAATAGATCCAAGGATCCTTCAAACGGTATGCTGTCATCGACATCTCCTCTCACTCGAGAAACCACTCTTCTGATGACTTTTGGAATGAGTGAGCAATCAAGTGTGCGTACACATACACATACATGCGTACAGTTTATCAATCAAACATTAAGGACACCTTAGGTTAGAGTGCTGATAACTTCCTATTAGTCTTCAGCTTCACTACACCACAAGTGGTGGTTGTTTACCCCACAAAAACTCATCGACTTACCGCTCATGTCATGATGTTGCTGCTGAAGTTGTTGCTGTTGTTGTTGTTGTTGTTGTTGTTGCACATTGGGTGGTGCACAGAATGCACTGGAACCACCTCCCGCTGTCATGGATAAGGTTGGATGCTGGCCCTGATAGGCAACACCATAGCGCCCCGGTGAATCACATCGACCCTGCGACGGTGGCTGGGGCTGCTGTTGGGTGTGATAGTGATGGGCGCTGGGCGCCTGAGGCAACGGAGGCACAACTGCTGGTTGATGGCCGCCGTAGTGATGCATCTGTGATGCATGATCTGTAGAATGTGGATGCATTGACGGTGACAAGTGATGATGATATGAATAATGTGAATGCTCCGATGGGTCATGATGGCTCAAGTCATTGAGTTGGTAAATGTTTGGATGATTAACTGATTCGACTATAGGTGGAGCGGCGGCGGTAGGAGTGGGTGGCGTAGAGCGACCTGAAAATAAAAATATATAATATCAGAAAAACTATCTCAATTTGTTGTTGTTTTTGTTTTGGAATACAATGAGTGTTCATACATTTAGGCCGATGCCATACGAGCTCCTTTTTCCGCGCTCCAATTTGGTCACACGCCATGAGTGCATATATATAGAAAAATGTATACACCACGCCTTCTTGGTCGCGGGCGCTCGTGTGTACAGTTCTATAGGATTTCTATATACTCATGGCGCGCGACCAAATGGGACAGCTTTCATTAACGGACACCTTTTTGAGTAACCAATTTCTGATGTCCTATACAAAATGCGTTCTAATAAACGGACAGCGCTCATTACCGGTACCGTGGTTGTTCACTTTTTTTTTCATCGTCCTTTGAACAAGTAGGACACGTAATAATACTTTGAAATGTCTCATCGTAAATTTTCGGCACCTGGCCATGGGTCCATGGCTCTCTACCCCAAAAAGCGCTCGACCAGACATCGTGGTAAGGTTAAGGCCTTCCCCAAGGATGACGCTAAAAAGCCAGTACATCTAACTTGCTTTGTTGGCTACAAGGCCCAAAGATCAACAAGAAAGAGGTTGTAGAAGCCGTAACAATTTTGGAGATTCCACAAATGATGGTTGTTGGAGCTGTAGGCTACATTGAAACTCCATTCGGTCTGTGTGCTCTGGTAAATGTTTGAGCACTGCATTTGCCTGAGGAGTGCCGTCGTCGCTTCTACAAGAACTGGTACAAGAGCAAGAAGAAGGATTTCTCCAATGCCAGCAAGAAGTGGACCGATGTAAGAAGTGGAGTAAAAATAATTTCAGGAAGATGATCCGCTACTGCAAGGTAATTCACATCATTGCTCACTCTCAGATCCGTTTGATTAAACAATGGCAAAAGAATGCTCACATCATGGAAATCCAATTTAATGGAGGTTCCGTTGAAGACAAAGAAATTGCCTCGAAAGAGGAACACTACTCCAAAACGATCGTATCAAGGAAGAGCAGGCTGCAACCATAGCTGCTCCAACTACTTAAATGCAATTTATTTGGCAATCGAAGTGGCTGTAACAACTGCTTCATTCGCCGAAAAAGGCTAAAAAACGGATTTCACGACCCTCTGATTGAAATATGAAGATTTCATATTTTAAAATATAACAAGCTACGTAAAATGTAAAAAAAAGAGACATCACTGTATATGTATAAGAAACTGGGTTGGGTGCTTAAGCATAACCTAAGACCGCATTAGAAAAGCGCACAGATTCAACGGCAACAACGAGTTGTTGGGTAGGTAATAGACTGCGGGTGGTTCATTTATTAATCTCCACTTTATGGGTGTGTGCACCGTAGCGCAAGTGGTTAGTGCGTCGGACTACTGAGCCAGCGGTCTTGGGTTCGAATCCCGCCGCAAAAACCTAAAAAAAAAAGTTTTTCACAGTGCCCACCTCTTCCGAATGCCTGACAAGCATTCAAGACTATCATTTGTCATGTAAAGCTTCCCAACCCGCCGTTCGGATACAGCAGAAAGCTATAGGTCCCTTCCATTCGTGCAAAAATATAACGCGCACACACAAATGGTTGAGGGAAGCTAGGCTTGGTTCTACCTAGGACTGCTGAAGCCAAATATTAATTAATTAATTATGGGTGTGTGCATCCACTAACGCGACTTTTTCGCTCCACTAAAGACATCATAACAACTGTCACGCAGGTGCTTAAAATTAAAACAGAAGACTATACGATAATAGTGGTAAAGTTCCACGTTGCGCACTTACAAACAATAACAATATTTGCCCGCATATTTTGATTCAGAAAAAAAATAAAAAGTGTAGCGGGCTTTCGCCATGCGGTATATCATCGTGTGCAATTTTTCATAATTTGGCATGCGGGCATTTGTCGCGCGCTCTTTTCCTTTTGCGGGTCCTGGTTCCGTGCCCTAACAAATTCAAGGCAGACGTGAGTATCAGAATGCAAGTCTTGAGATAAACACGTCATTTTGCATTCTCTGACTGTGCTCAGATATGTAGATCTTTGGGGTAAACGAGATTCTGGTAATATTAAGACAATGCCTTCAACGCGACGGTCTACGCTGATAAAATTGTCATTGATTCAATGAATTCAGCTTTTTGATTGGCTGGACTGATTTAAGGAATCGGAAAAAACTTTTTGCTTTAACATGAGCCTGTCTGACGTTAAATCCACAGATACTTAATCCCTATAACTTCTTTTCCACATAGTAGACCATTGCCAGGATGAGATACTCGTACAACTATACTTTATCCTCCGACGAAAGTTTGCTAAAAGAGAAGTTAAGTCTACTGTCGTCGGTTTCCATAAAGAAAACGGCACAAATTCATTGACTAGTTTTGGAGCCAGTCTTAAAATTGTAGCAGTTGAAGTTTTGATGTTCGTACTTGCATTAAAGGCCATTTCATCTGACGAGGCTTTGAGGTTTGTCCAGCAGTTAAGGGCTTGTGCATGAGCAGCTATACTTCCATAGTCGAAGGATGCGACATAGCAATAACAGCCAAGCAGCTATTAAAGCAATCGGAGCTCGAGTCATCAAACCTAGAATTATTTGGGAATGCATTAACAGGCCGGGCAAAGAAACAATGTCACCATCTATTGGGTACTAAGACATGTGTGGATAGAAGGTAACGAAGATGCGTACTAACTTTCTGGAAATATGCTGCTACGCCACTTGTTGTCCTGAACCCTTCTGCGGTATATGGGAGCATATCATAAAAGAGGAGCTTCGAATCCTGGAGAGGGCTAGCAGGACTTAGTCGTGGGTAAATACCCAGGGTCTAAGACATGAGAAGAAGCTTTTGAGTAATGAGGCTTTCTGTCTGGACAAAAACAAACTACGCATCCTAACTGGGTTCCTTTACTTTACTTAACTTTGTGTGTACGAGTTATATTTTTACACGAATGGAAGGGACCTACAGTTTTTTGCCGAATCCGAACGGCGAGCTGAGAAGCTTCTCATGACAAATGATAGTCTTTGATTGCTTGTCAGACATTCGCAAGAGATGAAAAAACTTTTAGGTGCTGGACCCGGGCAGCATTGCGTAGTAGTCCAACGCACTTACACAACGGTGCTCCCTAACTGTGTTACGGAACACTGTAAACTCAAGGAACATCCATCTAAGGAAGCTGAATTTTTCATATATAGAAGACTAATCGAAGAAAGTGTCTGGGTATAAATACCAACTTACGACAGAGAATCTGCCACTTATATCATCCAATCTTTAACCGCAATTTCTCAGGAAAATCGGCCCGATGCGAGGGATGTGCAGTCTTATCTTCAATGGAACTCAACTTATAACATACGTAGGTTAGGTGTTTATCCACCTCATTCGGTAGGATTCACTTAGACCAAAGTAGTGTTTGAGTTGCCACATGAGCCGACTCTTAACGAAACTCCTGAAACCATTTTGAGAGTTGGATGAATTTCCGTATTTTATTGATATCCGTTGAGGAAATATCTTAAAGGTATATAAAGAAGTATTCTCCCGAAATCTTTCTTCTTAAAGAGAAGAGTACTGGGCAGCTGCATAGGAGGATTCCTTCGCCTCATCCATGCAACGGTGACAGAAGCCATTGGTGAGGATTCCCAGCCTGCTGGCATGTCTGCCTATTGCACAATGACCTCTCAATTTTCACCAATTTTGTTCTTTTCAGACGAACGAGCCAGTCTGCTTCACAGTTACCAATGACCAGGAACTTAGCACAGCGAGAGCATGCATCTGCTCGATATCTCGTTAAGAGATGCACGACAGTGCCTAACCAATTTGTATCTTATAGTTCGAGTGCTTTTGTAGCTGTTTGGCTATCGGTGTAAATGAAAATGTCGCGATTGTACACCGATTTCATCGACAGCAACTCAGCGGCTCAGCGGAATAGCCGTGATCTGAAAATCTTAAGGAGAAGTTCAGACTGAGCTGGCCCAAATAGATACGCGTTCCTATACCATCACCTGTCTTGGACCCATCTATGTAGATCTCCAATGCAGATTTGTCATTTAGACAGATATTTCCTATCCATTCCTGTCGACTGGGAATAGTAGTTCTGTATTTTAAATTGAAATCTAGAAGCGGAGTCAAATACTCCGTAATTCCTGTCGTTAGATTATTCATTGAGAGTATTCAGGGGTGCCCTACGTAACTACGTTAGAAGATTCCCACTGCGAGGTTCCCTTTAGCCGCAACGCCGTTTTTGCTGCTGACCCTTTACCATAAATGTCCAATGCAGGTCGTTCTTTGAATTTTATTGAATATATTTACATAGCTACGTTTGTCTACTACTCCAGGTGGTCCACTAGACCACAATTCCATACATAAGTATTGGTCGGACCACCGCAGTGTAGAGAGCCAGTGTATAATCTGATGACGGATTCCCCATTAACAGCCCAATGCTTTAATTGCTTTAATGCGGCAGTGGATTTTTTCAATCCTTCGAGGGCGTTTAATTCCCAGCTCAGTTTAACTTATAACCTAACAACTGGCGTTTTAGTCGTAATTTGGAAATAATTGCTAAAACCGGTTAGCAATTGAAACGATAACCATTGGGTCATCAAGCAAGCTCGCTGCCAACTTTATATAGATGTTGAAACAAGACTTTTAACAAAGACCGACAAGAAAAACACAAACTTTATGACTTTCTGAATAGACAGGACAGTGTTTCCTTCTTGGACAGAATATGTGATAAGTCCACTCATTCTTAGAAGTATTCGATAGAAGTAAAGTCTGAATGAGTTCCAATATCACCATTAACAGTCAGAGGAATTAGAAAATCATCGGTCAGCTTAATAAAACCAAAATAAATTCACAATAAGAAATAAAACTCACCTTCATTTCCCGCAGCGGCACCTGGTGGGCGCATACTTGATAAAGCACCCAGTGGAGTGTACGATTTGGGCGGCTCAACAGATCCTGGCCTGAGAACACGTTCCTCTGTAACACTCGATTGCACACGATATTGCATCTTACAATAGGCCTCTTGACTAGATCCTGTCGTGGGATTTACATACACACCCGTGATGGTTACGTCTGTATCCTGAACTATCACCAAACTGGATGATGTTGGACGTGTTGTTTCCTTTGAATCTTTCACAGAGTCCTTGAAGTCCTTCGTTTCCTTACTATCCGTACACTCGGATGTGTCGATTTTGATTTCCTTCGTCGTGACTTTCGAGGCTTTAATATCTGCGGGTGCCACGGGCGGTTGCTGCTGCTGCTGGGCGGCTTGTTTCTTTGACTTTTTGGTCACGTGCTTTTCCTCCTCGGGAAAACTCTCGAAACTACTGCAATCCGATGCGAAATTCCTATCAAGATGTCGTTCCACTTCGTAGGTGGCAGCGACTATTGCACTTGCATTTAGACTAGCCATGCGCTTGCGCGCCAAAATTCCCTTATAATCGCCGATTAGCTCTTCTTTCAGTTCACGTTTGCGTTTCTTCTTGAGAAGCACTGGTGGTTTCTCTGGTGGTGGGTTCATTGACTTTTTCTTATCCTCGTGATCGCTGGACTCCGAACTACCATCGTCCGAGTTGGCCGTTTTGATTTTAACTGACTTTTTAGGCGGTTTGGCTGGCTTCTTCGGTTTGATCGGCTTCTCCACAGACTTTTCCTTCTCTTTCTTATCCTTTTTGGCCTGCAATGCTTTTAGTTTTTGAAGTTTCTTCTTTTTCATTCGCAGCTTCTCGATTTGGATGGCTTCATTGTCGGTGTCGCTCTCGAATTCCCAATGTTTTCCCATGCCGCGACCAGGAACGTTACGCAACTCGCGCTTTGTCTCCACCTCCACCTCCACCTCGACCTCCACCTCTTCCACATTGGCTGCTTCAGCAGAGTCTTCAGTTGGTTCGACTTTCAGTTCGACGACCTTCTTCGTTTCTTTTGCAGTTGTCTCCTTTTTAATGGCCACCTTTACGTCTTTCTCATCATCCGAGCTGCTACCGGAGTTTAGAGTCCGAATTTTCGGCATCACTTGAACCGTTTTGGACAGCCCCAATTCGTAGGCCGTTCGAGATTCATTTTCGTAGAGACATTGGACCTTTGCCAATGCGTTGAGCGAAGCCATTCGATAGCGCTTTTGACCTAATGTGCTGAGTTTCTGTTCATCTTCAGAGTCGCTTGTTGAACTGGACTTTCCATCGCTACTGTACTCTGGAGGTGGCGGTTTTACTTTTGCCGGAGGCTTACGGGCTGCTTTAGTTGGTTTCTTTTCAGCTGGAGCCTTGGCAGGAGGTTTTATGTCCTTTTTCTCCACTTTGGACTCCGGTTTCGGGTCAGGCTTGGTGACAACCGGCACCGGGTCTTTAGGATCCTCTTTGAGCTTCTTTTTAGCCACCTGCAGAGGCTTGTCATCATCGTCGGAGAACTCTCGCAGCTGCTTTAGTGTGGGCAATTCCATTTTTATGTTTTCCTCGCTCTCGGAACCGGACTTGAAGTCGTAGATATCGTTTTTCTTTTCCTCAGCTGAAGACTTACCGGTGTTCTTTTTAGCTGCAGACTTGCCTTCAGCCTTTTTAGTCGGTTTGACAGCAGTTGGCTTACTCTTAACTGGAGCCATCTTGTACTTATTTTGCAAACGCTGGCGTATCGTTAGAGATTTTGTTGCCTTGGAAGGTTTGCTCTGAAGTTCTGGCGGTTCTTCAGGAACTTTAGTCGACTCGAGGTCGGGAGGTTTGATGACTTCGTCGACTGGAGCAGGTATCGTCGTCGTCAAATTTGATTCTTCGGGTATATTGGATGAAGTTTCTAAACTTGCAACCGGAAGCACTTTACTTTCATCCTCATTGCACTTTCCCTTGTTTGCTTTGGTGGTTTGCTTAGTCTTTTTCGGTGATGTAATTGCTTTTGGCAGTGGCTTTTGAGAAGCAGTCTCTGGCTTTGAGGGTTCTTTTTCAGTATCAACCGAGCCCACTTCTTTGTCCACTTCAGTCGTTTGTTTGCCGCCCTTAATGGGTCTTGCCTGTTTCTTTTTCTCTAGCTCTGCTACTTCTTCTTTTGTCTGGTCCGTTTTCAGCTCTTCAATCGATTTAATAGGATCTGGTGGTGGTGGTGGTACCGCTTCATCCTTTGCCTCGTCCTTAGGTTCTTCGGGCTTTTTCTTATTTCGACTTGCCTCTAGTTTTGCCTTCTTTGCAGCGATTTTCTTTTTAGTTTCCACAACTGGCTCATCTACTTTGTGTTCCACCGGGTCGGGAGATTCCTTCGAAGGTACATCTTCATTGTGAGTGTGTTTTTCGTTTTCTTCTTCAGTAGAGGTTTCCTTTTTACCATCCGCGGGCTTGTTCTCATTGACTTTTGATTCGTGCTCCTCGCCGAGATGTGGAGAGTTCGCCGTGGATGAACTCGATGACGTAGAACCTTTCTTCTCCACTGGCTCCTTCTTCGCCGAAGATTTACCGATAGCACCGCTGCTGTTTACTTTTACCGCAGCAGCACGGGACTTCGTTTTTACATTCTCCGATATCGAGGATTTAAGGACTTCAATGATCTTCTCCTCGGGTGGAAGAATATTGGCAAAACCGCTTATTTGGATGTCAAGACTCTTCAGCATTTTACTGATGGCCTTGGTTTTGCCATCCTTGGGGGTCTGTTTTGCATCGGTTTCCACTTCGATAGTCGCTTCGGGCTGTTTTTTCTCATCTGCAGTCGCTGTGGAGGTGGAGAGCTCCGTTTCCACTTTTTTGGACTTTGAAGTTGATCTTAGTTTAGTATCCTTTGCGTCGTCAGTTGTAGACTTTTCCTTTGAGATTCGTTTCTTTATCGGCAGAGATTTTTTCGGAGCAGTTTTGGGCGTCACTTTTTGCGGCTTCTTCGCTGTCGTTTTGGTGGCAGTACTTTTTGTGGCTGCGAGTCGGGTTTTCACTTGGCCAGGGCTTTGCTGTCGATCGACTGCAGTGTTACGTTTTTTAGCACCCATTACTCTGTAATCAGAAAGAAGAAAATGGAGGGTTAGTTATCTTGATTTGAACACAGTGTGTTTTAAAGAAATTATAATTGAAACACTTCCCGGAAAACAGTAAAAGCTAGGTGGAGTCTCTTTTTTGGTTTGCCCTGTGCGGATGGTCTTCTTTCTCGCATAGATGGATAGTTAGGGAGTTTATTGCGGATGTATTCATACGAAATAGCTCCAGGATAAAAAGACGATATAGTACCAGACAAAGAAGGATCCGATATTTACCTTTAATAAAATAAGCCTGTGCACCTTTAATAAACTAAGCCTACACGCAGAACGGGGTAAGACTATGTTGGGTACCTGGTCACTCCGAGATAGATAGTAGGAAACGCGTTCGCCGATGAATTGGCAAAAAGGAGGGAACTGCTACTATCCGAGACAGTGGAAGTAGCTCCACCACTTTGCAGCATTAAATCAAAGATTAAATATATTTTTACAAGAAGGGCTGAGCATAGATGGTCTGACATTGTAGGACACAGGGTTTCAAAGGCACTTTGGCCAGCTCTGGACCGTAAAAGGACCAGTGAAATCCTTAGACTCAGCAGGGCAAAAATGAGTATAGTCATAGGAGTATTATGCGGGCATTGCCTTCTAAGTAAACATGCCAAGAGGCTCGAACTCATAGGCACGGATATTTGCAGATACTATGATGATCTAGGTGTAGCAGAGGCACATATACTGTGCGAATGTCAGGGCATAGCACGTAGTCGTAGGAACATCTTAGGCTCCTACTTCTTTAGTAGGCCGAATCAACCATAGACTCGTTCTACAATTTTGCAGGGTAATAAAATGCTTTGAGGAAATTATGGTGGTTTAGGTGCCATCCTTGGATGGATTCTTGGGGGATCGCGATGGGCCCACTCTGGTGCCTGGTGTTTTGTGATGGCTCAGCCTCTCAACCCCTCTCAACCTAACCTAACCTAACCTAAGCTGGAACTAGATAATTGTTTCCACAGAAAAGGCTTCTTTTCCCAATTATGCACATTCTAGGCGCCAAAAAGGAAACTCAATGAATTATCATACTGGAGTACTAGGTTAGGTAGAGAATCTCTTCAGTTGTATGAAGCTTGGGTTATCAGTGACTGCTGACATTAGCAACGAAAAAACTTATACAGGCAATGTTCTGCAGTGTCGTCGCCTTCTTCGAAGGAGTCATTTGTAAGAACGCCCGTAGGATGTCTTACAGATGTCGGGGACCATTAATTTAGTATCAAACGATAATGGAAGACAGAGGACGCTGGCAGATCAACTTAAGTGTAGACCTTTAGAAACACTTCTGAATCTTGTCCAGCAAGCCTAGCAAAGGTCTCATTTTCTGTTATTTTATTGTGGTATTTTATGACTCAGACGAGATTCAATTAGTTCAGCCTTCACTCAGAGAAAACCACTGTGTTACATTGCCTTAACCGCATTAGGTAAAGATTTTTGTACGGATGTTATTCGACAAGCATAGCTCTCCGAAGAACTAAGATAATTTATGTACGGCATAGGTAATGAAAAATAGGCTAAATTGCCTTAAACTGCGTATTTTTGCCAAGAAAAAGCATATTTTTTAACCTAGGAGCACTATAACTTTGCCTTAGGCCTAATGTAATTCGCCTTAAATCTAAGGTGATATTCTCTCAAAAATCTTTTCCAGTTAGTGCACTGCCAACTATGTAAGATTGCCTTAGGTTTTGCTTTCAACGTGGGCACCGATGCGCAAGTGGTTAGTGTGTCGGACTATTGAGCCAGCGGTCTTGGGTTCGAATCCCGCCGCAGACACCTAAAAAGTTTTTCACAGTGCCCACCTCTTCCGAATGCTTGACAAGCATTTACCATGTAAAGCTTCCCAACTCGCCGTTCGGAGACGGCAGAAAACTGTAGGTCCCTTCTATTCGTGCAAAAATATAACGCGCACACACAAATGGTTGCGAGAAGCTAGGCTTGGTTCTACCTAGAACTGCTGAAGCCAAATATTTATTTATTTATTTTTTTTTGCTTTCAATTGCGTAGTAGTCCAAAACACTTACCGCTGGACAACGGTTACAAAAAAGAAACAAAAATAAAACAATGAAATTAGTAATTTGTCTTTTATTTTATAAAATTGACAGAAAATACCTTAGTTCTAGAAAAAATTGCCTTAGGTAATATTGCACAAATTAGGCTATTTCTAAGGCAATTCTACAAAGATGAAGTGACATTGGATTTACATAAGCAATATAAGGCAACGTACCTTAGAACTAAGTTCGTTCAAAATAGCCTTAGGACTAAGGTAACTTTACACACGATTTAAGTAAATTTTACACATGTTTTTCTCTGGGTTGTCCGACCGAATTCATTGCAGAACCTGCTTTGGAAGTAGATATGCACAGATGCACAGATGCACCACTTCTTTCCAATACAGACGCTGATTACATGACTCCTTTTTTCGTTCGTTTCGTCTTTCGTTTTTTTAAAAGATAGGGTGAGGGGCATAGTAACAAGAGGGTAGTGAAGTAACGAAAGCAGGAATGAAAACTCTGAGATTTTTCCGGTTGATCTTTGACATTTCTCGTTTGACAACCATAACAAAGCAGTGAATTTTAAAGTTTATTTAGGGACATTTTACATTTGTTGGTAATAGAAAACACGCAATTATTATCCTCCATAATAAATAAATTTAGCTTGATTCCACCTGAAATTTTACTATTCACTTCCAAAATATAATGTGAATTTCAATAAACGTCAGAATCACGAATGTACTTATCCACGTATCGATAGGAATCGTGTTATCACTATCGTACGTATGTACCTGTCAAAAAGACGAAAAACGAAACGAACGAAAAAGGGAGTCGTGTAATCAGCGTCATAGTCCGCATTTAATCCGACCCGACCTACTCTCCAGGAATAAAACTGCTTCTGAAATAGTTATTTGAGGTTATGTACATCTAGACTTTATACTACATTTGTTGTACGATATACGTTAAGTTCCCCCCTGAGCAGTTTCTAGTTACTTCATCTGCTATTACAGCATTTGGAAGAAACTTCCAACAGCAAAGCATGTTAATCCGTAATAGGTGAGCTTTTTTCCTCAAAATCGGATCACATAGTTAACTTAAAACTTTTAACATACTTACTAGAGTAAGTGCGGCTAATATGGGCCACCGTAATATCTCGCTAATGAAAAGGCATAGAAACCCCACTGTGCATCCATTTCAAACATATTCCAACTGGCTTTAATTCACTGTAATTTGATGAGTCTGGATACCAACGTTGCCGTTGGGACGCTAAGGTGTCCATTTGGACGCTTTTTAGCAATCGGGACACCTGGACACCATTTTTTGAAAATGGACGCTTTTTAAAAAATCGTGGACACTTTTGGACGCTTTTCTAATATTTCAATAAAAACCATCAAATTAATTTTTGTACTTCTGCGCTATTTAAATATTTTCAATCGATAACAATAATTTACAACCACTACCATTAATACAGAAGACATGTACATATCAACAGAAAATTACATATAAAATTATGAACTTTTAACGCTTTGTTTTATGAATATGTACATGTGTACTATATGGACGAGGGTGGGTCAATTAAGTCCCTGAAAATTGAAATAAGGAACACTCTTTTCGGCAAAAGATCATTTTATTTCTCAATATACGAGAAGTCTCCTTTTAGCTCTATGCACTTCTTCCAAGGTTTTTCCAATTTGTTGATGCCCTCCAAATGATACAATTTCTCGAGGCCCTACAAATAGGCGATTGTTTCATTGATGACCTCGTCATTCGACTTAAATCTCTTATCGCCGAGTCATTTCTTTATGTTTAGAAACAGGAAATAGTCGTAGGGGGCTATATCTGAAGAATATGCTGTATGAGGAGCAATTTATAGTCTAATTCATGGAATTTTGCCATTGCGACTATGGACCTGTGCGCCTGGTGGAAGATAACTTTTTTCCTCGTCAAATGCGGTCGTTTTTGCTTTAAATCAGTGATCGTTTTACCCTTTTCAAGGTAATCGATGTCCTTGTTGGCCGACAGACCCACCTTGGCCATCTTCGGATTCGATTCGCCCCGAGAAGTCTACGGTTTCGACTGTTCCTTGGTCTCTGATGTGTTGTGAAGAAGCCACGTTTCGTTATGTTGGATTTGAGGTGGTAACACCATCTGTTTTAATTTTCAGGGACTTATTGACCCTCGCATGCAGTAAAAATAGTATTTTTCATAAATTTTAAAGAAGCGTTTTTTTTTTCCTTTGATAAATACAATTATCTTATTCGAATTATGTATGTGGACTCTTTTTTTAATCCGGGACACCTTTTTGGACACTTTTTAAATTTTTCCAGCGGCAACGCTGCTGGCTACTACATATGAGCGGTAAAACACGTGGCTATGTTTTTGCACTTTGCGTTGTAGTTTTTTGGTAAGTTTTCTTAAGTTTTTTTTTTACATTGAACTTTGTGTAAATATTAATATTTCATTTTATGATTGTGTGGTGTTGACATTTTTAATTCTTCATATGAAATCAAAACCTCAAAAATAGTTGAAAAAATGTGTTTAAATAAAAAGAAAAGTGAAAAAGCCTTGTGTCGGTAATATGGCCCACCATAGATTTCTGTAATATGGCCCGGATCAAATTGGCAACAATACCGCGCAGAAAAAAAAATCAACGTGCTGAAGAATCTACTTCATCAGAAAGTGAGAGCATTTTCATTCCAGGTGACTTATCTGAAGCAAGTCCTGATAAATGCATTTATTGCTTGAGTCTATTTTCTAAAGATAAGGGGGAAGAAGCACGGGTACAATGTGTTGTGTGTACAATGTGGGCCCATAAAGATTGTCCTGGCAACGAGAACAAATATTTTATTTGCGAATTTTACAGTTCGTATGATGACAAAACATGATTTTATATAAGTGGGCCATATTAGCCGCACTTTTTTAAAAAGTTATTTTTGAAGTTCCTCTTATTTTTTATTTTTATCTTTTTGTTTAGATGTTTTTTTATATTTTATGTTTATACAGACTAAAAGAGAAATAATTTCTAAGAATTTAAAAAAAAAAAATAAATTAATTGAAGTTAAATTGTCTGTTTTATGTCCAAAAAAGTTAAGGGTGGGCCATATTTGCCGCACTTACTCTATGTATACTCTTTAAAGATATGTACAAACGTCCTTTAAAAGTAGTAAAGGGGGCAACGGGTTTCCAAATCGGATAGCTGTCATTTTTAAGTGCTAATGTCTGTTTTCACAGTTCAGTCTAACAATTCATCATAGATAGATTTACACCGTAAAAACGTTACCAAATCGTTACACAAACTTATCGAGCACTTCATTAATTTTTTTTGGACCGAATAATCGCTCATCTGTACGTGCTATTTAACGGTACATGGCATTAGGCTAATATCAAATATCTCCGCAGTTGCGGCCAGTGCTAATGAAGACCTGAATCTATCAGTTTGCACAGAAACTTGGGCTTTGTCCGGAAAATGGAATTGCATATATTATGCAGTATACCTACTTACAGTGCTGGACAAAATAAATCATACATATCATAAGCATTTCAGCTAAGTCGTGTAACTTTTTTTTATGACTCAAAAAGATTATCTACTGTGCTAAAATCAAAGCTTATAGCAGTAGCTTAATAAAGTAATAGTGAAGAAATAAAAGTTATTCGCAAATATTTTTAAATAAATTTATTTTGCAATATTTTCAAATTTTGACTTGGTCAAAATAAATCATACACCTTTAAAAAAATGCAGCAAAACAGATAAATTAATTCAATTCGTTGGTTCCCGATTGAGAAACGTATTCCCAACTTTTTATTTACTATATTTAAGATCAATGCAGGAAATTACTTGCGAACTTGTAGGTTTTCGGTTATTTTGAGTAGATGCGTCAAGCCTGAACAATGTCTGGAAA
The DNA here is from genome assembly GCA_949775065.1 of Brachyopa scutellaris. Lineage (NCBI taxonomy): Eukaryota > Metazoa > Arthropoda > Insecta > Diptera > Syrphidae > Brachyopa > Brachyopa scutellaris. Next base: position 80,134,341 of record OX459112.1, on the reverse strand, counting down.
GCAAATATGTCTTGATATTCGAAACTTGGTGTTATGCGACAGACAGAAAGGAGAATCGTATAGAAAAATTGCTGACAAGTATTCTATATCCATTGGAGCAGTCCAACACATTTGGAAAAAATATGAAATACATGGAATTGTGGTGAACTTTTTTGGAAACGCCAGAAAGCGGGCTACAACTGCCCGTGAAGATGTCCGAATCAGTCGACTTGTTAAACAAAACCCAAAACTATCTTCTCGAAATATTGTAGAATTAATGGATCTGCCTATTAGCGCCCGCACTGTACGTAGGAGATTAAAGGAATCTGGCCTTAAAAGCTGTTTGTCATCAAAGCGCCCCTACATCAGCAAACATAATAAAAAGAAACGACTCCTGTTTGCAAGGCAATATGTTGGAATGTCTCTAGACTTTTGGAAAAAAGTGCTGTGGTCTGATGAGAGTAAATTTGAACTATTTGGACAGAAACGGCGGTCTCGAGTGTGGCGCAAATCTGGGGAGGCTCTTAAGGATCAGCATATTCAAAAAACCGTTAAGCATGGAGGCGGTAATGTCATGGTATGGGGCTGCTTCGCATGGTCTGGTGTTGGTAATTTGGCTCGAATTGAAAGTATTATGAATGCAGACGGTTACATCGATATCCTATGCGAAAATTTAGAAGAATCTGTGTTGAAATTGGGTTTGTAGAACAACTACGTTTACCAACAAGACAATGACCCAAAACACAAGGCAAGGAAAACCATGGACTTTTTTAAGCTGAGCAGGGTAAAGTTACTTGAATGGCCGCCACAATCACCGGATCTGAACCCCATAGAAAATCTATGGGGTTATTTAGACGAGAAAATAGTAAAAACAACCGTTACTAATAAAACTTCATACTATGCTGCACTTCAGAAGGCTTGGGAAGAACTCGATCCAGAATACTTGCATAAATTGGTCGAAAGTATGCCTCGTTGGCTGGAAGCAGTATTAAAAGCAAAAGACGGTCACACTAAATACTAACTTTCATTAAATCATACAATATTCGTTGTAAAAAAAAAAGTTATAAAAGTGTATGATTTATTTTGACCAACCGGAAATTTGAATAAAATTCAAAATAAATTTATTTAAAAATATTTATGAACGACTTTTATTTCATCCTTACACATTTATTGAACTTATATATTTAGCTTTGATTTCAGCACAAATAATAGGCTTTTTGATTCATTAGAAAAACGTTACAGGTCTACATACAAGTTGTATTACGGTGTATGATTTATTTTGTCCAGCACTGTACATATGTTACAGAATTTTCCAATTATGGCAATGTGAAACATGGACGCACCCAACAACTCAGCGGCTAAATTTAACACGTACATATTCTGAACTTCGGTTACAAAATTTATCGAAAAATAATGAAAGAAATAAGATACCCGATTGTCGAAAATATTGCGAAATGTTGCGAGTTGTAGGAAAAAAAAGTGCACCGAAACATTCTACATTATGTTATATTCACAAGTTTTACTGTGTTTTCTTTCTTTTTGCTATGAAAAATGTTTCTTTTTTTTCATAGGATGAAGATAGTGCGCTTAACTACAAAATTTCGATTGATAGTTGACGCGAGATATCAAGAAAATTGATCACAATTGACACTCACAGTCACAATACGGATTTTTTCCATCCACAATCATTAATTGATACAAATTCACAATCGATGAATAACCATTGATAATAATTGACAATTACAATACCGCTTAAAGAATTAGGTTGTTAAATACCAACTATCAATTGATAATTGACACTTGCACTAAGGGTGACATTCAGCTGTAATTTTGTTTTTTGCTGAATGCAGTTAAATTACCAATGCAAATCGGCACTTAAATGCTCTTAAATTCAAATATGTACATGCACATATACACATACAAGCATTTTTGCCTGCATTTGTTTTTTCCTGGTTGGTGGAGTCCTCTATTGTGGCACAATGTGCAACATGTTATTTACAATTGGAGGACAAATAGTCCACCAAATATTAAAAAAAACCATGCCATAAAATGTACATACATACAGATGGGGATACATATGTAGGTACATACATAAGTATATACCTAACATACATGAGTATGTTTTGTAAAGTTACATCATACCCACACTTTTGAGTACACCTCGTTTCAGATTCCACACCGACTCCGATGTGGTAAAGATGCGAATGCCTCGAATTGTATGTGCATTAAGCATCCGGCAAATACATACATGTGTACATATGTTCGTGTTGTATGGATGCGCTACATATTGCTAAAACTGGTTAAAACGGTGAGCACAGAACAAGCTGTGAGACGAGGACTTCCTTGTTTGGAGGTGTTCGGGGGATTTTTTTGTTTTTAACAAATACGTCCGTTCACCACCGATAATCCACCTTTTTGTGTTTTTTTTTTTTTTTTGTTACACATTTCCATCCGGGTTTCTATTATTTTCCGCTGCAAGTCACTTGTTTTGTTTCTGAATAAAGTAGTTAAGGGGGCTGCTGTGCTGGGGTGGAGTCGAAGGACGCTTTATAATTCAAAAAATTGCTGGCAAGTGGTGATTTTATTCGTAAGTGCTTGCAACTTTTATTGTTACTTGGTGAATTGTTCTGTCAGAATTCAATGGACCATGGAATATGAACTACATAATATGGTATGTTGTACGTGGATGACATTCTTGTTAAACTAAATGTGAATAGCCCTTGAGAGGAGCAATTGGCGCAAGGTACTCGTTGAAACTTTTAACTGGCGTTTCAATTCAAATTTTCCTGAAATGCGTTAAATCTGTTATGATTGGCGCTCTAAATACATCAGGACGCAGCATCAGTATTGTAGGTATTATTTCTTCCTCAAAGATCTCAACTCCTACCAATTTTACAGTCGACAAAGAAGCTCTTCCATTGACACTCTACGCGGGTATTGCTTCCATGTTTGTCAGGTTGGGCTATTTGTCGCCAATTGGGCTACAAAAAGTTCTTGTCGGCGACAAAAAAAAAAAACAAGATTTTGATTTGTCAAAATTTAGGCTACTTCTACTTAACAACGGCGATTTTTGGGCTCCATTAAAAATAAAAAAAAGTAATCTAGAACTTTAATTTAGGCACAATTATATATGTTTAGGTCTGTTCAGTAACTCTGTGCTGGACAGAAAAGTACAGAAAAGTACAGGTTTTGGTGTTCAGTAAAAAAAAGTTTCTGTCCGAGACTGATCTTTTTTGTGTTCAGTAACTCTGTGCTGGACAACTTTTCTGCACCTACTTTTGAGATAGAACAGTATCGTGAGAAATGTCAAAATCTGTTGTAATTGAATATGGCTGTATATTTCTGTGCTGACTTGATCTAAAATTTTCCCACAAATCTGTGCTGTTCTGATCTGACTTTTTTTTACTGAACAGACCTTTTGTTACAAAAGATTTATCGCAATTGTGAATCATTTGCAAACCAGAATTAAATCGAATCTAACTTCATCTCTGTCGCCAGAGGTCACAATGAGCTTTGTAAAATAAAGAGATGCTCAGCTACCTTTCTCTTTTTCACTTATGGAATAAATAGAATATTATTTGAAAGCATATGAGTCCAAATTTCCAAATTTGCTTTTAACTGCTTATGTATTCCATCAAGTAGAGAGAGTATTCTCGCAAATGAATTTCGTCAAAACAAAGCTCAGGAATAAAATAGATTTAAAAACTTTGGAAGCAATAATACGTATAAGAACTCGAGTCCAATTGACTGGTAAATGCTGTAAGGAATTTCCGGTAACTAAGAAAATGTTACAATTATTTAACATTGATATGTATCAAAACCAAATTGAAAGTACATAAAAGGAAATGTTTGCAGAAGAATTTTTAGAGGCTTTGGATTTTTTTTTTTTTTTTTTTTTTTTTGTATTAAATTATTTGTGTTATTTTATTAATTATTATTAATGAAGTCCAATTTTTTTGTTCTTAAGTTTTGTATTTTTGTTATTTTTCCAAATCAATACTTTAAAAAACGTTTATGTGTGTTTTAGTTCAAATATTGCATATTGTAAATGTCATTCAAATAATTGGGCGATTTTTGGGCTACTTTTGGTTGGAAAAAAACGGCGATTTTGGGCTACACTTTTTGGGAAATTGGCTCCTTCGTGTCAGGAAAACCTGGCAACCGTGATTGCTTCTGTTATGACTCGATGAACTCCCTCACACTAGCAATCAACTTTTCGAGGGCGACTGTTTTTTACTTCGTGAATAGCTGGGAGGTTCTATCGATGGTCCTAAAAAGTCCACTCTCAACGGTTTTGCCCGCATCAGATAAACCTATGTATGCAGACAAATAAATTAAAATAAAAAATCCAATAGCTTTGGATCGTGTACGTGCTTTATGGTACAGCGAAATCTCCCTTAAGTGGACAGCCACGGGACCAGAGATTTTTGTCCGGTAATGAGAGCTGTCCGGTTATAAGAACGCATATTATATGGGAATTTTGAAATTGGTGTCCGCCAAAAGGTGTCCGTTAATGCGAGTTGTCCGGAACCATACGAAGGAGACTTGAAGATCAGCATTTCTTTGGAAGAAGTCCTTGACAATTGCAATTCGTTACCATTAGGCACCTAAAGAAAAGGGTGCAGTTCCCCAAAAAACACCTGGAACGGATAGTCCCGGAAAATAGAAAAAATGGTCATATATTTTTTGTTTGCATGAAACCAAAATAAATTTCGTAATACAGGGTCATGGCATGGGCCAGGAAGCCTACAAGCCTCATTATAAAGGCTAAGTCATCAAATATCGAGGCGGAGTGATGCAATGGTTTGGCGGTGTTTTTCCTGGCATCGTGTGAGTCCTATATTTTTGATCAAGAAAATCATGATAGAGACTGAGTCTGAACATACAAATATGAGAAGAGGTCATGCTTTCATATGCAGAGTGAGAAATGTCATTGAGTTAGCACGCAGGATACGACTCTAAGCAAACGGTGGTTAGAGTTAAACATATAATATAAAGCCTTTTCTTTTTTTTATATACCCAGCGGGAAATGGAAGCATACAATCATGCATGCTGAAGCGATTCCTTGGAAGGTTAGAAGGCATGACTCTCCGTATCCTCTTCCATATCCTTTTTACATTAGTAGGTCCGCAGAGGGAAGCAATCCACACACTTTTAAAAAGATTTTTTCGGAAGCACATCTCAGTGATTGCTTCTCAATGCATCACTTATACATACATCGCATAGAATGTTTTCCTAAAAAATCATTGCTTCCAAATACCTTCTCGGAGGAGCGCTTCCCAAATTTCCCGCTGGGTATTTCTCCTTTTATCAATTGTATTATCAATGAGAATAAAATCCATACCATCAAACGAATTATTTGAATTAAAAAAAATAACACCGAAGCAGCATCCTAATTCCAAGGTTGTTAATTTAACTTTAGCCTAACACCTTTTTGTGCATTGAGCCCTCAAATGAAATTATACTCTCATCAGTCCATCAAATCAAACAAAAACAAAAATAAACAAAAAAAATAGTGGCATGAGTATGTGTTTCCACTTCCAACGAGTACGGGTGACATTTTGACAGCTGGTCGGCCGGTGTGAGTACTCGATGACAGGAAAATGAATAAACTTCGTCGCCTGCATTCAGTTACCCGACCCACCCGCTACGGAACAAGTACAGTAATCCAATCCAAGAATGAATGAAATTGAAATAAAGAATAATAAAAAAAATAAAAGTTCCAAAACAGTGAAACTGGGTCTTGTCTCTCTTGTGCACATGGTGCACTACCACCATGAAGTAGTATCATTGTATTCCTAAAGGCAACATATAAACCTATAAGAGCGAGTACGGTTTACCTTTTACTTACACCAATAAAGTAAAAAAAAATCGATAAAAAGAAACAAAGAGAATAGGTTAAGAGAAGCTACCACACGGCAAACATACCAGTTCTCTTTGAGAACTCTCAAATCTCACGCAATGAATGGATGTGGAAATTTTTAAGACTTTTGTTTATTTAAAAGTTCTATTGTTTGTGCGAAACAAATACCCAGGTAAAAGTAAATATTTTCGTTTCGCAAATACATATATGTATACAATATGCTATTTGTTTAAGGATTAAGGCAAAAATAAGTGATATTTAGCCTATGGGTTGCATAACACTCTCGTTGAAGAGAATTTATACTATCAATATTGAGAATTGTACAATGTGGACACTTATCATACATACATACATACATACAATGTACAAGGACACTTCCAATACTTTTGAAATAAACTTGTTACTCGACATGCTCGAGGCAATGCGAAATGCCATGCTTAAAAGTAGAAACCACATAAAGTATCGGTTAGACGTTAGACTGTTTGTCAAAAGATAACAGTAGGTATAATAATTAGAGATGTAACGTATAGTAATTTAGCCGGATATCGGATATTCGGCATGTTATAAGGCCGGTTTGCCGGATATTCGGTTGCCAGATATCTGCATGCGTACTGCGATGCATATACATTCATGTTTTATCCCGCAAAAAGATCAAAATGATCGAAATAACTTACGAAAAAGGACCCGGCCATCCCGTTAACAGGATGTGAAGTGGATGACCAAAACGAAATATGCAGTGAACAAATTTACTGGTAAAACAAAGTCGCGGAAATTTAGTGAATGTGATTGGATCGGAGTAGGAGATTCTCCACTTAGCAGAAAAATAAAATGGGTGAAGGTGATACTCATGATACTTTTTGGGACTGTTTTCGAGGTGGCACATGACAATGGTCAAAATGAAGTTTCAAAAAAAAGTGGCACCGCCAACGAGCTGGATTTCTATTTTAAAACAGTTCGGCTTGATCGCGATAGTGATCCTTGGGCTTGGTGATAAATTAATACCCAACAAATCACAATTTTGCCTAAATTAGTCAAGATTTATCTTTTAACTATTTTCGGAAGCAGTCATCGTTTACGAAAAGAAACGTACCTTTCAATGTAAAAAAAACAATTGGTTTATCTACCATAATTTGCCTTTAGTAAACTCTCAGTAAATACTAAATTGCTCAATCTAATTTTATTATTAAACTATGTACCTGCTAATTCTGAAAAATAAAACTTTTAAACTATTTAAATATTTGGATGTTTTTTTTCTTCTTTTTCTTAACCTTTTTACCTTGTATCGACTATCCGGCCAACAGCCGGATACCAAGCAACTATTCGGCGATGTACTTACTTAGTTGGCGCTACAGCTCGAGGTGAACCTGGGCCTGCTTCTCGCAACCATTTGTGTGTGCGTGTTGGATTTTTGCACGAATGGAAGGGACCTACAGTTTTTTGCCGACTCCGAACGGCGAGTTGAGAAGCTCAATCGTGACAAATGATACTCTTTGATGCTTGTCAGACATTCGAAAGAGGTGGCACCGTGAAAAAACTCTTTTAGGTGTTAGACCCGGCCAGGAGTTGAACCTGGGCAGCATTCCGTGGTAGTCCAACGCACAAAACCACCACGGCCACGGCGACCACGGCGATGCGCCTGATATAAAAAATCAGTAACAGCAAACGTTGTTTCATTGGAAATACTCTTTTACTTTCCAGGGCGTGTGAACTGCTGCTTTATCTGGCTGCAAAACAAAGTCTATCCGAGTTCGTCTTCATAAGGATTTACGAGCTTCTCGTCTAAGATCTTATCTATTTTGTAATGACATGCTTATCCAAATCATGACTCCATCTCTGCATTTTTGTTGCCGTCTTAAAAACAGTTCCTCCTTGCTCCTTCCCAAAAACATGAAAATAATGACAAAATTCGTGATGTGCATCAAGGCAAAGGCATTTCACATCTCTGAAGATGACTGCCATCGAAAGGTTTTTCCATTTCAAATTTTTTCGGGTCAATGTCGAAGAACTACATCTAAGAGATTGAGGCAGTTTGAACCCACTCGTGTCAGATTAAAGACCTTTGAGATCTGCTTGTCTGTCCGGGAGGAGGGAAACATTTGTCCCATTCGTGCATCTTGGTGAATATTCCCGGTAAAAGGCTGGCATAGATTTAGGAGAAGCAAAGAGCATACGCAGATCCACAGATAAATTCTTGCGTTGCGATAAAAATGCACAAGCAACACTCAAAGCCAACAAAAGCCCATAAGTGCTGTCAAATCGCTAAGAATACGAACCAAGGTAAGAACACGCGACAGGACTAAAACCCAAAAATAGCAACTTAGCACAACTTACTTACTTAGTTGGCGCTTCAGCTCGAGGTGAACCTGGGCCTGCTTCTCGCAACCATTTGTGTGTGTGTGTTATATTTTTGCACGAATGGATGGACCTACAGTTTTCTGCCGACTCCGAACGGCGAGTTGAGAAGCTCAATCGTGACAAATGATACTCTTTAATGCTTGTCAGACATTCGAAAGAGGTGGGCACTGTGAAAAACTTTTAGGTGTTTGCGGCGGGATTCGAACCCAAGACCGCTGGCTCAGTAGTCCGACGCACTAACCACTTGCGCTACTGTGCCCACTTAGCACTTAGCACAACAGGACTCTCCTTTAGAGAGATATCACAGCACAATTTAAGGTTGCCATTATATACTCCATGCACAGAGAAGAAACTAACTGCTCAACAAATCCAGTTGGTAAAGAAATGCCTGCTGCTAGAGATCGAAAAATCATACTCACATCACAAAAAAGTGAATCATGCCGTCCGTGACCAGAATTAAGATATGGCAATATTCCAATATAAGTATAATTTTGGGTCATATGCATACCTAAATTAGGTATACAACTGCGTAGTGTTTCTGTGACGATGATCTCCCGTCGAAGGATGCCTTTCCTAGCAAGATAGCCTGTCCGACAGGGAAGATTGCAAAAAAGAAAAGCGGTGGACAAAAAATTGTTTTCTCGATAGATGAGAAATCTAAAGACCAGGATCCTTTCAAAAGGGGCTAAACTGTTCCTAAATTTTCCACAAAGACTGGTAAGAATGATAGGTCTTAAAATTAACCAGATGAGAAAACAAGGCACTGAAACAACGAACAGAATAGCACCCCGCTCCAAGTTCAGAGACTCATTGATGAGCGTAACGTCTTTACTTACTTACATATATAGCGCCACCGTCCGGTGTTTAGCTGACTGCCTCACGTTGTGCAGCCCAAGTTGGTTAAGATCCTCTTCCACTTGTGTGGATGGCTGAGGCGAGGTCGTTCTGGGTTGCATTGACCCTCTGGGTTGGAATCGAATATTCTCTGACCCGAAGCGTTAGTGTCCATTCACTCTATATGTCCTAGTCATCTCAAACGTCCAAAGCGAATTTTTTTTTTTTATTACGTTGGGACGCAAACGGGACCGAATAGCTTACGAACGTTTTTTCTCTAGAAGCGACCAATAATACTCTTATCAGCTTTCGATAAAGTTCATGCTTCAGACTGGTTACCTTCTCAGCCCAAAGTAACAGAAATTGGCAAGAGAAATCCTTCAATTGATTTCCGATGAGGTGTCTTTTTTTATGTGATAGCAGATTCGAGGTTGACAAAGTCCTTTATTACCTCAAGGTGACAGCTTGCTGTATTCTACTTATATTGTCAATATAGTCGGCGGCGCAAGTAATTGATCGGACTTCTGAAAGGTCGTTTCTCGTGTGTTGGCTAGAGAGTTTCGAACAATTCTTTCAAGTACGGTTGAAAAAATTGCATGAATCCTTTTCTAACCTCAAAGGTTTGGGTGAGTCTTGACCGACCTTGTCCGAGCGGCGGGCTAAGATAATGCATGGCTTTTTTAGGTCTGTTATAGACGGCGCGACTCTGAAATTGATGAACAGGTGGTGAGTATCGATTTGGAATTCTTGAGTCTTTTTCCAGTATCCGGCTAAATGTGAAAATTTGGTCGTTAGGTCCCCAACCCATCAACACCCTCTGTGTAAAATCTGCCTACCTATCTTACCAAATCTAAATTTTTACACCACAAAAATGTTCAAGTTTGTAATCAGTGTTTTTTTTTTAGAGGTCTGGAACTACTCATAAAATTCCTGGTAATGGCCATGGTATCGGCCTTTATGGAAAGATATTTTTATACCATTACTGTTTAAATATGGGCGCCGCGGCTAGAATAGCCACAATTTTGAAGACCACTTTTTCGAGCAACTTGGGCAGTCTACCGGCAATAACGTGGCAAATAATGACTTCAAAGTCGTCCATAGTCTCTGTTTTATAGGCGTAAACTCGCGACTTTACATGTCCCCGAAGAAAATAATCAAAAGGTGTCCATCGAATGTTTATTTCAATAAATTAATTGTGGCAGGCGCTGTGTGGTATGTCGCGCCTTCTTGTTGAGAACACAGCTCTTCCACATTAACGCCATTCAATTCGGGATCGAAAAAGTCAGTAATCATGGATCTATAGCGCTCTCAATCGACTGTAATGCTCTGGCCAGTATCATATGGACAAATGATTCCACCAGCCCATTAAGCACAGCAAATAGTGACTTTTAATAGATGCAACGGCGTCTCAATAATGACTTGTGGATTTTCTTCACTCCACATTTAGCAATTTTGCTTTTTTACGCTGGACAGAATGTTTTGCTGTTACTGAGGATCAAAAGCATTCTCGTTTTCGGTCCATTCACCGAACTTGGTACGCTCACAATGGTCTAGCCCTCTAGCATCTTAAATTCTGCCACGAGGTAGATTTTGTAAGCTCGTAAACCAAGATCTTTCCGCAAAATTTTTGGTAGTGGATGGTGGACACAGCTGTAATTCCTGTGCACGTTGGCGAATGGACTCATTCGGGTCCTACTCAATACTACGCTCCATAACATGTCTAATTGGGTAACGCTGGAAAAAGTGCTTCAAGTTCGAAAAACAAACCTCTAAAAAATACACGGTGTTTAAATATGTACATTATCCGGAGACAAACATTACTTACAAACATTACTTACTTACAGTGGCGCTACAGTCCGGGTTGGACCAAGGCCTCAACCAACAATTCCTTCCAGTTAGTCCGGCCCTTAGCTAACTGCCTCCAGTTGCGAACTCCAAGTTAGTTGATGTCCTTTTCCACTTGTGCGCGCGCCACCTTAGGTGAGATCGTCCTCTGCTGCTCTGACCCTCCGGGTTAGAAACGAATATTATCCAAGCCGGAGCGTTGTGTCCATAGGCTTTACATGCCCCAGCTATCTTAAACGCCCAATGTGCAGTTCTTTGACTAGGTTGATGTCGCTGTACAGCTCGTACAGTTCGTGGTTGAATCTTCTCCTCCAGAACCCGTCAACACAAACGGGACCGAATATCGTACGAAGGATTTTTCTCTCGAAACGACCAAGGATATCTTCATCCGCTTTCGATGAAGTCCATGCTTCAGCTCCATATAGCAAGACTGGTATGATAAGGGTCTTATATAGAGTCTCCTTAGTCGATCGAGAAAGGACTTTACTACTCAATTGCCTTCTTAGCTCAAAGAAACAGCGATTGGCAGGAGTAACCCTACGTTTGATTTCCGACAAGATGTCATTTTGTGATGTTATAGCAGAGCCGACGCGACGTAGACAAAGTCATTTACTACCTCGAAGTTGTAGCTGTCCAATTCGTCGATGTTGGCAGCATATATTTTGTTTCGCCCTCGTTTACCGCTAAACCCATTTTAGCCGCTTCCATTTCTATACTCGCGAACGCACCGGTGGCAGCTCGCTGTGTTCTACCAATGATGTCAATATCGTCGGCGTATGCAAGTAGTTGAACGGACTTTTGAAAGATCGTTCCTTGTATGTTGGCTTGTGAGTTACGAACAATTCTTTCAAGTATGATGTTGAAGAAGTCGCATGACAGCGCGTCACCTTGTCTGAATCTTTTTTTGACATCGAAGGCTTTAGGCGTTCACACAATATGGCAGATAGCATCTTGTAGGCGATGTTGAGGAGACTTATGCCTCTGTAATTGGAGCAGTAGAGTGGGTCTCCTTTCTTGTTGACCGGGCAGACGATGCTGAGATTCCATTCATCTGGCATACTTTCATCTGGCCAAATCTTAGAGATGAGTTGGTGTATTGTCACTACCAAGTCATCTCCAGATGCTTTAAATAGCTTTGCGGGTAGACCGTCAGGTCCAGCAGCCCTGTTGGACTTTAGCTTGGATATTGCTATCCGCACTTCGTTTTGATCAGGTGGATGGGAGTTTTGGCTATCATCATCTAAATTGAATGGTTCATTCTGCCTGAAAGCGGGGTGTTTGTCTTCATCGCCATTATACAGTCTGCAGAAGTAGTCTTTTCATATTCTCAGCACCGACTGTGTTTCTACAACAATGTTTCCATCCGCGTCTCTACAGGTTTCTGTACGGGACTTGTTTTGCTGGCACATTCTTTTTACCTTCTGGTGAAACTTCCGTACATTGTTCCTGGAGTAGCATCTCTCAATATCCTCGATCGCACGCTTCTCGTACTCTTTCTTTTTTCTTCTTAGAAACCGATGTTCTTCCCGTCTCTTTTGCTCGTGGAGCATGCGAGCAGATCTAGTCCTTCTTTGCAGCGCCGCTTGATACGCCTGTTGCTTTTCGGCGTTAGGTAGTCTGCACTCTTCATCAAACCAGGGTCATGTGAACCCAGCACATCATTCGCGGTACTTATGATGGCTTGCTGGCAGTGTTGTCACTGGTATTCTGTACTAGCTATTGCTGCGGTAGGACTTGTAGCGAGAGATCGGGATACGCGATCTCTCTAGGTTCTGGCGGTGTCTTGCAATTGTAGCTTTTCGACATTATATTTTCTCACAGCATTTCGTTGTTGTGGCATTGTGGATATCCGCATTCGTACCTTGGCTGCAACAAGGTAGTGATCCTAGCCAATGTTGGCCGCCCGGAAGGTTCGGACATCCAGGATACAGGAGGCGTGTCTGGTGTCGATCGCAATATGGTCGATTTGGTTGACGGTTAGTTGCTCCGGAGACTGCCATGTCTCCTTATGGATATTGAGTGCTTGCTATACTGACAAACATTACCTGCGTCGAATATGAACACTACTGATCTTCAAAGTCCATTCCTGTTTATGATTTAGGAACTATAAATTAATAAGAAAATATGTATGTATACACATACATAGTTATGGGCATAATGTATGTATTTTTTTATTTTTTTTTTTTTTGTAGGAAAGGTGGAAAGCATCGAAAGCCTGCGAAACCTCCTGCTTCTGATCCCTGGTCCCCACGGTACCACTGTAAGTATTTCGTCATGGGGGGGACTTCAGCCGTAGCTTTTCCTTATCTTCACATGTCTTTGTCAATGTGTCTGAAAATGTCCTGAAGGGTTTTGTTCGTTTATGTCTGTGTCAGTACGTATGGGTCTAGTCTTGTTCGTTAGTTTCGTATGGTGTGTGCGTAAGTTCGTGTGTGTGTCATTCCGTATACGTTCATGTCTTTGAAGCTCGGTTTGAAGGTCCTGTTGTGTGAGCTTTTGCCTGAACGACATTTCCACGCTGTAGCCGCAGTTATTTTGTTACACGTTTTCGTCCCTCTGTGAACGCATGTATGTTCGTATGTCCACCTGTCTGTGCCTTTGCGTAGGTGCATTTTGGTACAGAGCAGCGTTGCCGCTCGTTTCCACTCTGTGACTTCTTGCGTTTTTTTCAGATTCTCTTCTTTCTTGCTCGAGTCTCCTCAACTCTTGGCATACATCTTTGGCATAGAAATTCACTGCATTCCATCTGTCTTCCGATTCTAGCATGTGATGTACTAGATTCTCCGGAGTTGGTGTTTCTCCCAGTGCTGCTTCAAATGCATCCCTTTGTAGCTGGAATCGTGGGCAGTAGAAGAATACATGCTCCACGTCTTCGGGTGTACCACTGCATGATGGACAAGTCGGAGAGTCATCGTTCTTGTATTTGTAAAGATATGACCGGAAACAACCATGTCCCATAAGTAGTTGCGTTAGGAAGAAGTTAACTTCACCATGTCTGCGGTTTATCCAGGTCTCTATACTCGGGATAAGGCGGTAAGTCCAACGGCCCTTGGAAGAAAGGCTCCAGCGTTGCTGCCACTCTATCAGTCTTGTGCTTCTTTCTCTGGTGTCCGCTTCACTGTAAGTCAGTCACCCCTCCTGTCTGCTCTCGAGGAACATTTTCTGCGATTCTTCCGCCAGTATATCGATTGGTAGCATTCCTGCGATGACGCAGGCTGCGTGCTCCGAGGTGGTGCGGAAAGCACTACTAACTCTTAGTGCACATAGTCGATTTACTGCTATGATTCTTCTTTTGTATGAAGTCACTTTCATAGCTTCGGCCCATAAAGTACTACGGATGTGACTACTCAAGCTAAGAGTTGTCTACGGCTGTTTCTTGGCCCTCCTATATTTGTCATAATCCGCGCAATGGAGGCACTCACACGGGAAGATTTGTTGCTAACGTACTCCAGGTGTTCTTTAAATGTAAGCTTTGAGTCAATTATAACGCCAAGGTATTTGATAGCTGGTTTTAATACTATCTCATGCTCCGCTACTGCGAGCGTGATGTTTTCTTGCTGCTTCCTACTGGTTATTAGTATCGATTCTGTTTTGTGTTCAGCTAGCGTGAGGCCGACTGATGCTAGCCATCGTTGAACTATTGAAATGGTTTCATTGCTAATTTGAACAACTTCTTCCAGGAGTTTTGCAGTTACAACTATTGCGATATCGTCCGCAAATCCCACTATTTTAGCCCCTCCTGGTATTTGAAGACGAAAGATGTCATCGTGCATGAGGATCCATAGTATGGCATAATGTATGTATGTACGTATGCATATGTATATTGCAGTTTCCAGGGCAAAATAAACCATCTGTACATCCACACGTCTGTTCTTATATTTATCAAAAAACAAACAACAACAAAGAAACGATTCCAAAAATAGATGCAAAATAAAAGCAATGGGATATGGCCTTGTTGCTTTTTTGTTTCCCCTCTTTTTTGATTTTTTCCCCCCAATTACACACGTGCATATCCTGCATGTGCGCACGCATCGCAGCACACACAACTTGAAAACAAATTCCATTTCTATACACATGTAGTGCTTGTGTGTGTGCGAGTTTCTCTCTTTTGAAAACAAAAAAATTTCAAGTTGATTTTCAACTGGAACGAATTGTATCCCATAAATTCACTTTCCAATTGGAATTGGATTCCCTCACTCTCATTGTAAACATTTCCAATTGCATTCCCTTTTCCTCTTCGTCCGTAGAGTCCATCAACATCCAAATTTCAGTTCTTTTAATCTTTTTATTTTTCCTTCAATAAGAGAGAACAATTTGGAAATGAAATATGAAGAATTTCAAAGATCATTGCTCTTTGCAATTTTTTTTCAAAAAAAACGAGGGAAAGAAAACCATTGGAAGAGAGCGAAAGAGAGAAAGAAAACTGACGAAAAATGATAACGATGACTCAATTTTTTTTTCAGATGGATGCAATAATAAAAAAAATAACCTATATACATCCATATACATATGTAGATACAATTATTTTAATAACTTACTATGGCTCTCCTCTTTTCGTTCCTTTGTCTTATCCACTTTTGTGTGTTTTTCTAAATTTGTATCCTTTTGTTTTCTGTTGCTGTGTTTTGTTGGAATTACCCTTTCAGATAACGGTACAAGGATTTCCCCATTTTCCTGAAAGGGATTTTCGCCATTCTCCTGTTTGTTTGATATCTTTTATGACGTTATCCTTCGTTCACATACTACTAGTAAATACTCGCAAATTTTAACATTCAATTTATAGAAACACATAGACAGAGATGCACTAATATTCACATTGGAACGGAGCTTAAGCTGTAAATTATTTACAGTGTTCTTTCTTGTAATGAATTTGAATTTCCCTTTTCACACACTGTGGGATGACATGCTATACATACATATGTTCACGCACGCATATTATGTAGAGACAGAAGAAAATAAACTTTTTTTTAAACCACAACAAAGGTACTCGAATGAAAACAGAACTAAATCGAAAAGAAAATCCACGAACAACTCTAAAAGAAAATCAAGATGTACACAGATGGAGATGTTAGCTACGCGTTTCAGCACTTTCTCAAGGTTTTCGCCGCCCCCTTCCGAATCGCGCGTACAATTACAATTACAAGACCTTTATACTAAATTATTGCATTTCATGCGAGTGATAACACAGCAAGTAGTGTATTCTGTATCTAATTAGCTTTCGCAGATACACTCAACTCAATCACAGCGAAAAGATACTGTACTCGTATCTATGCGTTCAACGCGAACCGAAATTTAATAAATATATCTTCCAGCGGAGGAATATTTAATATTTTATCTCAGCGTATAGCGACAACATTCTTCTTCACTATTTTATTGTAAAAAAATATATTCACTACAAGTACATCAGTACTCTGGCGTTTGCCGTCCTTGTCTAGCGCAATTGCTTTAGTACAAGTGAGAGAAATTTGTGTTTATTTTTTGTTGCCTCTCAGATGTTTCTTTTCTTATTCTGTGTGTGCGTTGCGTATGTCACAGTAGTCTCTAGTTTTACATTGCAATTCTTATAAGAGAAACAGCAACAAAAAATTGTTATTCTAAGTTAAAAACTACTGATTCTGCGGAGAGGGGTGGTACGGGTTCCGTCCCGAAACACAGATACTTTTATTCCCCCTTTTTTGGCTATCGAATAAGAAAACAACACTAAACACTATTGCTTGGAAATGAAAATTCTTTCGATGAATGAAACTCGAACACTGTGCTGTATCTTTTCACTGTTTTCCTATTAGAATTTTCTTTAATACACAATTGGAGTGCGAAAAACGCTTAACTCTCGGAAACACTTGGTTTTCGAACGATTTCTGAAACGTCACTGGATTTCAGATTTACATGAATTGAAAGAGATACTGGCAACTTGCTATAGAGTTTGAACAATTACATACTGTCTACATACATCTACAACACACAGTGCGGTACAGCACTTAAATAAAATACACATAGATACACATCTACAAGCTCAGAGCAAGCAATTGGATGCATGAGAGGGAAAAGAGAACGACCAAGAGGAATATACAAAAATACATTCCAATTGGAATGTTGTGTAGGTTTATAGGATTGGAAGATAAACATTTTTTGGAGAAAATAATCTTAGTGGAAGTGGTTGGAGTGGGTCGGGCGCGGGAGTGTTTAAGGAATAGATAGTACATATTATTATGTTGATATTGGGTCAGTTCAGTTGGGATGGAATTTTTGTTTTATTTTTTGTTTTCCGTTGTCAATCTTCAAATTTTCCCAGCTGATTGGAAAATATACATACATGCTCATTCAATCAAATGATTGCAATTTATTTTTGTTTCCTATTTGCCAAACGTCAATTTTGTTTATTGTTTCAATTCCATGTTGGACACATGTAGAAAGTGACATCTATGTGTAAGATTTCGTTTTTATAGAGTGACACCTGTGATTTGACAGCAATTTAAACGGATGTAGACTGAGAATCCATTGGCCAGTAATCACATAGAAACAAAAATACAATAAACTTTAGACTTTCAATTATGTAGTTAATATTGATATTGACAATGACTATTCATTACATTTCCTTAATTGCCTTTTAATTCATGTTTAACTAATGCTCGATTAAAAACTTGATCATTGTGTTACAGCATTGTGAAGTGACAATAACTAATTTTGCTTTGATTAACGGTTTTAAAAACACAGTTTGAAAATTTGACTTGAAAATGTCAAAAAATAGAAATTAGTCGAGTTCCACTTACGAATCCCTCAGAGATTTTCCTCCGCTGCCTCAGCAGAGATTTTTCTATTAAGTGGATTAACATTCTCCGCAGAGGAGAAATGTATCTGTCAAAATTAGTATTCTTCTTCAATAACTTCGTTTTTCAGATTCATTTACTTGAATTATAAATGCACAAATGAAAAACATGACAATTTTCTCACTTCACAGCATTTAGAACTATGGATTCCTTTCATAAAATGTCCAAAATAACCACATGCTCGGTTTCAACAGAAAGAGTGAGGAAACGAATCCAAAAAAATATAGTCTCAGCATATGCAAAAAAATCTCCCTTTCCTCAGTTCAGGAATCGTGTTCCACTTACTCTCGGAGATATCGAAGGGGTTCGTAAGTGGAACTCGACTATTGAATATTTTCACGAAAAACTAATTTTCTTTTATTTTGTTAACAAGAAGTGATTGACATTTCACAAATTGTCAGATTGCTGTTTGAAGGATGTGCCTCGGTGACTCCATGAAAAAGAAGGTCTGTTTGGTGTGCAGTAAATTTACTGAACCTGTCAAAAATTAAGGGAATAGAGAGCCAAATGAGAGTCTCAAAAAATTGCCCCTTCTACGAAATCGTGCTACTCCACATCCATGTAGTAGTCCCGGGACATCTATCAAACAGCCATCGGACAATTCGAATTAATTTTCCCATATTTTTCTTGGAAAATCTGTATTTGCTCCGAAATTCATTGTAATGGAGGTCTGGACATTGGACAAGGGGCAATCCATTTTTTATACATTTTGTACGGTGTGCGTCTAAATCAACATATCAAAGAATAAAAAAATTAAATTATAAAATTATAAAAAAAATTTGCCGATTTCGGCATTAAAGACTTGATCAACGTTGATTACTGACAGAAAATATAATGAATAACGAATGGCGAATTAAAGTATAACTAAACCAAAATTTAGGTTGATTCATAGTTGATTATGCTTTATGAATAGGGCTGTTAAGCTATGGGATAGTTTCATACAGTAGTGAGCATAGAAAGTGCAACACCCATTTTTTACAGAATAATCATTAATAACTTTTAGGTAGCGTTTTTTTTTTAATTAAGTTCGTCCTTTTTGGGTATATAAGAGTGCTACAAGTAGTTCGGAGTCATTTTTGTTTTTAAAGTTATCAGCGTTGGTGTAAAAATTAATAATTTTGAAAAATTGTCAAATTACGAGCAATTGATGGAGGACTAAAAAAATCAAATAATTGCACGTTTTGAAGTGGCAGAGTTGAGCATTACCAAAATAAGTAAAGAGGTTGGTTGCAGCAAGTCGACGATTATTAGAAAAAAAGTACTAAGGAGAACAGTTGAACCGCAAAAAGGAACAGAAGGGATTTGTAAGACATATACCGCGGATAATCGAATTTTACACCGCATGTCATTGAAGAACCGTTTTCAAACAGCTGTACAAATAAGAGCAGAGTGCGTGGAGTCAAATGCAATTGCATTAGTGTACAAACAGTGCATCGAACACATAGAGAATTTGGCTTAATGGCTCATCCACCCAAAAAAAAAAAACGATGTAGATGACTTAAAATGAAGAAATCTCGGCCAATTTGGGTAAAAAAAATATGAAAAGTGGACAGAAATGGATTGTAGATAAGTCATGTTCTCCAATGAGAGCAAATTCAATATTTACGGATCCGATGCAATTTAATACGTGCGCCGAAGAGCTGGAGAGCCCTTAAGGAAAAATTGCCTTGAGAGAACAGTGAAAGATTCAGCGTTCCAAATGATATGGGAATGTTCTTACTATGTCTATGCTATTATGGAGTTGGAGATTTATGCCTCGGAAGTTTACAAAAATATTTTAGTCAATCACTTTTACCGTCAATTGAAAAGCATTTTTCAGAGGCTATCGATGTGATTTTTTAAGACGGCTCTGCTCCGTGCCATCGTTCCAAAATGGTAAGCTATTTTCTTTTTTATTTCTATTCTAATCCCTTAATAATCCTAAGCAACGAAAAAAAATTAATAAAATTTACTTTCTTCACAGATTAAAGAATTTATTATTGACAAGGGAATTTTCACACTTGGCTGGCCAGGTTATTCACCGGACCTCAGTCACATCGAAAATCTCTGGCACATTATGGCATTGAAAATAAATAGCAAAATGCCTACCGCGATGAAAATGCCTAATGAGGTAATTGAAGAAATTTGGGATAAGGAAATATCCATGGGACATCTTCAAATTTAGTGGATTCAATGCCTAAGTGAAGTAAGGAGGCGCTACAAAGTATTAATATTCCACTAAATTCCATAAATTAATGTAAATGCTCTTGCCTCAGAATTCCAAAATGTACAAGTTGGATGACCATAATCAATAAATAAACATTTAAAAGGCTTGTCACCTACTGCAAGAAAATATATGGTTTTTTCAACACTTTCTTGGAAATTCTGTTTTGCTCGGATTCTGTATCTGTAACAAATGGTTCTATATATTGTTATGCAAGTTTGTAAACAATTTATGGAAAACACTTATGATTTTATTGATTTTTTTCATTGACAAAAAAGGTAGATATTAAGAGAGATGTGGGTTTTTTTTTGTGTTGCAGTTTCTATGCTCGCTACTGTACATGTGAGTATGTGACAAATAAATTTCAATATAGTCAGGAGATAAGACGGGTATACTCTGCAACTTTTGCAGAAGTCACTTGAAATTATTCCAAGTCTAGTTGCATGCTTACCTATAAGGCAGTGTCCTGTAATGACACCGATAGCCGTGCTTATATGTAGTCTTTTTAGGGACAAAAGGTATTTGGAGCGGTTTAAATCTAATCTAGGCCAGATTTGTTTGGTGGCAAGGAAGGTAGTTCCAACTTCCCATCTAGCCTTGGTTTTTTTTTTACTATGTCAAGTTTGAGTGCTAGCTACTAGCGAGGGGTATGCCTATATTATTTTTATCGGGTAGAAAAGGTTCCTACTTTATGGAGCTCATCAGCTTTACAATACCCTGGAATGTCTCTATGCCACGGCACCCAGCAAAGATATGGATGGGAGTTGGAGGTGGTCTTAGAAGTGGATGAGACTGATTCCAGAGATTTCAAGGCCGCCTGACTACCCAAGAAGATCTTTATATCGTTAGTGGATATTACATTGCTCTAACGACTAAGTGTTTTTTCTTGAAGACAGGTGTTTGTCAGTCTTCGGCAGGTTTTTTAATATTGGGTTAAAGACCCTCAATATTGCAGAAGGTAGGTATTTTGGTTGTTTAATCAAAAAAAAATGCCTTCTTCTTACATTGCTTGCATCGTGTTTTATAAGCTTTCTATCAGAAACTCTTCCTGCAAATTGCCTAGTTGGACTGGTACCTGCATACATAAGGTTAGGTAAGGTTAGGTCGTTTGCAGTAGGTGCAATTTCAACCAGAATTGAATTGTGATTGTGGAACATGCAATAACCAAAACCATTTCGATCTTATAATAAATCTTTTTAGGTCTGTAAGACAGGTAATCCAGGTGGTCGAAGAACCGTGCGCCAAGGCGAAAATAGTGCCGTTCTTGAAGAGCAGGGCAGTGGTGTGCTTCAGATTCTATTTCATCCTCGTCTAGGCAGCTTCTGCAGAAGTCATTTGTAAGGATGCCGTATCTTCTGGCCATGTTTCTTATTGTACAATGTCTGATTATAACAGCAACAAGCACATGGATTTGGGTTCTTCCCATTGAAAGTAGGGGTGTTGCCTTTTCTGGTCAACTTGCGGGTTATGGCACAATCGTTAGTATTGCGCAATCGATCCTCGGCTGAATCTGTAAAAATGGATGCTCCAATAATGGTGTTGTCGTAGTTTTTCCAGATCTGTCTGGAAAGGAGATCTTGAAGTACCTGGTAAAGTCAAGCTTGGGTTGCTCGTAATGTGTACAGAGCATGAGTCCTTTTTGATTGAAAATGTCCAGTATGAGCGTGTGTCCAGACCAACGGAGCGTCCAGTTGCCGTCCTCCCTTAATCTGAGAGCTCATTTGGCTGCAGTGCGGTATTTCTTATGGAGAGATCAATGGGTGAAAGGTGCAGAAGCGCACCGAATGTTTGAGAAACGAATTTTTGTTAATTTTTTAAGTACTAATTCCAGCAACGGACTAAGAGTAAGCCCATAAAAGACTTATATGGTGCTGTTCTCTAAAATACCTACTTAAAATTCCAGGTTTCATGGCCTCGTCCCTGGGGGGAGTTCAGCGAAATTGTTTACATGTGATAAAATGAAAGCCAAATAAATTAAAAATACAAATTAATATTTTGCCAAATAAAATAAAGCGAAATAGTGAACGCAGACATTTATTTAGGGCGAAATAATTACAAACAAATAAGCTAATAGCTGCCGTAAACTCATTCCGTTTTAAATTTTCTGAAAACTCTGTTTATCACTTACATAGTTATCTACAGTGAAATCACATATGATTGCAGAGCAATCTGTAGTAGCACATGGTTTGCCTCAGCTTTTTCATTAATTAAAAAAGCAAACCACATATGATCACAGAGCAGTCCGTGGTAGCATATATTTTGCTTCAGATTTTCTGAAATTCGAGAAGCAATTTGTAGTTCAGCACAGACTATGGCAGAGCGACCGATGTCTGTGCTGATAAGCAGTATGGCAATACACTACCCGGGCTGACATCGCTCAGATCTATCGATTTCTCGAAAACACTGGAGTTTACACGACACACAGAGCGTTTTTCTTGAATTCACATATTCCTTGCAACCTTCCCATTCCACTACACTACCTCCTTTCACTAACACACACCCCAACCCTTTTTTCTCAGCTCAGTTCCAGAGGGGAGCACAACGGCCCCGACTTCGTAACCTATGTACGTGAAGAGGAGTAATCCTCACCCTCATAAACCAACCGAAAATTTGCTGTCGGCTCTCGGTCTAAGAGGTTTGAGGAGGCCACAAGCCAACAGAATGGGTTCGATTCAACATGATAAGTTAACATGAACAAGAAGTTTTTGTGTCAACTGCGTTCTCTTGAACACATGAAAAAAATGAACCCTTAGGTTCGGTCCGTCAATATGAATTGAAAGAAATGCATCCTGGTTAAGTGGGCGCCAATAACGGAGTTTCACATATATGTACACCTATCATGGAGATGGGATAGGCTAGACAGCACATTAAGTGAGTAATTGCTTCAGACTTATCTGAAAATCTGAAACAGTGAGAGCACCACTTGTAATTGTTTCCTTCTGGCAGTAATAAGTGTAGAATCAAGAATTTTTTTCTATTCGGACATGTCATATCAACCATTTACACCATTAGGCAAATTTACACGCATGTTTCGAAATTTTCCAAGTGAAAGGCAACGCGACGCGAAGCCATTTTAGATCTATTAAATTTATATCGAAACTACATACATAATTAGATATTCAATGCACATATTTATGTTTTCAATATAACTTGTCCTCTGCACATTTATTTTATAGATTTTGGATTATCTTTAGCCTTACGTTTTCTTCGAAAATACATGTAAATACATGCGATAGAGACGTATGTTGCGATCGCAACCTAAACAAAAGAGAAAATTTCATTATTTAAACATCGATTAGAAACAAAAACTAAATTACATTACGGCGTCCGTGGTCGGTGTAACTGTTAAATATCTTGTTCATTTTTAGTATTTTATTGCTTTTTTTGTGATAAGAAAAACTAAAACTGAAGAGCCATTCTGAGTTTGAATTCTCTAAATCAGTCAGAATTAAGATGTCAATAGTCGCAAAAAATAAAATGTATACTGTGTTCGATGCGTTAGACAAAATATTGACAGTGACAGAGAAGATCAGCTCAGAGATTACTCTTTAAGCACTTAACAGCGTCATTGCTTTGTTGCGTCAAAAACAAAGTAATCAACTGCTGCCGATCTACTCAAAACCAACTGTCAAATAACAACTGACAGAAATTGACGGTTGCTAAAATCTACGACAGACTTGGTCTGTTCCTTTACTTGAAAATTGTTACTGTTTCGTACGAATTTTTACGCATTCTAGACAAACCGCGTTCCTTTACACAAAAAAGTATTAAAAGGAAGAAGCAACGAGTGAAAATTTCCGCTCACTAAAAAATCTTACTCATTACTTTTTGCACTAAATATAAGTTATCGGTCAAATCTCGAAGAGTGGGGGTAAAATTCTCTCAAAGATAGAAAAATCACGAAAAAGTAATCGAACGCATTATGCACTAAAAATTGAAGAATGTACATATGTGATATCACAGATTTGACAGTTTTCATAATATACCCCAAAGAAATTTCTTGGACTAAAATACGTAGCATTTCTTACTCTCTCGTGTGCACTCTCTTCTACGAAAAACTACGAAATTTTTGCGTACACGATTTTCGTTGTTTTGAAAGGTTATGCGAACGGACCTATTCTTACTAGACAAATTTCTTCTGCTAGAAAGTGAACTATCTGTCAAAGTCAGCTGTTTCATTTGTTTTGAATTATAGGCAGTTTTTTTTATTTTAATGGAAAAAATAACAAAATTGGTAAAAATAAAAAAATAAAAAATAATACGTATACGTCTACGGAACACTACGACCTAAACTACTGTGCCGTTAGTGGGTGATTGTGGGTGATAAGTTTGGCTTTTCCGAAAAACTAGACCTAGCGTCGATATTTTAGTCACCATTTTATCCTTAGGTAAGAGTCAGGGATATGTTAAAACTTTACATAACATTCCAAAAAAAGAAAAAAAAACAACTTAAAACTCTACTGGGTTGTAACGGTATAACTTTCAAAATACAAAAACAAAATTCACTAACGAGGTACCAAAGTACTGTACAAGCATTGATCTTGCAATTCCATTATAAATAATTTGCGTAGATTGAACTGTTTACCAAATAGATTACACTTCAAATTGATAAACTTTTGTTCACTTTTTCTGGTACATAGAGACACGCTCACTTCAAATGAGAAAACGAAACTGATAACATGTGATATTAATAAACCCATTAATAACGTTACAAACTGTAAATATTGAACATTTCTAAAGTATAAAAAGTTAAGAATTGCTAAAATAAAAACAGTTACTTTTTTTTATTTTTGTCGTATGGGAGAAACCACCGTGCATTGTGTTCGGTCAGTTAAGGAGGTTTCGACTGGAGTACATTATGTGTGTACATTATGCTTCTTACTATTGTTCCCTTACTTAAAAATTCAAATACTGTAGAATCCGCTTAAGACGCTATCCCGCTTTTAACGCTCTTTTTCTCCGGTCACTTCATTTTGATAAGAATTCGTATGAAAAAAAATCCGCTTAATACGCTATCCCGCTTAACCCATTTACGACCGCTGGCGCTGTCCCCAATTGGGGACACCCACTTTTTTTGGTTTTTTGTAATTTTTAGTTAAACTATTAATCATTTCAAAATTCTAAAGTGATAAATGCAAAGTTATTTAGTTCTGCTGTCATTTATGTGCAGTTTTTTTACTTGTACTCATTTGAGTACAGTGGGCACATGAGTTTACAAAAAAAAAAAGATTATAATTTTTTTTTTCTAAAATGCCTTAAAGTTTGTAAATGAACTAGAAAATAAAGTTTTTTCAATGAAAATCACTATATTTTACATTTGGGTCCAAATGGGTTAAGACGCTATTTTCTGTCGGTCACTTGAAGAGCGTCTTAAGCGGATTCTACTGTACGTTTTGGTACTCGAACTGCTAAGAAGGTTTTAGTACACATTTATTTATTAGTAGTAGTACTGAATTTATTTTATCATATATTTTTTTTTTATATAAATACAATTTTTACAGATTCTTCTTGATTTATTTTGATAGATTCGTGGAAGTATGCACATAACATACATGTACATAGTTCAAACCCATCAAACTATGGCTTAATTGCTGTTGAGCACGCTGCTTTCTCCATCAATCCTTGGTGAATTTTCTCATCCAGCTTCCGCAGAATATCATCTATGATTATTTTTATAACATACTTACTTATTTCAAAGTTTAGAGAACTAGTAATTAAGTGGGACGTATTTAATTCTGTGGTTATTTTATTTTTGGTGGTTCACTTCATATTCGTGTATATTGCTGTTTAAACTCAAATTTAATTGCTTCACGTTTAACACATAACATATTTCATATAAGCATTGTAGAAATTTAATTTTTTGTACTGCATATGTACATGTATATGTATAGGTATAAAAGCGGATCAGTCTTCTGTGTAGATTCTGTTTAATGTTCCAATCTAATTCTGAAAAGAGACAGTATTGTTTTAGTATATTACGAATATTTTATTTATTTTCCTTTTACTGGCAAACAAATAAATTTTAAATTTAAAAAACATTACGTATTTTTCAGTGTGATTCATATTGACCTGATCTGGATTTTCTGTATAGATCGCAAATGATTAAGAAACAATCACATTTATTGTTAAGTTGCAAGTTTAGACCTTGGACACTGCACGGACTTGTACATATTCGACCCCTTCAGGAGTTAAATTTTGGCAAATGAACACTTTTGTAGGGCTTCGAACCTCTTTGCCAATTTCCTTCAAAATGTGGTAAGTTTCTTCAAACTGATTAGGATGGTTTGTCCCACCCAATAGGTCTGAACGTACCCTTGGAAGGTGTCTAGTTGGGACACAGTGTCTTTACATCTTTTTCGATCACGGGAAAAAAATACCGAATATTTTACGAACAATTGTTCTCTATCGAAGATGCCCAATTTAGCTTTCTAGTCCGCTCTCCCGTTTCTCGGGCGGCGGGGGATGAATTGCATCGTTTTCCGTGTTAGAAGTTTTGATTCTTTTTCTTTTTGAGTCGATTGTCGAAGCTAACATACCAAAAAAATGTCAACTGAAGCCTATACCTAACCTGCTACCGCTAAATTTTAGCTACCACTAGCCTACATTTTTTTTCGACAGGATATGTATATGTATGTTTGTACATATGTAATGTAGATGAAACAAAAATATAGGACTTTATTGTGAGTGTTGATCAACGATCAATAAGCGACAACTATCGATCGTCGATCGTTGATTGCTGATTTTGGTATTGTGAAGTGTGATTGTGATCGATATTTGTCGATTTGACAGTCGCTTGTAATCGATCACAAATTTCTGGTCGATACCTTCTTTAGGGGAAATGTGAAAGAGTTTTTTGCGTATGAAATGATAGTAATTTTAATTAAAATGATGTGTTAAAAAAATTATTTTTTTATTCAAATGTAGGGCGAAGCAGGTTACAAAGAAAAAGCCATTGGAGCTTCTGGTTTAATTTATGGAAACAAATCCTGATATCGCGAAGGGTTTGTGCAAAACCCTAAGCAGATAAGCGACGGAAAAAGATAATTAATAATTATTTTAATACCACAATATGATGAAATAATATTAAATAAGTTGCAATTTCAATTAATTTTTATTTGCTTTGTTCTACAAATAATAAGGACATGGATTTAAGAATATTATTCCAGATTTCTATCGATTCTTCCAGAAAGTCGTTCGCCATAATATAGTCCATGCCCTTATTCCACGACCATCGCTTAACCACAACTCAATTGAACTTTTTTATTTTAGATTACTTCTAACAAATAAATAATTACACTAGTCGACAAAATTTAATTTTTTTTTTTTGTAACAAGAATGAGACACATCATTTCTGGTAGATTATTTGACGCTGACTCTAAATCTGGCAACAGAATTGCTCAAGGAGGTCAGAATTTTGAGATATACCAATCTCAAAGTGCTAAAAACACGGTTTTTGGCGATATTTGAAGTAATTTTTTGAGAACAGAAAATTTTTATAATCCCTTTTAACTTAGAATATTGTGTGAAAACTTTAGATGAATCGGAGTAAAAATAACGAAGATACAGCGGCTTAAGCAACCGCGTCTCATACATGAGTCAGTATGTGTATAAAACTTAAAAGCGTTTTTCCCACAACTGACGTTTTCAAAGTCGGTGTCCATCATAACTTCAAAACTACTGCACCGATCTTTTGAAATTTTGAACACTATTTCTACACATAATATACGAGGTAACGCTGGAGAGTTTTTTCAAATTTCTTAATATTTTTTTATTTTACAGTAACAAATTAGCCGATGTTTTTCGAAAAAAACGCGTTTTTCACTTCAAAGTGCTCCCAAAAAGTGAAAAATTGAAATTTCGAAAAACCCTTCCAGCGTTACCTGTGGAAAGCAATTATCTAACAAAAGAATTTTTATTTTTTGCACCGAGTTATGATGGACACCGAAATTGTACTTTTTTCCGAAACGCTTCCGAATAATTGCTGCCATTGCCGCATTTTTTAATATTTTTTCATGAAAATTTTACACGATATTTTTCAAATGTTATACTTTAATGTGCCGTTGCTTTAATTTAATAGATTTTAACTGTGTCGTCAAAAAAAATTCACAAAAATGTGCATTTTTTTGCACGAATTAACGTTACCCCGCCCTCAAGGCTAAAATAGTCTTTTATAGTAGTTTTTTTTTAGCATAGAATGCCACCTAATGGCCAATAAGCTAGATTAAGTATTTTTAGGTTTTAATAGGTTTTTTTTGTCTACTATAAATACTAATAAAAATAAAAATGTTATTAAAGTTAAAAAAAAGTACGGATACAGTTCTGGTTAAAAAGAGCAACTACAATCAAATATAACTTACCATGACTTATTCTTTAAATACGGTGACGCTATACAGGTCTAAGTCCTTTGGATACATTTCAAGACTACACGATTTGTATAATATAACTCGAACTAATATTCAACCTCTGAAGTCGAAACTTTACCCAAATATGAAAACTAACTGTACAACTTAAAACCTAAAGAAAGTAAAATTTTGTTAATTTAAAAATAAAATAAAATAAAATATTACATGTGTACGTATGTATGTATATTTGTTTTTATTTAATCGAAAAAGAAAACAGAATATAATAAAATAATAAATAGAAACTAAACTTATATAAAAGTATGTAAGTATGTAATTTAGTGAAAAATAAAGTAGTAAAATGAATTCATTACAATTAATTTCTTTTCATTTTTTTTTTTATTCGTTTTAATACTACATTTCATTTCATTTCAAGTCTTCCAAATAGTGAATG
Organism: Brachyopa scutellaris; assembly: GCA_949775065.1. Classification (NCBI taxonomy): domain Eukaryota; kingdom Metazoa; phylum Arthropoda; class Insecta; order Diptera; family Syrphidae; genus Brachyopa; species Brachyopa scutellaris. Next base: position 80,105,642 of record OX459112.1, on the reverse strand, counting down.
TTAGTGTTTTTTTTTTATAATAATTGTATTTTTTTTTTTTTTTAATTTTATTGTTGCAAAATTGACAAAGTACATCTACAATTTTAGCTTTTTTTTTTCTTCAAAACTTGAATTCGCCTTTTTTTTTAGTTGTGTGTATGAAAGAGAGCAAAAACAATTATTGTTTATAGTTTTAAATTTAAATGAAAAATAATTCTAAAAACAAATTAAATACTAAATTTTTAACGTAATAATATAATATGTATACGTAGGTATGTTTAATTCAATAACATCTACATAATATTCATATAATAATTTGTTCGTCAATTTAATTATGAAAAATAATTGAGGGCGGAGCCAAGGAACAATCTTTGGAGTTAAGTTTTCGAAATCGAAAGCAAACAAAAATTCTTTATTTATACTAACCAAACTATACTTGCTATAATAAACAAAGCAATTGGCTAATCGCTAATAGAATGAAAAATTAAATACACAATTAAATAAACATAATATACATGTATGTAACATATGTATAGAGATGTATCTGGGCTTGAGAATTGATATGCCTTTTACTTATCAATAACATTTTTTATGAGTAGTCAAAATCCAGTCCAATTATCACTCAAAATGTCAACCGGAGGAGATAATGATCCCCTGTTCAAAGCAGCTCATGTTACCGAACATCCTTAAGAGACACTTGCTTATATCCCCGGATGATCTAAAATACATTCTTAGAATTACATCTCTAAGTACGTGAATGCCAGTTTCATCAGTTTATGAGATTGAGGGCATTGGAATCAGCCTCTAGGATTATTCATGTCTCGGCTCCAACTCTACTCAGTTTGGGTTCATTGGAAAACCTGTGAAAGCTGATGACAGATTTACTACAAGAAAACGGAGCTCTCTTTCTCTATCGGCTATTTGCAGGGACTGATCGCTATTTTTTTTTTAAAGTCGTCCGTTTATAATACATAGATGCTCACTTGTAGCAGCCGCTAATGAAAACATGTCTCCAAATTAAGATAATTTTACGATTCTGATTTATTTCACCGATTTGATAGATAAATAGACAGTTGTTATTTGGGTTACACTCAATAGCGGCGTCAGGGTAGGGCGACCGCTCAGGGCGCCAGGCATGCAGTGGCGCCGACCCAGTTGCATATTGTGACTTGTTGCATTCTCAGCAGCTGTCCTGATTTCCCTAAATCTGGCGATAAAAGCGCTTAGGTGGCAACAGTGGAACGCTATTTTCCCCTTTTTAATATTAAGAAAGACCTAACATTATTTTTGACTTATTAAAAGCGGAGCACAGCTCAGTTTACCGGTGCACTAGAAATAATTCGATGTTTGGGATACTGCAGAGGTTGTTCAGATTGTTTCCAGTTTTTGTGAAACACATGGGGAAGCAAGAATAAGCAGTGTTAAAGCAGTCCGTTATTAATTTATTGCCATTCAAGAGGCTTTAATTACTTTGGCTATTGCAATTGAGAAAATTGATGTTCAAGTCTCTCATGAGGCCGAATAGTTAAAAGATACTTTTCAAATTAATGTCGTTAGTATATCTATGTAATCTGAAAAATTGCTGCGCTTTCTCGGAAGAGTATAGAAAGACGGGCTTTTAACGCGCCATTTTAACAGCGCCAGAGTTGGCTGAAGAACCTAAAATTGAACTTGTATTTAAAACCACAACAAGAATTCGATGTATTAAACGCCAAGCTGGTAAAACTGCACACAATGAACCTTCTACAGGTTCTCCAGATAAGAAATTTGAAGTTCAATTTTCCAACTGTCTATTACTACTTCAATTTCCCTCAGTGAAGGACCTGAACAGTTAAATGGGTACTCCGAATCTTGGCCTTATTTGTATAATATAAAAAAGATTCCAGACCTTTTAAAACTCTGTGCTGATCTCCAATTAAAACTAATTGTTATTATTTCATTATTACCCTTATTTTATTATTTCCTTTTTGTTTACATGGGTTTGGATAGCAGATAGGGGGCGCCGTTGAAATCTTGCCCAGGCCGCTGGTAGTGCTAGAACCGACACTGGCACTAACACTGACGCATGTAAACCATAAGATACAGCAGTAGAAATCAAACGGTGTATGGCTTAGGAAATTCTACGACATCCACTTCCTTTTTTAATTAAATGCTAACCTCAAATGCTCTGTGGGATGCGAATACAAACCGTCATGATCATAATTTTGTCAGAAAATATCACAGTAGTTCAAAACAGTTAGAAAATGTCAAAAGTCTCATCTATTTTAAGTCCATCGGATAGGTGCATTGCATTAGAGATGCTTTCCAATTAATCCACACACCAGGCAGGGACGTATTGAATAAAACAAATAGCTACATTATAAGGCATATCAATTCTCTTGAAAGCTAAAGAATTCACAACAATGAACAAATAAATTGTTTTATAGTTCGATATTATAACTTATTTTGGTTTGATTTTGCTTTTGTTTGTTTGTGTATGTCAATCAGTTAGGTTTGTTGTATTTTTTCTTTGTTTATTTAGTAAATAACTTCATAAAGAAAAATATAATTCTATTTTCCAAGTAACACTATTTTTTTTTTGTTGCTATCTTTTTTTTACATCTATTTCTAGTTCTACAGTTTAGTAAATGTATCTTCATTTATTTTTTCTTAATATATTTAAAAAAAATGGAAAGTCAGAAAATAAAAGAAGGAACAACATCAATTCTATTTAGATATTCCAATTATTATTTTTGTATATATAATGTATGTATGTATGTATAGTTAATTTGTCTTTTTTTTTTATTTATTTAGTTTATTGTATGCAAATAGTTTTTGATTTCTCTTTATTATTTTACTTGGGTTTCAGGGAATCTACAGTTGATGGTAAAAATTATGGGAAATTATTAAAAAAATAACAATGAACAATAATGCTACTTTTACAATTAACATTATGTGTGAGTTTTTCTCTAAATTGTAGATTGTAAATATATTGGGCAAACCTTTTACTGGGAATCGTGACTCTTCTGCAGTGCGTATGCTTAAAAAGATAAAGAATAAAATTATTATAGCAAGAGAACTGATGGATTATCTCAGAGACGTTAAATATGAAAAACCAGTATGATAACCTAATAACACAAAACCTGCCTGATTCATCAAAACCGAGTGAAATGACGTTATATTTAATATGGGTGGTACCTATCACAGAAACACCCAGGAAAGAGAAATAAGAACGCTGTCAGCTGGCGAAAGAAGTAGGACATTAAAGTACTTTTGGCCACGCAGGCCATTAGCAGGAAGTGAAGTTATGATGTGGACATCGTTATTTGGAAACGGATTTATTTCATTAGGACTAAAACAGAAAGGGTGTATAGAATATGAACTCAAACTTTTCGGCTGGCAAACTTAAAGCCCAGACACAAATTGAGCGCCGTCAATGATCAGAAAAGGCTAGAAAATGTGAGGGCTCGACTTCGTAAGCGATAAAGTTATCAGTGGTTAATTGTGGAATAAAGCCAAGATGCCTGTTTCGACGAATATTGATGTCGGAGCCTGGTACTCTACACCTGCACAAAGAAGCAGGGTTAATACAGTAAATTCAACCGCTCCATCCACATCCACCAAACCATCGCTAGGGTTAGCGACGCCTTAGTTTTTAGTCGATCTACATCGACAGTCAGGTCAGAATCGTATATCGTTAAATCGGCAATTGTAGAAGGTGGCCGCTCTGCGCTCAAAACCCTAAGCAGGCATAACAGGGTTAAATTATGTTGGATACCAGGATACTCTGGTTTAGAAGGAGATGAGCTCGTAGATGAGCTAGCAAGAAATGGGGGGGCACTGCCTATAACCGAGGTGGTGCACTTAGCACCACCATCATGCGGCATCTGGGCGAAAATAAAGAATACTAGCATTAGTATGGCGGGCAATAGATGGTCAAGAATATAGGGACAAAGGGTTTCCAAGGCTCTTTGGCCGGCCTTACACCACAAAAAGAACAAAGTGCTACTTGGACTAAATAGGAAAAAGTTAAGAACTTTAATAGGAATACTTTCTGGACACTTCCGTGAGGACAGAACATACACGGATTCTACTGAAGAAACGCATTTTCGATCTACACATTAATGAGATTTTTAAAAAGATAATTCCACTGAGACTGTTTTACACGAAGTAGTACAGACCGTAGAAGAAATCCATATACTACAAACAATATACTTTAGTCATTTTCGTAACAATAACGTACCCACGGAATCTATTCCAGATACTAGGTGTAGAGGGTTTTGTTAGCAAATGGATAATATTCATCCTAAAAAACAGAATTATTTAGTCACAATCAGGTAACAGTATTGCAATTAACTCCGTAGATAGAGAAACACCACAGTGTCGCCTCTTCTGTGACATTAAGCAATCAATAAAATACTATCCAAACTCGACAATGAAGGTGTAAATGTAGTCCCGTATGCGGCCGATGTGGATATCTTAGTATCGGTGAGGTGTCCCGATCTGACGTTGTGCAGCCCTTGATGTCTCCCTTTTGAAGGACGTCCCTTCTAATTAAAGCCAACTTCAGTTGGAGAAACCGTAATGACTGCTCCATATCCAGGAAGACTTGACCCGCATAAGACAAAAATAGATCGCACGAGTCCACGGATTGAGAGCTGAAACCTTCAGAACTGTAGCAATCAGTACAGGCCAATCGGCCTATCGGCACTTACGTCTCAAAGTTTAATACCCACTGCCACAGTTGCAGGAATGTACATGTGGAGGAAAGCCTATTCCATTTCCTTTGTGAATGTCCGGCACTACGAGAGCCAGACAGCACACATTAGGTAATTATTTCCTTAAAGACGGCTTAGTAATGTCTGTCATAAAATTCTGTTACCTTTCTCTACATCAATTAAAGTAATCAGGTCACTTGAGCTGTGGCAAAGAAGTATGTATCACAGTTCCACAGTGACTACTTTGTCAGCCGCATACAATGCTGCACGATGCATTTCAATTTATAAAGTAAAAATAAAGCTTAACTTATATTATCTTAAAAAAACATAAGAATCATTTTACACATAGTTGTTGTTTCTTACTTACCATTGCAATAAATTCTCGTACATTTTAATCTGTTTTTTTTTTCTATGCGTACATTCTATGTTAACTCTAAGCATCATGACTAGCAACAGATTCTATATCGCTATTGTCTTCGCTACCAGTTGCTTCGGTGGGATCGCCCATCGCAACACGAGCATATTCGTCGGTATCAATACTCTTGCAAAAATGAATAGCGTACTTTAGTTTCTCTAAAAGTACAGCCTATAAATTAGAATAAATTAGAACGCATAACCAAAATATAGATATGTAATAATTAACTATATTACCTTGCATGAATATCGTGGCATCTTGAGGAGAAAAAAGCATGTATAACTTTCAGGTAGAAAATGATCTGGCGGATTTTTCTCCAGAACTTGCAAAACAAAGTCCCGACCTCGGAAATCGGCAATAGTCCGCGGCAATCGCGTTCTTCCCCAAACAAAACGTAGAAATAGTGAACGCTCCTAAAAAATAGGTGTTTATGAATATTAAAAGGCAAATGCGTTTTTTGCAGATAAATTACCTGATTCGAAAATTCTTCCATAACTTCCCAGAACCATGATACAAGGGGCGAATTAGGGTCGAATCCTTTGTACGTCGCCACGGATTTTAATAGACCCAACGGAATGTCCGGTGATCCACATACCATCGCTTGTAGTTCAGCCGCTGAAAACAGCGAAAGTAGTGGCACCGGTATCACCTTGGACATTCCATCGCGTACTGCTTTAACCTGCTCATCAAACTCATGTAAACGGAAATTTAACGCCAGTCTAACGTATTCGTGACGATTTTGGGGCGTAATACGAGTATAGCGGGTAGACAAAGGCACTTCGTGGCCCTTAGCCGACGACGTAGAAAATGGCAATTCGAGAGTGCTGAAGACTTTGGGGTCATCCTCCATATTGCGAATGCAAAGAAGTCCGGCTACATAATCTCGATCAACTTCGGTAAGATCACTAGGACGAAGACTTTCGCCGGCCAATTGTCGCCAAACTGGCTCGGCCAAGCTGAAAGTGAAACAAAATATTAAAAAGTTGTTCTAATTACACTTACTGGGCCTACGACTTACTTTAAGCTTAATGGTGATCCGGTTCTGACAGCAATTCCCATCAAAACACCCAAAAACCGGAACATATTCATCTGCAACACTGACGTCAATATCGGATCCAAAAGGAAACAATCACGATTTGCTCCCGCCTCCCCTCGTCCGTTTGGTGTATTTATCAGTAGTGGAACACTGCCATTTTGCAACTCATCACACATCTCCGCAATTGACTCTGAATATCCGCCACCACAATCATCTACGCTCTCACCCACAAATTTGACCTTCCACACACGATGTGGCAAGGAGAGTGATTCCTGCGTCAACAGTGGCAGTTTCTGCACCATTTGCCCGAACACACTTTTCATTCCATCGACTCCGGCCAACCCGTTCCCGGATTTACTGCGCGAACGTTTAACTTGAATGCGGTTTAACTCAATTATGGGGCCGTGTTGCTTGTCACGCATCATTGTTGTTTGGAGAACCTTTCGGAAAGCAGCCTCTTTAATGGTATACACCAAAACATCTTTTAATGCTCCTAAGCTCAGTTCGCCAGAAATCGGTAGCATTGCTAGGCATGGACACACAAGTTCAGAGAAATGATGAAGCAGGACTAATCGCGCGTGCAGTGCCTCTGGTGGAAGATCACGCACAAGATCGTATTCTAATGGTGGATTTGGTGGCGGGCGCACCCGCTCCGATAGCTGAGAGGTGGATAAAGCAAGTGTGTGTGCAGAACCGCAGGTAACCTTGACAATATGCTTTCCTTGCAGAGCTGTCACCAATCGTGGTCTTTGTATAGCGCTTACTGTTCCATCGCCGAGTTGGCCCTCGTCGTTATCACCCCAGGTATACACTTCACCTGTATCACTACATGCAACGCAATGCAACGAACCAGTCGCAATCGAGATGATCTTTTTACCCTGAAGAGCAGCGACTTTTTTTGGCCGCCGTACGTGATCGACAGTTCCATGTCCCAAACGATGATAGTCACCTTTGCCCCAGGTATAAACGGCTCCAGAACGTGTTAGCGCCACAGAAAACTGCGACCCGCACTCAACTTTGATCACGCCCAAGCCAGAGAGACTTTCGATCTTTAATGGGACCTTACAGCCATCTGAACCACCGCGACCCAGTTTACCATAGTCGCCATCACCCCAACTCCACACATTGTCATCGTCTGTAATGCATAAGGTTTGCGCGTCTCCAGAACCACATGCAATGTCAACAGCTCGGTAGCCAAGGAGCGCATCTACTAGCTTCGGTCTCAACTGATCTTCCGAATCGCCGTGTCCTAAGCGCCCATAGCGGCCCTTTCCCCAGGTCAGTACGTGCCCCGATGATGTAATGCATGCCGAATGGGCGCTTCCGCAGGCGATGTCAACGATACCGATGCCATTTAGGGCGTCAATCAGCTTTGGTCTATCATAGCTCATTCGAGTGCTATGACCAAGCTTACCGTCTTCACCTTCGCCCCAGGAATAAACTTCTCCATCTGTTGTTAGCGCAAGGCAGTGCTTACCACCAGAGTTCACAGCTACCTTCTTCACGAATACCTGTTGCAGGGACTCAACTATAGTAGGAGTTTGGACGGAATCATTTCCATTGATTCCTAGCCGCCCTCCAGATCCATAACCAGTAGCATATAACTTTCCATCTGGAGTGACTGCATAAAGCGTTTGCTCCCCACCAGCCAGCTGGACAGGACGCAGCAAACTCAGAGCTTCACATGGTGTCGGAGTTTTTATACGACTTCCTTCGAGACCTCCCAACTGACCTCTGTGGTTATGACCCCAACCGTAAATAGTACTCGCTCCACCCCAAGATAATGCCCAATCTTCTGGTCGTCGATTTAACCACTGCAACAGCTGGCTGTCATGTTCGGCTTTGAAAAGACTATGATCCTCGTGTAGAAATTGTGTCTGTTCATTTACAATCTTCTGATCTACGTCATGCATGGACAGAGACATCACTGAGTCGATGTATTGAATAAGATTGCTGGTGCTTGGTGTTAGAGAATTAACCATCGAAGCGGTTGATGTGGACGGCTGATGTTGTTGTTGCAACGATGGGGGTGGTGTTGGCGTCGCATTGCTGGTTGTGCTCGATGACAGCGAAGTCGTAGAATTCATCATAACAGACGATAACGGGGAGGCATTTTGTGGTGGCATCATCTCGGAGAATTTCTTTTTCACTTCCAGACAAAACGCTCTGGGCAGCTCCGTTCTCTTAATCAGCGACTGTGCCACTCGAACAGCGATGCAATATCGTTTAAACCAAACCCATTTATGCATGTCCGCTGGTGGCAAAACTGAGTCTAGCTGCATATCGCATGCCAGCGCAGCCAGCGTTTTAAAGTAATCGGAATGCATTAGATGAACTCCTCCTCGCACTTGAAGTTCTTCATATTCATATTGTCTTAAAAACTCTGGAATCAATGGCATAAGAATGGGATTCAAGGAAGGATCCAAGACTTTCGGGGCGTGCTTAGCTGTCAAGACGCAGTGAAGTTTCTTCAGCGACCAAATCCTTTGTGGTGTCGTGAGTGAATTGAGCTGAGCGCATGCTGCCAATGCAGCTGCAAGTCTCAACAGTACACTGTTATTAGTCGGTCCCAATCGCGAATCAAGGAGTGCCATCACTAGTGGCATTGAAGGCTGTGATAGTATAGATCGGTCGGATCCCCTTTCATACATAGAGGACGCTGGCATGATAGCATGAACCCAGAATTTCCAACCCCATCCGTTTACAGAGCTATCGCTGGTGAATTTCCATCGCATTTCCTCACCGGGAATGCGTATTTCAGGAGCCCATTGAGAGGATTCACGTCCAGATCGTGTTGCGATTATTCGACCAGATCCCTCCATTATGACTAATGGATCGTTTCGTTTCTCCGTTGAACATTGTGAGTCGAATTCGAGGCGTAGAGCTTCAGCACCCGGGATTTTCACATGACCAAAGGTCGTTACATTGTCCACATAGGGGTGACTACTCTCTTGCATTACTGGCTTTGGAATCTTTCCCAAGCAGTGTCTAGAAGTACATAAGTCTTCTAATTCAGTGATGCATGTCTCCAGAAGCATCGCTCCAATGGCTGGCGAGTTTGAACCTAATGCTATCAAGGTATCTGCAATGGTTTGCGAAGTACACGGTGGACCAGTTCGGCCAGCAACACTTAATTTTAACAGCTCGACAAGACTCTTCGCTTCAGCCTCTCCCAGCAGTGATGTAAAATCATCCAATCCAGTTAGACTCGACTCGGCAATCATCTCTTCGTGGTGTGTCATTGTCGCTGCCATGACGGACATTGCACTGGCTGACATTTTCGAGTGTTTGTGTGGCGCGTTACTCGAAATTGACGCCGATAGTGATAGGGATCCGGTTAAACTATGAAATGCGCTGAGGGGACCCGCTGGTGCTGGAATTATTTCTGCGTCCGGCGTTGATTCATGAACTGCTGGATCGGTAGCATCTGCTGGGGCTTCGCCACCACCTTGAGCTATTATCTCGTTGTTGTTTGCTGTTGTCACGCTAGGATTAGGAGCTCGTTCTGGATCCTTAAAGCTCTCAGAAGGTTCGATTTCATTAGACATTTTTTCATTCAAATTTATCTTGCTATGGCTGGTCAAGGCGGCAACAATCAATTGTCGTGCTTGTAAAATACTCATCGCATTTAACACGTAATTCAGAGCAGTTTGTCGTGCCCCATAGGTCTCCAACGACAGTAAGGTTTCACTTAACGAAAACTTAGCCTGCTGTCCAATGGACGATGCTAAGGCAGAAGGTATTGGCTCTGAATCATAGATTCCTAAACTGCTTCCTCCGAGCGCATCTTTTGTTGTAGTAAATGGCACCGGACCCTTTTTATCATCTTCTGCAGGCGATTGGGGTAGACCCCATGCAACAGAGTGAGAACTCCCGCATGCTACTCTATTTACAAACACTGAATCCAAACCAATCACTAGAGCGGGCTTTTTATTCACAACAGTATTTCCAGATCCTTGTTGTCCATGATCGTTATCTCCCCATGCAAAAACCTGCCCACTATCCGTAACAGCCAGGCAATGCAAAGCTCCCACAGCAACGTGTATAACTTTCCGCCCACGTAAACCTTGTATCGGAGCAGGTTTTCGAACATGTTGATCGCTTCCATGACCCAGACGATAGTAATCGCCCTTTCCCCATGTCCAGACTTCTCCGGTACGTGTTAGCGCCAAACTGAATTGAGCTCCGCATTCGATTTGAATCACACCAATTCCCGTCAAGCGTTCTATTTCATGTGGAACTGAAGAACCTTCAGAACCTCCTCGACCCAATTTACCGAAATCACCATCGCCCCAGGAGTAGACGGCTCCATCTTCCGTTAGTGCCAACGTTTGGGCGTCACGACTACCACAAGCGACCTGTAATTAAAAAAAAATCATTTTGAAGTGAAAACAGCGATAAAACAAGGAAGGCATATAGAAATGATGTTCAAATGTTAAAATTGTTAAGCACCTGACCAAATATGAGCATTATATTCAAGCTCGGCGAACTAACTTCTTAAAAAAGATGGCTAGAACAGAGAAGTACTTGCCTATGTATTTCGCGGCAACTTCGAATGTTTTTTTTATAATTTAATTTGAGTTAAAGTCTTAGGAAATATGTGTATGTACGTACCTGTATAACACGTTTTCCATTTAAAACTGATACCAATTTTGGTTTCAATTGAGTTGCATTATCGCCATGGCCCAAACGTCCGTATTCGCCCAGTCCCCAAGTGTACAACTCGCCAGAAGATGATATAGCAGCACTGTGCGATGATCCACAAGCAATATCACGTATTTTTTTCGCACGCAGAGACTCAATTAGCTTTGGCTTGTCCATAGTCAAACGATTGCCATGACCAAGCTTGCCATCTTCACCTTCACCCCAGGAGAATACCTTTCCGTCCAATGTCAATGCTAGCGCATGTTTTCCACCTGAATGCACAGCAACCTTTTTAACAACATACTGATGCAGCACCGGTACCTGTCTCGGCACAGAAACATTGCAGTTGTGCCCCAAGCCCAGCCTGCCATTTGTACCTTCTCCACATGCATAAACTTTTCCATCTTGCGATACGATAAACAAAGATTTGGATCCACCGGCAATATGAATTGGCCGCAATCGACTCAGTGTTTGCGAGAACGTAGGTACCTTTACTTTGGATCCCTTCAGACCACCCAATTGCTCCTTGTCGTTCAAACCCCACACCATCACCGTGCATGGGGGTTCATTTTGCGACGACTTAGTATCTGGATAATTAGCCAGAGAGCTTGAATCACTAGACAAGCTATCATATTCGCACGCCAAAAAAGCAGCATCCATAAGCATGAGATCCAGATCGGTTTGTCGTCGTCGTCCAATGATATTGATGCCATGTACCTTACATTGTATCCCATTATTTCGACAGTGTTTGATGACAATCTCTATGTGCTGATAGTACTGCCGTACATCGTTCATTAAGGAGACATTAACATCGCTATTTTTAACCGACACCCAACTGTACTCTTTAAGATTTGGAATGCTATCACCGACACGCGTTACAATAAGTGACGGCATATGAGAACAATCTGTCGGATTGACTACGATGGATAGACTATGAATGAGGACATTCTCATGCATTTCAATACGAATCCAATGTTTGCCCTGGCTACTCGAAGAGCTTTGCCAGCAGTTGGCACTTTTGTCCAGCAGGTGCTTTGCCATTGATTCATTTGAAGAGACACTAAGTGCTCGTATGCAACGTGACCAATCCTCAATGAGATCGGTTGGTGGTCCTTGCAAAATACCAGCAGTGCTGCTGTTGATATGACCATCTCTCATGGCATTGACCAGTTCGATCTCATTCAGAGTTCCAGTCCAATTCGGTTGCTGCGGAAAATCCACTGTCACATCTTTTCCACTGACAGAGGTGACTGTTCCTATGGCACCTCGTGTGATATAGCCCCATTTGTAGCGTGGCGTTGAACGTATGCGTACTTGAGAACCGACAATAATAGCTCCCCGGTCAAGTAAACTTGATTTTTCCTTTGGCATTTCCACAAGCTCGATATGGACAAAGCAAACCCAGTAAGTATCACCGTGCATTTGCCAATCGACCTGAAAGAAAATTAGAACAAAACAAATTGATTTAAATGAATATAAATGATTTTGTTTCAATACTATACTCGTGCGTTAAATGAAAACATATCGTTAATTAAATTAAAAACAATTTTGGATAACGAAAAGAAACGTGACTCGTGACTTACAAGCTTTGAAACCCAAGAACAACTTGTTTTTTTTTAAGGATTTTTAAGTACAATAGCCTACATTGCTGCTGTCAAACTATGGCTTGAATGAAGGAGTCTGGAATCGGCGTACCACAAGATGGAGGCAGTGCTAATTAGTAGCCGCCGAGAGACTATAAAAGTCAAGGTTGGAAGTTTCACAGTACACTTCAAAACATTTATATCAAGTACCTGCGTGTAATAATTGACGACATACTAAACTTTGAAAGCCACATGGAATATATTTCGGAAAAGGCATCTAAGGAATTCTCAGCACTATCGAGAATGTTGCCAAAGGTTGGGCGTCCAAGAAATAGCAGAAGACTTTTAGAGTTGTTTGCTCAACAATGCTCTCTATATCTCCAATATGGCATTGAGAAAAACCGATCGCTGATGAATAGGGTCTATAGATTGACTGCACTAAGAGGAATAAGTGCTTATAGAACAATTTCAAACGAGGCAGCGTGCGTTATCGCAGGCATGATCCCTATAGATATACTAGCTGAAGAAGCGAAACGAATTTAAGATGGTAGAGTCCAAAACATCGAAGCTGAGGAAATAAGAAGGCAACAGCGATGTGATGTCTCAGATAAAGGCAGATGGACATACAAATTCATTGCGAAGACAAAACCATGGATAAACAGAAGTCATGGAGCGACATCACCAAACGCTATCGACAAGAGTTCGCTTCAAGAAACTATAGCTCTCGTGTCTTTTATCACTCTTGTTTTTCAAGTCTGAGAGCCACTGAAAAAAACATTTGCATTGGCAAAAATATCATTTCTGCCCTCATAACCGGTTTTAGTTTTTTATTTTGGTTCTATTTTCAGCTTGATTCTCGCTCTCCTGTGACACTGCTTATGGCGACGAAAAAATGAAAACATCCCTAAAATACGAAAAGAACGTCGACTGTCTTAAGTGATGAGGGCACTTTATGCGACGAAGACCTGGAACATGTGGTGCTCGATTGCCGAAGGTTCCTTCAAGAAAAAAGAAGTTTAGAAAATTAATTAAATACTGCACTTATTACAGAGAATGTAATAGCGGAGATGCTAAATTCGGAAAGCAGATGAAATGCAATAACGACATTTTTAGTCCGCATAAAAAAAAGTGGTCAGGCGGGATGAGAGACATAGAAGAGCTGAACACGCACAAACAAGAACGGCCGTTCAAAAATGGGAAATCCGCCCGCGAAGTAATACCTGACGGTAGTCCCGCGGGGTGAGGATCTAAACTAGAGGAGGTTATGTTTACTGAGTAAGAATCTCACACAGAATCAGTGCCTATGGAATGTTCCCCCTCCGCTTGCCAAAAAAAGATAGATAAATAGAGAGATAGATAGAAATTAAATGGCTGAAGAATTCGCTACAAAAGGTTCGGTCAATTAATTTACCGGCCTTAGCTGTTTTGCAATATTCCGAACTCAGCTGTTTCCCATTAGGAAAATACCAATGGTTTTCGCCAGACTAAAAGTCATTTAACGCCTCCACAATAAATCCATTGAATATCTTTGATTTCGATAAATAAGTTGAACTTCTAGCTGAGCATCATGTAAACAAAAGAAGTATCAATTAGCAAAATGATTGTAACCTTCGATGGAAGATGGAGAAACTGTGGAACTCATTTTATGTGAATGCATGGCACTGTGTGCTACAAGCGGATAACATTTCTTTAGACATTTTAACCATCGCTCTAAACAATCCTCTCAGCCTTACTCAACAATTTCGTAACTTAAAACATCTGGTCGCCGTGGCCGTGGTGGTTAGTGCATTGGACTACTACGCAATGCTGCCCGGGTTGAACTTCTGGCCGGGTCTAACACCTTAAAGAGTTTTTTCACGGTGCCACCTCTTTCGAATGTCAGACAAGCATCAAAGAGTATCATTTGTCACGATTGAGCTTGTCAACTCGCCGTTCGGAGTCGGCAAAAAACTGTAGGTCCCTGCCATTCGTGCAAAAAAAATATAACACGCACACACAAATGGTTGCGAGAAGCAGGCCCAGGTTCACTTCGAGCTGTAGCGCCAACTAAGTAAGTAAGAAAAACATCTATCAAATGCAATTTTACAACAGAACAGCTAATTTAGAAACTAACTACCAAATTATACTTGTATATATGTACTTCAAAAATTACCTGAACATTCAGATCGTGCAGTCCTTCTGTATCTACTTTTAGCACTGTTCCAATATCACCCTTTTTAATCTCTTCAAAGTCACGACAGCAACGTACAGTCATCCCCGGGCATACTAATCCCCTCACGTACATAGCGTATTGATCTGCAAATTGAAAATCTCTTCGTGTGGCAAACTTTGTGCCGCCAGAATGATGGGGGTCTTGTATTGATGAACCCTCCACGGTATCACTGCTATCTGTACTCTCATTATCCGAGTCAGCTTCGGGATCATGGCGACCAAACTTTATTCTTCCGCTATCCCCATCTACATCATAAACATTGCCTTTGGATGTCGATGGCATGGGAGGGCACAGATCTGGATGCTCGAGAATCCATTGTACGATTTGCTCTGGAGTTGGTGGAACTTCAGTGTGAGCAGCTGAAAAGAAAAACACATTTAAATTCAGCCTCTATGGATTATACACATGCTGAACTTACTTAGTGTTTTTACGGCAAGTTCAACGGACTTTCTAGAGAATCCCATTTCCATGATTTGTGATACCAGCGGACAGGGAGCTATTTTGTTTCTATTCAGTGCGGCTGTCGATGTGACTCCTTGTGAACTTTCCACTGTTGGTCCACAACTGTTGGCGTCATCATTTAAACCATCGTTGTATACAGGGACGCCGTGAATCAGCGTAGGTTGCACTGGCGGCGGCAACGTACGCGATTGCAATGACCCAGGACCATTTAATTCTGAATGCATTTGACTGGCTAACATTTGAGAGACATTCATTGCGGTGGTGGCTAGTTCTGCATAAGTATATGAGGCTTTGAGTGGAGATGGTTGGGTAGCACGAATTAGAATGCTTTGTATAAGAAGCTCATTTTCCGAAAGAGATGATGGAGATTCATCTCCTGCGGGCTGTTGGTCGGTGACAACATTTAATTCATTAACGTTGAGTTTTAAAGCTTCTCCTCTTGGATCGTCTTCTGAGATGCTCTCGTCTGAGGAATATGAGCTCATTCCAGGCGAACGCTGGCGCAAGATCTTTCGCAATGAAGCCTGATGACGGTAGAGGACGCAATTGGAGTTAAGAACACAGATTTGGATTTGCTGCGATCGCAATAAAGAAATGTCAATTGGCCCTGGAATGGATTCCTTTCGCTCGCCCGGACCATACATTAGCACTGACCATGAGTTTAGAAGCATTTCGTTCATTGGCAAACGGGACAAACTAAAAACAGAGTAATCCGCACCCTCCGATGCGGCATTCAGCGAAATCTTTCGGAACTCTCCATTCAAGCAATTCCCATCAGTACTCAGAAGGCACTTTCCTTTATTTGTGAATCCACAAATGGTAGCTGTGCTTCCTTCATATGAGACCTGCAGTCCTACTCGTGGCCTGGTGTCACATCCACCAATCGTACTGAGTACTCCCATTACATGCACATACTCCGACTCCAAATTGCTCACTTCCAATCCATCATCACCGAAAAGCTCTGCAGCCACACACAATTTTTGCGATAAAAATGAGTTTATAACCGGATTCCATACAGGCAATGTGTGTAACTTTCGCAGAAGTGTTATTATCTCCTCTGCCACTGTTCCCGAGTGTGAAGCGGTGAGTAGAACTCTAGATTTTGTATCTGCTGGATTCTGGAGTAGTGAAATATCATTTGGACAGTAGAGCGTGATTTTTCCCAAAATAGAAAACAACTGCTTCACCAGTGCTGTTGTTCGCGTTATATCTTCGTCGGTCCAATTAACCAAAACTGTTTGCAGCAAACGCAGGCAATGAATTTTTCTAAACACATCTTGTTCGCTAGATGTTGGCTGTTCCAAGAGAACAACGTAAAAATCTATCCAAATCGGTGATGTTAGGAATTTGGACATAATTTTCGATTCACCAACAATCGCACGAAGAAAGCCGAGTGTCGTCCAACTGTCTAGCCCACAAATACTTCCGAGGCCAGATTTCGAACTAAGAATCGCACGAAACATAGACGTGACTCCTTGGACTGCGGTTTTGTCCATTTTTTCACTGTGTTGGCCAATGCCTACAGACATTATTTGCAGCATTTTGGTACAAGCGTAACGGAGCAATTTCGTTGGGTGTGATTCGCCTGAGAGTTGTGTTTCACCGATTAGTTCGTCTTTTTCAGTATTTTCTGTGTCTGGCGAAACAATGTTGGATGCATTGTCAGCCAGCCGGAGGTCGTATTGGCCTTCTTTGCCCATACGGTAGGAATTGGTTGCCCCGGTGTACCATTCTACACGAACCCATCTGTAAAATAAATACTTTGTCATAATTTGTCTAACAAACTAGAAGCAATAATCAATATTTTGCTGCTACACATTTGCGAATATCCGGTTTAATTATCCCATTCTCTTAGAAAACAATAGAATGTTAAATTTAAGCAAAGAAACCATTATGTATCTACATTTAATCTTACCCATCTTCTCCAACTTCACTGATGATCCTTCCTTCGCCAGGTGGATTTCCATCTTGATCTCCCCACTTCCAATCACTTCCGCGGCAAATCCTTGTTCCGATTTTCATCAATTTTGCTAATTCAGGTCCCGTTAAATTGGCTTTGTTCGATTTTTGCTAAACAGATAACAAGCAAATAAATTGTGAACAAAAATACATCGTGTAAGTTGCAAACTTACTTTTAATATTGTATCCTCATATACAACGGATAACTCATAAGTGTTCTTGATAGCGGGAATATCACCACCTGTTTGGCGTAGTAGTCCTAAAATGGTTCCAAGGGTTCCGGAATTAATCAACAAACTTAACTCATTAGGACCAACATCTTTTGCTAGAATACCAAAAACACTTAGAAGAAATCTCGCTCTTGGCAGCTTCTTCAAAAACACATATGTCCCTAAATTTGAATTATCCTTTCCACCATGAAACTTTGGCTTCATTGAGATCTGTTCTTGGTTGACAAGTCTTTGGAATTCAAATATCGACCAGTCTAATATTTTCGATTGGGCCAGGATAAGATTTGCCTTCTGGAAGGCAGTTATTAGATTGAGATCCTCCAAAATGTTAGTAGTTGTTAGCTTGTTGCGCTTTAGATGAAGTCCTAGGTAGCCACTCAACATGTTATATTGAACTGCATCGAGCAGTCCGTTTACTTGAAGTATTTCATTAAAAATATCCAATCCTTGCCGGCGAATGTGATATCGTTGCACCTGGCAGTACATGGCACGGCGGACAGTCTCGACATCACAAATTTCCTGCATGACAAAATCTACGATTTCATACATTGTTGTCATGTTTAGTTTGCCGCCATCAAAACCCTGGAGGAACTTTTCGCTTAGTTTCAAAATAACATCATTGACAAAGGACTGCTCGGAGTCGGCCTTTTTGTCGCCAAAGTCCATGTCGTCGGCCTGTATTTTCGTATCGTCAAGTGGCTTTTTATCGCCAGCACTAAAGATATTGTTGTCCGTTCCAGATTCGATAAGATTCTCGTTCGATAAATTGTTTCGTAGTGGCGTATTTCCCCCCGTGTTTGAGTCTGTTTCTTTGTCTAGATTCTCAACCGACGACACATGCAGGAGATTCTCTTGAGATTGATTCTTTAACGCTGCGTGTTGGCTTTGAATTGTTACATTCAATATATCTTCGGGCTTATTGCATGCCAGCTGCTTCTTGGCGATGCGCATTTCGACAATAATTTTCTTAACAACTGCCTTAAATCTTGGAAACTTATGCAGGATGCACAACTTTCGTAGGCCAGATTGTTCGAGGCTTATTGCAGGACGTACTTCGTATAGTAGAAATCGCAAACGCTCCAGCATTGGTGCACACACTTCTTTGTAGCTTCTGTTCAATTGCTGCCGTGTTCTTACTACTGCCCACTTCGTTTGATACACCAAGCGTATTATTTCAGAAATCTGTTTTGGTGGCTTTTCAGTCAGACCACCTAGCTCGCGATCGATCACAGCCAGAATTAATGGTCCTAGACTTTGATGGCGAATAAGGACTGCAGTTAGCAGACGCTCTAGTTCTTGCACGGGATGCTCGGGTGGAAATTCTTGGTGCCAAATAAGATTGTGTTCTTTACAGAAACGTTCCGAGACTGCCGTCCAACCAGAAACTAGGGGATCGGAAAGTTTTGCTTCGCCCAGACCATTGAGTAGAGCCTCTATCCTTTGATGTACAGAGTTTAATGCAGGCGGGTCCAAGCAACTAGGCATTTGGTGATTGCTTGGTTCAGTTGGTGTACTTCCTGCAGTACTTGCACTGCTGCGAGCTTCACCTTTTTCCTCGTCAAATGGATTTGTGGGTTGTAGAACCTGTAGCCCGCCGCTAAGGATATTCGAACGAATTATATTTTTACATTGCAATTCGGCTGGCTGCAGCTGTGGACCGGCTTGTAGGATGCTGGTAATAAGACCAAGTAAATACGAAAGCGCTCGTTCAGAGTTGAAATGTGTTAACACTTTGCTTTGATGCAACTGTGGCTAGAATTAGAAATTTTTATAAAGTTCAAAAACAAAACAAGACAAGCGGTAAGATGCTAATAGTAAGACGATTATGAATTGTGATTCACCGGTGTCTGCTCCACGAGATTTGGAGTCAGCACACTAAGGTGTTTGTCGAAGGAGGCGTGGCCCATATGAACCCTAGTCTTCAGTTTTTTATGCTAAGTAATAGCAGGATCTATTAAAATCGACACATCTTATAGAGTAACGACGATTTTTACTTAAACTGAGTAACCCCAATTACGAGAAATCCCAGCTTGATTTTACCAGATAGGTCTCCATATCAAGTAGACAGATCTGGAACAACTCCGATAATGCCATCATCGGAACAGACATCTTCACAGATGGCTCAAAAACAGAGGAAGGTACCGAAGCAGGGGTCTTCTGAAAAGAACTTTGCATAAACCAGTCTTACCAACCAGCAGACTTTTGCAGAGTCTTCCAATCAGAGATATGTTGTTGCTTACTAATGGAGGAAATTGGCCTGGGTCATCATTCCTCCAGCCGCCCAATATAAATGTGTGGTGTTGGAGCTCTGCTTTCTAGCGTCGTCTAAGGCTGGACATCTGGTTACGTGTTCTTCGTCCTGTACTTCATTTCTGTCCAATCAGAGATATATGCTATTAAGAAAGCAGCACAAGTTGTCCTGGCAAGGAAACGTAATGGAAATCATTATTTGCGTGGACAGCCAAGCCACACTTAAAGCACTAGACTCCACCTCCGTAGATTCAAAATGCGTAAAAAAAAGTGCCTCATGCCGATAAAACACCACACAGTCTTACGCAAGCTGTGGCCCGCAGTTGACCAGAAAAGAACAATATCCCTAATTTCTATAAGAAAAAGCCAAATCCATGTACTCGTCGGTGTTATAACTGGACACAGTATAATAGGAAACATGGCCAGAAGATATGACATCCTCACAAATGACTTCTGTTGAAGTTGCATGGATGAAGATGAAATAGAATCTATAGCACACCTTCTATATCACTGCCCGGCTCTTCAAGAACGGCGCCTATTTTGTATGGGAGCACGGTTCTTTGACTGCTGGGATGACCTGGCTAAGATACCGCTTACAGACCTAAAGAGATTTATTAGTAGATCGAAATGGTTTTGTTAAATGCATGTTCTACATGCACAACTAGGGTTTTCACAATGACCTTTACAGTCTCTGGGTGAAATTGCATTTCATGCAAACAACCCTCCTAACCCCACATAACCTAATAGAACTCCATATATATTTAATTTATATTTAAACACCAACCTTTTCGTCTGAAATATTCGGAGCGTATTTTCCCACTTTGTAATTGTTCAAGATATATTCCAGTGCATGTCTATGGCTTGGAGTGTTCAATTCAGATGTAAGATCATTGCCAATACCCGATTCAATTAGATCATTAATTGTGGTAATATCGTTTCTGTAAAGAGAATCCTTATTATATAGTGTGCAAACGAAAAAACCTAACTCTACTTACTGATAGTCGTTCACATCACACACGTAACCGCTTATTATGACCCACTTCCCGCCATCGGCAATTTGATTCTCAAAATCATTTTTTCGTATAAGCAGCGGTTCCTCTTGAATTGGTGATGTCTTATGCGTGCCACGACATATAATTCCCGGCCAACCCATGTCATCCGAGTCCTTAAACAAAAAAATCAGAAATTAGCAAAGAATCAAATAGAAAACTGGAAATTCCTACCTGAATCTCACTGTCGCAGATAACTCTATTCAAATTATCCAGTGCATGCAGCAGGGGTATAAATGTCTTCGTCCACTCGAAACCTTGCAGAATGTTCGATTTATCACGATTTAATATAACCAATCCTATGAGCATCTCATACAGCAATGTGTCTGAAATATCTGACTTCAGGACATCAACAACTCCGTCCTTGCCCTGCAGAGCAATCTCATGTGCCTTTTGCAGCGACATCACGCACAATCCCACGGAACTTTGTACATATTTACTTAGTAATGCCTCTGCCCCAGATGAGTCGTCCGTTTTCGATTGATGAATGTGTGAGAACAACAGACGTTGGAATCGGTGCAGCAGATCTAAGCTAGGACTTGTGTGTTCTGGTAATATCATCCCTCCATCATCTTCAGTCTTTATCATACCAGCGCTAATCAATAGCTGCGATAGCCGAGCTTGTGTCAGCGCTGAATTATTTCGCAGGAGTTGCTTGATTAGGTGAAGAAGTGGCAAATTATGTCCATTGTCGGCGGATTCAGATGTTTCCGAACGTATGGCTTGATTGAGAGCGATTTCAAGACCACCTTCAGCCATCAAAGAGCTAACTAGAAGATCTGTCATAAAACGATGACCAGATGATGAAATGCCTGGTTCAGATGGTAGTAGAGATGTCAGCGTTTGTGCTCTTTCCGAAGCTGTGGGCAGAAGGACACTCCATCCAATCTGTAGTGTCCATTGTGCAGCTTCTTGCATTGTTTTCAAAATACACGAACCGCCAGCTAAACCAAGTATACGTGACTTCAAGTTCAGCAATAGTCTAGAGCCTTCACTTAGGCCCACAGACTTTGGTGAGATCCCATTCGCAATAAGAGCATGCAATTGCAATCGTAAAAGATTCAAACAAGCAACCGCAATACATTCTGACTCCTGATTAGGTGTCTGACGCACCTCCTGGCCGCACACCATTCCTAACAGTTGATCCAGCAAACGGAACGTGTGCTCTGAGAGGTCAATAACAAACGGAATTTTAGTTGATATCCCCTGTATCGAGGTCTGGCTCCATATTATGCTCTGTGTAGCTCCACATGAGATTCCAGACACACGTACGGACGGATGTGTTGCCAAAATTGGAGATGGTAATATGGGATCTTTGGAAATAGCCTGCGGACATACTTGCTGATAATCGTTGCGACCCCAACCAAACACTTCTCCAGTACTGCTCAGTGCCAGGCAATGAGCTGCTCCCACTGCTACATCGACAATCAGTTTTCCCTCCAGAGCATTTATTAGCCTGGGTGTATTCACAATTTCGACGACTCCTTGAATGCTCTTATCCATACATCCATGTCCCAAGCGGCCGCCCAGACCCTTCCCCCAGGTGTAAATCTTGCCATCGCAAGTCAACGCCAAACTGAACTGAGATCCGGTAAAAACTCTTTGCACTCGTGGCAATGCTTCGATATGCACTGGCAATTGCGATCCATTACACGCACCATTTCCTAGCTTCCCATAATCTCCATCGCCCCATGCAAAGACCAGACCTTCTGCAGTCACGCAAATTGTATGCGAATCACCACTGCCGAGCGCAACGTCCACCACTTCATATTCAAGTAAGAATTTCACAAGAGTTGGTGTAAACTTATCATCCGAATTACCATGTCCCAGGCGACCATATGTTCCACGTCCCCAGGTGTACAGATTTCCATTCATTGTAATTGCTGCGCTGTAAGTACATCCGCTGTGCACACTTCTGACATTGTTCTCTAGGCTAATAATCTTTTGTGGGTTTTCCTGTGGCAGAGCGTCGCCATGCCCCAAACGACCGCCTTCTCCACTGCCCCAAGTATAGGCACATCCATTCTCGTCCAGAGCCAAATAATGCCGGCCTTCGCAATGTGCTGAAATGCTTCGTACGATGGTCTCGGAAAAATTATTCACCAAAACCGGATCCGCATCCGGTTTAGCAATTTTCCAAGTGTAGACCTTTCCACATTGTGTCAGGAACAGTACGTTTTCTTCGGAAAAAGCCACCTGCCTGACTTGAAAACTAAAACTAACCACGGGAGCCGAATAAAGTGGATAATTGCTTTGTACACCTGGCATCGGGATGCCCACCGCCGGTTCTGCTGTAAATCCGTAGTGATCATTGCAGAGTGCTAGCCAGCCCAAAGCAAATACTTGTTGTTGATCATGCGATATCTGGGCTGGTTGCTGTGGTGACTGATTCTCTACTGCCGAAGGCTTATTCCTCGCTACCGCTGGCATGGCCGAACCGGTTGGCAAATGCGGCTTTGCTAAGCGATCTAGATGTGAGACTATTACGACGGCGGATTGCTTCAGATCTACATTGGAAGTTTCCTGATCAGGCAGTGTTAGAAATCGCAGAAATGACTCTGTCGCACTTGCTGGTAGAATGTCTGTGGTTGCCGTAGGTATTCCATAGTTGCCGATAGTTTCGTATCGTCTGAGAATTGGTACAAGTGGTGCGCCAGTATTCTGTGGTGTATCCCGGTTATCGTCGGTCTCCTTTTCCTTTTCCCAAAGCATTAACAGAAGTACTATGGCTTCCAGCGATGCACTCAAAGTGCCTTTCTGTGCACCCAGTTCGAGTAGTAAACAGAGAGCAGTGTGTCGATCTTCACGAGGTGCAATGCAACGCCCACCCATGATATCACCTAAAGCAACTTGTCGCAGGAATTTTATGGAACGTTCGAGAACTTCAATCCAGAGAGGTGAAACCTGTCAATAAATTAAAAACACACAAATATTAGTAGATGTGAAGTAAAAGTATATAGTGGAGAAAAATACAATAGAACATGATTCCTAACTATTGTGGACTATAGTCGACTAGGTAACAGTAAAGAGAATAGGTACAAAAATTGTTGATCACAATAAATCTGCAATACAAGCCCGCATTTTAAAACCAGGCTTATATAAGTATCTTCTAGTTAAGAGTTTTCAGATGCCTACGGCTAAAGATCTCTGAAGTTGCAAGGGTCTAGTGGGATTCAGAAATGCGTTCAAGCCATAAACGATCCAGTCCAGCGATTTTCAATTTAAAAGCAACAAGAGTGACGATCTTCACGTTGTCTATTGGTGTATGGTGGGGTTGGTAAGAACTACCCCCGTCCAACGAGCTTTAGCCGAGTAACCACAAGCGTGCCTCCACACCTACACCTAAGCTGCCCCAGGGGCATATCCTGACTCATATCAATGGCGCTCAACGTGGATTGAAAGAAGAAGTATCTGAATGGATCGAGGAAGCCGAATGTAAGAAAAGATTCAACGTTGAAGTCTATAAGCTGCACAGGCTATAATCTGTCGATTGCAACGGCCATATCAAGCGAATAAATGGCAACGCTTTAGCTAGCGATGTGTGGACACAACAAAGCTTGATATAGCTAACTCAGACCCGTTGGTTGGTTTATGAGGGTGAGGAAAGAGATTTCTCCCGTTCACGAAGGCCACGAATCGGGCCTGTTGTGCTCCCCCCATAAACTAAGCTGGGAAAGAAAAGGGTTAGTATTTGTGTGAGTGAAGGGGGATGTGCAGTGAAATGGCAAGGTTAGATTCAAGGATTCAAGGAAAGCACTCTGTGAGTCGTGTAAACACCAGTATTTTGGAGAAATCGATGGATTTGAGCGAAGTCAGCCCAGTTAGGGTGTGTCTTCCCAGGTGTTTGTGCCTTATTGAGCCCGACCATCGCAGAGGAAGTGTTTTATACTTTCGTCCTCTTTTTCGCAACACAAGCAGCTGCTGTGCCGCACTAGTCCCAGTCGGTTTGCATGTTTATTCAAGCTGATGTGTCCCGTATATAGGCAAATCATCAGCTCTACCCAAGTTCAAAACAAGTTCCTTGGTTTGGATTTTCTACTATTTCTTTGGCAGCCTTGCACGTTTGGATTTGACTCCACATTTGTGACAGGCTACAAGCAGTTTTCACTACTTGTACCACCAACCTATAGTATTCACTGTGAAATTTTTCACGTCTTCCGCCACTGCTCTTGCGATTCCATCCTCGTTCCCCGGTATGTTGTTGCGGCCAGGTACCCAGAGCTGGCTCACCGCAGGATCTTGCAAGGAAGAGTCTTTCTTTGCATTCCTTCATTGATTTATAATTAGTTTGTGGGTTTGCGAGTGCTTTCCTTTAAGTGTGGGTTGACTGTCCGAGCAGAAGTGAACGCAAGTATCTCTGGTGTTGGCTTTAACAAGTTCGTCTACGTCCCTGAGAGTTGCAAAAACTTCCGCCTGGAAAACAGTCACCAGGGGTCTTAAATGAATGGATATATTTATCGGAGGATCTAGACAGTGTACACCAGCTCCTGATTCCCCGTTGATG
The DNA here is from genome assembly GCA_949775065.1 of Brachyopa scutellaris. Classification (NCBI taxonomy): domain Eukaryota; kingdom Metazoa; phylum Arthropoda; class Insecta; order Diptera; family Syrphidae; genus Brachyopa; species Brachyopa scutellaris. The sequence goes on along the minus strand of OX459112.1, from coordinate 80,080,622 downwards.
TGTGATCCATCCGTGCATATTACTATGCCTCCTACTTCGGCAATCACTGTTCCATGTTACCATTTTTCACGGCTAGGAAATTCGACTACGTAGTTGGTCTTAAAGATGTATTCTTTCTTTATGAGATCACTTGGGTTTCTGACAAATCCAGAGGATTCCGAAACATCTTTGCAGATGGCTCTGTGTCCCGTGAGCCTCCCGTGTTTAAAGTGACCCAGGGCCCGCAATCTGATTGCAGAAAGCCCCGCTGTCCTTTTGACCTTAAGTTCAATCGGAAGAATAGTCTCCATGGCTGCCGTGGGTGTACTGGATTGGGCTCCAGTTATCCCAAGAAATGCCATACGTTGGGGGTTCGTTAGTAGTGTTTTATCGTAGCTGTTGTTCACAGCTGGCCACCAAACTAACACTCCGTAGAGTTATATGGGTTTGACTACACAAGAGTAGATCCCTTGAACATCTAAGTCCAGTGCAATGAACTCCAATAAAGATAAACGGTCAACAACGACGCCATGTTTCTTCGAGAAGTCTTCGAACAACAGCAGATGGTGAATGTTATAGTTTAGAGGCCGACTGACTGAGAGCCTTATTGCGTGTGGAATTTTAATATACATATTCAATATATGTACTACATACATTATTACGTATGTATTTCACAAAAGTGAAATCTGTTTTGCGTCTTTTTTGCATGATGGTTTCTCCATACAGAATCTGGGCCGATATTTAGACATAATCAAATGCTTTTGGAAAGAACTGATTTTGTTTACATACGAGTACAACTACACAACTAGGGGCGATCTAAAAGCTTTTAGATTAACTCACACCTTTATTATCGATTCGATACGAACTAATTTCTGCATAACACGATATGAAGGTTGTTTGTTTGATAAGTCTTTTGTTTACTTTATTGTTTCTAAAAATGCGTAGAAAACATGAAAAAGTGAAAGTGTACTCGTAAATTTAGTGTTCAATTAGGGATACTGGATATCATACCAAAATTGTAATAAATTGTAATAAATTGTAATCGTTATTAGGGGGCAGTTAAGAATATTCGATATCTATGTACATATGTATATATGTATTTATGTACATATATAAAAATCAATATATGTTTGTCTTCTATAGACTCGGATAAACTACCCAACCGATTTTGCTAAAATTTCTGAATATAGAATACAACATAGGCATAGTGCGGTTACTCAATAACTGGTGGTTTTGGTACCTGTCATACAAAATTTCGTAATTTCAGGTGGAAATCGAAATATGTACATATTTGTATGGGAGGTATCATTATTTTTTATTTTTTGATGAAATTGTGTGTGTATGTTCTTTACAGCATGTGGCAGGATCTAAGCAGAGTTTGATTTATTTACGATAGGTAGTAGCTGTAGTCAAATTATTAACGAAGTCTTTATTTACTGGCCAAAATAACTCATATTCACAATGTTGGTTAAGTGCCAAAAGATAATCAGCGCTATCGTGGAATCCGCCGGGGGGAAAGATTCACTGTAATTTGAGCATCGGTATCGTTGAATCCGGCGAAGTGAATCATTCCCTTGTCGGCAATGTGAATGAGTTTCACGGCATCGCCGTGGAAAACGTTCGAATCGGATCTCTCCATACAAAATATGACATTTCTCATCCGCAGCTCAAACGTTGCGGATGTCATACTGTTGACTTGTTTTACTTGATAACTTGATAATTTAAACAAACAGACTTTACAAAAAATGTATTTTGCACTAAATAAAAGACTTATATTGGTTAATTTAGTGCTTTAACACCCTAAATATGTTTATTTCCCAACACCTTATTGATGATTTCCCTCAGAAAAAATCGTATGCAAGCTGCTTATTTTACTTTGGGAGAATTTGAAAATGAGCTGCGAGTTAGATCCAATTTATGTATTTTGAAAAATTCGATTTATGTTGTTGCACATTTTTAATAAACCGGCAAGATTAAACTCTTTTTAAACAAATTTAAAAGAACAAATATACCTATGTGAAAACACGTTTATTTGGTAGTTAAATTGTCCCACTGCTCCACCTACGCATACGCGTATTTTTGTTTCTGAAGATTGTTCTGCAGCTGACGAATCCAGAGATAAAGCTATACTATTTATTTTACTATTTTTGAAGTGAAACTTTTTAGCTCGCGGTGTGAATCCAAAATCGTGTAACGAAAATTCGTCACGAAAAACATTGCATCTCTTTCAGAACCCAACGTATTAGCACGCGTTAGAATGAGATACACTCTACACTCAGTCTCAGCTTTGTTCACAGCCCAGCTCAGTCGGGCGGCCGCTCACGCAGTGTAAGTGCATGTGTGTGCTACTTGGTGTGGGTGTGTATGTTCTCAAAATCATACAGTGAATAAGCCAAAACAAATAAATATTATAGATATTCAAACTTTTGGTAATTTTGGTGAATCAAAATAAATAAGTTGTTAAATTCAGTTGTCCGTGTTGAATGATGTTGATGTATGTAGGTATATGTAATGTATGATTATGATATCTTTCTTCTGTCTGTCCGTCAATTTCGCTCTTCGCTCTCTTGCAATCTCTATCTCTCTGTATTTATCACATTTGTAAAATTATATGACCAATACAAATAATATATACACCATTTTTAAAAAAAAGATTCACTTCTACCGCGTGTGACTGACACACACACTTTTTTTATTTATGTTTCTTTTGTATTACAAAAACCAAAGGACAAATCAAAAACACAAATTCACTTTGCTGTCCTAAATTGTACTTGACAGAGACACTTCCTTTTCGACATTCACGTCGGTAAGGAAACTTCCCCGACGGATTCTACGATACCAAGCTAAAGTGAAAGTGAATCGAACAAGTGAAGGGAATCTCCGATCCGGCGGATTCCACGATAGGGGTGAATATTTCAAAAATTTGGACCCGATAGGACGCTGGAGTCAAGTTATTAACAAATGCTATATTTAATAACTCATAATAACAATATACATACATACATATGTATGTATGCTGTGTTAAGTGCTAACAGAGAAAATTACAAAATCTGGACCCGATAGATAGATGAATAGTTCAATATACAAAAAATTACTTTAACTGCCAACATGGATATAGGAAACAGAAAAGTACCACACAAAATATCTGCATTACATATTGGGAACAACCACTAAGTTCAGTTTATAAGGAGAAGTATATATTAGTTGGAGTATTGCTGAAGTGTACAAGTGTAACAAAGTGACGGCTAGTGTATTTTGTTGATGTATTGTACGAGAATTGTTACACTTGTACACTTTTACACTTATACAAGACCAGATATACCGAAGCGTGAATACCCCTATTGACTCTAGAAATTTCTATAACTAGTTATACGTACTAGTTATACGTGGAGCACCGTGGAGTAGTGGTTAGTACGTTGAACTACTATGCAATGCTGCCCGGGTTCAATCACAGCCCAGGTCCAACACCTAAAAGTTTTTTCTCGGTGCCACCTCTTTCGAATGTCTGACAAGCAGTCAAAGAGTATCATTTGTCAGCAACTTGAGCTTTTCAACTCGACGTTCGGAGTCGGCAAAAGACTGTAGGTCCCTTCCATTCGAGCAAAAATATAACACGTGAACACAAATAGTTGCAAGAAGTAGGCCCAGGTTCACCCCGAGCTGTAGCGCCACCTATGTAAGTAAGTAAGTAAGTAAGTTATACGTACAAAAAAAAGGAAATTGTATATTGAAGGTGAAAAATAAAACAGCAGTGAGTGTTTCCTACTATGTACATAGTTTCTCTCTATCATACCCGAATGACTACGTGCGCGGGCAACGCCGGGCGGCAAATTTTGAAAAGATAGGTGTAGCGAAGCGCACCGGGTTACGGCTAGTTTCCTATAAAAACTCGGATTTGCAATTCTTTTTCATGTCTTCTTTTTCATTCTTTTTCATGGCAATGGCAATGAGACAGTACAAATTTAACACGCAATCACTGTTTCAAGTTATTAATGACGTATAAAAATACTTGAAGAATAAAAGAGAGTAGAAATTCTGCAGGCCTTAAAATAGGTATACACAAGGTGGGAAACAGCTATAGACTTGGGAAGAGCAATGTTCCGGTAATGGAGAGCGGCAGCATCTACAAGACAAACCTCGACGATTCTATAAGCCTACTCTGGCAATCAAAAACACATTTCCAAAAATGCGAATTGTGGTTATGATTTTTATTTTCACGGTATTCTGGTCTGGTCCGTCCAAATTGAATTTATTTTCATTCTAAAATACAACTTTGCCCCAGTCATTTAAACCACCTCTAGTTTGCACATCCGATGTCATGTGATCTTTGCCAATTGTAGTCGCTATTGCTCCCCAAATATACTGAAGTGAAGATCTGATGAAGGTTTGGTGAAAGAAATTAATTCAAAACTCCTAACTCGCTAGACGAAATACATACTCTACAAAACAGAAATCTTTGAGGAGGCCAAAGAAAGAAAAAATTCAACCCCAAACTCTATCAGCGGTATAAAGAAGATTATGTAGTCCAAAAAAAGCCAAAACACGTAATGCACACAAGCTTCAGCTACGAACATATTCGAAGCACAGTTCCAGGTTCGAGAGTACAAGAAAGCTTCGGCGAACTGGAAGCAGTACATAGTTCAAAATAGACCGCAGGCTGCTGTGTATCATTTAGCATGTCAATCTAAAATATAAGTTATCTCTTTATAGCTCCTCTTTATTCTAATTTTATTACTTTCCGAAAAGAAAGAATGAAATCATGTCTCATTCATTACAATCATTTTATATGTATCAATTACATTGTTCCTACCACTATCAAAGATTACAATTCCAAAGAAGCTTACATATTATTCAACGAAATAATAACATCATATAACCCTATTAATGAAAGCGAAAGCCTTATAGAATAGTATACACGTACGCATAAATAAGAAATCAAAACAATGCTTTCTATTGTTTCAACGGTACACGTGCTAATCTCCAACTTTGAGAGGAGACTGCACCTATGTGATGTGAATATCAATTGATTCTATTTCCGTTCGACGAGAGAATACCTGGCTTTATAGCATACGAGAACATATTCAAATTTATACATTTCTTGCTTTTCGGTAACGATTGTAAATGATTTAGCTCCAGTTGGAACATTGTTTACATAAGCATTGACAACTTGATTCAATCTTATTTTATGACATTTAACAAAACATACTTAATTTGTAACATTTTGTCTGCCAACCGATTGTGTTATGAACATCTTCGCGTATTGATTTTAGAGGATGACATCTGTCGTCTCATTAACTAAATCTTGTTTGTCATCTTTGTTTGGGGTCGGTTTTAATTTATGCACCGCATCCCGTGCCCGTGAGTCAGGTGATGAAGGGAAAGAATATCTTGATCGTATAATGGATAATCAAACATATAAAAGATCGCATTACGAACTATGTACATCACCTTGACGACAATGTAATTTCAAATGATTATAGACTGGATTTGGTAAAAGGATATTAGGAGATAAAAGAAAATTAAGCACTCATCTCTAGGAAAGTATCGCCCAGCTTTTAGGTTGTGAGCAATTTGCTGGCATAAACAGAAAAATAATCGAGAACGAAACACCTGAATCGGTGAACAGTGTGTTAAGAATTGAAAGCAGCACATAGAACAATCAACTCAGATAATCGAGTTATAAATTATATGCACTAAGCGGACAAATTTAAAAGGATAGTAGCGTTATATTGTACATGGGAGAATATGATCAGTTCAGACATCATAGGAAGACTTATATCTGATGATAGAATGCATACAAATGCGATCATTTCTGTCTAGGTGAAATACTGGATCCCAAACTTAACTGGATATTGAATATAGAATACAGGCGAAAGTACTTGCAATCAAAGAAGCATGTTAGGAGCTTAATCACAGCCCTACAACCATGAGAGTGGTAGCTAAATTAGTATTTCGAAAAATGAATGTTAGCCAAATGTGTTCGCCGTAGGGGATGACGCAAACGAACAAGTTCGGCTTGACATCACCGTAAAATCGTCCAATACACATTCTTAGAAGCCCATTCTATATGGAAAACACTCAACCAAAATTGATTCGAGCCAAGATCGCCAGAATCGTAGCAATAAGTACGGTTTATTGGCCAATCGGGCACATGCTCGTAGGCAATGGCTAGGTATTCCATTCAACTCCCACTGTCGCAGCTGCGAGAGTGAGTCTGCGGAGTAAAAACTTTTTCAATTTCTCTGTGAATTTCCGACACTAACCAGAGCCAGACAGCTTACATTCTCTCATTCTTGGAAACTTCCTCAAAGACAAATATTTCCAACATAGAATTCTGTAACTAATACATCCCAAAACACATATACTCTACCAAATTAGGCTGTGCGGTAACAAAACGGCGCACACGTGCTAGTTGTGTATGACAAGATACGCCATACCATACAGCCATATTAAGTCTGTTCCCGTACTTGTCCAAAACAGCCGAAAACAGTCGAATCCTGTTCCCATACCAAGATTTTTCATAGGTTTTGACAGAAGAGAGTGTAGTTTTGCGTAGTTTTCTGCTGTTTTCAACAGTACGGGAACAGACCTATGATACATATATTACCTACGACATTATGTCACTTCTCGCCTACTTGTTGAAAATGACAGTATGACATATTCTTTAAGACTGGGTAAAAGCCAAGCACAGATTTGCAACAATTTAGCTCGTGGCAAAGCCAAAAAGCTTCTTGAGCTGAAAAATCGTTTGGTAGACATGGAGAGTACTTTCATTCTTCTTATAATCAAAACAGCTTCTAAAAGTCACCCAAAATGAAGTGGCATTACACGGCGCTCTATGTCAAATCTCCTCTAAATCTACCATGAAACTTGCCACCCAACAAACCTTTTTTCTGATGAATTATTCAAATTAAATTACATATTTAAAATACTTGTCTATTGAGTACTTACCTGCGATGCATCAAAAAGTGATGCCTCTGGTAAGTCCTGCAATGACTCCAATGCTTCGCTCAACAGCTCGCTGCACATCTCCGTATCTTCTCCAGAACGCCACGCTCTGCGTAGAAATGCAAATGAAAAATTTAAAGCTGCTCGGGTGCCCACGCGAGCCAAGCCCAGGGTTGCACGTTCGTTATCCTTTGACGAAGTAAGATCAGCACATTTGAATTTTCCAATAAAAGACTTCTCCATTGAAGTGTTGATCGGCGCAACTGCTGTTGTAATTGTCACTGTTGTGGCGACACTTGCATCTTGGCTAAAGCGCTTACATTGAACTATCCCCGCCTGTTGCTTGCAACGTGCCAAAGCCACAAAATACCGCTCATAGATGTATAACTGCTGCCGCAAATGGACTGAAGACAAACAATTGCCTGCTGCCTGCAAAGAGATGTCGTGCAGCTCTCCCAGCAATGTTTTTAGACAGATTGCCTTTTGCTCCGCATTCGGTGTCTGTCCCCAGAGCCATGATTCGAAAAGAGAATCCGAAGAAATTGGGGTCGAAACGCTAACATTTGTTGTTATCTTTTTGATAGCCAAATCAGAATCCAAAATGCGGCAAGATCCACAATTGCACCCAGACAACGGTCCACAATAGCAGGAACAACACAGACACATGAGTTTCTCAACCCCGCAATAATGTTTACCATCATCTCCCAAGTACGACAGATTCCCTGCTGCATTGACGACGGGTGCGGCTTGCGATGACACCAACTCACAATCTTGTATCAGGTTATTCCATAATACCGCCGTGTCCTCCACATTTCGCAGATTAGATATTAAATCAGCACGAAGCCATTTTGAGTCTAAAAATGGCAGCGGCCGTAAATAGAGCTCTGTTCTGCTATTTGTTGCCATTGTTGTCTGCCTTGGACAAACGATAGAAATACTATCCGTTCCGCAGCCTCACCACACAACTTTTGTGTAGTTAGCAAACGCTCTTTTCTTTTTTTTATTGTTGCAAAACGTAATGGTTTTGTTTTTATTTTATTCAAAACCCCCCGAGTTCCACATTTTCCTCCAAACTATTCGTATTTCGATTGTTTTTTCCCACCTCACCACCCTCTTTAGCACACGACAGAGAAAAAAATACACTAAATTAAAGAAAAAAACACCAATTCACTTGAATGTTCTTTCAATGACAGGCAACGGGAGGAGTTAAGTTTTGTGAGAAAATTCAATTTTTCCTCTTGGTCTTTGCAGCGTTTTTTACAAGCGTTTTTCCATGGGTTTTTCACTCATTTGAATGGAATTTTTGTTTGCAAATGATTTGGCGGATTATTAACTTTACTTTGGATGTGTTTTAATTACAAAATGTATGCATTTAAAAGCTATCAATACAAATTTTACGGATAAGAGACAAATAACTTAATCCGATAAAATAACAAATATAGAACTGTCATGGTGTTCTTCCAATACTTATTCGTACTAGATGTAGTCGGCTTTGCTGTCAAAAGTTCAGTTCATGAATTCGGTACGAATTTTACAATATATATTTTAATAAATATTCCAAAAATTAAGCCAATTGCAATAAAACTGTATTTAAATTGATAGGTAACCTATTTTTACACAAAAAATGTGTGAAACAAGAGAAAATTTTTCGTCATACCAGGTTAGTACATTTTAATTGGAAATTATACAAATGACAGAACACTGGAATGAAATTCTGGCGAATCTACTACAATCCAGTATGGCTGCTTTTAGTCCATCTGCCAGTCAGCTGTTTTTTGTTTATAAACACAACAATACGTGCCTATTGGAAATGTTGTCAAACAAATTTGGGGTTAGAATTTCCTGATGCCGGCTTTAGGGGTTGTCGCCATTCTACGAAATGAACTTGCAGTTGCAATTGTACGGGAAGAATTCAGTGGTGTAAAAAAAGTTATTGAAAGACTTTTACAGTATGTATGACCAGAGACCTGACCACCATTATTTCCTGGGTTGTACCGCTACCTACCTACCTGCATACATTATGTAGGTATGTAGGTACATATATTTTTTTGCCCATTTACAGTTAGAAAATGATTTATTTTACTCGAACTTGATTGATTGCGGCGATTAATCCCTTCAGGGAAGTTGGTTTTTACCTGTGACAATTACTTAAAAAAAAAAATACATATGAAAATGAAAATATGTACATAACAATACAGGTTATAATCTTGCCGCCAACGGATTTACCTCATATGAACATACAGTGAACCAAAAAAAAAGTTATACAGCAGCTACACTGCAATTGTAACTTGAATATTTCTTAAGCAGCTCTTATATCCTGAAATATTATTGCGTAGTAGGTACTCGGTATTGTACAGTAATATTGATCGTGTAAGTATATAGTCGTGCCGACTATAGTTACAGCCGGCTATAAATAAAAAAGCCGGCTATAACTTTTCGTTACTAGTATCGACTTTGGTATGTTTTTGAAAGGGATTTGAACGAACAAACCCAAACGTCAAAATATTATATGAGAAATGTATAGCCAACTCTAATTATTTAAAATTACGTTTGAGTCATTTAAAATTTCGAGCCGGCTATAAGTGGAAAGACGACTTTAAGGTGACTATAAATAGCAAAAATTATGTAAGGTTATGTAGGTGAATTAATTCTTTTATCTCTGTCTGACTATGAATTTGCGTCAATGTAATTTATAAGAAAGGGACTTATTATACTAAAACAGTTTCTTGTTACCAATACTACTACTACAACAACACAAAAATCATTGGCGCAAATTCATAGTCAGATAGAGCCGACGATAAAAGAATTTATTTACCTACATAACCTTACATAATTTTTGCTATTCATAGTCAACTTATAGTCGACTTTGAACTTGAACCAAAACGTCATTTTAAATAATTAGAGTCGGCTATACATTTCTCATATAATATTTTGACGTTTGGCTTGTTCGTTCAAATCACTTTACAAAAACATACCAAAGTCGATACTAATAACGAAAAGCTATAGCCGCCTTCTTTATTTATAGCCGGCTGTAAGTATAGTCGGCTATAGGCACTATTCATGGGCTGACTATGAATTTGTGCCATTGTTTTGACAATCATTTGTTGGTACTATCGACGTTCCAAATTATTTAGTGCGTAAGCTCCAACAGAGCAAGTCGAAGTCGACTGTATCAGTTGTTCCGGATTCATAATGGATGGCGCTTGAGAAATTCTTATTCGATTTGCCTCCAAAGTCCAAACCCTGTACTTACCCCCTTTTCGTCAGTTAGATTGACTCGACCATCATGTAGTTGGATGGGTTGCGCGTAAGCCGACCGATATTTTGACGCCTCACTGGTGCCATTTTTCCAAAGAAATAAACTACGAACTGAAATCAATTGAGTTGAAAATGTACTTTAAAACTAACCGTATTTTGTAGGTAAATCTGTTAACTTGTTTGACTTGATTCACTTCATGAAACGACAAAGTAAAAATGAGAAAAATAATGTCAAACAAATAATTTATTTTCTTCCATTAAATTTGAAATCACAATGAATCTCAAGGTTTTTTATTTGCATTTTCATTTGTTTTCTAGTGCGTAAACAAAAAAAATACTGATGGTTTTCCAATACGGGAATAGGCCACATACAATTGACCATGCTCCATGCGAGAACATTAAAAAAAAGAAATAAGTCAAATCTTACATGGGAATAAGCATTTTCAGTTTACCCAGAAATTTCCAATTTTCCAGTGGATTTTTCAAAAATTTTCTTTCATACAAACCTTGTCCTGACAATGATGACCACAACAAAAAAAATCACCAAAATCGGTCGAGCCGTTCTCAAGTGATGATCAGTCATATATGCGGCAATTGATTTTTACATATAGAGATTTTTTTTTATAATTTCTGTCACCATTTGTCTGTGGTAAATAGAGTTACCCATTTATATTGACCTAACTAAAATTTATAAAAACGGAATCAAATTTAACAAATTAAATAATTAAAAAGAAATGTCGCCGAAGGATGGTGTCAAGAGCTGCCATGATGTCCGGTCCGGTCCATCTTCCACTTGGTCCTTCTAGTATATGACAGAGACGCAGTTTTTATTATATTTAGTTCAATTTTATTCTTCTTCTTTTTCGAAGAGCTCATAGTTTGACATATACAATTCAAAGGTTTTCAGGAAAACTACGCAGCCAACAATGGTATAGAATGGTTCCAAGATCCACCCATTAAAGACTTTAGCATCAAACTCGGCGAGAATGTTTTTTGTGAAATCTATCCATTCCACCTGTTGAGAAACGAAATCGTTAAAACTCAAGCTTTGAACTATAAATTATCGTTTAGCTTACACCAGTGATTGAATCCAGTATTTTGGATTGCATCACAAATATAAACCAAACCAAGAAGGCATACTTACAGCCTCCCGTTGCGAGTTCCCTGCCTCAAGGCGGAATGCACATAAAAATCGTTCAACACGTTTCCCCTTATAGGGCACCATAGACGCCGCAAGGACCATAAGCATAAAACTACTGACCTCAATGAAGATGATTTTGTCCTCATCTTCAGTTTCAATGCCATAGTACTTTTGCCAATAATTGAAAACAACCGTTACAGCTAGGTAAGATCCCGCCACTGTCCACAGTGGATTCACGAAGCTTTGTAGCTGCTCGAAGCATTTTCTTATTTGCACATACAGTACAAATGTCTCGTCCAAGTAGATTTCTCTGCCCTCTATTTGCCTGTCACTGCAGATCCGGTCGTAGCTTTTCTCCAACGCGCTCAGAATATTATCGAACATTGCTCCAATCAGAAGGTAGGCCATGGTCAAGTAGAAGTAACTTAAGGACGCCACAATAAAAGACAACTTGTATAGTACATTCTGAAACCCGCCATTGAATATGTTTAAATTGATGCATTCAACCTGCATTCCAAGAAAAGCTGTTTTAAGACTCAAAATCACTAGAAACAACGCGTCGAACTCAAAGTGATTGCGCTTGTAATTTTTACGAATCTGTATAAAGGATTCCCGAAGAGACGTAGCACAACTAGCGATTTCCTTGTGACCCTTGCAGTGAGCTATGAAGAGCAATATTGTAGAGCCCGTCATGTACATGGTAAAATTTCCAATTTGGGCTACAAGATCAATGGTGCAGGGTATAGGATACAGCAAAGTATAGACGGACATCATAAATGGGTAAAGCAAACTGAAGACTGTGAATAGAAACGAAACACAAAGTGGACACATGGAATACTTCAATAATCGCGAGTTTTCCTTATAGGACAATGGAAAAATACCGATCACGAAGGCAATGGAGTACAAAACCTGCAGAAAACCGAGAATTAAGGAGTCCCTTCGAAACATTTAGCAATTCTGACAGACAGACAAAAACGTATCAAGTGCCACGACCTTACTGAAAGCTGTCCTTCGGTTTATCGGTTTATCCACCTATCAATGTACTACAATCGTAGCTATTAGTATAATAACACAATTATTTTCTAATTGAATTAAGTTTCTCTGAGTGGGGTCTTACGAGTACCTAATGCTGTTTGCTAATAACTTTTAAATAAATTACAATTTCGTTATTGAATATCATTCACAGGTCAACAAATAAAAAAAAATGTTGGTGCAGAAATATCGTTAGTGATTTTGTATTAGGTGTGCAATCCCAACATTAGAAATATTTTTAATTTTTTTTTTCCTACGTGTAGTTTTGGATCCACCCTCAGTTTTGAATACTGGCCGTAATCAGTACTTTCGTGTGCGCGGTTTGCTATTTTTTGCTAAATTTCTATAATTAGATTGTATTTAATACTATGTCTTCATCGCGAAGAAGTTGTCTCAATGAGCTAAATGTGATTTGTTACATTTGTGGCGAATACACAGTTAAAAAGTTCAGAAAACCTATAATAGCAGATTTTATAAAAAGTGCTTATTTTCTTACTTTAAGTCGAAAATTGTGGATGAATACAGGCCGCCGACACCCCAAATTGTTTGTAAAATGTGCTATGAACACTTGAGACAGTAGGTCAATGGTCAAAGAAGCCATATGAGGTTCAGAGTGCTTATGCAATGGAAAGAACAAAAAATCACTTCGATGACTGTTAGGTACTTCTGCTGTGTTAATTTGCGTGGCGTTAACGTTGAAAAAATGATTTATCCAGACTTAGAATCGGCTAGAAGACCTTTACCACACTCAGAGCAAGTACCTGTTCCAACATTTTGTTCTACCCATCAACTATCATTTGAAGAAATCTTTAATGAATTAAGTAGCGACAGTGATTTCAACGGAATAGCGTCTACAGAGCCAAAACCTTTTACCCAAGAAAAATTAAATGATTTGATAAGGGATCTTGAGCTACCGAAGTATTGGCTTCTAGATTAAAACAAAAAAACTTGTTGGCGTCAGGTACAAAAGTGACGTTCTATCGCCCAAGAGAGCGAGACTTGCTACCATTTTTTCATTCGAAAAATGACATTGTTTTTTGTACTACTTTAAAAACTTAGGACGCAATATGTCCACCAAAATGTATTACCTCCACAGTCATCTTGAACTATTCCCAGAGAATCTTGGATCCTATAGTGAAGAACAAGGCGAGCGGTTTCACCAGGACCTAAAAACTATGGAAGAGAGGTACCAAGGCCGATGGGATCGGCATATTATGGCTGACTGCTGCTGGGGGATGCAACGTGATTGTCCCACTACACCTTATTCACGAAACTGAGGAAAAAGAAAGTTTTTATGCATATAATAATGTAATAAATGCTGTTTTTTAGGTAAATTTGCATTTTTCTGTACAAGTCAAAATCTAGAAAACTACACGTAGGAAATCGAAATTGTTGCTATTAATTTAATCAGTATAAGGTTCTAAGTTAAAAACAAATTACAGCTTCTTGGCACCAAAACCAGTGTTGACCAGTGTAATGAATGATGTCTGTTAGTGGTCATTTGGGATTTCACTGGGATGCGCCTGAAAACGCAGTGGAAAAAAATGTATTTTTGCATCTTGACTTCGGGCGATGTCCTTTTATAGAAAAATATTAACCATATTCCACAATCAAATTAAATTAATTTGAACTTCCACGTTCGGTTTACACGGTCGACTGCTTGTGTACCGTTTTTTTTATGATGATTTTTTAATATACATGAGTACATCTGCATAATGTGTATGTATATATACTGAGACACCAAAGATTTTCTGTGCTATAGTGAATAACGATTTTGGTAACGCGGTGAATAGTGAATGTGGCGCTACAGCTCGGGGTTAACCAGGGCCTATTTCTCGCAACCATTTGTGTGTGCGTGTTAAATTTTTTACACGAATAGAAGGGACCTACAATTTTTTGCCGACTCCGAACGGCAAGTTGAAAAGCTCAATCGCGACAAATGATACTCTTTGTTTGCTTGTCAGACATTCGAAAGAGGTGGCACCGTGAAAAAACGTTTAGGTCCTTTCCTGCGATTGAACCCGGGCAGTATTGCGTAGTAGTCCAACGCACTTACCACTAAACCACGTTGTTGTCGTGACTTCCGGTTTTTGCCGGACTGGAGTGAATAGCGATGTTTACATAACCGTAAGTCTCTGCACTTTTCCATTTCTCAAATGTTCCTGGCCCTTTTCTCAAAACGTTAAAATTTTCGCTACACATTGATGAGGGGATTGATAAGTTACTCTGAACGCGACTGAAAAAGTTTCACTTCAGTACAGTACTGCGCAACATTTGTGACATGTATTTTGTTATTCTGCTTTCAGTGAACGATATTTTAAAACTGAAACACTGTTACACATATTTTTTTTAGTCTATTTTATTCAATTAATGGATTTTGTGCAAATTCTTATCAAATAACCAAGTTATGCTTTAAAATGCTGCGCTTAGCATGCATTTTTTTATTTTATTTAATTCTTAATTTTAAGCTTTTGTGTCACAAATAAAAGTTTACACTTTACCTTTTTGAAGGTGTTTTGAAGTTAACATTGACATCTTTACTACTTTAAACGCCATTGATAAGTCAAGGTCCTTAATAACGGATGTGAATCGCGCCAGATCATATTTATGATTTTTTGGCCCGTTCGGTGATCTGTAATGAATTTAATGAATTGGACCAAAGTGTGCTGTTTATTTTGCCATTTAAAAATGTATGTTAAGAATGTTATATTTTTATTTTTTTTTTTTTGAATTAAGGAAATCTGTGTTATTTGATTTATGATTATGCTAGTTAATATGCGACAGAGTATCTTATTAGACATTTTTTTTTTGACATATTTAATAGTTAAAAACGCAAATTTAACAAATTGAAAATATAAACCTACATGTGCTATTTATTTTGTCGCCACTGTAGGTGAGTAAATTACTTTCTTTTTGAAATGCAATGAAGATGCGAATGTTTTGTACAATACTTTACACAAGTTATCATATTAAAAGTAATAAACAACAATTTGAATAACCCGATTAACATCAACATGATTATGATCAACGTCGGGTAATCTACAAACTCTCATTTATCACTACATATAAATGTTTTTCCGGGCGTTCGCTATTAATTGATTTCGTAGTTCAATTTATCCAACTGCAATTGTTTTAATGGAATCAAACAATTAAGGAGATCCTTAAAAGATTAATCTTGTTTAATCATGTAGGAATTGTTATGAGTGTCAACCCTCCAACGCTCTAACAGCTTTACTGTTGACTTCAACGAGAAATGTTCGTTTTCATTTTACAATTAAATAAAACATTAATTGCATGAACGTGAATACAAACTGATGCAAAACTGGCAACATTTTTATTCCAACCAAAAAAAAGTTCTACTCATATCTCACCGTTAACATGTGATTATATTGTCATGTCACTACATCGAATGGGGCAGGTGCCCATACATTACGGCAATGATTGTTGTTATTCGTACAAAAAATTAACTTAATTAACCCTTCACACGAAATCAACAACTTTAGTGTCAAAATGCAATAGATATGCCATTTTATAGTTTTAAATTCAACTACAGTCGACTCGCGATAAAGTTAATTAATAAAAACCAGGCCAATTCATACGAACGAGATTGTTCACATCAGCGAGCGTGCAAATTTTAAAGCATTTTATAGTACAGGTAGTCAACAAGTGTATACTGTGAAATATTTTTCATTATTTCATTTTATTTTTATTACATGTTGTCACCATTGCTATAGTATCGTTCTTCTTTTTGTTAATAGCACATACAGTCGATTTGGCTATTCCATATTTTTTTGACAATACAAAAACGCGTTGAATTTTATTTTTATTTTCTTTTTTTTGTGAAATTCGAATGGATTATTGCAAGAACTTTATCTTACCTGCAGACAACTCATTTAAAACTTTAGTTCTTTGTGCTAAAATTAAATGCTTATTATTCATTTTTAGCAACAAATTGCACTTCCTAAACTGTGAAACCAATCAAACGAATGAAATTGCAACAGAATATCCACCCATTCCCAACCTAGAATGCAAAACGTAGAACAATGACAGATACAAAGTACGCAAAACAAATGGTTAATTTGCTATAAAGATTGTACATTTTGGCAGCTGGGGCCGAATTACCGCTTCCGTTAACGAGTGAATGAGTGGGACTCGTAATCGAATGATCGAGTAAATGATACGTAAAATGATACTTTATAACGTGAGCGATAATGCCAAATCACTAAATTTCGATAACGAATAATTCGTTAACAGATGCGTTAAATCGGCCACTGGCTTATTCGTGATTAACTTGAGCTAAAAATATGTGTTCATTCTAAAGAAGTTTACTTGTTCACTCCGTAGAGTAGTCTGTATACAATTTTGTGTGTTCACTCTATTGGATTGTTCGCTTAACCGATGTTCACTCTACCGCGAGTGTACTGTATTTGTAATTTACATATCTCGAAATGCAACTTGCAGTAAATCACACATTAATAAAATAATAATTGTTTCTGTATGGAAAAACTGACAATTGATTCATCTGAAGGTATAAAACCAGCTGAACGCAACTACATTGCATTCATTGTGCAATAATTCTTTGGAGTTTAAAGTTTTTAGCGGTATACCTATTCATTAAAAAGTGAAAACCATGAAGTGGGCAATTTTAGTTAGTTTGTTGTTTATCGTATACGCCGAGGTAATTAATTTGTTTATGTGTAAATTAAGCTCTCATTCTCAGTCAAGTGAACAACAATGTATGTAGAAACATTAACATCATAGAGAGTCTTTTGTACAGCCTTCATTATTATCTCTCGGAACAAGGGGATATAAATCATACAATCGTACACTTTTATCAATTAAAAGTACCATTTAACATATGCTTAATAGTGACAGTATTTTCTTCGCTTCATACAACTGAATACTCATCTAAACTAGATATGTACAAGCTTTTGATTAAATCCAAATATCCAAGCTGTTATCGAGACTGTGAATTCCCTTGTCTAGTAAAAATCATATTTGGCAGTTAGGGTGGCAACTTAGCAGACACTTTTCTTGCATATTCTTTCAAGAAACAGTATAACACAACCCTGTACAATGTTGGAGGTACCTCGAATTTTTAAATCGTTAATTTTAACCGACAAGCATCAGATGAAGAGAAATTCATACATATTTCATACAAACGAAATTTGAGCTAAATTATACTACGGACCTTTTCCTAATACAATAACACTTATCTATGCCATATTAATGTCATTCACTGTTGCCAGATGTCAGCCAGTACCTAATTAATGCAACCTTAGAACAAATTTTCATTTTATGTTTTTTTTTTTTAAAAAACCTTCAAAATTGACAAGCAGATATTGTGCAACTTTTAAATGACATTTCACAGTTAGTTGTCCAAATACACGGCTCATGGTCTGAATACAAATTAATTTTTTTCTATTTTGATAAAGTTCGTCACACCAGAAATCGATTGATCGTAAAATAAAAAAAAAAAACTTACAAAATAATAATAAAAATAAAATAATAAATTTAGCAAAAACTTTGATTAAAAATTAAAAACTATTTTAAATCTGCATTTAATTTAAGTCTGTCTCTCGTTCTTGTTCTTCATGTACTCACGCTGTGTGTAAACATTAAAATGGTATTCATATCCCCTTTTCGATCGAAAAAATTTAATTCGAGTGGAATCGTGATTGCTCAAGATTATTTCAATCAAAAAATCAATTTTGGGCGGGGCGAAGTTCGGCGGGTCCGCTAGTGTTTATATACAAATTTACTTGTTTGATTTTCTAATTATATTTTTATTCTATCATTGATAACAGGCAGCTACAAAAGCAGAACGTGCTGATATGCATATGGCGCTGCTAAGAGAAGCAATGCAGGATTGCTATGAAGATAATGCAAAAACCATTAAAGTGGAACTTACTGAAGGTATTAAAATAAAAACTTAAAACTACACATATACAAATATGTGTATATGTACAAACGATCAATTTAATGCAAAATATCTACATATATTTTCCGCAGCTTCTTTAGAATCCTTAATTAAAAATGACCCAAATCCTTCAAGGAGTGCCAAATGTTTGCGGCGCTGTGTTTTAGAGCATTTCAAACTGGTAAATATACCTATTTTGAAATTAAATGTAATGAAATTGAATTTATATTGAGTGTTTATTTTGAATATAGTACAACGGCGACGACACCATAAACACCACCAATGTCAAAACATTTGTGCAACTGCTTATCCCGAACTTGAGTGAGGCAGACTTAGAGAGCGCTGCAGATATTACTGAGAAATGCTTTTCAGAGGTCACCGTCAAAGATAGGTAAACAATCCAAAATTAATCAATTATTTATTAATTAATCATTTGTATAATAATTATGTTAATGAAATATCTAGATGTGATAAGGCCCAAGAAGGAGCAATGTGCGCGATTACCAAGCTAGCTCATCAAGGAATCGAAATATAACTTCATACTTTCAAATAGTATATACTTATATATACTATACTTTCAAATAATTTTTTTATGTAATGTACTTATGTATGAAGAGCATACGAGTATGTGCGATAAATCTGTATTAAAAACACCTGTAAAAAAATGTTTTTTTAATCAACCTATTTTTATTTCAACACCAACAACACAAGCACAATGGCTAAAAACCTAATGACAAATACTTACTTACTTAGTTGGCGCTACAGCTCGAGGTGAACCTGGCCTGCTTCTCGCAACCATTTATGTGTGCGTGTTATATTTTTTTGCACGAATGGAAGGGACCTACAGTTCCTTTCGATCATTTGCGACAGAAAGTCAGTACACAGCTGAAAAATAGAAATTGTTCAAACAAGAATATGTTAAAAAACAAGGTCAAGCGAACCTGTGAACATACACCCCCCTCTGTCACAAACAAGTAAGTGGAATCCATGCCACGGTACTTCCAAGCAGATTGAAACGCTCAAAAAGGTCATACTAAATATTAATACTTTTATATTTTACATAAATAGCCTTTTATAGTTGTCTTTACTTACTTTTTAATACAGTGTACGCTCAATTTTGTGTGATGAAATTCAGTGCTTTTCACCTATTTATTTGTATAAACAATTTAATAATGTACTTTTGTTTGGTTTTGTATCTTATTATTACTCCAAAAATATGTGAAATATGAATTCTGTAAATAAATTATTTTGAAAAGTATTTCTTAATATTGAAAAAACGAAAAATGCAGTGGCGGATTAAATGAATAGAGCACCCTAGGCAAAGCATCTAATTGGCGCCCTTCTGGCAGCCACCCTAAAAAAAATATTAACATTTGATAAAAAGCAAAAATAGAGTTTTGAATATGTATGTATATTTATTATTAACTTGACATTCAAGAAAAAGTGTGGAGAAAAAAATTAAAAATGTCTGCGTCTACATTTTGGGCTTGCAAAATTATCAATAATATCATCATATAATAGTTTAAAGAAAGCATAAAGTCGGATTCGATGTTTAGAATTGCCAAAGAATTTAATGTTTTTCCAGCCATGGTCGCTCGAAGATAATTTTTTACTCTTTTAAGACAGGAAAAACTCCTCTCGCCACTGCAATTGCTGCCTGCCGTCGATACGCACATTCTTAAGGCTATATCTATATTGGGGTAGATTGTCTCAAGTTCTTCTTTTCTTATAATCTTTTAAATTGTGTTGCTTGTTCGAGGCAGTACTCCGTTTCGAGCTAAAGTTGTTAAATAAGAGCGAAGATGGATGCATTCACCAACCAAGTACTTTTCTAAATAGTTGTAGTAAACATCAAGAAGGTAAAACACGATTCGGAATCTCTAGAATTGAAGAATATTTTTAAATTGTTTCGGTTATTTTTCAAAACCTTGGGCAGGCGCCCCTTGTAACCTCGCGCCCCTAGGCAATTGCCTAGTTTGCCTTAGGGCTAATCCGCCACTGGAAAAATGTGTTTGGATGATGGCTGTACGCTCAATTTTGAGAGCAACTGTACACTATCAAAAGAAGGCAATGTAGCGACAAGAAAAACCACCTTTCAGCTACATTCTGCAGAAACCAAATCGATATTTTTTATTGCAAAATATTCAGCTCTACTTGAGCTTGTAGTAAATGCTCTGCAATCCTTGATATCTTTCAATGTGCAACACATGTTAAGAGAATTTTGTTAGTTATCAGTGAGCATCGCAAATTTCCGATTTCTATGACCTAGACAATTTAAACAACAATATAGAATTATGGTTGGATCTTTGGAAAGATACAAAGTTTTATTGTATTGTATTGTATTTGGCAGGGGGTTATCTCATAGAGACAACAAGCACGTAGACCTGTAGGCCCATTGTACTTTGGTGAAGTACAACCCCATTCGCTGAGTTAGCGATTTGTTGCTGAGCTATACATCGATCTAAATCTGCCCGTCACTTTCGCAAAGCGAAGCAATAGTGCAAGATTGAGCTCCAGTAGATCAACGTCCCGTAGGACGTAGCTGCCTAGAGTGGCCTTTCTGATTCGAGCAAAGGCAGGACAATCGCTAATGAGGTGCTCAGCTGTCTCATCTTCTTCCAGGCACATCACGCAAAGGCCCGAGCTTCTGATTCCAATTTTGTTCAGGTGCTCGTTTAAGGGAGTGAACCCAGTGACCAGTCCTGTGAGGATTTTGAGGTCATTTCTACTAAGGTGTAACAGAAACTTAGTTCTGTTTGCCCTGGGCGCGTCTACTACAATTTGGGCCTGTCGGCATGACCTAAGTTCGTGCCAATAGTAATAGTGTTGTAGTCGCAGCAGTTCAAGAAGCTTGTTTTTAGAATAAGCTGAACTGCAGCCAATAACCGGCTGAGGACCGATAAAAGGGGTCGCTGATCCAGCTCTAGCCAGAGCATGAATGTCCCGGGACCCAGACCAGTGTGATCTTATTACATCGCCCAAGCTGATTCAGTTTATTGACAGCTTCCTCAACAATTTTTGAGTTGATCAACGCTGTTGAACAGGCTTTTATAGCTGCTTGGCTATCAGAGCAGATGTAAATGGACTTGCCTTTCCATCTCTTGTTAAGTGCAATGTGCGCTGTACAAGCGATAGCATACAACTCTGCCTGAAAGACAGTTGTAAATCTACCTAGTGGAATAGATTGCTCAATGTGGCATTATTCTGAGTAGACACATGCTCCGGAGAGCTCATCCATTAAGGACCCGTCCGTATAGAAGACTATACTTCCTGATGGGAAACCAGACCAAACTCCGCTGTTCCATTCAGAGCGATCTGGAAGGAGACATTGGAACTTGGAGCTTTGTACTTGGAGCTTGTGGTGTCCAGAGCTCCCCCAAGGCTCCTGGTACTGAATCGAGAAGCTCCCCCACCCTGCTACCTCTACTACCTTCACTGAAGATAACTCGCCTTCCAAAAAGTACGCCTATACGGTATTCTGCTTAAAATATGCTTGTAAATGGATTAGATACAAAACCCGCCATTCAACTACATTCCGCAGCAATCAAATCGATATTTATCATTATGCGTTTTTCTTATTGCATAATATTCAGCTCTACTTGAGCTTGTAGTAAATGCTCTTCAATGTGCAACACATGTTAAGAGAATTTTTTTAGTTATCAATGAGCATCGCAAATTTCCGATTTCTATGACCTAGACAATTTAAACAACGATATAGAATTATGGTTGGATCTTTGGAAAGATACAAAGTTTAATGATGAGCTTCTAAAAAAATGTAGAGCTATGCGATGTGGTTAAGGAAGCCGATATATTTTTTCCTTCTGTGAAACTGGCTTTACAAACATCACTTGCTCAGCCCTGTATAACGTTCACAATTGAAAAATTGTTTAGTACCTATGTACATTAAGAAGAGTGAAAACTTGGCTACGCTCAACAATGGCCGAAGATAGACTCACATGGTAAAAAATGTATATTCACATAAATTTGGACAAATTGTGTGTTTCAGTGTTGTGTGTTCTAAGCGTTCATCGAAGAAAGGTACATGAAAACAAAAGCACCATACAAACGGAAGTATTAAACAGATTCGCTTCAGATCCTAGAAGATTAGTCTTTTTTTTATAATTTACATACGCTTAAGGAAATATGAATACCCTTATAATGTTTACACACAATGTGAGCACATGAAGAACAAGAACGAGAGACAGGCAGGTCGGCGTAGTGAATAGGAAATTAAGATGTAAGGTTTCAACTTACTCTATAGGTGAGGTGGTGTCCAGGATAATTGGAAAGTTGTGTATTATTGAAAGTTTTGCTCTTGCTTATGATTCACAGAAGTTTTTTCAGCCATACCACCATCTTACTGTCAGTGTTATGCCTTCACAGTAGGATTTGACATGAACTTCTGAAACTGATCAACTTATTTTTATAAGAAAGAAATGGAAGAAGTAGATTAATCTTGCAATAAAAATAAAAACAAGCATTTATGTCCTATTTTTGAAGTGTACATTAAATTAGAATCTTGCCCTGCTGCCCTGAACAAATTTCTGCGTGCGCACT
Source organism: Brachyopa scutellaris (assembly GCA_949775065.1). Lineage (NCBI taxonomy): Eukaryota > Metazoa > Arthropoda > Insecta > Diptera > Syrphidae > Brachyopa > Brachyopa scutellaris. The sequence continues at coordinate 80,057,787 of OX459112.1, read as the reverse complement.
TGGAACGCATCTTTACGAAAGTAGTGGATACTAGGGCCGACATCAAACGAACCCTAGATTTATTTCGTTCAATCCTACGGTAAGTACAGCGACCAGCGACCTCGTTGAAAAAACTCAGATTTAACGGTTTGAATGTCGAGATGTCGACAAAATGTGTGACAAAATGCCAAAGTCAAAGCCTTCGAATCCATTACGAGCGGAAGGGCAGCGTAGTAAAGAAAAACTTTGATTTAGATTGAGCGCACAAGTGGTACAGATTTATGTAGTGGTAGTCGTCGTCGCTTTTCATGCTGAGGTTTTATTACTTGCTTACTTACTTACTTACTTAGGTGGTGCTACAGTCCGGGGTGGACCAAGGCCTCAACCAATAACCTCTTTCAGTAAGCCCGGTCCTTAGCTAACCGCCTCCAGCTGCGCACGTCAAGTTGGTTGAGGTCTTGTTCTACTTGTGCGCGCCACCTTAGGCGAGGTCGTCCTCTGCTGCGCTGACCTTCCGGGTAAGCGTCGAGTATTCCCCGAGCCGGAGCGTTGATGTCCATATGCTCTACATGTCCTAGCGCAATGTGCAGTTTTTTGACCAGGTTGCTGTCGCTGTACAGCTCGTACAGTTCGTGGTTGAATCTTCTCCTCCAGAACCCGTCAACGCAAACGGGACCGAATATCTTACGAAGGATTTTTCTCTCGAAGCGACCAAGGATATCTTTATCCGCTTTCGATCAAGTCCATGCTTCAGCTCCATATAGCAAGACTGGGATAATAAGGGTCTTATATAGAGACTCCTTAGTCGATCGGGAAAGGACTTTGCTATTCAATTGCCTTCTTAGCCCAAAGAAACAGCGATTGGCAAGAGTGATCCTTCGTTTGATTTCCGACGAGATGTCATTTTTTGCGGTTATGGCAGAGTTAGAGAAAGTCCTTTACTACCTCGAAGTTGTAGCTGCCTATTGTGACGTTCTGTCCAATTCGTCGATGTTGGATGTCCCTTTTTGTTGACAGCATATGTTTTGTTTTGCCCTCGTTTACCGCTAAACCCATTTTAGCCGCTTCCATTTCTATACTTGCGAACGCACCGGTGACAGATCGCTGTGTTCTACCAATGATGTCAATATCATTAAAAAGTTAAATTGAATGGTTCATTCTGCCTAACAGCGGAGTATTGGTCTTCAACGCCATTATAGAGTCTGCAGAAGTAGTCTTTCCATATTCTCAACACCGACTGTGTTTCTACTACAATGTTTCCATCCGCATCTCTACACTCTACAGGTTTCTGTACGGGATTTGTTTTGCTGGCACATTCTTTTTACCCTCCGGTAAAACTTCCGTACATTGTTCCTGGCGTAGCAAACCCAGCACATCAGGTTTTATTAGGCGCGTTTTTTTTTTTCAAATCTATATAGACTTCGAAAAAGCTCTCCATGTAAAAATAAGACTGGATAGTTGTTATCCAGGCTAAGGCTTTATTGTATTTTACATTGAAAACATGTTGCAGAAACATGTTTAGCCTATATATGTTATAGTTGAAACCTTTAGTTAGTTTAAAACAATTAAGGAGAACAAAATGCATATGTAGTTCACTTTAATAAATTAATCTTGTTTACATATGAATAGTCATGAGGGGAACTCTACTTTCCAACGCTCTCTAACAGCTTTACTGTTGACTTCAACGAGAAATGTTCGTTTTCATTTTACAATTAAATAAAACATTAATTGCATGAACGCGAATACAAACTGATGCAAAACTGGCAACATTTTTATTCCAACCAAAAAGGTTCTACTGATATCTTACCCTTAACATGTGATTATAGTGTCATGTCACTACATCGAATGCGGCAGGTGCCAATATATTACTGCAATCATTGTTGTTATTCGTACAAAAAATTAACTTAATTAATCACATGAAATCAACAACTTGAGTGCCTTGTTTATCAAAATGCAATAGATATGCCGTTTTATAAGTTTTAATTAACTTTGTAATTTACATATTTCGAAATGCAACTTGCAATAAATCACACATTAATTAAATAATAATTGCTTCTGTATGGAAAAACTGACAACTGATTCATCTGCAGGTATAAAACAACCTTATTACAACTTCATCGCATTCATTGTGCAATAATTCTTTGGAGTTTAAAGTTTTTAGCGGTATATGGTATTCATTAAAAAGTGAAAACCATGAAGTGGGCAATTTTACTTAGTTTATTGTTTATCGTATGCGCCGAGGTAATTAATTCATTTTTGTGTAAGTGTAAATTAAGTTCTCATTCTCAGTCAAGTATGCAGAAATAGAGAACAGCCTTCATTATTATCTCTCGGAACAAGGCGCTTTTGATTTAATCAAAATTTCCGTGCTGCTATCGACACTGTGAATTTCCTTGTCTATAGTGAAAAATAATATTTGGCATTGGGAGATAACTTAGCAAACACTTTTCTTTCAGGTTTTTACAAGAAACAGTATTACGATTATATATGAAAGAATTTTGTATAAAAGGCCTTGACATGATTTTACCTCACTTTGACTAACTATAATCCGAGACGTTAATGGTAAGTGAAAAAGAACCTCTGGACAAAGCCATGGACAAAGTAAAAAAAAAGCATGTGGTACGACAAACCAGGACAGAACTTCACTCACATAGAACTAATCCTGTTCCACACAGTTCCACATTTTTACGATTTTGAGGCCCTTGATGCAGTTTTTTTGGGTCAGTTTGTTTTGCACATTTTTTTTCCTAATCAATACCTATAATTTGATGAAGACAAAAAAAAATATCCCTACGGTTAACAAAGATATAGCCATGAGAAAGTGCTCAAAATAAGGTTTGAGCCAAAATATTCATGAGGCTATAAAATACGTTAGGCAGCCAATCTGGCAAAATGAATGATGCAGATTTTCTATTTTTGGTAAGTACTTTCAGGATCAATGCTCAAATTTTAGGCCCGAAAAAGTGGTTCACTGTTTTATTTGAAGATGCACCAATGTTGACTAAAACACCATCGATCGCACTGCAAACTTCCGGCATTTCATCTTTCTAGAAAAAGCCTTGTATAGTAAGGTACTCTTTAAAGCCAACATACTTGTTTCTGAAATTCGACTTAATTTACTTCATCGCGTTTGCATACCATCATTTATTTGCAAGTTTCTCTCCGGCTTCTGTACAAAGTAGACATCACTAGAGGAAAATACAGTTTTTACCCTCTGTCTAAAGTAAATTATTCCGTTGGTAAACATTTTTGAATACCTTTTTTTTGCTACAAAATTTATAAAGTTTATTTTCTATAGTATGTTCATCAGTTCATGTTTTATCAGTCTATCTTTTTGTGTACTACTTTGACCCCGGACATTTGTGATAAAGTAGTAACATTCCCGTTTGGGGACAATTGTAACACGTTACAACTGTAACATCTATACCGATACTCCTGAGAAAGAGGCTATAAGAATTAAATTTGAGGATGCCGGCATTTATTGAATGCAATAACTGGTCACATGAACAGTGTACTAAACTAATTATTTCATATATCTGTCACAATTGTGAGTTGAAAGGCACTCTTTTTGGAAACCTACCTTTCTTTCCATTTTTCGTATGTTTTTTTGACGAATTAAATCATTTATTTATTTATGTATTCATTGTTGTCATTAGTCAAAGTGAATAATTACAAAAAGCAATTTAAAGTTTGAGTAAAATGCAACTTGTCTTCATTATTAGCTATGCTACAACTGTCCCGGGTACGAGGACAGTTGTAACATTTGACCCATCTCATAGGTACATCTCACTCCTTGTAGATTAAAATTAAGTTAAAATACTGGGAAGAAAACAGGCAATCTTTTGGTGTAAATTACTCTTTGATAAATTTTATATCATATAGAATATATGAGCTGAAAGTCAAAGTGTTACTATTGTCATCGGTCTACCCTAGGTATTTGATTTTTGTTCTAATTATGCTTTTAAACTATTATTGATAACAGGCAGCTACAAAAGCAGAACATGTTGATATGCAGAAACTGCTAGAAGCAGCATGGCAGGATTGCTATGAAGATGATGCAAAAACTGTTAAAGTGGAATTTACTGAAAGTATTAAAATAAAAACATAAAACTATATACAAATAACTATGTGTATATGTACATACATACGAGCAATTTAATGCAAAATATCTACATTTTCTGCAGCTTCTATAGAATCCGTAGTTAAAAATGATCCAAATCCTTCAAGAAGTACCAAATGTTTACGGCATTGTGGTTTAGTACATTTCAAACTGGTAAATACACATTGAAATTAAACATAATCAAATTTCATTTACATAAGTGAATTTTGAATGTAGTCCAACGACGAAGGAATCATAAACACCACCAACGTCAAAACATTTTTGCAAACGTTTATCCCGAACTTTAGTGAGGCAGAGGTAGAGAGCGCTGCAGATATTACTGAAAAATGCTTTTCAGAAGTCACCGTCAAAGATAGGTAAACAATCCAAAATAAATAAATTATTTATTAATCAATCATTTTTATTAATATATTGAAATATTTAGATGCGATAAAGCCCATGAAGGAATATCGTGCGTGATTTCCACGATAGCTGATCAAGGAATCGAAGTATAACTTCATACTTCATACTTTCAAATAGTTTTTATATGTAACATAAATATACTTATGTATGAAGAGCATACGAGTATGTGTGTTAAATCTGAATTAAAAATAACTGTCGACAACAAAGTTTTTTTTAATCAACTTATTCCAACACCAACAAAACAGGCACAATGGCAAAATACAAATGCCAAATGGCTGATTTGATTTTTTGACAGCACTGAAAAAATAACTGGAGCGATTTCAGTGGTGAATAGGTGCCCACAACGAACACAGATTTTTTTGGTTCCACCCTACTGTAGGTGCAACGACCAGCGACCTCGTTAAAAAAACTCAGATTCAACGGTTAGAAAGTAGAAGAGCTTAATATTAGATAAAGAAAACTTTATTGGTTATTAGGATATAATTCAGAAGTGTCAGTTGAAAATGAAATATACCGACCTGTTCTGCATTTCACTTTTAGTGAATTTAACCAGAAAAGTGAAATTAGGTGTTCTGTATTCCGAATGAAATTATAAATTGTGGATTGTATGTTCGAAAGTGAATATTTTGGTGTTCTCCATTCCGTAGAAACTGTTTTGAAGTGAATTGAATTCACTTTGTTTTTAGTTGTGAAATTGCGTGGTCGCAGCGGTATGTATTAATTTTCTAAAACCTACATTTTCAGACATGTTCTGCATTCCGAGTGAAAGTGAATTGAAAACGAATATCAATTTCACTTCAAATGAAATTCCGTGTTCCACATTCCGAGTGAATTGGAAAAGTTTTGTAATTCACTTCGAATTCATTTTTGAAATGTCAAAAAAAGCATTATTGTTTTTGTGGTTTGTAAATGGTTTGAATATGGATGTTTTATGTTTTCCGCTATAAATAAAAATTCTTAAAACAAAACTAATGCAAAACCAATTATCTTTTACTTACATTTTTGCAGACCGCTGCGACCACGTAATTTCAGTTTAAGTCTTCCGGATTCAATTTTACCAACAAAAAACCGATCGAATTGAAAACGTCGAATGGTTTGCGTTTTTGAATTCCGACCGATTCTCAGCACACCCCCAATTCGTTCGAATTCGAAGAAATCCGAAAATCATCACACCAAAACTGCGAAAACGTAACGGATTGGATTTCAACCGAAATGCATCACAGTGGTTAATATTCATCTTTCGTCTTTTTTTTAATTTTAAATAAATTAAAGTTTATTAAAAAGTACAATTGTTTTTCTTTCGTGCGGGTATTTTTGAATTCTAAATGAATATATATGGCTGTTTCCGGAATAAAAGCAGCGCCATCTTATGGTGTCTATGTATGACATTTTGACTCAGCTGTCTTTTGACATTTCAGTCTTACATTTTATTTTGGAAACCCACAGCAACGCAAAATATAAACAAATCTCTTCCTGAAAAAATTTAAAGGATAAGTCCGCTGAAATGGAGGGCAAGGATAATAGATACAACACGTAAGTCAAACGAGGTTGTTGGTTTCTACGACAATTAATACTTTTGTTCTACAGCAAGCGTTCCAACATGAAACAACACAAGAAATCCCATTATCGCACCAAGCCTTCCGCAATTGGAAATGGATCTCGCAGTTCTCCAGTAGACGCCGTCCGCAGTATCATCGATGTGGCCGATTCAAGTGATGACCGATTTAGTGTACGATCAATTCCGTGGTCTCCTAGAGCGATCGAAAGTGAATTGGAAGTCGACATGGACAACGAACAAATGCGTGCCGGAGACTTTGGTATGTTATCGCAAATGCCAGCTACAATTGGTGGACACTTTCAATTTAGTTCTGAAAAAAATTGGGACACTGAAGACACGCTGTTAGATAAGACCGATGCAAGTGAATATTTCACACTCGACTTGAAACTATTAAACGCTGGCTTGCGAACGATTCCATTTAACAAGCGAATGGATTATCCCTCATCGTGGTTTACGAAATCTCAGCTCAATGCATTTAATCAGGCCGCAGAAATAGCTGAGACGAATTATCAAAGTGTTCTAAAAGAACATGAAAACAGTCCCAAAGGAAAGGTAAGCAGTGCAAATAGAAAATCAACAGTTCGATCGGCGCCTAACTCGGCTAAAGGCAAGCCTCTCACAACTAACGGTATTGCAAATAACTTAGCCGATGATACTGATAAGGATAAAGAGTTGGAAGAATTGTTGAACCTTACAACAAATGAAGTTGCTAAGGCAAACATCGACGTTCCCGTACAAACTGAGAATAAAAATTCACGGCCACCAAGTGCTAAGAGTGATGTCAAACCAGCAGATGGTGACGAAAGTAGAGAGGGAATTCAACAGTGGCTCGATGATGTCCTTGAAGAGTGAGCGTATAAATAGAACGCAAATTTGGCTAAATCGTTTTGCGTGTTCAATCGTACTTGTTGGTTGCCCTACATTTGGAGTTTCCCGTTGGCATAAATAGAATCACCGTTACAATTAGTTTCACTTGATTCGCACTTTAAATAAAATGAAATATGTTGCAATAAAAAACTGTTATGGGTGTTTTTTTTTTTTAAATATTTCTTCACTTGCTTTCGTCATTCAAGAATTCTATTTTCGGCCTGTTATCTTATAGGAAATCTGAAACCGCACCATTACAGAAATACATACCTTTTCGACAGATGTTATATTAAAGAGGACGCGGTTGTATGTTAACAGATTTAATGGGAATTGAGGCTGAGGTTTTCAATATAGGAAATTCGCTAAAAATCTAATTTTAATTTTTTTAGTGTAAAAAGGCGTAAAAGTGATAAAAAAACAAAAATTTTTGAGAGGAAATTTGTTTTTATATTTTTTATAAATTTTTAAAGTTTTCGTTGTTGACTAGAAAAATGCATGGCATAACTGTGGCGCAAAGGTTTGAAAACGCCATTTTGTAGATCTCGGTGAAATAAGCACAAAATATAAGGTAAAAAATATTGATTAATCGCTTAGTTTAGGAGACATCAAGGTTTCAAAATTAATTCTTTCCGATGGAAATTCCATTGAAATTAATTATTTTTGCTTCGGTACAAAAAGTGTTGCATACATCTAGGCGTAAAGCTAAAAAATAGTTTTTTACAATATTAAGTAAAGAAATTTTATAAAATCTTAGTTTTTGAGAATCAGACTTTGAAGAAAACCACGCTATGTTTAGTAAACCAGTTGAGGAAACAGCCATACAGGACCCGGCCACTTCTTAATGATTTCAGTCGATGTCCTATCCATAGTTTTTTTTTTAATCGCGAGCAGCGCGCCACCCGCCCAACTGTTTAGTAACACCAGTTGAGGAAACAGCCATACAGGACCCGGCCATTTCTTAATGATTTCAGTCGATGTCCTATCCATATTTTTTTTTTAATCGCGCGCAGCGCGCCACCCGCCCAACTCTTTAGTAAACCAGCTGAGGAAACAGCCATAGGTACTGGACTCGGGTACTCCTTTAGTAATGTGAGTCGATGTCCTATAAAAAGCTTATTCTTTTATTGTTCATTCCATTCCAGTGAATATATCTTGTTAAACTAGATTTTTTAGTCTTACGCCTAGGTGTATGCAGCACTTTTTTGTACCGAAGCAAAAATAATTAATCTCATTGGAATTTCCATAGGAAAAAATTAATTTTGAAACCTCGATATCTCCTAAACTAAGCGATTAATCAATATTTTTTACTTCATATTTTGTGCTTATTTCACCGAGATCTACAAAATGGCGTTTTCAAACCTTTGCGCCACAGTTATGCCACGCATTTTTCTAGTCAACAACGAAAACTTTAAAAGTTTATAAAAAATATAAAAACAAATTTCCTCCCAAATTTTTTTGTTTTTTTTACTTTTACGCCTTTTTACACTAAAAAAAAAAATTAGATTTTTAGCGAATTTCCTATATTGGAAACCCGCCCCCGAACAATAAAGCAACTTGCAAATAAATTAAGAAAACGTACAAATAGCATGCACGGGCACGGCCCTCCACATTTTCTTAATTTTTCTATAGAAAACTGACTCGACAGTGCTGTGTCGGTTCATGCAGAACAACACGTTAGTCGTTCGCTTTTCAAGAGAACTCTAAATACCTGAACAGGAAAATTATTGGCAGCTTGTCAAAACCATATGTTTATTTTTGACAAATATAAGCAGAGAAAGAATTTTTGGTTACGTTATCTGCAATTTCTTTTGCGCGGTTGTTTTGTTTTCTTACCAAAATAAAAATGATTTCCTTAAAAACAACCCTTAAAGTTACAAATAATTTGTCCCGAATACTTCTAAGTTCATTCAGGTACATACAATTCGTTGCAACGATTTTATCATTTAAAACATTGCATTTTCTAGACCAAGCGTTCTTCAATGTCAACCAGTCGCTGGAATTAAGACTCTTGAGGAACAAGTTGGCCTACCACCGAAACCAAAAAAACCTCTCACACCGTTCTTTCGTTTTATGCAACAAATGCGACCAGTTGTTTCGGCTGAGAATCCCGATCTCAAGCTTACCGATGTAGTTCGAATGATTTCCAAGAAATGGGAAACAGCCGAACCTACCCTCAAAGAAAAGCTTCAGGAACAATATAAAAACGACAAAATTATATACGTAGAAACCCGTGCCAAGTATGATAGTAAAATAACAGAAGAACAACGCTCTGAGATGAAGCAATTAAAGCAAGATGTCATAGCATTAAAGGAGAGACGATTGACAAAGAAGCGTATTGCCCAATTAGAACGCCCTAAGAAACCACCATCTCCATTCTTAATGTTTATTTCCAAAGAAAGAACGGCAACTCCCCAGACTCCCAATGAAACGTACCGAGAATGGCATGCCAAAGCGACTGCCAAATGGTCCAAATTTAGTGACGCCGAGAAAGAGGTTTACATGAAAGTGTTTCGAGAGAAACTAGTAACGTACAAGTAAGTTAAAATCATAATATCTTAAGCCGCTTATTGATTTGTTTCACTTCAGAGAGGATATTGCGGTGTGGGAAGAAAAAATGATACGCCTGGGAAATATTGATGTTGTACGACACGACATTCTGATTGATCCTCCCACCAAAAGTAAATCTAAAAAACCACAAATATAAAATCGCTTCTTTGCGAAAGCATGGATCATCGAGTTGAAATCACTTTATTTTTTTTTTTTTTTTTTTGTAAACATTTTGTTCATTTATACGAAAGACGTTAATAAATAATATTGACTGAAAATGAAACTGGGGGTTAAAGTTTGGTACGAGCATAGTATGATGAGAGCCGTTTACTGTCTCCCTTCAGCTTGATGTACTAAGTCTAGCGATTTTCTAACTTTTGTCAGCTGTCCAAGACCATATGAGTACAACGATAGGTTTTTTCAAAGGATATGCAAAAAGGCTCATTCTTTATAAATAAACTAAGCGACAGGAGAAAGCCCACCTGGATTTGGAGACTTTCTTGTAGATGTCAGAAGCTTCGTACGTAGCTGCAATTAGTGCAGCGGGGAGATGGGGATTCCTTTCTTGTTCCACAGTATCAAAATATGGCATACTTTGATCACAGTGCGGCGTTCTACAAGGGCCACTGCTACCTAATCTACATTATTTAAAAAAGAAAACAACTTATCCCGCTTTTCTTAACGATATTTTTACGGAGTAAGGCATCAATTCGTGGCATAACTCAACTTGTGTTGCTGTGTATATTGCGGACGAGTAAGATTGCGAGCTTCAATGCTGAGGGAACATTTTATCTTATACTCTACCAAATACGCATTTTCTTCAATTAAGTATCGGATCGGCTCAATAAATCAACATTGTACGACACGGCGATTGACGCTCTCTTCTACATGTGTCAATTAAGGGTAAGCCTTAATACCTGCATATTCAGGGTTGCTGCCTTCGCACTTCTCATTAATGGAAAATTAATAAAGGAACTTTTTTGTAGTCTCCGGATGGTTTAATAGTAATAGCAGGTCTACTTTTAGTCAAGAATTAAAATGCTTTCTTGATGTTTTATATAAATATACAATACAAATGAAAATAGACAACACTTTGAATAGAACAACTGGCTTTATTTTTACTGCATGAATCATAATGCATACATATGAACAAGAATGAACATAATATTCAAAGAAAGGAAATTCCAAAACTTAGAAAAGAACTTGTTGACGGAAATGTTTCATTAATTTATTCGCCCTTACGCCCAACTTCATTTGCCATTTGGCTTGAACTCGTTTCATTACATGAATATCACGAGCTTTTCGAGCTGCAGCTTCTTGTTGGGTACTGGTCCAGCCCAATGAACGATATTCCGATAGAACTTTGTGCAGCTTACGATTGGATTTATGGACGGTAACCGCACGATTAGGATTTAATCTTTGTTTGTAATAACGTAGCAAAGATCGGTGACCAATCACAGCTCCAGATGGGAGCACCAGTTGATATTCGTCGCCATCAAGTAATTCAGGAACGACTTCCTCATCCTTGTCCATATCTTCCGTCTTGAAGAACAAAACAAAAAAAAAATAGCTGTGAATACAAACAGATTAATGACACACTTACATTGTCCGGATAACTAGAACTGTAATCGTAGAATTCTGTGTACTCGGCCAAAGCGATACCTTCGTGCAGCATTTGACAATGACCCTTGTCAATCATATGCTTTCGCACTGCGTCCAGAGTGTAGAAAGTTTTGCCGCGGTCATTGCACCACAGGCATATAAAATGACAGCACACTTTTTCTCCCAAATAGAAGAGGAGCCCTTCGATATCCGTGCAATATTCGGCGTCAGGAATGAAGAAAGAGTGCGCCACTGACATGTGCCTTAAATTTGCAACCATATCTTCACTGTGTTCCTCACAGAAAATACAGTTGTTTTCAGCAATTGGATTCTCGCCAACTTCTTCCCATTCATCGGAGTCAATCTAAAAAAATTAAAACAATTTTAGACGTATGTATTTATTGGCGGTTAACAATTTTGTTACAGAATATTGAAAAAAAAAAAGAAAACAAATAAATGAATGTACATTATGTATGTATGTACTCTTCGTCGTTAACGTAGTACAGATCGTTTGCATGTAAAGAAGGTTGGGTATACAAAAGGTGGTCACTTTTCGCCGAGCAAATCTCGGTACACAAAAATAAAATTATACAAGTTCGAAAATATGCCACATATTGGCCAGTTTTTGTTGGTTTAGAAGTGGAATTAATAAATGTTAGGCGTCAGCGGTACCTACTATGGAGAACCAAGTCTAGCATTTCGAAACCATTTGTGTGTGCATATATTTTTGTACGATGGGACTTATAGTTTCGAACGAGTTGAGAAGCTCACCGCAACAAATACCTACACTTGAGTACTTTTCAGATATCCGGAAGAGGTGGTAGCGTGAAACAACTTTTGTGTGTTAGCTGGAATTAAGCCAAGACAGCAGGCGTATTATCACAACGCACTAACCATTATGCCACGGCGCTTTATTATTATTTCAGCAAGCTCAAGAAAATTCTGTTTTATGAGTTTTCAAAAGATGTAGTAAGTACATTCATACTTCGAACAGAATTTATTTAACGTCTCTCACATTTAATAGAATTCCCAAAGAAACATAATTTGGAGCTGTTCTTCTTCTTTGCACTCGTGAAAATTGTCTAAGAGGAACAGTAAGTTTTGTTCGCTCCAAATTAATCTTACGATTAGTCGACACGCACTGAGAGCTTCCAACCGCGAAGAGCAACTTTTTTCTAGTATTCGAACATGGATCAGCATGCTGTTAAATTAGAACTTACCTCCTTAATTTGCTCATCTTGTTCAACCACCATCGGTATTTGTTTCGGTTGCAAGACACTTTTAGTAGTCACTTCCTTCGATTCGCCATTTAGCTCATTGAATTTTATTAGATGATCCTTGTGCTTCTTGCTGTTTAAATGGTTGTCGTGTGATCTTTGACTACTGAATTGCTTACGGCAAGCATTGCAATAAAGACTTGTTTGTTTCTCCTCGATTGCGGCCGATTCTGCATTACGTATTTGCAATACGCGATTCTGGAACTCCTCTGCCGTGACTGGTGGGAGTTCTGCTACTCTGCGCTTCAGGTTATAACGATGCCAATCGGTTTTATAATGTTCGCGTTGAATGTCTGCATTCGCAAATTTAACACTACAATTGTTGCAAGTGAATGTAAACGACATTATTACTTCTCTTTTTTCAATATTACGATCTGTGCAAGACGAGTTTTCGAACAATTGCAGTTTAAAAAAAATTTATAAAGTAAAATAACAGCACGCTGCTGATTTGATGACAAAAGACGATAAATTTTGACGTATAATTGCGAAATAAAAGGTCGATTCACGTACTCATTTGCAAACGTAGATTTCGTTAGTTTTGTAGTGGAGATTGGAGAACTGGAAATAACGAAAATTTAACGAGTTTGTATGCACAGCGGTTGTTTCTACTATGGAACAGAGTTCGGCAATTTAATAGCGAATTCAGTTATGTTTTTTTTTAATAAATAATATGTAGCTCAAACACTATAATTATATAAATTCCCTTTATGAGATCTTACTTATTCAACTTAATCGTCAACTAAATCAATCCGCTTTGATGGTTGTCGACTTGGTTGAAAGAAAATGAAAAGATTTTGATTTTTGGACGTTTAATGGCATGTCTTTCAATTCAATTGAAATATGTATGGGGCAGTTATTTCATTGGATGTCAAATTAAGGAAAATTTGTGCTGCCAGTCCTTTGAATGTGAAGGAAACAGCGGCCAAGTGCGAGTCAGACTCGCGCTCAAAGGTTTCCGTATTCTTAAATTTTGTATAATATTAATGAAAAGGTGAATAATATTGTAGTTTTGCTCTTGGCGAGTGCGTCAAAAGATAATAATAAAGAATGACGAAGCTATGATCAATTAAGTTGACATCATAAAATCCGACGGATCTGAGATTCCCTTCACTCATTCGGTTCACATTCACCTATCGTCGTGATCATTATATCCGCCGGATACACTACTTTATCTACATCTCTTTTTAAGTTATTTAAATCGGCTGTTTTCTGATTTGACACTTGAAAAGGCTATTGTGGTGTGAAAACAAAAATCTTAGGAATAAAAAATTATAAATAAATAGTTTTTTTTTACTTTAAGCTTTTGTTTTGCAATATTTTGCATTCCATTGTCGTGTTTCACTTATTTCGTTTATAAAGTTCAACGTTTTTAGTATGTACATTTATTTCCATTAAAGTTTCCTTGTTTTGGTCGCGTGTTTTGTGTAATGATCTGTGTACTTATTCTACGTGTGCCTGAAGTTAGTTCATCATTTGTTTGATTCTGAACTTTCGACGTTCAAAGTTTTTGGCAGTGACCGGGTCAACTCGGTGCCAATACCATTCTTTTGAACTTCTGCCGCCTGTTCTAGATCCTCCATCTTCAAACTACTCTTGGGGCTGATCTTGAAAAGCGGAGTTATACGACAACTTGATTCCCTTTACATAACTTTGGCGACTTTTGACGATACGCGTCGAGTCCAGACTTGAACATTTATACACACTTATCCTTCCAGATTTGTGAAAACACCAGAGAAGATTGTCATTCTGTCCCGTTTGGTTTTGGCCGAAAATAAGATCGATCCAATGGTGGATGTTATGCCGCACTATTTCTGATTCCATTTATTTGTTTCTGCACTTTCAACGTTCAAAGTTTCTGGCAGTAATGAAAAATGCTAGCACAGCAAAAGCACCAGATCCGCAACGATTTTCTCGCGGATCTGAAACGTCAAACTTTGTATGGAGAGATTCGATCCGTCCGTTTTCAATGATCAAGTTAAAAGTTGTTCACATTACCGACAAGTGGACGATTCCCTTCGAACGGATTCGATGATACCAATTTTCGAATTTTCGTGAATCATTCCCCCCGGCGGATTTAATGATAGGGGTGTGTGCTTGGGCTGCTAGAATATTAGGTTTGTTTGATGTCGCCAGCCCTAGGGTGCACTGACTAGTGTCAATTATTTTCGTGGTTGTAAAAAAATCCAGTGCAACCCCCGGTTCATCGGACGCAATTACTGACAACTGGCATTCCTTGAAAATTAAACATTAACCAAATTTGGTTAATTTTCGAATATTTTTGTACTTGTTTAGTTCGTGTTTTACTAAGCAACCTATTTGAACACCTAAACACAAGCACAATGAGGAAACCAACGCAATGAAAAAAAAAAAGTGTGTGTGTCAGTCACACGCGATAGAAGTGAAACATTTTTTTTAAAAATGGTGTATATATTATTTGTATTGGTCATATAATTTTACGAATGTGATAAATACAGAGAGATAGAGATTGCAAGAGAGCGAAGAGCGAAATTGACGGACAGACAGAAGAAAGATATCATAATCATACATATACCTGCATACATCAACATCATTCAACACGGACAACTGAATTTAACAACTTATTTATTTTGATTCACCAAAATTACCAAAAGTTTGAATATCTATAACCTGCGCAATGTTGACTTTTGTTTTGGCTTATTCACTGTATCTCATATGGTTTCATTCAAATTCCTACCAAAGAAAGAAATAAATCCGTCATACTCGTAAGTCGTAAGCTCGTAAGTAGTAAAAGTCAAATCCCATATTTTAGTTCTCAACTCGATCTCATTCATTATTTTCATTCCTCACGCTCTCAATATTTCAATTCGAAAAGAGCTTGATGAGA
Organism: Brachyopa scutellaris; assembly: GCA_949775065.1. Classification (NCBI taxonomy): domain Eukaryota; kingdom Metazoa; phylum Arthropoda; class Insecta; order Diptera; family Syrphidae; genus Brachyopa; species Brachyopa scutellaris. Next base: position 80,042,572 of record OX459112.1, on the reverse strand, counting down.
GTGGTTTCACATACAATGCTTTCATGTATGCACTAGTACTACTAGTAAGAGTAACTAGTGTACTAATACTACCTTAGTTAAGCTCCATAATTTAAATATTAGGTAGCTTCTTTGGCTTAAATTTGAACAAAATTACAATATAAATCTACATATACATATGTCTGTACTATGTATTATAATATACTTAACAAAAAAAACAAATACATAGGCGCAAATTCATAGTCAGCCAATGAATAGTGCCAATAGCCGACTATAGTTATTCATAAACACATTTTTGCCTGTGTATTAGTTAGTATCGACTTTCATATGTTTTTGTAAAGTGATTTGAACGAACAAACCCAAACGTCAAAATATTATATGAGAAATTTATAGCCGACTCTAATTATTTAAAATGACGTTTGGGTCATTTTAAATTTCGAGCCGGCTATAAGTGACTATGAATAGCAAAAGGTATATTTTAGGTTATGTAGGTGAATAAATTCTTTTATTGTCGGCTCTATCTGACTATGAATTTGCGCCATAGTTTTTAACCATCTTTGATCTAAATATCAATTTTATTCTCGTTCAAATAGTCAATAATCACACTTGCATTTTTGGCAAGAACAGGGGGCCTATTCCTGTACACGAGTCGAGTGAGACGTCAAAAGTGAGCCCACAGTCGAGTCGAGTATGTTTTGGTATTCCTGGACTCGATCGACTGTCTCTCACTCGAGAACACAATTTTAAACCACACCCAACTTCACTTAATGCTGATTTGACATTTCATTTCAGCATTTATATTTGAAAAAATGAAATGGTTGTTTTAAAGTTTAGTTTTTTTTTTTTGTAAATTATTAATTAATTTTATTAATAATAATATTATTTTATAAATTATTATTAATTAACTGATGATCGTGATAAAGCTCGGACGACCGCAAATTCACTTCAAAAAGGATGAGATGCGTGAAATCGTTTGGAATTACCGAATAACACGTAAGTGTTACGCCAAAAACAAATATGTTATGTTATTAATGTTATATTTTATATTTTACAGTTTTCAGGAATTATTTAGAGTGAAAAAAGATGTTTTCCATTATTTGCTCGAAACAATCACACCATGCTTTAAAAGACGCAGCAGATCGTCTTCAGTGGATAGTGTGTTTTTCTTTTCAAAATATTTTTGTAATTGCACCAAATCTATAAATAGAATACAATAAATTATCAACAAATATAATATAAAATATAACGTTTTAATTTTTATAATTTTAGCGTATCATATAGTTAACTTCTTCCACCCAGTCACGTCTTTTACAGATGGTCCTTTAATTCCTTCCACAATTCATTCGATTTTTGACTTGCTGCCGCAGACTGAATGCGGCTGTTGCATTTTTTTTTTTTAATGTTTTTAAAAAAAAATCCACCAAAACTTCGTTCTATTTTTACCCTAAAATGAATACAAATATTAAATAATTTCACTATACACCAAAATCGTTCAACAATGCTATAAAATTAACTTACATTTTTGGAGAATCCATTGCCACTTCACACGACAGCGACACTCGACAACTATTCTTAAACGAGCAATTTGTCACAAGAAAACAGTCATTATCGTCTCTAGGAATACCTACATTTTCACTCGAGTGAAATCTGACGTTCGAGTTCGAGTACAGGAATACCAAAATTGAGTGACTCGTATTCAGGAATACCATTTCATCACTGTCACATGAAATTGACTCTCACTCGTGTACAGGAATAGGCCCCCAGATCAACTAAAACACGAAATTCATATTTTCCCCAAAATATGCAAAAAAATAAATACTTTCATGCTATAACCTGCGCAATGTTATGACTTTTGTTTTGGCTTATTCACTGTATGATTTTGAGAACATACACACCCACACACATACAATGGGTTTTACTACTCATATGGTTTCATTCAAATTCCTACCAAAGAAAGAGAAAGAAATCCGTCATACTCGAAAGTCGTAAGATCGTAAGTAGTAAAAGCCAAATCCCATATTTTAATTCTCAATCTCATTCTTAATTTTCATTATTCGCGCTCTTAATATTTCAATTCGAAAAGAGCTTCATGAGAGTGGTTTCACATACAAGATACAATGCTTTCATGTATGAGCGCGCTAGCACTGTATACCACCCGAAACCCCACCAAGTAGCACACACATGCACTTACACTGCGTGAGCGGCCGCCCGACTGAGCTGGGCTGTGAACAAAGCTGAGACTGAGTGTAGAGTGTATCTCATTCTAACGCGTGCTAATACGTTGGGTTCTGAAAGAGATGCAATGTTTTTCGTGACGAAATTTCGTTACACGATTTTGGATTCACACCACGAGCTAAGAAGTTTCACTTCAAAAAAAACAAATAACAGATCAACTGATTTAATGTTTTGATAGCCCTTTTTTCTTGACTGACGAAATACTCGGGGTAAATCCAGTGAAGAACCAGTATCGACAACAAACGCAGGGCAGCATATTCAGTGCGTTTTCAGTGTAGCACTGGCGGACATAAAACGCATCAGTGCATTTCCAGTGCACCCTAGTGCGTCCTAGGGCTGACTTCAAACAAACCTGTTAACATTGTTCGATCTCCCCAGCCGTAGGGCACCCTGACTAGTGTCAGCGATATTTAATTTTTTTTAGTACTGATTAGTTTTATTTTCTGTTTATATCATCGATATCAATAAGAATCCGTTGCTTCATCGTTGCGTCACGGATATTGTAATATCCCCTTATTAACTTGTTTGGTCGGCACAGTGGTGTAGTGGTAAGTGCGTTGGACTACTAAGCAATGCTGCCCGGGTTCAACACCTAAAAGTTGTTTTCATGGTGCCACCTCTTTCGAATGTCTGACAAACAATAAAAGAGTATCATTTGTCAATGAGCTTCTCAGCTCGCCGTTCGGAGTCGGCAAAAAAAACTGTAGGTCCCTTCCAATCGTGCACAAATATAACACGCACACACAAATGGTTGCGAGAAGCAGGCTCTGGTTAACATTGAGCTGTAGCGCCAACTAAAGTAATTTGTTTTGACATTTTCATTCAATCATTCAACTGCATTCAATTTATAGACAAAGAGCAAATAAACAAGTGCATTTTCGCGGTTTTCGATACTTTGAAAGCGTCTGGCAAGGACTAGGCGACATGGAAAACGTCTTGGACTTATATAGCTTTTTGCAAGGATTTGTATTCTATGTTTTAGGAAAGTTTTGTGTGGTTATGTCAATTATCCAAGTTCTTGTACTATGTTTTGTGAGAGCGAATGAACTAAGTGTATTTTAACGGTTTTCGATATTTTGAGAGCGTCTGGCAAGGACTTAGGTTAGGTTAGGTTGGGCGGATATCCTTCGTAATCGGTAGGATTCACTTGGACCAAAGTAGGTCCATTGACATAGACTTGGATCTATGTATCGCTATTCAGGGGGGGTTTTATGCTGTTATTTAGTGGTTACCCTTATTTGTATGTTTGCATTTTTGATACACTGTTACACTCTCTTTAGCTGCCACCGTATGCTGCCAGACGGTTAGATTTGAGATCTCTTTCATCGAGGCTGCAAATTAATATGCATGTGGTTATTTTTCACAACCAAAAATTACTGAGGGCTCTTAGACTATTAAGCTTGTTCGATTTAGTTGACCTAATTTCGTCGAAAGCTGAACAAGCTGGAACTCCAATTCCCGAGCATCAAGCGACGAAAGTCAGCTTCCAAGTCATCCATCGTTGACTAGCAGCTTCCTACAACGATATTGGCGGCCAATTTATAGGTCCATTACGCGAAATGTTGCGCTCATCGAATACTTCCTTCAATAAATTGATTATGGCGCATGCTGCAGTCGTCTTGTTGAAACCACAGCGCCTAACATTGATTCCATTCCTTTACGGACCGAAAGTCAGTAATCATGAATCAATTGCGCTATCCACTGATTATTTTCCACATTATTTTTGAAGAAATATAGACTAATGATCCCATCAGCCAATAAAGCACACCAAACGTTTCCATAATCGCTTATCTCGATTGATTAAAAATAAGCTTCAGCGCGGAATAAAATAGCACAGGGAAATTTATTTTAAAAAAAGCTAGGGAGAGTTCCAATAAAATTTCAAGACTCAAAGGTTCATGTTTCCTGTGCGGTGAAGGAAATCACTGCAAACGTGATTGTCCAAGTAAACAGATAAAATCGAAAGTTGAATCCGCTCAATAATTAAGTTTCATACTCACCTGATGACTCCATACACTTAAGAATCTTACGTTGACAACTTACGCAACAACGAAACAAACAAAAATAAAACCAAACATACTTTCAACTTCTCAAAATGTTTTTTTTTTTATTATTTTATTTTTATCCGATCGCATTTCTTAAAAGAAGAAAATAGATAAAATAAAATTATATCTAACATAGACTTACAGCTATAAAATAAAACATTTATGAAGACACTTCCAAAATGGAAAAAAAATTATCTAACATGTTGTTAGCATGAGCCATGAGGATGCAAATAAGCAAACACATTAAAAACAAAAGTTTGCACTCCTCACATTTTCATTCATTTCAATTGAGCTGCCTTTTGAAACAATTTTATATTTTTTGTCGATTAGATATTATAATGTACCTACTACACAAATATAATTATGTATTTACTTTTTTTCATTTCTCCTACTTCATTATTTGTTAAATAAAACTATTTAATTTAATTTTTTGCTATATTATTACAAAAAAAAACAAATTTGTATGTATTTTCTTTTTTTGTTTTAATTATATAATTTACATGATGCAATTGAAACATATCGCTTTAAAATGCTTCAATTTGCATTAATCAATATTATGGAGTTGAATAAATAAGCATTTATCGCTTAGTTATTTTTTTTTTTTTTTGTAAATGAATGAAAGTATTTAATTGCTCTTATGTAAATTAAACTAAGATCGGAAATGAAATTGCTGCACTCATGGTTTTGATTGCGTTTTGTAGATGCAGCTCTTTTTGTTGGAACTATTATGTAAAGTATGGTTAACATATAAGAATTGTACTATTAGTTTATGGTTTTAACGTAGCGAGTATGTAGTTTTTGTTTATTGTTACATTCGATTATGGTTTTAAATGAGGGTGTGTGATTTTTTCTGTCTTCTGTTGTTGTTGCTGACGCTTAATAATATGATAATTTCTGAACGCTGCCTGTTGCTGATGATCATTTTCTGAACGCAGCCATTCGTGGTGAACGAGACAATATTGAGATGTCAAACGAATTTTAAATCAAGCAGTTGGTGGCAGAAGATGGAGTAATAGAATTTAATTTTAGTTTCCTTCTTTTTTCCTTTTTTACATTTATTTTTTGCCTTTTATGGTTTATCAGTTAATCTTAAAATTACATGTTTAACTATTAATGTTCATTTGTTACTTAAAATAAAATAGAAAATACTTAAAGTTGCGTTTTTTCCACGGCCACCAACATTTCTAAAATTAAATTCTTTTAGAGCTGCCTTTTCTTGGCAATTATATTACATATATATATTGGGGAAGGCGTCAAAGAAAAAAGGCAGAATGTCCAATCCAAATCAGACGAAGAATTGCGATTGTGCCAAATGCAATAAACCGAACAGCATTGATGATATGGTGCAATGTGATGTGTGCCACAGGTGGTATCATTACAGCTGCGTGGGAGTGGATGCATCAGTTGCAGATAGAAGCTTCGAGTGTGTTACGTGTGCTGGGCTTAATGAAACGGTTCGTGGAAATGTGGCAGCTGTCGATAATATGGGCGATAGGTTGTCACACGTAGGACTAGGTGATCATCAAAGCGTTGGCGTGACGGCACATTCAGTAACAAATCTGAGTGTTGCATCATCAGGCAAAAGCAAGAAACGATTGGAATTGGAGCTGAAGTGCCTTGAAGAGCAGAAGAAGTTGGATATGCGGCTTATAGTCGAACAACAACAAAAGGAAAAGGAGTATATCATAAAGCGATACGAATTGTTGGCACAAGAAGCTGACGACTGTATTGAAGAAAGCTGTTCGGAGAGGCGCAGGACATCGGCGTGGGTGGATCAAGTGAGTGTTGAAAATGCTCCAATTGATCTCAAGACAAATCCTGTGGTTCACACTCAGCATCGGCCTCTAGAATGTGTTGCTGAAGTTCCTGAGTTTGGCTTGAGTAGGAATCAGATCTCGGCGCGTCAGGTAGTATCCAAAGAGTTGCCATTTTTCTCCGGGCGGCCAGAAGACTGGCCATTATTCATCAGCAGTTTTGAGAATAGTACACGAATGTGCGGCTTCAGCAAAGAGGAGAATTTGTGGCGTCTTCAAAGGGCATTGAAAGGTAATGCGTTGGAAACAGTTAGGGCACGTCTACTACTTCCATCTATGGTAGATGAGGTGATTTCTACTCTCCGTATGCGATTTGGGCGTCCTGAGTACATTGTGCAAATGCAATTGTCTAGGATTCGGTCAGAGCCCCCACTGAAAGCTGATCGGCTAGACACTTTGGTAAACTATGCACTGTCGGTGCGCAATTTGTATGCAACAATGGAGGCATCTGGGCTGACGAGCCACCTCAATAACCCCGTTCTACTCCAGGAGCTTGTGGAGAAGCTACCAGCGTCTATTCGAATGAACTGGGCGTTGCATCGTGGTACAACGGAACCGAATTTAGTGCGCTTTGGCGAATGGCTCTACAAGATGGCAGAAGCAGCTAGTTCGGTGATGACGTTTTCTACATTTGAGAATAAAAACGAAAAGAGACAAGCGGGATTGCATGCTCACACTGAAATGCAAATGGCTGAGACAACACAACCAAAGGGGAACGGCTGTTTCATTTGTGAAGAAGATCACAAGCTGTTGGATTGTGGTAAGTTCAAAACACTTCCAATTGCAAAAAGATGTGAACTGGTGAAGGACAAGGGCATATGTGAGAGTTGTCTTGGACATCGAAAACGATTTAAATGTCGAAGTACTGCGAAGGGTTCTGTACATGTATTGTTGCAGTCGAACTCATCGGCCCCAGTGAAACCGTGCAACGCTCATCAAAGGTGTGATGGAGGAAATACAGTGTTTAGGATTATACCAGTGGTACTTCATGGCGATGGAAAGTCATTAGAAACGTACGCATTTTTAGATACCGGCTCTTCTCTGACACTTGTGGAACAGAACATAGTGAAATCTTTGGGCATCGAGGGAACAGCCAAACCATTATGTCTTAAATGGACTGCAGACACCGTTCGCTATGAGGGGTCATCTATGGTTGTACCGATGGAGATTTCTGCTGCTACAAACGATCGCGATAGAAGGTACCGGCTTCAAGATGTTCGTACAGTGCAGCGTTTGGCATTGCCGAGGCAGACTGTTCTAGCTGAGGAGGTGCAGCGTCAGTATCCACATTTGAGCGGTGTACCATTGGCCACGTTCGTGAAGGCAAAGTGTGGGATCCTGATAGGGCTGAACAACCAGAAGCTGACTTTAGCCTTGCAGACTAAGGAAGGAAAGTGGAACGACCCAATCGCAATCAAAACCAGACTAGGTTGGTGTTTGAGTGGCGGCGAGGCGAATGGAGTAAAGGATGGTGGCGTATATCACATCAAAGCCTGCAAATGCGATCAGGATTTGGAAGAGTTGTTGCGTCGACATTACACGTTAGAGGAGCAAGGGATCGAGAGTGCTTGTTGTGAGACAGCGGAGGACGTTCGCGCGAAGAAGATCTTGGAAGAAACAGTACACAGGCAAGAAGATGCTTTCGTATGCGGATTGTTGTGGCGGTACGACAATATCACCATGCCGGATAGTTTTCCAATGGCCCTCAAAAGGCTAAGGTGCCTTGAGAAAAAGTTTGTGAGAGATCCTTCTCTATTGAGGGTGGTCAACGATCAAATAAAGAATCTCGTGGATAAGGGGTACGCTCGTAAGCTGGATCAACGAGAGCTCGACACACAACATCCAAGGGTTTGGTATTTGCCCACTTTCTTAGTGAGGAATCAGAACAAGCCTGAAAAAATCCGAATGGTATGGGACGCAGCGGCTACGACACAGGGGTTTTCTTTAAACAGTGTTCTTCTAAAGGGTCCGGACGAATTAAAAGTTCTCACAGATGTTCTTTATGCCTTTCGAATTAATCGGATTGCGATAGCAGCAGATATTCAGGAAATGTTCCACCGAGTTAAAGTGTGCGAAAAGGATCAGCATTGTCAACGTTTTTTGTGGCGGGATGGTGTTTCTAGCCGGCAACCAGAAGTCTACGTAATGATGGTTCTAACATTTGGTGCTTCATGTTCGCCAAGTATTGCGCAGCATGTTAAGAACATCAACGCAAGGGACTTTGCTGAAACCTTTCCAAGAGCTGCCGACACCATCATTAATCACCATTACGTGGACGACTTGTTAGACAGTGTCGAAACAATCGAGGAAGCAATCCAGTTGGCGAAGGACGTGAAGTTCGTCCACGCAAAAGCTGGGTTTAATATTCGCAACTGGTTGTCTAACTCAAAGGACGTTCTGCGAGCAATGGAAGAACCTGACGGCAATGCAAATAAGATGCTGGAGAACCTAATAGAAGACAAATGCACGACGAAGGTCTTGGGACTTTGGTGGAACACCAGTGAAGACATTCTTGGATTCTCGCTGCAGTTCGTAAAGATGCAGGAAGACATTATGAGAGGGATCCGGATTCCAACGAAGAGAGAGCTGCTTCGAGTACTCATGTCCGTCTTCGACCCGTTGGGTTTTCTCGCCTTTTACTTGGTCAAACTGAAGGTGTTGCAGCAGGAAGCATGGAAGTCTGCAATAGGATGGGATGACGAATTACCCCCGGAACTTCATGAAAGATGGGAGAGCTGGCGCAGGCTACTGACAAAGGTGGAAGAGGTGCAAATTCCGAGGTGCTACTTTCCTGAAGGATTTAGCAAGCGAGCAAAGGTGCAACTTCACATCTTTACCGATGCTAGCGAGGACGCGATGGCTGCTGTGGCTTATTTTCGCTTCATGGAAGACGGCCGCTTCGGGTGTGCACTTGTTTGTGCTAAAAGTAAAGTAGCACCGTTAAGACCTATATCAATTCCAAGGTTAGAGCTGCAGGCTGCTTTGATGGGATCTAGGCTGGCGAATTCATTAGCAAAAGCACATGCAAATAGGTTGACTATTGAGCGGAAGTACATGTGGACCGATTCGAAGAACGTCATATGCTGGTTGCGCTCTGATGCGAAGAAATTTAAGCCATTTGTGATGTTTCGTGTGGCGGAGATATTGCAGAAGACGAGATTGGATGATTGGAATTGGATCCCAACTAAGTTGAACGTGGCCGACGAGGCGACAAAGTGGGCAAAGGTGCCTTCTTTCAATAAAGGTGCTCGATGGTTCGTAGGTCCAGACTTTCTCTACCAGTACGAAACTACATGGCCAGCACCGGAGGAGACTGAATGCTACAAAGAAGAGTTGCGCTCAAAGTATCTTCTGGCGATACATTTCCCTTTGACGGAGGAGCCCTTGTTGAACGTAGACCGGTTTTCATCATGGACACGTTTGCACCGCGCTGTGGCATGGGTGCTGCGATACGTTAATAACTTGAAGGCAAAGGTACGAGGAATCTCTACGGTTGTTGGTGTGCTGACGATGAATGAACTTCAACGAGCTGAGCTGTTGCTATTTCAGATGGTGCAATCGGAGAAATATGGCGACGAAATTGCAATATTATCTAATGGAAAAACACTGTCAAAAGGTAATTGTCTATATAAATTGTCTCCATATATAGATAAGCATAGAGTCTTGCGTATGAGAGGAAGAATCGACAGCGCCTGGTGTATCGACGAGTGCACCAAACGTCCAATCATATTACCGAGGGATCATCATATATCATATCTGATTGTAAGGATGTACCATCTCATATTTCACCATAAGTGCCAGGAAACAGTAGTCAATGAAGTGAAGCAAAGGTTTTGGATCTCTGGCCTACGTCCTCTTGTAAAATTAGTTCGTCGAAAATGCCAGCGGTGTCGTATTATTCGAGCTGAACCAGCAGTGCCCGAGATGGCGCCACTACCAGAGGCTAGGCTTGCAGCGTATACTCGACCATTCAGCTATGTCGGGGTGGACTACTTCGGTCCGATTGTGACCAGTGTTGGTAGGCGGTCAGTGAAACGTTGGGGAGTGCTTTTCACCTGCTTGACGGTGAGAGCTGTTCATTTAGAGGTGGCGCATACACTATCGACCGACTCTTGCATCATGTGTATCAGAAACTTTATGGCAAGGCGAGGGGTACCAAGAGAGATTTACTCCGACAACGGTAGTAACCTGAAAGGAGCAGAACGAGAACTCAGGGAGGCATTTCACCAAATCGACCAAAACAGGATCCAGGAGAGATTCACAACCTCAGAAACTAGATGGTATTTCAACCCCCCCGCGGCACCTCATATGGGAGGTGTTTGGGAGCGACTCGTCGGGTCAGTTAAAAACGTTTTGAAAGAAGTAATGCGGAATCAGAGGTTGACGGATGAGTCCCTGCAGTCGATGCTGATAGAGATAGAAGGTATCATCAATTCACGACCACTCACACATGTATCAGTGGATTGTGATGATGTGGAAGCGATGACACCAAACCATTTTCTGTTGGGGTCATCAAACGGAAGCAAGTCACCAGGAGCTTTCTGCGATAAGGACCTAATTCTGCGCAAGGAGTGGAGAAAGTGCCAGCAGCTGACCGACTTGTTTTGGAAGCGGTGGGTACGTGAGTACCTACCAACATTGACACGGAGGACGAAATGGTTCCAGAATGTTAAGAACGTTGAAGAAGGAGACATCGTCATAATCGTCGATGAAAATCTGCCAAGAGGTTCTTGGCCAAAAGGCTTAGTAGTTGGAGTCATCCGGGCCCATGATGGCCAAGTAAGAAGAGCTACCGTGAGGACAGCAACCGGTGTGTACGAGAGACCCGTAGCGAAGTTGGCGGTCTTGGATGTCAGTAGGTCGAAGGTTGGTAAATCAACAGCAGAAGCGGCTGATTCACCGGAGGGGGGAAATGTTGCTGACGCTTAATAATATGATAATTTCTGAACGCTGCCTGTTGCTGATGATCATTTTCTGAACGCAGCCATTCGTGGTGAACGAGACAATATTGAGATGTCAAACGAATTTTAAATCAAGCAGTTGGTGGCAGAAGATGGAGTAATAGAATTTAATTTTAGTTTCCTTCTTTTTTCCTTTTTTACATTTATTTTTTGCCTTTTATGGTTTATCAGTTAATCTTAAAATTACATGTTTAACTATTAATGTTCATTTGTTACTTAAAATAAAATAGAAAATACTTAAAGTTGCGTTTTTTCCACGGCCACCAACAGTTGTGATTGTGAGTGAAGGAGCATTGCATTTATGTATGTAGTTTGTTACAGAATAATTTGAAAACGGGGCCAGTCATATAAATTATGTAATTAAATTAAGGATAAATATTTTATTTATGTATGTACATCGAATTTCGTATAGCTGACAAAGTTAGCAAGATTTTGTTACAAAATTAAATTAAATGTCTTCAATATCATGACAAGTGAGCGCTTGAATCTACTCGGGCCTTATGGTAGCATATTTACATCCAATCGATAAAAGTTCACCACAATACTCGCTTTGGTTTTTGTTGCTGATAGATAACTACGATCAGTCTTTGTGCATACAAGGACATGGGTAGATAAAATATATCGCAGATCATTGATCAGCTGTGATGACTGAATTCAACTCTCCCGCCGAACCGATTTCTAAATAAATAAATTAATTAATTTTTACATATGGATTAAAACATTCAAAAAAAGACTAAAATGTTCAAGGTGAATAACTTTATGCCAAAAGTTTGCGCAGCAGAAAAGTCCAATTCATAAGGGGATACCACGATACGACCGATCTGACAGACAACGCAAGAAACGACCGGTCGGACAGACGTCATGTCGATGGTTCCCATTTTTGTTTTGATATTTTGGTGGTCGGACGGACAATGCTGATGGTGTGTACGCTTTTCTGTCCGATCTAGAGCGAATTTCATTTCTGAAATGTATTTTAGGCGGTGTGATTGTTGTCGGAGAGTTAAAAATGGCTGTGTATGGAAATTTTTGAAATTTGGAAACAAGAAATTGGAAATATAAAAAATTTTATTAATCGCCTGGAGAATTCAATAGTTTAGTTCTAGCAAATTAATATAAAAAAAAACTTTGGTCACTTTTTCATCCATTAAAAAATAAATATTTGGCTTCAGCAGTCCTAGGTAGAACCAAGCCTAGCTTTCCGCAACCATTTGTGTGTGCGTGCTATTTTTGCACGAATGGAAGGGACTTACAGTTTTCTGCCGTCTCCGAACGGCGAGTTGGGAAGCTTTACATGACAAATGATACTCCTGAATGCTTGTCAGGCATTCGGAAAAGGTGGGCACTGTGAAAATCTTTTTAGGTGTTTGCGGCGGGATTCGAACCCAAGACCGCTGGCTCAGTAGTCCGACGCACTAATTACTTGCGCTACGGTGCGCATCCATTCATGTACCCAACTTCGCTTCCTTTTCTTTATTTTCTCTCTTATATTTGTTCTTCTAAAAGTTTATCAATCACACATAAATGCTGCTCTCAGTACGTCCGTCATCTTTCAAATTCACTTACAAAATGAAGTCGGACAATGTTAGTCTGTTCAGTGAGGCTGTGCTGGACAGAACAGAACAGAAAAATACAAGGTTTACGTGTTCAATGAGAAAAGCTTTTGTCCGAGACTGATCTGCTTTGTGTTCAATGACTCTGTTAACAGGATGCTACAAGTTTTTTTTTAGTGCAGCCTGACTTACATATAGCTCGATCTTTAGTGAAAATCAAAACAATAAAATAAAAGGAGTAGGTATCGAAAGCAGATGAAATTTATACAGTGCATCTGAAGCATATAACCAGACATGATATTCACTAGAAAACTAGCTTATAAAAAGCTGCAATTATCTGAAGGTGCTGCATTTGAAGTGTATATGCAGCGTGCACCAACTCAGTATGGTGGTCCAAAAATAAACATTTTTGCATGCAAAATCCTATCCAAAGTACTATATAAAGTGTAAAGAGCTAAATATGTTGAAGATCGACGGTAGATGTCAGAACAAATCTTGGAAATTAAAGCCGTTGGCTGACATCTGGATTCCTTGACAATTGCAAAATAGAACGCCAAAAAAAGGTACATTTTGCAATATTTGATCAACAGGAAACGTTCTGTTTAGATAATATTAAATAAATCTATAAAACTTTTGTACTCAATTTTATTTGCATGACTTTTTTAAGAATCCAAAGAAGTTTTCCCTTCCTCGGCCATGATTGTTTGACGTTAATGAATGATATTCACATACCAATTGTACTAAGAGGTACGTTGGCGTGCGCTCCCAAAACTACGCAAAATAACGAAATGTTTCGAAAATCCGTTCGCGTACGCAAAGTAGTTTTTCGTAAAAGAGAGTTCACGAAACGGTAAGAAATGTTCCCATACCACGAATTTTAGCACAAGCGATTTCTTTGGGCTAATATATGAAACTGTCAAATCACGTATATTTTTCATTTTTTATTGTTCGCGTTGACTTTTTCGTATATTTAAAAGCATTTCACCCCACTCTTCGAAATTTGACAACAAACACATATTTGGTGCAAAAAGTACGCAAACGGAATTAAGGCTTGTCTTGATGTTTACTGCAGATAACTTGCAAAAGTAGCTGTGTTCAGAAACGTATGAGAAAAAATGCCTTGCGTAGAAGTTCTGATGTTTTCGAATTCACCCTTGATCTTCACTCTAGTTCTACGCAAATCTGAACTGAAAAGCTTGCTCTAACTGTTACTCGATAATAGACACTTTTAACCTTCTGCTAACTTGTTTGTCTTTACAACGCATCGATAAGATATGCCAATGGCGCGAATTCATAGTCACCTTATAGTCGATTTTAAACTTATAGCCGGCTCGAAATTTAAAATGAGCCAAACGTCATTTTAAATATAATTAGTGTCGGCTTTAAATTTCTCATATAATATGTCGACGTTTGGGTTTGTTCGTTCAAATCCACAGTACACGTATTTAAGGTAATATATTGCGTAGCTGTCAAAAATTTTAGAAGGAAAAATGGCCGAAATTCGTACCCTTTCTATATAATTGTACTGAGTTTGGTGTTTAATTCAAATTAATTTGTTTTTGTTTTTGAATGTAAACAAATATTCGCAGGGCACGTATAGCAGCCATCTTGTTGATTTTTTTAACAGGTGCGCGAACTTGATCGAAAATGAACACTCTGAGTATACTACCTTAGTTCAAACCACTTTACAATAATACTCCAAGGTAGATACGAAAATGTGTTTATGAATAACGAAAAGTTATGGCCGACTTTTTTATTTAGTGTCGGCTGTAACTAAAGTCGGCTATATGCACTATTCATGGGCTGACTATGATTATTTATACATATTTCGCTACTGAGTTAATTTTTGATAAATATACAATATTTATTTACTTTGTTACAGTTGTTTAATTGTTCTTTAGTAAAATTGTTGAAACTGGACTATTTTGTTTTCTTCTTTCCTTTTTATTTGTGGCTATTTTTCTCTTGTTTACAAAACATTTTTGCACTAATTAAGGTTTCGTCATAAGAACTAATTTTTGACTAAAAAAAAGTCTATGTTTTGTGAAATTAGGTACAGTGGACGTCCAGTTTAACGAATACTCGATTTAACGAATTTTCAATATATCGAATCAGTTTTTTTTTCTTGGATGGCTCTATACTACGAATGATGCAAATAATCGGCGCTCGTTTTGCCTTACAATATTTCTGGCTAAAGACAAAATAGTTTGTCGGTTTCTCTGTTGTTGATTTCTCTTTTCTTATAATAAATACATTGGTGGGATTATTATTTAGATAAAACGACGATCGATTTAACGAATTTTTCGATTTAATGATAGGCTGTGCATTATTATAATTCGTTATATAGGACGTTCACTGTAGTATATGATCTTGAATTTGTATAAAATGTTATTTTATACTATATTGCAAGCGCTTAAAGGTGTTTTGTTTTTAGAGCATGATTCTTGCTCTCCTAGTCATTAAACTGAAATATCTGAACAAATTTGAACGTGGAAATACAAACTGGCGTAAATTGTGTTATATTGACGTTACGACACACAGAAAAAATACAAGCTCTTACGTTCTTCAAAATCTGTACTAAGATGTGTTAACTGTTGTGTTTGATATGGACGGATCGATTGAGTGCAGCTAACGAGCAATTGGTTTAATTTGTGCGAAATTTACATTTAGATACATTCAACTAAAACAAGGACTGCTGTTGATTTTGGTGCGTGCATGCTTAACAAAGAATTTACAGGCGTTTTCCGGTGTTAACAGTTTTGCTATTAGCGATGATTAATGGTAGTTCTTAAATAATTGATTTATACATTTTTAGATTTAGGAATTCACCTTTCTTTTAAAAATAGACGTGGTCTTAATGTATAACGACCGGACTCTGTTGAACACAAACACCGACCATTGGTGAAGATGCATCGCCACCGTTGCCGCCACCGCCGGAACTACCATTGCCTCCACCGCCCCCTCCGATAATTGGATTTCCACTGTTCCGATCACCAATTATTGATGGTGGTCCCGAACAAGGTGGTGGATTCATTCGAATTACTTTTCCTTGATGATTAATAAGACTACTGGGCGGACTGGTGGTATCGGTGAAGTTGGTGCCCATGCCAAATAAATGATGACTGCTACCGTATAAAGAGGAAAAACTAGTCGGCCCAGAAGATGAAGATGAGGATAAGTTACCAATGGCGGAAGCTGAAATTACACTGGAATCGGTCATCATGAGATGGGATGTTGCTACTAACGATTGTCCCAAGTCGATAGGCAAAGATGCTGGAGCATAGCTGTGAATTGGCGGCGCAGGAGCTTTGTTGTGTATGGAGGATGCTAATGCAGATGATGATGAGGAAGAGATTATGTTTGAGCCGGGCATAGAACGATCGTTATGATCACATATCCGTTGGTATTTCGGTCTGTTGCTACCTCCTGTATTACTTCCAATAATAGACGTACTATTAGCGTGGTGCATATGTCCTTGGTTTGAGGTATTATACCGTGATGGCGGTGGCAAAGATGCTGGTTGTAAATGTGAAGCGGGTGGGTCACAATCCATTGCGTGTGGATAGATGGTGGCGGCAGACGACGTAATCGGTTGGCAGGATGTGCTATTTTGCGAGGCAGCTGAACTAGATGAACTTGAATTGCCCGATGACGGCGGCGACAACAACGATTGCAGACCTTGTTGGGCTGCAAGAAGTGCCGCCGCCTGTTGCTGTTGTGACTGTGAATCGTATAATTTCATCATTGGAAATTGTACCATCGATCGGGTGGGCGGCAATGAGTTCGAAGTTTGCTGTCCAGGATTGTTTACATTGTTGACTTGGTGAATACCCGACGACGCTGATGAAGAAGACGAGGAATGAGCATTGGGGTGTAGAAGAAGACCTTTGAAATAAAGAGAAAATAGAATTTTTCATTTTAAATTATTTACATATAGATATTTGTATCTAGTTCTAGCGACAAGAATTGTTTTTTTTTTAAAGAGTTTACATATTTATATTTATAATGAAGGTGTGCGACAACTAACCTAATTGATATCCACTTGATCCATGTTTTTTTGTGTGATAGCATTTGAGTAAAATTAAATAACAAAATACGAGTTTTTTTAAATTATAAAATAAATGAGGAATGAAAATAAAATGCGAACAGTGAACTATTATTTTTACTTAGAAGATCTGTGGTTACCTATAAAAGCAAAACAATAATTTTAAATGACAACAGATTAATACATACTCTTGAACGCGGAGGATAATTATAGCCATATGCATGGCTATATGTACGTATATGTATTGATGTATATATGGGAGCCGCTAAGGATGACGCGACGTCCTTTCATCGTTTACTTACTTACTTAGTTGGCGCAACAGCTCGAGGTGAACCGGGGCCTGCTTCTCGCAACCATTTGTGTGTGCGTGTTGTATTTTTGCACGAATGGAAGGGACCTACAGGCGAGTTGAGAAGCTCAATCGTGACAAATGATACTCTTTGATGCTTGTCAGACATTCGAAAGAGGTGGCACCGTGAAAAAACTCGCACTAACCACCACGGCCACGGCGACCACGTTTAAACCGATGAAAAATGGCGTTGAATACGGCAACATTCCAAACAATTTTATTAATCACGTGTAAGTATACCCTTTATTAGCAAAGAACAAGTCGGCAGTTCGGGCCTACACTAAATTAGATGACAAAAGGAAACATGATTCCCACATCAGTCACCATTCCTTCTTCGGTATCTATGTTTGTATTTCGCTGATTGGTTTATTTGAATCTTTATTATCAAATATCCTTATTATATGCATACATCATTATGTAAGTGTATACATATGTTTTTATCACTTTTATTAAAATTAAATACATTGCATATATGTACTTCATACAGTCTTTACGTCTAATCCTAAATTCAATAGTCTTTTCCGCGTATTTCCTTTTTTTCATATCGTAGATACAAAAGCATATTAAAAAGGGACAATGAACGATTTTTAGTCATAGCCTGCATTTAAAAAAAAAGAACTTATGTATCTACGAATGAATAATAGCCAACTTATTAATGGAGCTAAAATAACAAATTTAAACAAACCATTACCCGTAATAATCAGTATTCAAGCTTTCTTTCATATGACAAAGCATTGCTTCATGTACTAAATCTTTTTAATGAAATCAACGTCTTTAAAATCTCACTAAAATCAAACTACTAGCGGTCGCCGTGGCTGTGGTGGTTAGTGCGTTGGACTACCACGCAATGCTGTTCGGGTTCAATCCCAGACCGGGTCTAACACCAAAAGAGTTTATTCACGGTACCACCTCTTTCGAATGTCTGACAAGCATCAAAGAGTAGCATTTGTCACGATTGAGCTTCTCAACAAAATATAACACACACATACAAATGGTTGCGAGAAGCAGGCCCAGGTTCACCTCGAGCTGTAGCGCCAACTAAGTAAGTAAAATCAAACTACATGATTAAAACAAACATTTGTTAAATTTATTGCCGCAAATTCATAGTCAGCCAATGAATAGTGCCTATAGCCGACTATAGTTATAGCCATAAACACATTTTTGCCTGTGGATTAGTTAGTATCGACTTTCATATGCTTTTGTAAAGTGATTTGCACGAACAAACCCAAACCCAAACGTCAAAATATTATATGACTATGAATAGCAAAAAGTATATTTTAGGTTATGTAGGTGAATAAATTAATTTATAGTCGGCTCTATCTGACTATGAATTTGCGCCATTATGTTTTTCGTAAGAGTAGGACTGGACGTACCCAATAATAGCTTTTCTAATCAGATTATGATTATTTTGGCTTTGCTTATGGAAACGTTTATTTCAACGATAAATAAATTTAATACAGTGAAAACTATTGTGCATAGCATCCCACAGGTACTCTGCACAACTGCTGGCAGTGGTCTCCATTGCAGGAAAATTGTGGGCGATGATTTGAATAAGTGCCGATGCACACATGCGTTTTTTTTTAACACGCCGTAACGCAGCGGCACCCCGTTTGCGTGTGACAGTACACACAACGCGTGCACACGCGTTATACTTGCGGTTAATAAAACACGCAGGTCCCCATCGCACAGTAGTATGGCGGGAACTGATGATGAAATGTACTAAATAGCGTCGTTTCTTTTTTAAAACATAGTTTTTGTACACGTGGTACTCGAAAATAAGTCGTTTATTTTTATAAACCTCCGTTTGTTTGAGCAAAATGCGTACCGCAGCGCTGCGTGACCGTGCTTTAGAAAACAAGCACTAATTGTCTTGAACATTGCTCAGTTTCAGGACAACGCAGGAGGATGTTTTATATCTCAAATTAATCAGGGACAAATTAATTTCAACTATTTTCACCTATTTTTTTGTTTTTCAATCCGATAAGCCATTATTGAGTTAGGGCTGCATAATTATAATTTTCCTAACAGATTTGCAGTTTTTTGACTATTTTGTAAAAACCAAGATAAAAAAAAAGTAGACTGAGCAAAAAAGGACATAGCCTTTGTCCTTCCCGGAGACTGATCAAAAAAGGGCATAGCCTTTGCCCTTCCCGTAGTCTTAAGAAATATTTCAAAAAAAGTTTCATTGAAATCTGTCCAGCGGCTTTTACGCCAACTGGTAACCAACAAAAAAAAACCCTACACTTTTATTATATTTATAGATAGATACAACTGCATACAGCTGTGGCCAACTAATTAGAAACACCCTGACACTGTCTATTCAAACAAGCGCACATTTTTTTCTGTTAACATAATGGTAATGCATTTTGTTTTAGGGCAAAAAGATCACTTTGCTTGTTAAAAAATAATCCATTTGTAGTTGGTTCCCCGTGCAGTTCATATTTTATCGTGAGAAATGTGGAAAAAAGTGTTTTTTTGTGTGGCCATTTAATTAGAAACACCTAAGGTCGATTCGATTTATTGAAAAATTAAAAGTTTGTTTTACATTTCAAAGGTTAGTCAATAATCGAACGAGTGTTAAGATTAGTTTAACGTTGATTTTATTTAGATTTAGACGATTCTGCGATGGCTAAAATCAAAAGCTACTCAGAAGGCAGTACATAATTGAAATGTGGACTCTCAAAATGTCATACCGAGCAATCGTAACTCAATTAAATTGCTAAGAAATTGTTAAGAAAACTATTGACGCTATCTAGCATTTCAAGGTATTTGAAACCGCAGAAAATGCTCAAAGGAAAAATCGGCCGCGTAAAACTTCTGAAAGGACTAATCGAAAGATTGGTTGGCTTGCCAAATTTGATCCAGAAATAAGTCCAATAGAAATCCAGTGACAAATTTTAGAAGAATCAAGTACTCCAGTCTCCACACGCACCATTAGGAGACGACTGGTAGAATCTGGGATGGATGGACGAGCCTCGTGGAAGAAACCGCTCGTTTATTTTAAGCAAAGAAAAACAAACAATTGAGTTCGCAAAGTCTCACCTTAATTGGACAGCAGAGCAGTGGAAATACATAGTATGGAGCGATGCAACTAAGGACTGCCGCATGGGACAAGATGTCGCTCGATAGGCACAGCTTTGAGCCCCAAGTTTGTTTTACCAGTTATTAAACATTGTGGGG
This sequence comes from Brachyopa scutellaris, assembly GCA_949775065.1. Taxonomy (NCBI): domain Eukaryota; kingdom Metazoa; phylum Arthropoda; class Insecta; order Diptera; family Syrphidae; genus Brachyopa; species Brachyopa scutellaris. The sequence continues at coordinate 80,022,414 of OX459112.1, read as the reverse complement.
TATCAGCCAACGTTGTGGAATGTTTTCCCTGGAATGCTGTGGGTCCGTTACACCGAATAGATGACATTTTACTGGCTGAAAAATTTATCTAGATATTGGAAGACAACCTGGTAACTTGGCCGACACAAATTTGCTAGTTATTTGGAAATTCCAGTAAGAGAATGTCCCCAAACATATGGCTAAGGTCACGAAACAATCTTTCAATGACAATTCAATCAGTGTTCTTGAGTGGGCGGAATCAAGTGCCGAACTGAATTTAATCGAACATCTGTGAGGCGATGTCAAAAGGGCAGCCGCCTTAAAAAAAAATCAACATTATTGGACATTTTGGGCAATAATATTGAAGGTGCCTGAAAAGCCATTACTGTGGAGCACTGCAGTCGACCCATTCAGTCTATGCAGAATAGGTGCCAGGAAGTTGTTCGGCAGAAGGGGTTCACCACGCAGTATAAACTTAAAATGCCTTCCAACCACTCAACATAAATTACTGTAGAATTAACGAAACTTATGAAAAACATTCTTATTTCCAACTTTAAAGACGTAATTTATAAATAAACACAGTAATATGAATTTGAATTGGGTTGTTTCTAATTAGTTGGCCACAGCTGTATGTTCCAAGAAATGAATTCGTCCTTAAAAATGGATATTTTACTAATAAATCATTCACTGCCCATAAAATTATGACCAAAATAATACAAGGTAACGTGTATCCTTAATATATTTTATTTAATTGTTTTTATTTCAACTTTCAAGCTTTGTTGCACTTTCCCCACTTAAGCTCATTCACATCCCCCCAGCATGGCCTAATTTTGTTGTTTTCTTTGTTTTAAAATACATATTTGTTTGAGATTATCAGTAAATGTTTGTTGTTTATGCTTAAGCTACTATCAAATACTTTTTTTTTATTCTGTGTACTGATTGTGTTTGTTTCATTTATACAAATGGAAAAAACCTTGTTTATTCTATTTTTTATATTGTATATACAAAAGTAAGTGCTTAATGTTTTGTAGTTGAATTCGATCCAAGATCGATTCAATCGATAAGACGGGTGGTTAAATTTTTTTGTTCCGTTTACTTATATTATTTACTTATATATGTACTCGTATGTAATACTACTTTGGAGAAGAATTGGATTGGATTGTTGATTGAGGAGAACACGAAAATGTTATATTGATTGATGAAATGTTGAGAGTAGTTAAAATGTTGATTGCAGTAGGATTTTCCACAGTCAAATCATATCCATTGTAATATATATGAGAAAAGGTGAGTATTTTCCAATAGATATATGTAAGTATTATTTCCATAAAGGGGAAGGCTTCCTAATAATTATTTAATTTTCTAAAATTTCTATTCGCAAAAAAGAAACCTTTCAGTAAATTCATTCAGTTTATATTCCGTGAGAAATTGTTACCGTAAAAAAAAATGATATGCATACATACATATGTACATACTCGTACATATGTACATATGTACATAACTACTTTATATTTACAAGCGCGATGAAAAAAACAAAAACATTCCAAAACCTCATTTAAAAGCAAAGAAGGAAGGAAAAAAGATTTTTACCATTTTGTAGTTGATTATATCATAGTTTTTATTTAGATTTTGCTATTTTTTTTTTATACATTTTCATTTTTTCTTGTTTTAACTGTTTTCGCTAAATATTTTTTTTTTAACTTAATATTTTAATACAAATTTAAGTTGATTTTTGTTTCCATTTTAATGTTTTTCTTTTATTATTTTATTTTGCTGTTTTGTTCTAGCACTAACAAAAATCTGTTAATATTATTATTTGTTATTGTTTCTAAATTGTTGTTTTGTTATTTCTTTATTTTATGTTAGCATTGCATTTGAGTTTTCTTTTGTATCGCTCGAACTATTATTTTGTATTTTTAACTGAACAAATCCGTGTTTGAGTGTCTGATGTTTTTATTTGAATTCCTTTTTTTTTTCATTTGTAAATATATAAATATTAATTGTTTTATTTAGTTTTGTCTGATATTTGAATGCAATATGATAAATAATCAAATTCTTATACATATTTCCTTTGTAATTATTTTTTTCCGCTTGTACATACATATACATAATATGTATGTATGTACATACGCATATACATATACATATAAAGAATAATTATTTTATTTAATTTTGGTTTGTTTGTTTAAGCTTTTCTTGAGAAATATAGTATTTAAGTATATTGTATAAATAATTTTGTATTTTGTTAATAAATTTAGTTTGTTGAGTATAACACGAGAAAATGACGAAAAGTACTGCTTCTGTTATTATTTATTATTTGTAAGTGATTTTTTGTTAATTTTTTCACTTCATCGTATACGTTTTTTGTTTTCTTTTTATCAAATTCCTTTTATATTATTTTTATTTAAAATTTAAGAATTTAATAATATTGAGCATAAATAGAGATATAAAAACTAAATAACTTTCGCGTCTTATATGACAACGTCTTAGTGTGCTTACAAAGTGGAGCGTAGAGCAAAGCTACGAAAATCGCGAAGAGAAAAGAGCAAGGATGTAGGTTAGCATAGGAGCAAAGAGCAAGGAGCAAAGTGAGAAGTAAACAAACAAAAGTTCACTTTTTCCATTTGAATATTTGAATAGACGAAAAATCAAAGCGATGATAGCTGAGAAATCAAACATGTTGTAAATCCCTGCTATGCTCTCTTGTCGACGATTTGCTCTATCTTGGAAAAAATGCCGCACTCTGTGCGCTGCGCTTTAAATAAATTTCGTCGCTTTGGTCTTGCTCACTCCTCGCTCCACTCGGTAAGCAACATTGTGAATTTAAATAAGAAAAATAATAAATTCAGGCAATATTATGTTTATACAAAGGTACATATTTACGAACAAAAAAAAAAAAACAGACAGTCTCATTATAAAAAAAATTAAAACAAAATACATTAATGTCTCGCTTATGCGGAGCTTCGTTACAGCGAATATTGTGAAAGTCTGAATATTAATTTTTTGTCATTGTGTACCTACTCTACAATTGGAACATACCCCAATTTGTGTACGCTGTAATCCGAATTCGAAAAAAATGAATGCATAATAAAATAAAGGCTTTTACAAAGTCCGTTCCTGTACCTGTCCAAAACTAAGAAAATCTACGAAAATCACTGAAATCCTCTTTCCTACGAAGATTTTTCGTAGTTTTTCGTAGAAGAGAGCTAACAAGAGAGTAAGAAATTTCCCCATGCCGCAAGAAATTTCTTTGGGCAGCTTTATAAAAACTGTCAAATTCGTCAAATGTCATACATTTTCCATTTTTTGTTGTTCAATGCGTTACTGTACTTTTGCACACTTTTTCTCCCTCCGGCTCCGAGAGATTTTTACCCCACTCGTTGAAATTTGAGAATCTGTGAATTTAGGTGAAGAAAGTACGGGATCAGACAGACCTACAATATTTTGGTAAATGTTTAAAGTAAAGGTCCTTAGTCGTCACTCGCCTTTTGTAGACTCAAATGTACATGCGATTAGCCAATGAATGTAAAAATGTTTACATTCTCATTGTTCATACTCGCTTCTAACCTTTTCTATGCATTTCAATCCATTTAATATTTATCAAAGATTATTTCCTTTATTGAAGAGAGTATACGAGTACTTTCGATTATTTCTGGAAAATAATTTCATTTATATGACTGCCGCGGCTGGATGGCAGTAAGTAGCTCCTCCTCCCAATTTTACAGTATATTTTCGATGGTTCGGGACTATATTTAGCAAATAGAAACAGTCGCGAAACGGCTGAATACACGATTATTGAAATAAGGCACACCTTTTCGGCTACAGCAGCACTATTCTCGGCACAGGATGAATACTATGATAATATTGTCACAAAGACAAAGACCTCCGCTGCACGGAAGTGCATAAGGAACATTAACATGTCTTTGTAGTTATTTTTTTTTAAAATCATTTATTAAAATAATCCTAAATGATTTTGAGAAAAATTGAGAGCCGGGCTATACTCTCAGCATCATCGTTTCATTTCATCTTGTGTCGTACTTTTCAGTTAGTTTTTCCCGTAGACGGCAGTTCTCCTACTTTCCTTACCAACTCATCGGTAAACTCGTTGCCTTCTACAACAGACTGACCAGGCACCCAACATAGTCTTACCGGTAGCTCCTGACCAGTGTTTCCACTTGGATTTTGAAAAAAGTGATAGATTGGAGAAAAAAAAGTGGTAGATTTCATGACATTGACATTAGTACATATGTTTATATGTATGTACAATGTACATTGCATCAAATGATGTGCAGATGAGGATGTCGCGGAAAGCGTTTCCACACAAATGTGTATTCTTCGAATTTGTGAAACAGATTGGAAACCTTTATATACATATTTTTCAAAGGAACAGAGTGGAATTGGTTGATACAATATGGGCAGGACAGAATGGTGGTAGATCTACCAACAACACTGCTAGCGCAGTCTGATTGTCAATGTAAATAACAGTTTCGGCAACACTGCACTAACTTTGGAAATAAGTTTTCCTTATTTCTCAATGTTTATAAAGCCAAAATCGATTTGTTCGTACCGCCGAGATATGATATATACTGTGTTTCTGTCAAATTTGTTGAGCCCGAAAGAGCTGGCAGTGTCAACATTTTTTTTTAATTTGAATAGAAACCAGCAGATGGCTGTAGTTTCATACATAGGTAGGTAAGTAGGTAGGTAGGAGGTGTGGAATACTGTACTTTACTATATATATATATGGAGTTCAGGAAGAGGGTCAGCTCTCCCATCATTTTCTCGGATATCTCTTTAAGGTCGTAGAAGAAACGTTTGCCAGGATGCATTGCCTCTTCTTTTACATTTTCATCTTTGCAGCTACGGCAGAAACTGTTGTGAAGGATCGATAGTTTGGCTGCGGTTCCTATTTACATTGAAGTCCTTATATTCGTTCACACACAACCGGGCGGTTTGGCAAACCGCGCGGTTCCCGCAAATCAACCGCCCGGAAATAGAACCGCCTGAAAACCGAGCGGAAACCGCGCGGTTGTAGTTCTATTGCGTTATATGAGACTGTTCAGTTTATTTGCGGTTTCCGTGCGGTTTGAATGAAATTTCAAACTTTTATGATATTATGATTCGTTTGTACATAATGTTTGAATAGTGTTTTAATACTAATGGATGATACGGGAGGCGTTTAGCTATAGGTATACATGTATGATAACTAATGTATCAAATAAAGATATCGACATCCTCAAATAATCAAATAATTTGGGCTCAAATTCACTTAATTTGGGATATAATGTTACAAATAATAGCCCATGTGACAAACGATCACGTAATATTGGGTGTATCCAATACTGTCTTTTTCTTTTCTTTTTTAAGAGCAACCACACACATATGTATGTATTGCTTTTCGATTTCTATATTTGAAGTGAAGTGAACGTTTCGTACACAACCGCACACAAACCGCTCGCAAACCGCCAGCAAACCGCAGCTGTCTGAACACATAATAATATTCAGCAGTTCAAACCGCGCGGTTGCAACCGCACGGTTTCGGTCGTGTCTGAACGGGGCCTTAGTTAAACATTTTGAATAGACCTGCAAAATGAAACGATTTTTAAATAGATTTCAAAGAAAAAGTGTATTTGAAAACAGTCTTATCTGGTAGTTCCATTATGTCCTATTGCTCATCCTACGCATGCGCGTTATTTCTTTCTGAAAATAATTCTTGTTCTTCATCTGACGAATTCAGAAATAGACTTATGCTATCCTCTTTACTGTCATAAATTTTGCTTGACAGCGACACTTCCTTTTCGAAGTGCCTGTTGGTAAGGAAACTTCCCCGGCGAGTTCTACGATACCAAGCTAAAGTGAAAATGAATCGAACAAGTGGAGGGAATCTCCGATGCGGCGGATTCCACGATAGTATGTAACAAACAAAAAATGTATAAAATAAAATGTGGTACATACAACAAGCTCAAAGTTCATGATAAGGCTTCAAGATTTATTTAAATATTCCTTAGGAATTGCAGCGAATGCATTGATCAGTAAAAATAAAATATTATGTCTAGGCCATAAGCGAGTTTAGTTTTTACTTCATTTTTAGTTTAAATTTATTTTAACGTATAAGTTAAAAAAATAAAATGTTATCTGTTAAATTATGATTCACCTAGTTTTTGCACTTTCACCTTCTACTCTCTAAACAAAAACAAATAACCTACTTTGAATAGCACCTTTTATAAATGTTACATGAAACTATGTGTTAAGTCTGCGTGTGTACAATTTAGTTTAATGGATACGCAACTTACAAATGGATGGTTAAAGCGCGCTATATTAATGCAGAAATAATATTTTATTATTATTATTTCTTTTTCAAAGCTTATAGATATGAAATGATTCGTTGTAAAACGGTTTATCAGCGTTAATAATTGCAATAAAAGCAATAAATGTATATGTAATTGTTTTTAAAAAAAGACGATTTACTTTCTATAATTTCTTTCTAAATTAATTTAATTTAAACTATTTATTAATAGAAATATTTTGTTTACATTGCTATTTCCGGTTTCACAAAACCAATACATACAATTTGAACTTGGCAGTAATGATCAATGCATCGAAAGAAGAATTAATTGTACATAATCTGGAACCATGAACTGGCATTCAATGTTACGTATTACTGTCGCCTGCGAAACAGAACAAAGAAAAGAATATCGAAATGTTTAGTTTAACAAAAATGTAGTTTCACTCTTCGGTCTATTATTAATTTTTTGTTTTTTGTTTTAATCCTATACTTTTACCATATACAATATAATGAAAAAAAAATAAACACCTAAGATTGGAGATGTAAATCACATACTTAATGTGCCTTTCATCGCATTGTTTACGAATTTTCCTTTTCATCAATTTGTTATTTCAAAGTTATTCAATCTCGTACAAATAAAAGAAGAATAAATTCAAAAGCATGCGCAGAATTGATAAATGTAAGCATTGTGACGTTTGAATATCTATTTTGTTTATACTAAATATTAAAGGATTGCCAGCAGTCATCTGTCCAATTATTCACGTGTAAAAATATAATCATTGACACAGGAGAAACGTACAAAATGATGCAACAAGTGGAAATAATTATTTATCGAGGTGAATTAATACTTTTGATTGGCATAAACTATTTAAACTTAACTATTTTTGGTTGGCAGAGAAACGCTGAAGGACATCGAACGTGTAGGAACACCGTCAACAAGTCGAACAGCAGTACTGATTGAATACGTACAAATGATCACTGAAGACGATGGAAAAAGCATCGAATCACTTCAACATGGAAACAATCTGTTTGATTCTAGAGGAGGATTTGGAAAAAAGAAAAGTTATATTCGAACTTATTCCACACATGCTAACCGAAGAGCAAAAATCAATGGAGCATTTGTTGATTGATCGTCAATTTTGGCATGAAATGAAGTCTGTTTGTTAAATAATTCAACCTGATTTACGGCCGATTTCTTGACAGAGTACTAGCCTTAATAATGGGGTTTAGACCAAATGCTAATACTCAAATCGGTACTAAGTCATTTCTTCACAAGGTACTAACTGCCTAGCTCCCTGAATTTGGTACCGAGTACTAGCTAATACTCGGTACCAGCTGTACCCTCAAAATTGCCGGACTTGATTTTCTTGATCGTCGTCTATAATTTTTTATTAATTTGTGTATTTCGTGCACATTGATAAAATGGATTTAATTTTTGGCGGTGAAAATTTATTTCGCGATTTCGATGACATCGAAAACGATGAAAGAATCGAAGTTCGTGGATTTAACTGCATCTACCATTTGTCACTACGGAGTACAGTAAATAACTGGGACGATGTGCATTTTTTTCGGGGTTTCGGTTATCTAAAACTATATTTCACTTCGTTCTCCAATTGGAAGTGGACGAATTGCATCACCCGCAGCCACGGTAAAAAAGGGAATTCTATGTGTTTGGAAAGGTCGATTTCCAGTTTTGGCATATGGTATGCGTATGCAGACCAGCACAGCGTAGAAAATAATAACAGCATGCGCGATTCTGCACAATATATGCATCGATACCAAGGAATCACATCCACCAGAAAACACAGAAGAGGAAGATGGTTTGCGCCGCATCATATCAAATGGACAAATACCTATGTTAAGTATCGATGAAATAACAGATGCATTCAATGAAAACAGAGAAAATCAACAGCGTACAGCAAGAAAGCAAATTCTTTTGTACTACGATAATAAAAACTACTTATTTTAACTCGATTCCTCAGGTGAGAATGCTTGGCATTCCATCGAATCAAAAACATCTGCATGTGTTATAGCGAATGCGTTTATGTACATTCGATACTGCATCTAATGTTATAGCATTCGACTCTGCATCTGATGGGTTTGTATTCGATGGCATGCTGTCGCAGTCATACGATGCCAAACCGGAAAGAAGATGGCCATAATATGGCCAGATCTCCAACATAGCGCCGGATATTTCCATTTTTGGCACAGACGAAGAACCGCCACCTGTTTGTTTGGCATTGCTTCACTCGAGAGCAAAACGATTTCGAAACAAAATTATAAAAAAAAAGATATAAAACGGCCGAAATTATATAAAAATTTAATTTTACAAGTCAATGTAGTGTAAAAATCGATTTTATACCAGTTTAGACGTATTAGGTTGCTAATACGCCTGCGTGAACCTAGTACCGGTACTAGCAAGGTGAAGAAATGCACAAGTACTAGCTTTTCGTTGATACCGAGTACTAGAGATAGCTCCAGAGCTAGCTGGTTCGGGTATTAGACAGACTTAGTACTAATGTAAAGAAATCGGCCGTAAGTTTCGCACTATTCCCAAAAACAAAAAAAAAAAGTTAAAAGAATGCTCTTTTGATAACATTGGGACTATTCAAAAGATTCCTATACGTACAATGGGAGGCTATTCTACAAAATGCATACATTTCATTTACTATTGAACAGGTTTAGATATAGGGAGATTAGTTTAAATAAAAAAAAATCTAAAAAAAATATTTTTTCGTTTCATTTTCATAACATCAGTATTGAGAAAAAAGAAAAAAATAATAATAATAGATAACCAGTGTCACAAAATTGATTTAATAAAAGAAAACAATTCGACAAAAACAAGTTTAATTATATTCGTAGTTTATTCCAAAATTTCAATATGCCAGTGGTAGGTAATTTCTTTTATCTTGAGTCGACATAAAATAATTGTAAACGCAACAGGCAAATGTACTTATCACATACCAATTTATTTCCACGCAGGATTGTACATTGGTCTTGCGATCTACATGTGTATTTCTTAATCTGAAACAAGCTCTTTAAACAAACAATCGGGTGAAAAATGTGAATATTACAAGTGTGCGTTCAGACTAAAAAGACAAAAGTTGATACTCACCACCTACATACTTCGTCGTTCTTCAACCGCTTTCAACATATTCAAATTATTCTGCCCTAAGAATTTTCGTTTCTTAAGTTTTTAAAACATTCCATTGTCTATTTATGCATTGATAAATTTGTATTTAAGCGAAATTGGTAATAAAATTTAGCGTTATGAGAGATCTTTGACTTTTTGTTCGTTGTTTGTGCATAAGTTTTGTGTCACTGAGCAGAACTACTTTTTATGTCTGTTGCCGATGTGGAATCCCTTATTCAAAACTAAATTATAGTACAAATATTCCTTTTAAGTTTCGAACTTATCAGTATTTTTTTACTTGTTTTAAAATCATTCGGTGGTAGTATTACAAGTAACCAGCACATTTGGACTTTGTCCTGATTAATAGTCTTCCTTTTATATCTATTTTAGCTATAAAGCGCTTTTCTAGTCTATGTTAAATTTCTTTCGTTATCTACATATTGGACAGTCTTGTCACCTACATACATATGTACAAATGATTTATTTTCGTAGTAAGAGTCGATAGCAGCGAAAGTTCAAGACATTCCGCCCTGTTCTGCATTCCTCTTTTAGTGAATTCAACCACCAAAAGTGAAATTAGATGTTCTGCATTCCAAACGAAATTATGGGTTGTGGATTGTATGTTCGAAAGTGATATTTTGGTGCTCTAAATTCCACTCGAAATGACAGTAGTAAATTCGTGTTCTACATTTCAAAAATCTGTTTTTTTTTTTAGGTGAATTAAATTCACTTGAGTATCTTGACGTGGATGGAGTTCACATACCTTTCTCAAGAGTATTTTTTTAATGATCAGAAGTGTTTTGAAAAATGTAAGTAAAAAAAAAATATGACTTTCCATAAGTGTGTTAAAAGAATTGGTTTGTTTTATAGGGGAAAACACAAAAATAAGAGGCAAGAGAGTATTCTCTTGAATTACCTACATGGAAGAAAATCAAGATTTTGCGAACGGTTTTGTTAAAGAGGACGAAGGATTTGTGGAACAAGTTAGTACAACGTTTGAATAGTAAAGGTCCTCCAATGACTGGATGGAAGAGGTTGAGAAATTGGAGTTAACATTTTTTATTAACAAAATAAAACATTTCTACGAATTTTTACAAGGTTGAAGGTGAATGCTTGTACCATCCAACCTATATCTACTGGAATCCCTTTTTTTCTTCTTCGATTTGCGTACTTTGCAATTTAGTTCACTTCGAACACAACTTGTACTTCAAAATGTTTAATATCCCGCCAAAACTTAACTGACTGTGGATTTACCAAGGCCAAGATCAAAATCCTTTCCCACTGACTTTTGGTAACATCCTCCAGCTTTGCGGTTTTTACCAATCATATAAAACAAAATACATAGAATCCGTTCTTAACCCTTTCAGTGAAACTTTTTTGTTTTAAGGGTTAAACATTATTTTTTTTCTTTTTACTGTCACAGAGGCCTATACTAACAAGAATGAAAAACAATTTTTGTTAAATTTTAGCTCTAAAGTGGTTTTTGGAAATGATATCCTAAAAACACAAAAATTATGTCAAATTAACTAGAACTGACTTATACGATTATTTTAATCTTTAAACTATGCGCCCATTATCTATCTACAAAATGACATCAGAAATGTTAACTAATTCGACGATTATCTAAATAAAAAATAAATAATAAAAATTGTCTACTGTAAAAAAATCGATATTAGTTTGGGGGATTTTCCTGCACGAGTGCTCAATGCGCCCTGAGAGCTAATAGGATCGAATTTCGTTAGCATCATATGCTTGAATATATACAGCACGAAGTTAGGAAGAAATTTGAAACAAAAAAAGATTGGGATTTGGGAGTTACAAGAAACCATGTTACCATATGGTATCAAAATACTGAAAGGGTTAATAAAATATATATTTTTTTAAATTTTTAATTCACTTTCACAATACCAAAACCAGAACCTGAAAATCTGAAATAATTTTGAAATGATTTTACAGCTGATTTTGACATTTCAAACAAATGAATTCGAAGTGGATTACAAAAATTCGAATTCACTCGGAATGCAGAATACTGAATTCCATTTCGAGTGAATTTCAAAATCGATTTCAATCCACTTTCACTCGAAATGCAGATCAGGGCAGGGCAGATTAATTCAGGTTTCCCAAAAAGGCTAATAATATTTTGGAAGTGCAACTTCAACGAGGGACTAAAAAAGTCTGGCAAGAAAATGTTCGACATTGGACACTTCTCAATCTCTCCCCTTTGTGCTGGTTTCCAACAGCTCAATAAAGCAAAGTCATAAATTAATTCAATACCTGGAAGATGACGAGACAGCTAGACACTTATGTCCGGCCTTTGCTCGGATCAGAAAGGCCACGCTCAATCTTACCCAATTGGTACGCTTTGCGCAAGTGCAATCGAATATAATTCATATATAAATCATTAATTTGATGTGAAAGTAAAAAAAAAAAAAAGTGACGGGCAGATTTAGATTGAAATACATATATGCATATCGACGTGAAGCTTATAGCTGGCCTATGATAAAAGGAGATACCTTACTCTGGTTAATCTCAGTCGAAGTTATACACGGATGTCTTCTGGCATATCGGGTCATTTCCAGAAGTTGCAGGGTCGGTGAAGAAATTGAGTTTGTTTGTAAAGGCTATAAAGACTTAAATCAATTGAAAACAAAATACATTCTTAATTATCTAAATATCGCCGTTCAAAAATAAAGCATACACAAGAAGCATACATTTTCGTCATTTTCTGATTATATGCATTGCCAAAAAGTATAAGTATGTTTGTAGTATAGTTCTTTTCGTTTTCAATTTGTATTTTTAGTATTTTCTTTTTTTTAACACATCTTTATTTTTTTTCGGTTTGCTGTGTCTTGTTTTCTTGAATTTTCTTATAGTTAATAATTAATTATTGTAAAATTCATAATTATGTTTTTTTTTTTTGTTTGTTTTATAGTAAATCATGTCTTTAAATGAATTTCTTCAATTCATCCATATGATTAAAAGTCGCACCCACAACTGCGATCTCCGCGGAGAGTGTTGAATATTTGTATTATTTAATAATTATTTTACTTGCCGCCATTGCTCTGCCAGAGTTTCTTTGTTTGAGACTAAAAATACTTTTAAATACTAATTTCTAAAATTACGCTTGAATTATGATTTGTTATTTTTTTATTGGATTTTATTATTGGATTTTTTATTTTTATTACACGTTATAAATAAATAATATAATCGTACATATTTGGTTTTTGTTTTTTGTCTTTTTTTTTTGTAGTTTTTTGTTGCTTTATTTTTTTATAAATTACTTTTTTTACAAACTTAAAAATCTAATTTATTCAAGTAGTTTTTGTTGTTTCGTTCTCTTCTTCTTTTTATATACATATATGTATATATTTATAAATTATGATAATAATTAATATTAGCTCAATACGTTTTATATTTATTATTTTTGGAATTTTCTTTACTCTGTCCTTTATTTACCGATAATGATGAACGATGATGAAATGACGAATCTTTCACCTATGTAAATGCATATTTGCTCGATTTTTTATTTTAAAAGTTAGCAATACATGTTATTCTTATTTTGTTGGATAAAATTATCAATATACTCGTATATGGTTTTATGTCATATCATTATTTTGGGTAAAACAAAATAATTATATTTTAAATTGCTTTATAAAAGAATATATATAATATATTTGTATACATACACATGAGTATATACATACATGTACATATGTATGTATGTATATAAATACATATGATTATTTTGTTTGTTTTTACTTTTCCTTTTATTTCGCTTCGAATAAATAATTTTAAAAAAAAATGTCAGAGATGGTTTTTGTTTGTTTTGCCTTATGTATTGAATGTATAAGAAATAATTTAATGTTATGACAAATATTTATACATACTGTATATTTATTGTTTATACATATAAATATATATGTACACATATTAACTTGCAGAATTTAGACCAAATGATGAGTTTTTATATCTGGCCCTGTTCCTGATGTCGCTGAAGTTGATGATGAACCTGAGGAAGCTGTTGATGATGATAACGATGATGTAATGCTACTATGTTCCCGAGGCACTACCGGTCATCGGCGATCATCTTTCGGTTTACAATGAATAGTAGTGTATATATTATTTATATGAAACGTTTGGTATTTATTTTTGTTTAACATTTTTTTTTTTTTAGGTTATAAAAGAAAGAAAAATAACAGTTATTTTATTTTTATTTTTTTGAATATTTTTTTTAATTTCAATTTAACACAAACAAGAAACAACTATATTTTACTACAAATCAAAACAAAGAAACTGAAATTGGGTATCGACAAAATTAAAATCAAACTTTTAACATTTGCAATTACATTAACCAAATTAGAATTAAATAATATATTAAATTGAAATGCTTGTAATTTTAAAAAACAACTTTAAAACAAATACAACATCTCTTGGGGGTCTGAAGTAATACAAGTAGATAGCAGAAGCAAGAAGTTGATTTAACCAATTTTATAATTTCAAAGGACAATATTCTATCTATAAGCACTGAAAACATATCTATGTACATACACATGAAGAAGATACAAGCACTCGTATTACTAAAGGAACACATTTTCTAGGACGGTATGATTTGATACTTCATGGTGAAGTGAATTGATATGAGCTGAGGACTGGTATTAAGGTATGCTATTTCTTTTTACTTTTCGGAAGACATGTTAAATAAACTGTATTTCTTAGGTTGTTTAATTTAATATTTTGGGCACATTGATTAATGATATAACTTTCAAAAGACGAGAGATTGAAGGTACATATATAATAAAAAAAAATTGGGTATTTTTTAAATATTTAGACAATAAAGAAATATTGAAGCTGACTGACATTCAGTGATATTAATCAATTAATGCATCCTGGATGGTATACTTGACGGACGAGGTTGTGGCTTTCTAGTCTGCGAGATTACAAGTAAAATTTAAAACATTTCTTTAGAAAAGTTTTCTAAACTCAAACCTATCATTCGTTAAATTAATATACGGACCATGATCTTAGAACTGGTTTTATAAAACGGTACGTGTCAAATAAGTCATCTAAACAAGATCTTCGCCGTACCTAAACAGGATCGAATTATCGAAGCAAACATTTAATGATGTAAGTGTTTTTAATAGTCCTGTGGTTTGAAAGTAGACGTTTATTCAGTATTTCTACCTCGATGCGATAGCAATCTAACAACTCAAAATAATTCATTGTTATCATATTCCATTGTCTGGACTTTGGACTTAGCTCCAACTCCACAGTGAACGGTATTACGGTAGCGAATCTCATTTTTTTTTGCAAATATTAACTAAATAAATAATCTCTAAATTACAATGTGATACATATTATAAAGTACTATAGCGTTGGGTTATTGTTCTAACAAATATAAAATATTCTTAACCCATTTGAAACCGAAAATCTGTTTGTTACGCCAAATATTTAAATTAGTAATCTGAACAAGAGTGAACTTTAATATCCAAAAAATCTATGCATATGTACGTATTGAATAAATGATACTCCTATCCTCCTTATCCTATCCGTCAAATCTGAGATTCACTTTACTAGTTCGATCCACGTGAACTTGTTGTCGGTATTACTGAATCCGCCGGATGCACTGTTTTACCGATAAGTCGGATTATTCTTTCGAAAGCTGCTGTTTTGCATTTGTTGACAGTGAAAATATTTGTTATTTATAAAAAAAAAATAAGTTAAATTAACGAAAATTAATACTGTGGCTCTATTTTTTTGGACAAGATGGAAATTTCTGCAAGGAAGAAGAGCTTGTACGAATTCAAGAGCAAACACTGACGATGAAGTGAATTTGGAGCCAAACGCAAATGAAGCCGTGCACATACGAGATTAAACCATGAAAACCTTGTAGTCCAACTCTTTTATTTTTTATCTTATAAAAAAGCTACACACAAGTAAGTCAAAATAACACACTTCTTTTGTTTTGAACCATAAAATATAATCGTCTTCATTTTGCAATAAAAAAAAAATAATCGAAATTCGGCCTTGTTCAGCACAGTTGATCATTTATGCACAAATCCGCACTGAAATAGTTGCGGATGTCAAATGTACGGGAGATTCAATCCGCTCGTTTTGAATAATCAGGTGAATCTCATTCATATTACCGCCAAGTGAACGATTCCCTTCGAACGGATTCAATGATAGGAAATTTCGAATTTCGGTGAAACATTCCCACCGACGGATTCAAGAATAGGGGTGAATAGTAGCATCCATTTTGCTTTACCAAAACTATAACTAAAACTTTGATTTGTCAGAGACAATAGCTACAATGTTTACATTTGTAGGCCCATCAAAATTGTAACGGAAATGATTGTACAACACAGCTGATTTTGACATTTCTCTCAAATCTGTTCTACCTCAAGATTAGGCGCAGAAAAGTTGTCCAGCACAGTCATTGAAAACAAAGCAGATCAGTCTCGGACAGAAACTTGTCTCATTGAACACGAAAAACTTGTACTTTTCTGTTATTTTCTGCCCAGAACAGCCTCAATGAACAGACTTTACGTTACATACATTCCTTGATGCGATTTTTTTTTCATTCTTTTGGAGTTCTTTGATAAGAAAATTATTTCGTGGACATTTTTGAGTTTTATAAGATTCATAATGTCGAATAAAAAGAAACGAACTATTTCTTTCAATTTAAGAGAAATCAGCAATTATTTTCCAATTGGAAGCTAGAGAGCAAAACTGTAGTTTAAAGAAAAATAAAAAAAATAAAAATAAGTTTGTGGATACTTAATATAAAAAACAGAAACTAACAGGTTTGATGTTTAATCCCAGCAAACACCAACACGTACCACTCCTTCCTATTGTCTGTCAAGCATTCAAAAATGTAATTATCGTAAGGAGCTTCTTAACTTGCCGTACGCAAACACAAATGGTTGCGAGAAGCTTGATTCATCATAGAACTGCTGACGCTGAATATTTATTTTTAATCATATAATATGTAAAAATAAATAAATATTGTTTAGTCATCTTTGTAATAAAGCGACAGGTATTTTTCTAAAGAAGTGGTAACAAATTGGCGGTAACCCTCAAAGTAAAAATTCACATTTACCAATGTACCAATGTTTCATTTTTGCTCAAGTCAACGTTTCGCGTATTGTATACAAAATCTATAAAGCAAAGCGATAAGATAAGGTCGCGATCAAATGGGTTAAATACTATATAAGAATATTGCCAACAAATTGGTCAAAAAAAGATCGCCAAAAATATTATAACGTACACAACTGCACAGAACAAATACGAATACATACATATATGTAACTTGGAACATACCTAAAACATCAATTCTCGGCGCACACCCATAAAACTATTGAGAAGAAATCCCAAATATTGGGGACGGGCTAAAAAACTGCGAAACATCGCTTGATACCGGACACGATATGTAAAAGATACCTATAACACAGATTAAAGATCAAATTAGGCGTTTTAAATGTTCAAAATTAAAATACGATAGATTACAGTAGTTTACAAACTTCTATTCAGTCTTTGATTTAACTTGGTCTAGCAGCAAATTAAGAAAAAAAAATGAATTGTAAATTGTGAATTACGCAAGAACTAAAGTAGCTCTTTAAGTGAATACAATATAAGTAGCAACTGTGTTTTTTTTTTGTCAAACGACTCGAAACAAAGAACTAATAAATAATAGAAACAAACTAAGGAAGGTGATGGTAAAATGAACGAAATTATTAAACTATTATAAATATAAAATACAGTTTATTATAAACTCAACTCACCATGACTCTGTTGTTCTTGATGTTGTTGCGCTGCTGCTAACGCTGTCGCCGCTGCCGCTGCTGCTGTCGCCGGCGATGATACCACTATACTACCGGCGGTATTTGTGCCTTCGTCCGTTGTTCGCTTAAAGAAATTATGTTGCAAGGCATAAAAGGGTGTGACACGAGTTTTCGGATCGAAATCCAACATTCGTAGGATCAAGTCTTTAAATTTTAAATAATCTGCCACCGAATGTCCTGGTTCATCAAGGCGCCTGCCACCCGGACCGCCTGTTTCCACACCCAGGATATCATGTAGTTTTCTCGATCCCGGCAGTTTGTACTTACGATGCACACTTTTTTTCAGCACGTACGTACCATCGGAGGTGGTCCTATCGAAGAATTTTCGTGTCTTGTGCGCTTGGTCGAGCAGATACTTGGGTGGCATGCCTAACACCTCAACAATTTTATTCATTTGATCGACCTCGTTACACCCAGAAAATAATGGTTCACCAGTATGCATCTCAACCAATATACAGCCCAGTGACCACATATCAATCGCTAGGTCATATGGTATGCCAAGCAATACTTCCGGCGAGCGATAGAAACGTGATTGAATGTATTGGTATATCTACAAAAAAAAAAAAAAAATTAAAGCGTTTAAAATTTGGAAAATTTGAAAAAGAATCAAAACACACTCACCCGTTGTCCCAATTGACAAGAACTACCGAAGTCGACGATTTTGATTGCCGATCGTTTTGGATTACAGAGTAAAATATTTTCGGGCTTAAGATCACAGTGTATTATATTCAGTCCTGGTGTACTCAAAAAGAGCAGAGCAGTGCACAGCTGTTGGGCGAATTTTCGCGTTAGATTTAATGAAACACCACGGAAATTCGTATTCCGTAATAGATCGTATAAATTATAGGAGAGCAATTCAAAAACTAGACATAGGTGATTGCGCCACATAAAATGTCGTTTTAGTTTAACTGAAATGAAAAAAAAATTGAAAAGGCACATGATGAGTAAAGTTTTAATTTGTTATACAATAGATAAAGAAATAAATATGGCTCTAGGCACGGCAACGATAGTGATATTCGTAAATTGTTTTTGATTTAATTAATTTGCTTACAATTTCCTTGAGCTTAACCAGGGTTACGTTGCGCAATACAAAATCGAAGGGCAAATTAAGACAGTATACAAATCGTAAAAACCTGTTTGGATATCACAGGACAGTATTCGAAACCGATGCCGGTTGTTGTATTATATTATTCTACTTTTCCAAACAAACCTTTTAGAGTACGTTGTTCATACATATCTAGTATGTTGTGAAAATAGATAGGATATCATCTGTTTTTTTTTTTTCTGTTTTTTAAAGTGTTCAATTAAACTGGCTCATGTGAGAGAGCACAAAAAATATAAATATGTAACTCCATCTACTCACCTATATAATATTTGTTTTCCGCATCGGCTCGATTCATCATCTCAAGCAATTTAACTTCTATTTGTGCCTGATTTAGGAACGGTTTTTTATTCTTAATAATTTTAATCGCCACGTGGCACTGCTCTTCGTGATCATATGCTTTAACCACTTGTCCAAAACTACCTTTGCCTAGAAAAAAACAACAAACAAACAAATCAATATTGTAGTTGGTAATGTAAAACTTAACTAAGAACTAAAATTTACTCGATGCCATTCCACATCACTATACAATGTGCTGCAAAACGATAACGGCAGGTTTAGGGTAGGAGTTCCAGCAACAGCGGGAGTTTGCCGTTTAACTACTATACACTATAAATGCTGAGTATGTCATTATTAAAATGTAAGAGGACAAGGAAGAAGTTTAGATGATGGCACACGGCGCGGCGGCGGCATGCTGCAAATTGCTATGAACAATTATCTCTAAATATTCACCGACCGTGAGCGAAATGAAAGAACGGCACGTACCAGGACCTTCATCTTTAATGCAATGAAAGCAGTTCAACTTTACGACAGATGGTGACTTTTATAAGTCTTATAAAGTAGACACCGGCAACGGACGCAACCGACGCGACGGTGGGCCGCAATGGCAAAGCACCAGAGACAGATTGTTATGACCTCATTAGAGGAAATTCATTTCTCCTTATCATTCTTAGCATTAGAGTTTAGAATTTTAGATGCTTTATGGAATGCATTCCAAGTTCTTTTTATATTGGTAAATACCATTTTTCAATCAATCAATGGCATAATAGACCTTAAGATCACGGTGCAACACACCCTCCAATAATAACTTTCAATCAAACTAATGGTAATTGAAAGAAGTTCATCTTGAGAACTTACTTAATTACTTAGGTGGCTCTACACTTTGGGGTGATCCAGTGCCTGCTTCTTGCAACTATTTGTGTGCACGGTATATTTATAAGCTTGAATAAAATAATACCCTCTGGACATGGACATCCAAAGTTTGTATGGATGGCATATGTACTTCCATGCAGATGGAGGTGTCACTTTTCATTCCAAGGAAATTCAAAGTTCTTACTGAATTTAAATCAGCACCTGTTGCTCTAAAGATACACTTCTTTCGTCGCAATTCCTTTAAAAATAATTTCTTGTTGTGTAGCAAGACTTTGCTTGCATATAATAGAAGGCAATTTTCTTCTTCCATCCACACTTTCAAGCAATTGTGCTATTATGCAGTGATTGACGGCGCCAGCCGGTTTTATTATTCAAACACACTTTTCCACACGTGTGACATGCGAACAGCGGATATGCATGACCAATTTAGTTCAGATTTTCACTTACATAATAAATGAACTCTTACCGATTAACGAATCAATTTCATATCGATCTAAGAACTTTTCCCCATTTTTGATTATATAATCATGATTATCATCGTCATAACCGTCATTGTACAGTTTGCGTTCCTTTTTATTTGAAGAATCGTCCTCGCCTTGCGTCTGCTGGGCTCGTCTTTTCTTTTTCGCATAATAAACCTGAAAAAAAGAAAAATCATAATTAGTAGCTGTTATCACATAGTTAGCAATTAAAATACCCAGTTTAAAGTAAATTCGATAAGAAACCCTGCCTAGAGAAGCACATATAGAGCAGTCTTTAAAAAATAACTGGCCGCTGTCTTCAAGACGGAAATTATTTGAAATAATCACATCTATATAATAAAAAATGAGATGATAATTGTTGGTAACCGCATAACTTGAGAACGACTAGACAGATTTGGCTCATTTTTTTAAATGTTCGTTATAGTCCGAATGAGGTTCTAACTGAATGAAAAATTCGATAGGTGGCGCTAAAGTCAAGTTATTAACAAATTCTATATTTATTGACCAAATGGACTCATATTCAGAATATATGTGGGTTTGGTGCTAAGAGAGAAAACCACCAGAAGTTATTAGTAAATTATATATTAATTGTCTAAAATGACTCATATTCACAACATACATATGTTACTCATCGCGCAACATACAGGAAAGGGCAGGGCAACGAGCCAAATAGTTTCCAATAAAAACAAAACAACAAGACTGCAACTTGTTTTTGATTACTAGGTCTACGAGTTCTTCCGAGATTCCCTCCATCGTTAAGAATTGTGCATCCCATATGTATGCCTATGATGTACAAATGTACTATAGTTGCAATTTTTGGACTCATGTAAAATGGAGCTTCCTGCATAAATCAGGACTTTGAGAAAATAGCACATTGGGCTCAATTTAATGGCCTCGCTATAAACCCATCGAAGTCCAAGTGCCAGTTCATTTAACGTACTTTCACCAAATTAATTTAAATAACCGTTAACGAGTTTGTCAAAACAGCCAAAAATGTTGAAGTCGTTTTCACTCGAAATCTCACTTAGCATATTGACGCTCTTATTTTAAAAACATATGGGGCGCTACGGACACTTCGAGTGACCCAACCTTATACGATACCCCTATTAAGACACGACAAATGCTAACGAAAAGCCTAATTTTACCCATTTCAGCCTACGGCTACGAATTTCCCTCCAGTTGCACCTTCTCAAGCAATAGAAAGCTGAATGTCATCTTCAATAGCACGCTTATTAACGCTACCCGCCTGTGGAATTCCTTGCCATATTAAAAGAATCAAAAACTTAGCAAAATTACAAACCCAACTAAGACTTTTTTTTTCCAAACATAACTAATCTCACTTCTCTACCTCATATTCTAGTACCACACTTTCAATCCATCCCCTATCTGCCTATTTGCTACTTTCTCTCTTTTGATTTGTTAATTCAACATAAGCTCTTGCCAACACAATTTTTCTTTTATATACATGCATAGTATTAAGCTCTCTTGTAAACTTTTATAACTTATCAATTATTTATAAGATAGTATATCTTAAAGTGTATAGGTTTTTCTAAATAAATAAATGAAATAAACCACTATTTATTCTTTCATATGAGTGCTCCCTCTGCAATTCAGAAGATACTTTTTTTTAATATAAACTCCTTATGGATCATTGAGCCATACTCCGATGAAACGCGACAGGTATGTGTATAGGATTAATGAGGTTCTTGCCGTCGCTAATATTTGGGAAAATATATAGGATACTTTTAGGAGTTAACACAATCACGCCAAATATGTTAACACACCAAACCAATTACAGGCTTAGGAGATTGGCTACCCAATTGGCAAAACGGAACACTTATGGAATCACCTCGGTGTCTGTTACCGGCGTTTTGTAGATACGGAATTGCAATTGCAAACAATTGTACAATAATAGTAATAAGTGGCACATGGACACCTGATAATCCCTATATGTATGTATATGGGTTTGGTAAAACGGGGACTCGAAAAATATTCCTAAATTTTTTTAGAAATTCAAATGGAAAAAATTTGTTCGGGGCAAAATGGAAAAAATCGAACATTATATGAATATCTCCATCTTCTCTTCTAACACTCTTCTCACACAAGGATGCAAAGAAAGTTCAATGATGTTAATTTTAATGTATTGCACACATTCACACAGATATGAGCTTATGTACATTTTAGTATTTCCGTATCTACATTTGCCTGCAGTAGGTATATTGTTATCCTAATAGGAACTTGTAAGGATAAGGATACTGTTGAGTTGCGTTTCTCATAGAATTTTAATATTTTAAATTGCAGTTAAATCAACTGCACGTGCATGTGTTTACCTAGTAATGGTAAACAAATATTTTGATTGAATATTTATGGAGGCACTTGAAAGTGCATACATATGTTACATAATCATTATTTGTGTATTGTATTGACGTTTAATTAATTTAAATTCGGCACTAGCGTTCTAGCGGACAACTAAGATAAGCAAGCAGGAGCAATCATTCGTCAAGACTGCGTAGCTTGTCTATGGTAGGCTCTAACTCCGACATAGTGAATATTAAAAGTGCAAGAAGGAAAACAAGGTTAGGCAGAACGAAGCCTAGCGGTGTGGTACACTTGTGTTGGACTTATGCCTGAGAAAGAAAATCAAAGTGCTTATTCATGACTGTGGCTACCAAAAGGTTTCGGACTTTAAAATACATATTGTGGTGCGACTTAGCTATCGGCACTTACCTGGAATGGAGTTCATAAAATATGATCTCAAAGGTATGTCTAAATGTTTATGTACCAAGAGCAATACAAATTAACGCATATATGAAATCGCCCAGCGCATGGATGTCGTTTGAATTGGACAGATCTTGGATATTTTATATATAAAAAAAATGATAAATTAAATTCCGCAAAAAAAGGATGACAAAGAAGTGTTAAAATAATCCAGTAATGTTTCATGGATGCAGATCATGGATATCTTAAAAAAAAAACTATCATTTTTTAACGTACTGCGAAGGGTAGTGAGGACAAATAAAAATATTTAACGTACAAAATGCAGTGTACTTTTACTTTTTTAACGCTTTTTTTTAAATGATCTATTAACTTATTATTGCCTGGTAGACAGTATGGAAAAACTTTTAAATCAAAAATTATTGAATGCTGTAATATGGGTGAAGATCAGATCTCAATAGCTAAAAAGTCTAATATCAACGAATCTATTATTTCACGCCTTATTAAGAAACTAGCTGTCCCGCCCGGCTTCGCCCGTGTCTAAAAAATATAGTGTTACTTACAATACATACATTGTCATTTAGTTCGAAAAATCAAAGACACACACCCCAAGGTTTGCAATCTACCAATATATACAATGTGGATTGTAAGTATTTGTAGTTTGAATAAGTGACATTTCGCAAGAAAGTGGCATTTGTTGAGTGTTTTTATTTTTGCATTAATTTAAATAATATTGCGAATAAATTAATTTAAAAATCGGCCTATAATAGGCACAGGAGGTTAGTGAACTGGAATATGAAGTTTTACTTCATTGTGTGCATTCGTTTTTGTGTTTATCGAAATGAAAGATTGACAGGTAAGAGCGTTACATTGAGATTTATATATTAGTATATATGTAGTATAGTATGATATGATATAGATATAGAGCAACTGGAACAACCGGAAAATGCATTTCGTTGGACGTCCTCGTAAAACATCACGTCGATCTGAAAGACATATTGTCGATTTGATTCAAAATGACTTTTTTATGTCATCGAGAGACATTGTGAATGAATTACAACTCAATGTGAGTTCCAGCACTGCAAGAAAACTTGCACTTGAAAACGACTTAGAAAGTTATTCGCCATCTAAAAAGCTATTATTGACAAAGAAGCATTTAAAAATTTCAATTTAAAAGAACTTCAATTTACTGTCTAGAATATTAAAATTGTATACACTTATAGTATGCCCAGTTTCACAGTGAGAGTTTAAACTGTAGATCAACTAAACGTGAACGAGAGTTTAAACTTTTCATTTAACTCGTTCGGTTTCACAGTATGTAATTAATCTTCCATTTAACTAAACGCAGCTTTGGAAGCTATATTAGACAAAAATTCGGCGCTATAGCTATAGTTTTGAAATGTCAAACGATTCTCTTCATTCTCTCTATGCTTCCACCAATGAAAACGCATAATCTCAATTTGTGAATGCATGAACTTCAATATGTGAATGTGTGAACTTAAATGCGAGAATGTGTGCACTGACAACAGAACAAAATCGTTGTCAAACGATTGTCAACGGCGATGACAGTTTCTCTACATTTTCTCTATGCCTCATACAATGAAAATGCCTACTCTCAATTTATGAAAGCGTGAACCTCAGTATGTGACTGTGTGAACTTAAATGCGAGAATGTGTGAAGTGCCTACCTATACAGGTCATAGGTCACGGCAGAGTACTGGCGTTTAACTTAAACGACGAGTTAAACTCTACTTTGAGTCTTAACGAGCACTGTAAGACCGAAAAAGTTTTAAACGGAAGTTTAAACCAAAACGAGAGTTTAAACTCTCACTGTGAAACTGGGCATTACAGATTAGATTTTACGAACGCACATATGAATTGGTCCGTAGGTAATTGGAATACTGTTCTTTTAAGTTATGAATCGAAGTTCAACTTTTTTAACTCAGATGGTATCTGCCACGTTCGTAAAGGAAACGGTCAAAAGCTGAATCA
Source organism: Brachyopa scutellaris (assembly GCA_949775065.1). NCBI lineage: Eukaryota > Metazoa > Arthropoda > Insecta > Diptera > Syrphidae > Brachyopa > Brachyopa scutellaris. Next base: position 79,997,739 of record OX459112.1, on the reverse strand, counting down.
TCGGTATTGCAAAGGTACAGTAGAGTATGGAGGGGGAAGTGTAATGGTTGGACTTGCTTCTCAGCGATTGGAGTGGAACTATTTGATCAAACTAAAACTATAATGGATCGATTTGTCTACAACAGAGACATGTTCCGAATGGAACATTCCCCTTCGAAAGGTGTTTCAACACCACAATGAGCTGAAGCATTCATCGAAGGTGGTCAAACAGTGGTTATCAACCAATAGATACAAGTTTTGGAGTGGCCGCCTAGATCCCCGGACTTGAATTCCATTGAAAATATGTTTGGCTTCTTAACGCGTAGAGTTGGGACTCAACGCTTCAAAAATAAGGATTAGCTGATGACATGTTTGAAAATGGAATGGAAATTAATATCAGCGTCCACAATTAAAAACCAAATTGAATCTCAGGCCCCGTAGATGTGCGGAGATAATCAAAAACAAAGGTGATCACACAAAATATAAAAAGTTGCTTAGGTTTCGAACAGCTGTATTTTGAGTTGAATTTGTATTTGATTTTTTATTTACTTTGAATGAATTAATTTTGGATTTTTGGATATCTAAGTAGGTATGTACTTAATGTAGGAAATAAAAATTATCTTATTTTTATTAAAAATAATTAATACATAAATATTCGGTTTGAATAATTCAGAAGGAAAAGCTGTTTAGGTTTCGAACAATACTGTATGTAGTTTGGTTTTGAATCTTTTTTCATATATCTACATATGTATGTATTTCAAAACAATTAGGTACTCGAATTAAAAAGTAAATTCACTTCATTTTTCTCTTTTCATTCACAAATTTATCCAGTACATCCCTGTACTTTCGCTTTTGCTCATTTTCATCCACTTCTATCTGTATCCACCCGACCCAGCTGCCCACTTATTCGCCCCTCATAATTATTATTCTGGATCTGGATTCTACAGCAGAGCGCACCGTTGTTACTGCTGTCAGTCGGGGATGCTTATAGCGCCGCGATGGTGTAGATATCCTTTCCTTCTTTTTACTGTTGATTCTTTGGTGGCATACTCTCTCAAGTACCCACACATACCTACACACAAAAGAACCGTCACAAACATGTATGTACGCTTGTATTTGTGCATGTTCATCGATTTTTCCCATTCCCATTTGGAAAATATATTTGCCGCTGTCAAGAGCCAGAACATTGCCCTTGCTGGTGTGTGCGCTTTTTAACGGTTTTATATGAACAAAACTCCAATACTTCAATAGCTCTAACGTTTGGACATACATATGTGTATAGGTATTGTATTATTTACATACTTGCGCCGGTTCTGAAGATTTTTAAGACAACTCTAAGGATGTGCGAGTACCTCCCACAGTTATTGTTAACCTTACTCAATAATATGTTACTCGTGCTGGTATTATTAACCAAAGAAAATAGTGAAATGCAAATTTAAGGAATAGGAACAGATACCTAGACACTAGTTCTGTTTCATTTCATATAAAATTTACATCATAATTCAAAATATGGGGGGGGGGGGTTAAAGATTTTGCTTTTAAACATTAATAGAGTTAATCAAATTCAAACTAAGACAATTACTTCAGAAAATTCTTAATGTCAAAGCGGAGCCAGAGGGCAGCACTGTACTACACCCGTGTTCTTTACTTTAGGTGGCGCTACAGCTCGGGGTGAACCTGGGCCTGCTTCTCGCAACTATTTGTGTGTGTATGTTATATTTCTACACGAATGGAAGGGGCCTACATTTTTTTCCGACTCCGAACGGCAAGTTGAGAAGCTCATTGACAAATGATACTCTTTGATTGCTTGTCAGACATTCGAAAGAGGTGGCACCGTGACAAAACCTTTAGGTGTTAGACCCGGCTGGGATTGAACCCGGGCAGCATTGCGTTGTAGTCCATCGCACTTACCACTACCTCGCGATACTCATCGCGTTCAGTTTCATAAATTTTTTCGACGATTTGACATGAGTGGTGAAGATGACAGAAGCAATTTTGGTACAATAATGACATATCGTACGTTTAGATAAGTGAATTATGATTGGCTGGCACCTTAAACTGCGGGACATTGTTGAAAAATATAACCTACACATCCTGTTGTGCATATTGTCGAGATTTGAGATTCGTTAATTAACCATGACTACCGTTCAAATCATTTTCGATATCGATCTCGATAGCACACAATATCTATATTTATATTGTCCAACCGAAAGCGACTGAACGATTAAGTGTTTGCTTCACGTAACAAGAAAATCTGTCAAATAGTAGGTACCTTCTATGGTATCGGCGATAGGGATTTCACTATAAGTAATAATAAGCTTATTACGTGATGAGATGACTATTTCAGTAGACCGTGGCATTAATTTTTTATTTTTTTAATCAATCGTAGCAGTTTTTTTCAAAATGAATTAATGTGAAGTCTGGTGCTCGATTTTTTTTTATAAATACAAGTGCTGGTTTTGACAGTTGATATCAGGTGGATCTTATCCTGATGTCTCGAAAAGAAGAAGAAAAAGTTTCGTCATGTATAATGGAATATAATGAAATGAGGGAACGACAGAGAAGGTCATCATCATCAACATCACTGAGAATGTCAGCATTACCACAGTGTATTATGTTCATACATATGTAACATATGTTAAATCGTTGATTTTTTTTCTTTGTAATTTGCTAAACGTGTGCATGTTTCTACCTATTCTGGAAATGTCCATGGAATATAAAATATTAAAAATAAACCTTCGTAGCGGTTGGGACAAAATATGAGAAAATATGGACCCAATGCAATTTCAACTCTTGTTGCAGTTAAGATCCTTGAGAAGTCGACCAACTCTTCGGTTCAGAATATCACTCTATAAAAGCTTATGTTCAAGACCATCAGTACAATGAACGAGTTGATCCAACGCAAGATAGTAACTAACACCAGATACAAATATTTTTAAACACTTTTGTTTTTAACAACCACTTAATAAAGTAGCATTTCTCTACAAAATAATGTACAGATAGTAGACTACAAAACGCACAAAAAAGCAAACATCAAGCATCCTGTCAACATCCTTGTCTCACAAAGAATTCATGGCACGTATTTTTGTCGACATTTATTACATTCCAAACACTTTGAAATCTCCCCACCACTATCCACCTCCTTTTATAGAAATTTCTTCACTCCAACATCCACAACAATGGCCAAAGTCACCCCGTTTCTTCGCATTATTATTCCATTTAAAAAGAGTAAAAAAAAAAAAATAAATATGTCCTTAACACAACGTACTAAGCACGAAGCAAACGACATTCTTCGCCCGCTGGAACAAAGAATAAAAGTCAACAAAATTCTCGCACAAACGATAATTGTTGTCTAAAAATTGAATTACTAAAATAAAAGAACATACATGCTAGCCAAGGCAAAGTCATTGACGCCGCCTTATTTCTTTTTCGGTTTCTCAGAGAGGAAGGATAAAAGACATCAAAAAACAAAAACCGCAATAGTTTTCATTTAAGTTTCTCCAGTAGTCAGGACACAATGGAGCAATGGAGGTCCTTTTCTCAGTTGTTGCTATGCGCCAACCAGTTTCTTGGTCTGAAATAGATTCATTTTTTGTTTTTGTGTTTTTGTGTTTTTGGATACCTAGGGTAATTTTTTCCACTTCGTTTCTCGTTTACTTTTCTCTGTGCGTAATTTTCCTTTCTTTCCTTAGGTAATAGCATGCCGTAAGGAGATACACAAACAGTGGTAAATGCAAATATATTACTCAATCTTAAAAAGCTATACAGGAACTCCTTTCTTAAAACAAAAACCATTTTAACTTAAGTTCGTAAAAAAAATATTATAATTTCGTAATGAGAAGCATGACACATACAGGGTGTCCCGAGATCTTCCTTTCAAAGTCCTGCCAGAGTGCTCTGATTTTCAATAACAATTAGTGTATTTCGGTATCTATAGCTTTGTGAATAATAGTTTTCGCGTGATAATATTGGCGCAAATCCATAGTCGGCAGCCGACTCTAATTATTTAAAATGACGTTTGGGTCATTTTAAATGTCCAGCCGGCTATAAGTTGAAAGTCGACTATAAGGTGACTATGAATAGCAAAACCAATTTTTAGGTTATGTAGGTAAATAAATTGTTTTACCGTCGGCTCTATCTGAATATGAATTTGCGGCATCATTTTTTTATCGCGTTTTATGTCCTTTTATGATACATTGGAAATTTTTTTCTTTTTTTTCAGCACAACTGCCCCGAAATAAGTGGCGTAGTGGTTAGTACTTTAAGCTACTACGCAATAATTCCCGGGTTCAATCCCAGCAAACACTTTAAAGTTTTTTCACGGTGCCACCTCTTTCGAATGTCTGACAAGCAATCACTGAGAATCATTTCTTACGATTGAGCTTCTCAACTCGCCGTTTGGAGTCGGCAAAAAACTGGAGGTCCCTTCTATTCGTGCAAAAATATAACAAGCACACACAAATGGTTGCGAGAGGCAGGCCAGGCCCTAGTTCACTCCGAACTGTTGCGGCACTTACAGAAAAGAAAACTGCTCCAAATGGAAAGATTAGCTAGAAACGTGATTTCAAAATACATACATATACATATGTACAATGTACATATTGGTTGGCAAGAAAGTAATTTCGTTTTTTTAGTGTGAAATGAAACACTTTTTTTCTATACAAACAGTAAACTTTAATCAATTATATATTTTTCATTTTGTTCGATGACCTTCTGCCATCTTTTTGGCAACTTCATGATTCCGCGATCAAAGAATTTCTGGCCCTTATTAGCCCAAAACTGAACCAAATGCGAGTCTTGCAAACTTCGAAACAAATGAAAATCTGATAATGCAAGATCGGGGCAGTAGGGTGGATGTGACATCACTTCCGAACCAAAGTTCAATAATTTTTCACGAGTTACCAAAGATATGTGTGGTCTAGCGTTGTGATAGTGGAACACGATTCGCTTACGATTTGCCAATTCTGGCCTTTTTTTGATTGCTTTTCCAGTTCCGTTAGTTGTTGTAGTAAACATCTGAATTGATCGATTGGTTCCTTGGAAGCAGCTCAAAATACACAACACAATACACATTTATAATCCCAACAAAATGACAACATAAGCATCTTTTGATGCAGTTCAGCTTTCGATGTGGTTTACTTACTTAGGTGGCGCTACAGTCCGGGGTGGACCAAGGCCTCAACCAACAACCTCTTCCAGTTAGCCCGGTCCTTAGCTAACCGCTTCCAGTTGCGCACTCCAAGTTGGTTGAGGTCTTGTTCTACTTGGTCGCGCCACCTTAGGCGAGGTCGTCCTCTGCTGCGCTGACCCTCCGGGTTAGAGTTGAATATTCTCCGAGCCGGAGCGCTGATGTCCATGCGCTCTACATGTCCTAGCCATCTTAAACGCCCAATGTGCAGTTTTTTGACCAGGCTGATGTCGCTGTACAGCTCGTACAGTTCGTCGTTGAATCTTCTCCTCCAAGACCCGTCAACGCAAACGGGACCGAATATCCTACGAAGGATTTTTCTCTCAAAGCGACCAAGGAGATCTTCATCCGCATTCGATAAAGTCCATGCTTCAGCTCCATATAGCAAGACTGGGATGATAAGGGTCTTATAGAGAGTCTCCTTAGTCGATCGGGAAAGGACTTTACTGCTCAGTTGCCTTCTTAGCCCAAAGAAACAGCGGTTGGCAAGAGTAATCCTTCGTTTGATTTCCGACGAGATGTCATTTTTTGATGTTATGGCAGAGCCGAGGTAGACAAAGTCCTTTACTACCTCAAAGATGTAGCTGTCTATTGTGACGTTCTGTCCAATTCGTCGATGTTGGTTGTCCCTTTTTGTTGACAGCATATACTTAGTTTTGCCCTCGTTTACCGCTAAACCCATTTTGGCCGCTTCCATTTCTATACTCGCAAACGCGCCGGTGACAGCTCGCTGTGTTCTACCAATGATGTCAATATCGTCGGCGTATGCAAGTAGTTGAACGGACTTTTGAAAGATCGTTCCTTGTGTGTTGGCTTGTGAGTTTCGAACAATTCTTTCAAGTATGATGTTGAAGAAGTCGCATGACAGCGCATCACCTTGTCTGAATCCTTTTTTGACATCGAAGGTCTCGGTGAGGTCATTACCGACCTTGATGGAGCAGCGAGCTTTCTCCATCGTCATCCTGCACAGACGGATGAGTTTGGCAGGGATGTCAAAACTAGACATGGCTCTATACAGTTCATCCCTCCAGATGCTGTCATAGGCGGCCTTGAAATCGATGAACAGGTGGTGGGTATCGATTTGGACTTCTTGGGTTTTTTCCAGGATCTGCCTGAGTGTGAAAATTTGGTCTATGGTGGACTTTCCTGGCCTGAAACCGCACTGATAGGGGCCAATCAGGTTGTTGACGAAAGGCTTCAAGCGTTCACACAATATGGCAGATATGATCTTGTAGGCGATGTTCAGGAGACTGATGCCTCTGTAATTGGAGCAGTTGAGAGGGTCGCCTTTCTTATGAACCGGGCAAACGATGCTGAGATTCCATTCATCTGGCATACTTTCATCTGACCAAATCTTAGAGATGAGTTGGTGTATGCTCACTACCAAGTCATCTCCAGCTGCTTTAAATAACTCTGCGGGTAAACCGTCAGGTCCAGCAGCCTTGTTGGACTTAAGCTTGGATATTGCTATCCGCACTTCGTTTTGATCAGGTGGATGGGAGTTTTGGCTATCATCATCTAAGTTGAATGGTTCATTCTGCCTGACAGCGGAATTTTGGTCGTCATCGCCATTGTACAGTCTGCAGAAGTAGTCTTTCCAAATTCTCAGCACCGACTGTGTTTCTACTACGATGTTTCCATCCGCGTCTCTACAGGTTTCTGTACGGGATTTGTTTTGCTGGCACATTCTTTTTACCCTCTGGTAAAACTTCCGTACATTGTTCCTGGAGTAGCATCTCTCAATATCCTCGAGCGCACGCTTCTCGTGCTCTTTCTTTTTCCTTCTAAGAAGCCGATGTTCTTCCCGTCTCTTTTGCTCGTAGAGCATGCGAGCAGATCTAGTCCTTCTTTGCAGCGCCGCTTTATACGCTTGTTGTTTTTCCGCGGTAGCTAGTCTGCACTCTTCATCAAACCAGGGGTTTCGTGGTGGTGGTCGTGTGAAACCCAGCACATCATTCGCGGCACTTATGATGGCTTGCTGGCAGTGTTGCCACTGGTCTTCTGTACTAGCTGTTGCTGCGGTAGGACTCGTAGCAAGAGATCGGGATATGCGTTCTCTGTAGGCTCTGGCGGTGTCTTGCGATTGTAGCTTTTCGACATTGTACTTTCTCACAGTATTTCGTTGTTGTGGCGCTGTGGATATCCGCATTCGTACCTTGGCTACAACAAGGTAGTGGTCCGAGCCAATGTTGGCCGCCCGGAAGGTTCGGACATCCATAATACTGGAGGCATGTCTGGTGTCGATCGCAATGTGGTCGATTTGGTTGACGGTTATTCGATCCGGAGACCGCCAGGTCCCCTTATGGATATTGAGATGTGGAAACTGTGTGCTTGCTATACTGACACTTCGCCCCGCAGCAAAGTCAATCAGCCTTAGTCCGTTTTCGGACGTGGTGTCGTGTAGGCTGTGCCTTCCAACCGTCCTACCAAAGATGTCCTCTCTTCCTATCTTGGCGTTAAAGTCGCCCAGTACGATTTTAACGTCATGTCTAGGGCATTGCTCGTATGTTTGGTCGAGGAGCTCGTAGAAACTATCTTTGGTAGCGTCGTCTTTTTCTTCTGTGGGGGCGTGGGCACATATAAGGCTTATGTTGGCGAATTTTGCCTTGACACGGATTGTCATAAGACGCTCGCTCACGTGCCGAAAGCTCAAGACTTCTTGCCTAAGTCTGCCGCGTATGACAAATCCGCATCCGAATAAGCGCTGTTTATTTTCTGTATAGCAGTCACCGTAGTAGATATCACAGTTTTCCATCCTTTTTCTGCCTGGCCCATTCCATCGCACTTCCTGGATGGCGGTTATATCTGCCTTGTAGCAGTTTAGGGCCTCTGCCAGTTGTTCGGATGCACCGTCGCCGTTCATTGAACGAACATTCCAGGTACATATCCGAACGTCGTTGTCCTTATTTCGTTTAGCGTGGTTGTCAACAGTAGATCCGTCCTTTTCCGAGGCTTTTGGTTGTTTCGGAACTCTTTTTTTTTTTTACGTGGTTAGGTAGTTAACCTCACGCACAACCCCCAACCTGGAGGGCCAGATCCTTGTATACCCCTAGGACAAGGGGCCGGGTACACCGGTGTCAGTAACCCACTACGGGGGTGTGAGCGCTGCCGTTGACCCACTAGGGGCTCATCCGCCACCAACTCTTTTCCAAGACCCTGACTAGTACTTGGAAATCCTTATCGACCTGAGCTCCGAATATGTCGGAGTAGCTCAGATAAGGTTTTGTTTCCGTTCTGGAAATTTTAGCGCCACCGTTGGTTCCATTGATGGAATTCATCCGCTGACGTGAATTATAGTGCTGCTATTTTCCCTTGCTCAGCACTCGCGCTTATAAGTTTAGCAAGTCGTGCCCGGATGGGCAGCGACCAGTACCCGATGGTTACCACTTGGAGGTAAAATAAGCACAATTGATGTGTAGTAACAGTTACAACACTGGGCTTAGCCAAATTAAAGCCAATCAGTGCCTACCCTATTTCTACAACATCCAACCATCGATGTGGTTTGTGCTGGTTTATCACGCTTAGACCATGATCTCTTTCGATCGATGTTGTCGTAAACTATCCATTTTCTATCACCAGTGATGATTCGTGTCAAAAAAGGATCAATTTCATTGCGCTTGAGATGCCTATCGCAAATATTGATTCGTTGTGTTAAGTGAATCTCTTTCAATTCATGTGGAACCCAAATATCGAGCTTTTTAACAAAACCAAGACGTTTTAAGTGATTTTCAATTGTTGTGTGTGAAGCATTTAACCTCTCTGATTCAATTTATTTGGTCATCATCAACTTCAATTGGTCTACCAGAACGTTGATCATCTTTGAGTGAAATATCTCCAGAATATTATTATTAGAATTATTTTTGGTTGCATTCAAGGAGACCTATCCAATGATACATATTTCACACAATGATGTAAGTTTTTAGATCACTTTACAGTGTGGGAGTGGGCAAAATTAATCTTTTCCCAAAAATCTCAACATTACTGCTGCTGTTGGTTTACCGATTTTATCTCCATAGCCTTTCAAATGGGAGAATGAAAGCGCTGTCCAGGTATCCAGGAACTTAAGACGGACAAACAGACATGAGGATTCCCAGTTCTTTACGAACCCTTAAAAATATCAATATTACAGCAGTAATTCACTAGAACTTCAATTACATGTCATTCATCCACCTTCTATATGTTTACTTGTACAAATGTAAAATGGCAACTCCATCGGCCTTCTTTTCACTATAAACAATCGCCATATTTCGGTTTCGGGGAATGGCATGCCTTTTCGTATGAGAATCTTATTATTTTGTCGCCAATTGAATTTGGTCGACCTCTCCCTAAACTCTGTCGGATTAACGAGGAGGGGAGCGGAAATAGCGATGCTATGGTTGCAATAGCCAGACTACAGTTTCTACGACATAGACCGTCTGTTCTGTTCCCATTTGTTTCCCTCGTTCATGGATACTGAGTGCGCCAGTTTCAGAGTTCTACAACTTTGCTCCTTTTCACCCGCCGCCGCTTAACTTGTGTTTGCATCTGCCTGTCTGGCGGCCCCAATATTGCAATTATTCTCCATTAAGAGATATGTTATAACAAAAAGAAAAAAAAAACGGATGAAACAGAATCCAACATTTTCGTCGGTCTCTTTACGCCCTAATCTCCTCCTCTTCTATTTATATACATTCGCTACTTATTCTTCATAGTGATCTCTTCTGATTTGTTTTCTCTATTTCTTAGTTGTGCTGCAGTTGGGTGACATATGCAATATACATATGTATGTACTTGCGGTTGGTTGATAGTTGGGTGTATCCTTAGGAATTTCTTCAAGTTATGGTATGAGGTGGTTATGTACATTTACCACCTTCGTAACACAGTAGTGTTAAATAAACACGCACAGACCTTTCGATTTCAGTCAAATGGTGCCAAGTACCAGTATAATGCTTTCTGGCATGATTATACCATCTGGACTACGATTAACTGGAAATTTCTTCATCATGGAACAGGACAGCGATCCAAAACACAGCTCTGAATTATGCAGAAGTTCTCTTGAGACAAAGGAAGTAAAAGGCATGGTGTGTCCGCTACAATCTTCTGACCTTTCCCCCATAGTATTTTGTGGAATCATCTGAATAGACGAGTACGTGAGCAATGTCAAATCAAATCAAATATTTGTTTGTATAAGACTTACACAGTACGATGCATATATTTTAAGTTTGTGCAAGCTTCGTGGTTATAGAACTACCTAAATAACAACAATTAATATATGTTATACATTATTATTAAATAAAAAACAAACTGAACAAAAGCTTAAATAAGTAAACAATTAATAAAAGGGATGTACATAGGTATATGTAATTAAATTATCATCATTAAGCGTCTCTATGTAAGTATTTCCCGAGTTTCCTTTTGAACAGTGTTATACAGCTAATTAATCAAATAGATCGGTAAAGAGATTCCACAGCCGAATCGCATGAATAAAGAATAAATGCTCCGATACTAAAAATTTGTTGCGTATTGGTACGAAGTACTTGATAGGTTCTAATACAACGCGGATAACTAATCCCTATCATTACTATTATATAAAGAAGTAACTTCAAAAAACTTTGTCCACACGATGATCTCCGCAAATACTGCACCGATTAACGTGAAATAAATTCTATAAAAATCGTTATTTTTGTTAAAACCAGTTAGCAGGCTATGTTTCTTTTGTTAAATGTATTTTTTTATATTTTTATCCCTACTCTTTTGAGGTGGCAGTTCAACGAATTGGAAATGAAATTGAAATGTTTACGTAAAGTCAATATATATACGCAAATTTTAAGACCTTAATCTTTTCTTAACTCTACGTACATGCTGAGAAATAAATAAATAACTATTTTAAAAACATAAAACAATTCATGAAATCATTGCCAACCACTTTCCATCAGTGGAGACCGAAGCCAACAGCCATGCAGCAGTGGATGACGTCATAGTGTGTGGTGTGTATGTGGCATATTTGAATTTCTGCCCATTGACTGAAAAAGCATTCTATTGATGTTTTGTGGCCGGCCTCCTACGATAAATATGATTATAAAAGCAAATTAAAATATTAAAAAAGTGCACGGGCAGTGCCGGGCGGGAACAGCTATCTATCTATAACTATACATAGGCGAAGCAAGGCGAGCACGGGTCAGCTAGTATATAATATAATCTATATCAATATCTATATATGTATAAAGTATCGCGATTGTTTTGTTGCACGGGCAACGCCGGGCGGGCAACAACTAGTAATCCCTAAAACAAAGTGAAAATTCCTTTGCATGGACCGAATTTTGATAATTTGTGTTGATTAGGTTTTAATACGGAGCAGATTCGTGCATGACAAAATATCTGATTTTAACCCTTTGTTGATAAAGCTGTTAAAAAAAGTTACAATCACCATTTTTTTTTGAAGAATTGTTTAGTTGAGGATACAGTCACACTTCAATAAGTCGAATCACCAATATCCACAAAAAAAGTTCGACTTATCAAGACTTTCAGTTATCCAAATTGCGTAAAACTGAAACATTTGTTAAAATGAAACACTGTAGTATTAAAAACATATTATGTGTTTTTATTTATGTATTTTTAGACAATACAGTATATATCGGATATAAGAAAGTCGTGTATAAGAAAGAATCGCTTATAAGAAACGCAATCAAATACACCGTACACTTTTTCATACAACTTCATGTAAAAAAGAACGCGTATAAGAAAACTGCTTATAAGAAAAAAACTGATATAAGAAACTTTTTCCAAGCACCAAATTGTTAACATATATTTAAAAAAACACGTTTATAAGAAATTTTTGAAAATGTTTTTTGTTCAAGTGATGAGGACTGTCTGTCAATTATAGAATAACTTCTTTTCAGACAACGTGATAAAATACTTGTTCACGAAAATGGAAGATTACGTACATATTTTCAAAATCAGAAATGTTTTACATAGTGTCACGTACCTACCCAAAAACGAAACACATGTAATCAGTTTGGTGTCTGTCTGTCTGTCTATCACAGGCCATTTTCTCAGAGACCATTTGACGTAGAAAATTGGAAAAGTTGCAGCAATTAGTGACCAGAACACAGACCAGAACTTAAAAGGTTGAATTTCGACTTTGGAGGGCTAGTTTTGGGAGGATAAATGGGATGTTAAAAAAAAATTAAATTTTGAGGTCATCGCGTGGGATGTCAAATGATAGCTTGTTAAAGCACGAATTCAAAAATGTATGAAATATTTTATTGTTTTACATTTTTCTCAACACTTTTCTCTAAGAATATCGCTTAGAAAAATCTGAATAAAATCACAAAAAATTGAGAATAAAGTGTACCAAAATTATCACAGCTGTCCTACGTTCCAGTTTTTTTTTTTTTTAATTTCAGCTACCCAACTGCTTACATATCCAGAAATGACGTAACCCTATCACAATCTCATTAAAGCGGATACATATAGGAAAATTTGTGTGTGTGACAGTAAAAATTGAATAGTTGATCTTAGAAATCTGCCTGAAAAATAGCATTGAGCTTATATTGTACTGAGACCATTGATTTGATGCACATAAAGAAATCTTGAGAGTTTCATATACATTGTCACATAAGTATAACTACATTGGGAAAAATTGAATTTGTAAACAGACACAGGGAGACAGATTCCAAAACTCCACACATTTAATACAATTCAACGAATAACGAGACGAAGAATGAAATCTGATGCACAGCGTAAGGAACACTTGTTGCTCAAGTACGACTTGCACTTGACATGTTTTTCTTTTACAATTTTTTTAAGAAAGTTTTTTTCTTATATCCGTTGTTCGGATACAAGAATTTGTTTTTCTTAGGCCGCGTTTCCATTTGCAAGAAAACTTCTGCAAGAAATGTCTGACAGTCTGTCGGACAGTGACTTGCAAGTGGAAACTGCTAAGCAAGTTCGATCGCGACAGTTCTTGCATAACATCTTGCGAGTATTTGCGAGTGCAATTAATTGCAGGTTTAAACAGGTTTGCATTGACTCGCGACAGTTCTTGCTGCTTCCCGAAATAGTCTCGTATATATTGCACTCGCGGCTGGTTGACGTGTAGACAACCGCACAATGCTTAGCATACTTCCGGAACAATTTTTGATATGGTGCATATAGGAATTCTAAATAAACACATTTGGGAATCGTATGAGTCTCCAAAAAAAAAAAAATTGATTATCACGGAGTCAACCTGCTACATGCAAATTGTCGTTTACTAATATGTTAAGAATCGCGGCAACAGTAGGAGTCTTTCCTTCGGTGATATTGAATCACGGAATCTTGTGTCATGCTTTTTTATAATAGGACCCACTTTTAATAACAAAACTTCCAAATCAACTGCCGTCATACGAGTGAAATTGAAGTATTGTTGAGCGTCGTCTATATTTAGTTCGTTTAGTAAATTATAGAAGGCGCCAACTTCCCGTCTTCTTAAAATCCAATCGAAAACCCAAGTTCATCATTTTTTTATTTTTTAACAATAAAATTGTAATTGCAGCTGCTAAACGTTGAAGTCTTCTCGCCATGATTTCACAATTTTAAGTAAATAACCAAATTTCTTGCGACATTAATGGCTCTCTTGTGTAAATACCTCTGCAATAAATTGCGACAGTATGATGCGCGAGCTTCTTGCAAGATATTTATTGCACAAGAAATTACAAGAATTCATATGACAATGTAAACACTACTGCAAGAAACTTCTGCAAGACTTCCGCGAGCTTACTTGCAAATGGAAACGCGGCCTTATATCCGTTTATTAGGTATAAGAAAAAACGGATATAAGAAAGAAATTCTTGGGATTTTTGGACTTTCTTATATCCGATATATACTGTAGTTTTTTTGTTTGTTACTCGTATTACCAACAAATACAAATACAAGCATTAATCATATACATATTCATATTCACCAAATCGTCTTGCGATTTCCAGTGCATTTTCCTTTAATATTCCTCCTGAAATTGGCATATTCTGGTTTTTAGATGCCGTAAACCAATCGATGACTCTTTATCAACATATTCACAACCTGCCGCATACCTTAGAAAAGAGCTTTCCTTCTCGATGACGTCCTTGCGGATGAAAAAATTTCAAATATAGTTGATGTTTTATAAATTAATAATCTTCTATTCAGTCAGTCAGTAATTTCTTTCATCAAAAATTGGTCACCACATTTGCTTCCATATCAGAGGTTTGACGCAAGTTAATTACTGTCCAATCTATCCATCGAAAGGTATACTTTCTGTAACTATATATTCTCTTGTTAGGCTTAGCCTTGAATTTGTCAAAGGTAAGGATCTTTTATCATTCCGGACCTTGTTACATAAAAAACAACCAGAACAATAGGGAGCGGGATACAAGAGCAGATTACCTCACCGCACAACACAACACACCGCGCTGCTCTCTATCGATAGGCAGCGCAAGGACGACAACACCCTTTCCAGTGAACGAAGCATGAGGAGCATGCCTATGATTGCATTCATTCACCGGCAGACAGTAGGGTCCCTTTCCGCAAAATTACTTGTTGGCAGATTATAAATGGAATATGTACTGGGTGTGTATCCGTATGTTGCTAGATGTTCTGTATAGTGGTAACACTGCCTCTGTGTGTGTGTGTGTTTAAACAGTCTCCCTTGTGTTGTTAGCTGCCGCCCCACTGTTTATGTCGAACCGAAAGTTTGTTTTGTACTTTTTTTTAAAAAGAAAGTCTCTCTTTTCGTTTTTGTTTTTGTAATTTCCTCCAAACCGTTCATCTGATTTTGCTTTAGCTGCAACGGACCCTTCCCATGGACTTTGCCAATCCAAGTTCATTTTGTGTATAGGGAGCGAAGGGCATACAAGAGAAGAAAAAAAAATGAAAATACGTAAAAAGAACGAATAATGAATTTTCATCCCTTCGCCGACAGTACCGGCTGTCGTACTTATCAGTGGAGCAGCGGAAAAAAGCAAGCAACAACAGTAGCTAGTCAGTGGGGTGGGTGGGGGATAAAACAAAAACCCAAAAGAAGGGAAAAAGAAGTTCTTCAGGGAGAGTTACACAGCTTTCGCAAAGATACGAGTTGAAGAAGAATGAGATATGAGAGCGTGAGGACCAAAACTCTTTGCTACTTTTCGTTTTCGTTTCGACAACATTTTCAGCTTGTTGCTATGAAACGTTTCAATTTAATTGCAGCTGCTGCTGTTGCACTCAAGTTGGGGTTCTGGCTGGCTGATAAGTAGTGATGGATGTTATTTCTTCTATTGTTGCTTATTATTTGAGGGATTTCATAAGATCTTTGATTAATTAGATGCTTCCTTATTGAATTGGAAAAACAAACTGCTCGTATGTACCTACATGCATGCATACATTTTATTTTTTAATTCCACTGAAGCGAGGAGCGCTGTTTTCATTTTCTGTAATGAATTCATAGCACCAAGCGGATTATACGCGTGCTAACGAGGTTAATTAAATTCTTTGAAATCTTTGAGTAAAAGATGGGTATTTGGACATTTTTGAGGTATGTAGATATAATTGGAGAATAACAGAAAATTCGATGATAACGAAATTTGGGAATAGAGTTTCATGTGGTAACTCGAAAACTATTGATTATATCCTAAACCGAAATATGTAGAGTATAGGCACTTTTTTTTCACTTTGCGCTTCTCCAGTTACTAAAGTATTTGATGAAAAACGTTTAAACAGAATTTCATTGAATGTCGAAACAAATATTAATCGATAAAAAAGAGAATTTTTAATTAAACCCTCATTGTTCTCTAGAAATGACCAAATTGATGAAAGTACTCATAATGCGCTAGTGGTCGGCCGCCAAATTTTAGTGGTCGGCCATAAAAGCTCTTGTGGTCGGCCAGGTCCAGTAAATCAATGTAAAGAACATATGTATTCAATGATCATTTAAGGGTTTATTTGAATGCAAAACATTTATTAAATAATATTTTATTATTTTTAATAATTAATTCTGTTTTTACACGAAGGATACGTTCCCAAAAAATTCGCGTAAAAAAACATATGTATATGAGCAAACAAAATATTGGTTCCAGACTAGCATAAAAGTAATACAATAGCTCAATAAAAAAGTAATATGTTGTACATAATTCAAAGAAGATACAAACATTGAGCGGATTTGTAAAAATAATGTTTCATTCGTTGTCATTGTCTGACAAAAGTTGTGCAAGATCACTGCTAAGACCAGAAATATCATGGTCATCGTCTTCTGGATCAGTTTATTTATTGGATCTCTGCGCAAAATCTAGCAATTTCAACACGAGTTTCGGTAGTTTTATGAAGAAACTCGGTAATCAATGGCTGTGTTCCCTTTTTAACTCCAATCTTTAGATCACTTTGAAACATTTCAGATTGCTCATCATTAGAATCGTGCATTATAAAATTAGGGGAAAACCCGAAATTTGAAATTGCTTGCCGTTTTATTCGTGTTATTTTGAAATGCATCGTGTAAAAAGGGAGCTGATTTTTTTCTGATTCCTGTAAAAGTAAATTCGTGTAAAAAAAAATCGTGTAAAAACAGAACTGAGTGTATTAGTAAATTAGACAAATAGGCCGATACCAATCGAAATAGGTTTCCGTGGCCGAACACTAGCTTGGTAATTTCATTACTCGGCCGGCAGTGCGCCGACAACTTTAGTACCTAGCCGAACACTAAAATTTCTCAAATATTTGTGTGCTTAATGGTGAAATCAGAGCAATTCATTAATAAACTTTGAATATTGTGCGTCAAAAGATAAATTTAAGCTACATAGTGTATTTCTTTAGTGTTCGGCCATACCAGGCCGATGACTGAAATTCGCATTAAAATGGGATGCTAGTGGTTGGCCACCCCATTATTTAAACTGATATTAATATTTTGTAATCTTTGCACAACTAAGTACATTCCTTATGCTTTTAAGAACAATACAAATTCATTAAAAGGTTATATTCCAAACAAATTATAATATAAATTAACACTTTTGTAAATACGCACAACTAAAAAAAAACAAGCAATCACCACATTTTTACATTTTGGCAAATGTGCACGGACTTATGTGCATCTACCAGCTGCATTATTTGCGTAATAATTTGAGGATAGATGTGTAGGACATGTATCTGCTTGCATCTGCATCTTCACATTAAGAAAATTCATAACGGTATTTATATTACATGAGGAAAAGGGTTAAAGTGGCCGACCACCAGAGAGTGGCCGACCACTAGAGAGTGGCCGACCACTAGAGTCTTTACCCTACATATCTATACCACGTGATAGTTAAAGAATCAAACAATTGAATACACCTAGTGGGGATTGTGACGACACGCGCTTGTATTTTGTCATTTCATGCAGTATACAGTAAAATCTCCTATTGCGGACTGCTCCCTTAGACGGACCGATCCTTTAGACCGACAATTTTTCTTAACCAAGCCTTTATATTTCAGATTGCATACATTTTACGTTCCTTTAATTGGACACTCCTTGATCGGACGCGGACACGCATATCTTTCAGAAAATATTTAATTTAGTTCCATTAGACGGACAAAAACAAAAAAATTCTCTGTAGTTTCACACCGATGTTTTTGTTTTTATTTTGATTATTCGAACAAACCTTCAATATAAAGCGCAATACGCAAAAAATTGTTTAACTGAATTTTAAAGATTTCTCCAGAAAAAGCAAGAATCTGGAAAATCAAAAAATTAGCGGCAACACCCTCTCCTACTCAAATTTATTTATTGGTTCTCAAAGCACAAAATCCCAAAGCTCTTTGACAAAAACCACAGAAAAAACTGTAACGATTTGCTTTTATTTAGGAATGGTAATACTACTTTGATGTTTATATTTCCATACACACAGCGAAAGTTGATGGCGATCACGCATAAGCAGTCTGCCATCGATTGTGTGGTAGGCTGGTCATGGTGGAATGTATGCGGACCTGATGAAAATTACAAAAACAAAACGTGTGTAAGTCAGTGGTTTGATTTTTAATTCAGTGGCAATTTTGTTATCTTACTTACTTAGTTGGCGCTACAGCTCGAGGTGAACCTGGGCCTGCTTCTCGCAACCATTTGTGTGTGCGTGTTATATTTTTGCACGAATGGAAGGGACCTACAGTTTTTTGCCGATTCCGAACGGCGAGTTGAGAAGCTCAATCGTGACAAATGATACTCTTTGATGCTAGTCAGACATTCGAAAGAGGTGGGCACTGTGAAAAAACTTTTAGGTGTTTGCAGCGGGATACGAACCCAGGACCGCTGGCTCAGTAGTCCGACGCACTAACCACTTGCGCTACGGTGCCCATTTTCTTTTGTTATCTGAGTACCATAAAAACATGTACAGGCACCAGTGCTTAAGAAAAAGCTCCCCCATAAGGCCTGTACTGGAACAGAGTATAGGTATTTTTACTATCTATTTTTGCTTTAAATTTTCTTAAAATATTTACATATTTTGCTCATTGCGTTTTAAAGTAAAAAGTTATTTTCGCAAACATTTTAAATATATCCAATTTAACACTCTTGCAACTTTCTTACCTACTAATTTATCCAACCTTATTTATTACAAAAAAGTATGCATTTGTTAACGGAATTGTTTAAAAAAAAAAACAAACAAATTTGAACCAAAATGTGTACTCAATAATTCACAAAAAGCTGTTTTTCCGACTATTTCAAGGGTGTTAACTTTTATCTGGCCACTACGGTTACGGTATGTATGTTTATTTCTGTAATTAATAAGAATAATAGCTCACTCCGGGATCAGTTTGTGGGCCGGAAGAGAGCCCCTACTTTCATACTGTCCCTTAATATGAACAACTAACATAAATGTAATGTATGTTACGTTACATAACAGTATTGCTTAGGTCGTCGGAACTAATAAATGTGATTGTCAACTAACTTCAATCTAAATTTTCTAAAATTACAAACTACGCGTAGTTGGACTTCGCCGTTTCGCCTCATACACTGCTCTAACGTAGGGTTGCGAAGCCACTGACTTAATGGAATTCTTAATTAGAAGGCACATGCGTTAATCAATTATACTCGTATTTCTTGCTTAGCAAAATGATCGATAGGTCGTCGTTCGTTGATACCTTGGACTTTAAAATAAATTACATTCAAATCTCTTAAGTTGTTCGGCATTGGCGTGAACGATTACATCTAGCCCGTGAAGTTTATAATAATAATTGATAAGAGCTGATCCTTAACAACAACATAAATTAAGGACTAAACTACAGTAGGGGAGAGTGGGGTTAGAAGTAACAGGGGTAAGTTTTAACAGCTAACGATTAAAGGAAAATTAAAAATATTCTTCTCATGACGTGTCTACTCCCGTTTTGAATTGATCGTCAGTGGAAAAAGTTGTAGGTGGGGTCTACGAAATTGAGAGTTTCGTAACTTGTATTTTTTTTTTTTTTGGTATTTTTGGTATCCCTCCCTATTCACACGCAAGAGATATAGTGCCAGTTGTTTTTTTTAGACCTGCATTTATGTTTTTGCGAAGTTTGTGTATATACCTATGTGAGGTTTGTGCGGATTCTGTTTTTTTTTTTTTATAGAGATCTTTGTGTTAAATTTCATGGCGGGGCTAGTTGTAACATTTTTTCGGGGCAAGTTCTAACATGCTAAAATGCATCACCTAATCAAAACTGGTTGATTAATGCCAAGAAAAACTCAATCGGTTATGCAAACAGGCTAGAGTCACTCACTCTTCCACGACAAAGAGAGTCGCCGAACTAGCCAGGCGACGGTCAGCGCTGAACAGCTCACTAGAGGAAAATTTTCATATTCCTATAGGTACCTTAAAGGGCAAAAACAAATGAACAAGAGTCAGGTAGTGCATACCGGGCAAACCCTTCTTCGATGACCTTAAAGAAATATCCGACGAGAGAATTGGAAAACTGATCTTCTTCTTAAACTCCACAGTGTGGACATAAATTAAATATCTTAAACTACACCTACATAAATACGTTTATTTGGATGTAGTTGGTCACCTGAGGTTGTGGTATTCAAACTGCACCCTCTTTGCGTGATTTTTTCTCTTTCCACCGAAACCACCACCTTTACCTTATTTTATTTATTTTTAAGTTTTTTTTTTATCAAGTGAATTGTGATTCTCTATGTTCTTAAGAGCTTTTATATTTTTACCAGCTTTATATTAACTTCACTTTCTGTGAGGGCGGAATCTGGGAGTCGATTTTACACCCACTTCCAGATGTCCGATCATCCTGAAATTTTGCACACGTATATAGTTCCGGAGACAATACAATATGTACTTTTTGATGACGTTGTTAATCCAATATGGCGGACGCTTTTTTAACTTTTCCATTTCTGTGAGGGCGGAATCTGGGAGTCGATCTTACACCCACTTCCAGATATCCGATTATCCTGTAATTTTGTACACGTATATAGTTCCGGAGACAATACAATACGTGCTATTTGATGACGTTGTAAATCCAATATGGTGGACGTTTTTTAACTTTTCCATTTCTGTGAGGGCGGAATCTGGGAGTCGATTTTACACCCACTTCCAGATATCCGATTATGCTGAAATTTTGCGTATCCGGTGACAACTCAATATAGTATATTTCATGATATTGTAAATCTAATATGGCGGACGCCCCAAGATGGTGGATTAGCGTTATCTTCCCGACCTCCCAAATATGGGTATCAAATGAAAGGGCTTGGCAAGTAGAATACAATACGCTATAACGTCATTAAAAATCCAATATGGCGGACGCCCACAAGATGGCGGATAACCGTTTTCTTTACTACCATCTTAATATGGGTATCAAATGAAAGGGTTTGACAAGTAGAATACGATTAGCTAAGTGACGTGATTCTAAATTCAATATGGTAGATGCCATAAAATGGCGGATTACTTTTTTCTTCACAACCCGCATGACATGGATTACAAATAGAAGTGTTGGCGAATAGAATCTCAAACAATATAGTATATTTTATGACGTTGTAAATCTAATATGGCAGACATCATAAGATGGAGGATTGCCGTTTTCTTCACGACCTCCTTAACATGGGTATCAACTTAAAGGGATTGACAAGCAGAATTAGACTAGCCAAGTGACGTCATTCTAAATTCAATATGGTGGGTGCCCCAAGATGGCGAATTACATTTTTCTTCACAACCACCATGGCATGGGTATCAAATGAAAGGGCGAGTAGAATCTCAAACATATTGAGTAAACTTTCTCATATCCAACCCACCCAAGCTAATAGACGTAAATTTGTAAAAAAAATTCAGATACTAAAAAGTTGAAAATGAATATAGAGGTAAAAAAAAAAATTTTTAAAAACAAACTTTAATGAACTAAAAAGTAAAAAAATAATTTTTTCCCGAGTCACCAATGTGTGAATATAAATTAAAGCTTGCGGCACTCAGGCTCGAGGTAAAATTTGGCCAAATGACGATGACGAGGTCTAACTAAACAGTAACAGTGGCACAAAATGTGTTCTGCTAATTCTTCTTCCGTCCTCGTTGCACATCGTGTATGTGTTGTCTTGTGCCTAAGTGCCCCAAGCTTTAATTTATAGTCACACATTGGTGACTCGGGAAAAAATATTTTTTTTACTTTTTAGTTCATTAAAGTTTGTGTTTGAAAATATTTTTTTTATCTCTATATTTTTATAATAAGTTTTCGAAACAAATTAATATTTTTTATTTAAAAAAACTCATGATACAAGTTTTCATTATTTTAGTTACAACTTACCCCGGTCTGTGTTAACACTTACCCCGTAGTTGGGGGAAAGTTGTAACAACCCCTCTTTTTTATAAATGTGATATTTTGATATCTTCTGAACAGACTTTGTTGGAGTTTGTAGGTGAAATATTGCACCTCGATTTAAAACAGGTTTGGCAAAATAATTTGCAAAATCTTAGGAGCACCGTCAACTTTAGTAAAAAGTGTTTGAAGTAACCCCACTCTCCCCTCCTACACATAACGTTAAACTTACTCGTATATACGTTTTTTTTTTTTTTTTTTTTTTTTTTAATAAATTTAGTAATAATAGAACACTTACCTCGTTTATATGTTTATATGTCTTTATCAGATCCACGCTAAGTTTTCGTAGGGGCGCCGTTGCTGGATCTCGAAAATGTGTTGGTATTCGAGCTTGCATCGCTCGAACTTCCGACGACGATGTCGGACTTGATCGCTAAATTAAAAAAAAAAAATGTATAAAAAGTTATACATACAACGAAATATGTATGTAGTTGTCTTATTATTTGTATGTACTCACGTGATGCATAACATCTCGATGTGTGGCGGGTAATTCTTCTTCAACAACAAATCGTCCATAAAGAGGTGCGTGTCGCTGGCGCCCTGATTCAGCACCAGCTGCACCCGAAACATATGCCGCCGACACTGTAATAATAAAAACAAAAATTACTTTTAATTACTTTATACGAATGGGATGAAGATGGCGCAAATATATAATTAAGCAACAAACATAGCCGCTAAATTGTCCTGGCAATTTGGCAGCACTGAGATATGGAAACACCACCGTTGTCGAGTCATTGTTCATTGCTACCAACATCCCGGCAAAGAATGTTGAATTTAGTTTTACGCAAAATAAATAGAGATAAAACGTTTGGTGCACAATCTTAGTAACTAAGCGTGGGCTGGGCGCAATTTTGCCCATACGAACTATAACGACCCTTATCTTATGAATATATTATTCTTCTACACCTACAATAGGTCCATATTCGACCAATGACTTATACGCTCCTATGGCAAGAACAACAAAGGTACAAAGCTCCTTAAGCAACAAGAGTGCCCTCGCTATTGCCTAATCCTGGGCAATGACAATGTCCTCTAACCGTGACCACACAACGCATTCGAGCGGAGTCCTACGTGAGAGGACTACGACTACCCTTCGCAGCAGTGCCAAAGAACTAGCTTTGTTTCCCGTCCAAGGTGAGGAGTCTTTAGTTTTAGAACTTACTTGCCCAGCAATTGATTCGGAGAAGATGGAGTTACTGGTGTTAGTATTACTAGTGTTAGTATGCAATTGTGTAAAATCAAGTACATCTACACTCATGTGTACATGTGTCAATAATTCACTTAGCCCATCTATAACATTTAACCACTGAAATCGTTGGCGAAATCCATGCGCTACCTTTGACCACTTAGTAGAATGGGTGGATGTATTTGGGGGAGCACACATATCCATATTTCGCGCTGCAGTCTTTCTCTAACGGTCTGCATTCCTGAAATTCCTTGAGGAGGTGAATCACCTTTCGCTTGCCAATGGTAGTAATGTACTCAGTTTCTTAGGAAACTCTAACGTCGACGTAGCTGCTGGTAGGGGGGTATGGAAATTATTTTCGCATTGAACTGTCTCGCTGGAAGTTCTGATGTAACGATGGTATTTTGCTGGTGTTTTTCATTCTTATTATGTTGGTCCTACGACTGTGTGCCTTTGAATGTGTGATATTTTTTATCTGTCTTCACTTTGTATCACTGCCATTGTGATCTTGGTGATTCGAAATGTAAAGTTTTATTGAATTTGCCCACGCTAATGCAGTGCAAACTTAAAAGACAGGAATAACTAACATTTGTATATGCATGGTGTCGGGGTTACTCAACACATCCTATTATCCTTTACAAATTAATTCTATTTAAGTAGGTTCAGGGCAGTACGGTGGTGTAAGACGTTTTTTAAAGCAGTGCTACTGACAAATTAACTAGTAAACCTCTGCAATGCAGCTTTTTTTTATAAAAATATTTTTTACTTTTTATGGATAACGGCATATGCATACTACTGTATTACCGACAGTATTATACAGTACTGACATTATGTAAATACAGTGGACTCTCGTTAACTTGAACACGTACGAAACCAGGGCCGTTCAAGTTATTGGATTGTTCAAGTTACTGGATCAAAACAAATTCAGTTTAATAATGTTTTTTTTTTTAATAAATAATAAGGCATACATTTGTTTTTAAAACAACTTTGAAAAAAGAATTGTTATTTTAAATTGTTTGGCCTTATGCAGTACGTTTTGCAAAGTAAATTCTGGAAAACTCTGGACAGCTGTCAGTTCCGAGAATATTCGTTCGTTTTGGTTTTATTGAATAGTTCAACTGATTCCTTATTTGTAACTAACTTTTTGATTAAAGCCGCACTAGCTGGTCACAGTGAAAATCGCTTAGAAAATGATTTAGATCTTTAAATTGAGATACAAAAGAAATTCTATGGGATTTCCCTTTATGAAATAGGTGTAAGGCGAAGAATAGATTTTAAAACGGTTTTGGTTGTCACATAAAATTTGTTCAAGTTAAAGAGGTTTTCATTTTTTAATTGTTCAACTTATAGAGTTCTTAATGTAAAAATTCAAGGTATCGAGCCTTAAAAACTGTCCGTTCAAGTTATAGAATACCCATAGGGGAAAAATAGCATGTTCAAGTTACTGGATTGTTCAAGCTATTGGATGTTCAAGTTACCGAGAGTCCACTGTATACATATGTAGACCGTATGTGACAATTATTCAGCCACCACTGCAATAATGAAAAAAAAGTTTTAATTTTTGGAAGATTTTCGGATATTTTAGTAACTTAGAGACATTTTAACCCTTCTTAAAACTAAGCTTTGTTTGTGAAATAAATTGCAGTACATAGTCGGAAGAATCGTTTTGACGAGTTTTTCAAGTATGTACGTACTGCCAGTCATATTTTTTACCCATTGTTCTTGTGATTTTTCCTAGAGGTTCGTTGGTGATGTAAGAACTCAATGTTCGCATCGTGATCTGGAATAGTTTATCTTACTATAATAATTAAATACGATTCATATCGGGCGGGCTTTGCAGCCAACTCATATTCCTAGCACAGTTTTTGGATCATTGTCCTGTTGGAAATTGAATCCTCCGTCTGGTTTAACTTTTTGACTCTGCTCTGATGAAAATGAATACTTGAAGGTCCGAAATTGGCCTTGAGTGCGATATTTCTACTCCATTATGTGTAAGAACCAGCAGCAGTCGGCGACAAAATTGAGTGGACGGTTGAAAAATATAACAAAAATAACTACAGTTTCAATAAAAAAATATAAATGGTTTAATAATCCCAGGGGGCAAAATTAGGTGGACGATGTTATTTTTATACTTCCTCTGCTTTTTAATTCTTCGTTTGTGCACCCTTTGCCTTAATGATGGCAGTTAGTCGTCTCGGGATACTCTCTACCAGTTTTTGATGGGTTTCTAAGGGAATGGATTCCCAAGATTCTTGCAGGGCCGCAAAAAACTGATTTTTGTTGCTTCTTCTGTTCTTAGGAACACCCTTGTCCAAGATACCCCACAGATTCTCAATTGGATTGATGTCAGGACTCTGTGATGGCCATTCCAATAGTTATACGCCGTTATTTTCAAAGAACGCCATTGTTTATCTCGCAATATGCTTAGGATCGTTGTCCTGTTGGAAGGCATAATCCTCGCCTAAGCCCACTTTTTCGAACGATTCTTCCAAGTTTGTGTTTAAAATGTCGATGAACTCATCTGCATTGATTGTATTTGAACAAGATTCCCAAACCATTATGGAACCTCCTCCATGTTTCACTGTAGCGAAAATTAATTTTGACTTAAGCGCTTCGTTCGTTTTTCGCCATACCTTTGGCCTCCTCTACGTTCCAAACAATCGTAACTCCAAATAACTTTTTTCCAAAAGGAAATTGGTTTGTTTACATATTTTTTTTGCAAACTCCCTCCTCTCCCTTTTATTCACGTCAGATATGAAAGGTTTCCTTCGAGGTACTCCGCTGTATAAATCAGACTCTCTTAATCTCCGTCATATAGTTTTTTCGGAGATGCTCTCAGCTGAAGTTCGTCTTTGATTTCCCGTAGAGTATTCGTTGGTTCTTTTCGTACTTTTCTAACTATCAACGCATCTTTACTTTCTGTTGTGCATTTTTTTCGACCGCGTTCAACTAAATTTTGGATTGTGTTAAAATTTATCCATTTTTCCCATACTTTCTCAGCGCCACTTTAGGAAATATTAAATTTTTCACCGATTTCGCCAAAACTCGTACCTCTCTTTAACAATAAGTTTTAAAATCTGTTCTGAAATCTCTGTTCTGCCCGACATTTCTTTGAAATTTAAAATTTTTTCACCAGAATTTATGAATCCGTACACTCACAGTAATAACTTGCAACTGAAGCGAGAATTGTGCAGATTTGAAAAAAAAAACTGTCCACTCAATTCTGTCCCTCCTTAAATTTACATGATAGACAAAAAAAGAAGAAAGAAGAGAGAGGAAAAGATCAATAA
Source organism: Brachyopa scutellaris (assembly GCA_949775065.1). Taxonomy (NCBI): domain Eukaryota; kingdom Metazoa; phylum Arthropoda; class Insecta; order Diptera; family Syrphidae; genus Brachyopa; species Brachyopa scutellaris. The sequence continues at coordinate 79,971,317 of OX459112.1, read as the reverse complement.
AAGAGATAAATGGGGAAAACATGCTACAATAAGCCAATAAACTCTTTCAAAACAGTCCGGTAATTAGGTTCTACCCCGGGAATTCTGAAAAGAAATGTAAAACTGCCACCGTCCACTCAATTTTATCGCCGACTGTGTAACCTTTATTTTAAAACAAAAAACCTTTTTAATTTAACATTTTTACAGCTTTCAATTATATCGGAAGTTTTTGTTAAACATTTAGCTAAAAATCCAACTTCGTTAACTTAAAGTCAGAAAAGATGTTCTGCATTTAATATTACATAATATTGGGACACTCCAGGGGACCGAGAAAATGCGACCCAAATTGGGCTTAAGAGGTCCGCCAAATTGGGCCAAATATCATTTTGTCACTATTATACTGTTGCCTTGTGTTGTGGCAACAAAAGAATAGGAACGAGGAATTTTTCTTACGAACGCATTTCCGGGAATTCCCCTATCATAGCATCATAGAATGAACATACTGCTCGTACATTATGTATATGTGTGTTACACATACACACAATCAGCTCTAATATTTATAATTTCTTCCTCTCTTCCCTTTTTGTCCCAATTTGGAGGTTGCTTTTCAAAAACAATTCTGGCGAAATTCACAAGCAATTCGTTGCCCCAGATCCAATTCAGAGGTGCCCCGAGTTGAGAGGTTCGCTTATATGAAAAAAAACCGATTGTATGCATGAAAGGATTGAATGAATTCTTTAACCTGGACGTCCACTGTACTTGTACTCGCACGATACCTTGTCACTTGAGAGATGAATCTCGTGAAACTGGAGGACATAAGCTGAATTTCAAAAGTTGACTCACATAACTCCGAGAAGGATCTAGAAAATGAGAGACGCTGACCTTTTCTGACTGACGTTACTGTTACACACATACATATGTATGAATTCAGAACCTTGTATTCCATCGGTTCATATGTACATATATATATATACGTGTATTGAATGTAAATAATTCGCGGAGTTTTCGTTACCAAAAAAAAAAAAAAAACTGGAGTTTCAAAAACTGAATCCCAAATTAAAACAAAACAATAAAAATCATCAAAACAGATAAAATGTCCGATCTTTCAGAGAAAAATTGACCGTGTAAATAAAATAAATAGTACCATATGCGATGTCTATAATCTATCCTGGCGTTTCTGCTTGCTCTCTAGAATCTTTAAAGTTCGGAGGTTAATTTTATTAAAAAAAAATATAGAATCTCCAATGCATAGAAACAAAAGAACCTCACACATATTCAGCAATCGACATAGATGAGAGGTGAGCTCTTTAGTGGATCATAATCACAAGCGGCAAATGATCATTGAACTCTTGCCCTATTTCCATAAATACTATATTTGAGTAGTCGAAACTGAATCGAAAAAAAAGTGGGATTTGCACCATCTTTGACTGGAGTTGACAACAATATTTTTGGAACAAAAACAAACCCTTTCTATCCTCCTACCACATGTCACTCGTATATATAATTTTTGGAGTGGATCATGTTTCGACTCAAAATACGCTTTCATTTACCGTCCACTTAAATCATGATGTAAACAGGGCATATGAGTGGGTTCAACTAGGCCAGTAGACTATAATCTCAACGTGGGGGTAAGATGGAACAGTTCAGGTTGATTTTTCGTTTGACGTGCATTCGGGTCAAGCTATTTATGGTTTCAGATAACCAACACAAAAAACGTGCCTGGCAATTTCGCTTATACAGCTGCGCGAAGTATTTTGTTCAGATTTTGGAACTTAAACCAGCTCAGGCTCAAAAAAGGGAAATTCTGAAATGAATTTTGGTGGAAATGGTAAATTTTCATCCATTATGTGGTATTTTTCTTGAAAAAAGTCTGGCAGCACTGGGTACAACACCTAAAAAAATAGTAGTATCATTTGTCAATGAGCTTCTCAATTCGCCGTTCGGAGTCGGCAAAAAACTGTAGGTCCCTTCCATTCGTTCAAAAATATAACACGCACACACAAAATGGCTGCGGGAAGCAGGCCCAGGTTCACCCCGAGCTGTAGCGCCATCTAAAGGTGTTATAAGGAAGGAATCTTGTCATCCAGGTCTACGAGAAATTAGCCGGTTTTACTTCAGCTAGAAAACTTACTGTCATCAAGCCTAGCAAGGATATTTCGTCGACTACTTGGATCCTTATCGTCTTCTGCATCACTGTGTCAATTACGTTGGCGAATTCGCCTATGCGAGAAACAGTCTACGTTAATTGGGCAGGTGTTATTTAACTTATATGTAAGTTGTTCCAAAGGTGTAGCGTTGTTCTATTTTCTATTAATTTGTCATTCTTCCCTGCTTTGGCACAACATTTAACATATACACATATGTATGTATGTATGTATGTACAAACCATCTAATTTGTTTTTCTTTTCCAAAGAGGAACATGAGGAATTATGTTGGCATGGTTTAGTGATTTCACTTTAATGTTTGTTGTTTTTTGCTTTTAAAAAAACAACTGATTATATGGCACGACTGAGAGACGTGGGAGTCCATCGGAAAGTGTAGGAATATTTATTTTGTCATAACAAATAATCTTTTAAAGTAGGTCATAGTTAAGTTGTTTTGATTTAATCGTACATACATATGTACATATTTATAATTATTACGATCGATTATGTAATATATATACGATACGTTCTTCGAGAACACTATGTATTTGGAGACTTGGACTTTTTGTATTTGGTGCTTTGGTCCTTTTAACAGTGTCCAGTATATACTTACGCAAAGTGGACTTGCGCATGTTTTGACCTTTTTTTTTTTTGTCATGTCACTTAGCGATAACAGTTTGCGCTAACTTTTTTCTTTTATTTCCTGAAATCGAAAGATGGCTAGGGGGATCACCACGTAATCCCGAACGACTAAAATCTCGAACGAAAAAAATCTCGAAAATTTATTTGATAAATCTTGAAAACGAGAATCTCGAATGGACAAAATCTAGAAAGTACAAATATCTCGAAAGACTTTATCTCGAAAACAAATCTCGAAAAAAATTTTTAAAATCTCTTCATTTTACTGCAAAAGTAATTAAAACGGGTCCAAAATTTAAATTCTGTAACTTTTTTGAAAATAATAAACTTTTTGCAGCAAAAAATTGTTTTATGTTTTCCAAATTTACTGTAGTAGGTAGGGACTGTCTTTACTATACCGTAATGGACACAAAAAAGTTACCACTGGGTCTTTATGACCCACATCCGCAAAAATATTCACGGAAAAGTAGGTAGCGGTAAAAAAAACAGTTAAATTTTCATGTTTTTTCTCATCAATTGCGAATCAGTTCAGTTCAATTCCACTTTAAGTAGAGTGTAGCCAAAATGGGTAAACATCTTGCCAGTGAGCAAAAAGATGTAATTGAGTTTTTAAATAAAGAAGGGCTTTCTGCCCGTGCTATTGCTAAGAGATTTGGATGCAGCCATGTCACAGTCTTAAAATTGCTAAAACAAATTGGAGTGTATGGAACTTCTGCCAGGAAAACTGGCACCGGTAAAGCTAAGAAGATGACGGTGAGGGAGGACCGAATTTTAAAAAGCATTTCATGCGCTAATCGAAGTTAATCTGCAAAACAAGTGAATTCGGAGTTTTTCGAAGAAACAGAAAAAAAATTAGCAACCGGTCAGCTGAAGGCTAGATTCATTGGGATTGGTAGCCAGGAGACCACGAAATAAACCATCTTTGACCTCAAAAATGAAAATTGCAAGGTTGCAATTTGCTAAAACTCATCAAAACTTGACCGAACATGACTGGAAAGCTGTTATCTTCACTAATGAGAGCAAAAGTAACCTTAATTCATCTCACGGTATCCGATACGTACGGCGGATGCGCGGAGAAGATTTAAAAAAAGAGTGCGAGCAATAAATTTCCTCTATGTTTTAGGATATGGGGCATTTCCTACTTCGGTCAACAAGGCGAATTAGTATTTTACACCGATTCAATGAACGGAGACAGCTTATTTCAATGTCATAAGGGACCATTTAGTGCCTTCCATAGATTGCCTGTTTCCTGTCACTATTGATCCTATCTTTCAGGATGATTCTGCACCATGCCATCGAGCAAAGAAAGAAAGAAAGTTCCTTCATTATAAAACGCTATAGAGCATTAGAAATTAAATGGTGTAACTTATCCATAATTTTGTATCTTATGAGTCTCTAGGTGAAGGTTTTTGTGGCAAGCATCGGTCTAAAAACACTGACTTTGCCTGGAAACAGGTCCGATTTGAACTCGATCGAGAATTGCTGGGCTCATTTAAAGGCTTAAATAGTGTCCAGGAACCCAAAGAGAAAAGAAGAACTTAAAACAGCAATTCAGGAAGCCTGGAAAAATGACATAACAAGAGAATACCGCCAAAATCTAGTGACTTCCATGCCACGGAGAATACAAGCTGTAATCAAGGCCCGCGGTGGTCTTACAAAGTACTAATCAACTTGTCATCCTCCAATTACGTACTTCTGATTTAAAATCCTAAATAAAAGTAAATAGCTTAGTCAAATTTCAATCAAATTTATTTATAATGTTTATATGTTAAGTTCACTTTTTGTATTACATTAACACATTATTGTATTGCACTAAAAATATGATAGTAAAAACCTCCCAAATAATAATTTTCTATGACAAGATTAACCATCAACGAGTGCTTAACGCATTTACTGAGAGATTTACTCTCTAAAAATTTTAAATCATAGTTGTAGCGATAGGTTCTTAAAAAGTCGGAGGTGGTTACTTTTATTTGTCCATTACGGTATACAAGGAATAATTCTGCACATTACATTGTGTAAAATCTATTTACTCAAAAAATGTATGAACATTATTAATGCATTGATATTATTCAAATTTTTGAAACTCAAGTTGTAGGCAATGCCCCTCAAAACTTTTAGCATCAACTTTGTTTTGTGTTCTTGGTAAGCTTAGTTGTGCTTGTTCAGACCCAAAGGAAGGCAAATTTATTAGTTTATATAATTTTTTTTTTGTAAAACCATGTCCACATCGATCAGATTTTAGAAAAACTCTTTGTATTGAGTAAACTCGTTTGCATGCATGAACAGTGAATCAAACACTTCTCTATACAAATCAATCTAGAATTGACAATCCGCGCGAATTATTACCATTGTCTCAAAAATTAATATCAATTCGAGATTTTTTTTTTCTAGATTTTTGCTGTTCGAGATTTTGGTTTCGAGATTTTTTTCTTCGAGATTTTTGTTTTCGAGATTCTTTTTTTCGAGATTTTATTTTTCGAGATATCGTGGCAAACCCATGGCTAGGTCATGCAGAGCGTATGGACGTCAACGTTCCGGCTGGAAGAATTGAACGAATTGCGTTACGAATCGCTTCCCTAGATTTTCCCCCGTGACTATTTACTGTTTCCAAACATGGAAAAATTAGATTTCGGACTTACATAATGTGTCCCACTGTTTTTAAACTTAAAAATTTCAGTAATTCAACACCGTGCGGGTCGTTCTGCCCCAAAGGCACATGTGAAATTTCATAGTTTCTGTGTTTTTTTTTTTTTTTTGTTCTTTACGCGTGCCAACTCGCATGACGCCTTAGTTTTAGTGTGTTAAACTAAAACGTGGCATATATCCAACATTAATGCAATTCCAGATATATAGCTCCATACGCTCTGAAAATGTATTATTGAGTTAAATCAAAAACATCCGTGACTTTTTAATATACATACGAGTACATAATCCTCGATTTGATAGAATACCATTTGTTTTAAATGTTAATATCTGGGAATGAAAAGCATTAGAACCAAAAGAATTTCAATAATTTCTTGAAATTTTGAAACCTGACAACAATACATGCATACATGTACCAAACAAAATTCAAGGAAATACTGAGCAGTTTGTACTTCCGTGGGCAGAAGACGAAATACCGCTGAAATAAGAGTTTGAGCATGAAAATGACTCGAAGTAAACTGAATTTGGAAAACAATAGTTACAAGCCCAAATAACTAATGTTTAAAGTTAGTCAGTCCGCTGGTCTCCAATCGTTTGAGAACATGTGGAATAACATGGACAACAAAATTGATAGATCTACGGCTACAACTTTGGATAGAAGTTCATCGAGCCTAGAATCTCATACCTTTAGAATTTTGTCCAGCCTTAGTATCGGAAAAAAGTCTTGGTTGTGATATCGTTATTAAAAATAAGGGTAACCAAACTAAGAACTAATATTTTAAAATAATATTAAGTAATTTATTCTTAAATGTTATAAGGCTGATTTTGTTATGAATTTATTGAATTGGACCAAAGTGTTCTATTTATTTTGCCTCTTAAAAATGTATGTAAAGAATGCTTGTATTTTTATTTTTTATTTTTTACTTGAGGAAATTTGTGTTATTTGTTTCATACTAGTTAATCTATTATATAAAAATTAATGTGTGTATGTTTGTTCGTACCGTATGCGAGGGCGCATCGCTCATCCGATTGTGATAAAACTTAGGTAAGTTATTGTGCGCATACCATCGAAGATGATAGGATAAAAATCCACTCGCTAGGTGGCGCTGGAGTCGAGTTATTAACAACTTCTGTATTTATGGACCAAAAAGGCTTATATTCACAACACAGTGGACGTCCAGTATAACGAATTATATAATGCACAGTCATTCGTTATAACGAAAAATTCGTTATATCGATCGTCATTTTTTTGCTAAATAATACTAGAATATAAAAAACAAGTCATTTTTACAATGAAATTTTTAATTTTTAATTAATAAGTTTTATGGTAAACAAAACAATTATGATTTGGAAAATAAGTCTTTAATATTAGTTTGCCTTTTGGTTCCCTCCACACTTTTTTTGGACCGCCTCTTTTAGCATTTCTCTTAATAAAAGTGTTTTTGAGTAGTCGATATTGTTTTGAACTGACCACTGTATGCATTTATTGAAGCAATTCACTGCTTCTGAATGATTAATTTTTTCATCAGTGCGCCACTAGAAATACTCGCGAAATGAAAGGCGTACAAATATAACGTAAAAAACCCAACAAACTGAAACACAAATACAAATATTTTGTCACCACTGTATGTAGTATGCTCATGCTTTAAAAGTACATATTTGTTTTAGTATGCCCCCATTACATAGTTACATACTTGAAATTAAATAAATTAAATAGAAATGCATTTGGTGAATTTTAAAGTTCCAATGATTACATTTTGTTTTTAATTTAATTTTATTTTAAGTGAGAAATCATGTTTCCCTCCATTAAGAGCTGACAGAAAATAATTTAACGTCGGCTTGGATCTACCGCCACAATTTTGAAAAACCTCCCTGCTCCGTAGGCTGGGCAGGCAGACTCTCTAAATAAACACATTCCATATACCTATATCCAGCAAAAGACTACTTATACATTCCTGACATTGACGTGCAAATTAATGTCTAATTAATTCTTGGACTTTGCTATCTCACTTATTCCCATTCCATGCAGTATCTGAGCACATTTCTTTCAGGTTTCTGACCTTGCGATTGTGTTTCATTCGACTACCACTACGACCACGAGAACACAAACGAACTGTCAAATGCATGCATGACAAAGAGCAATCAAATGTTGCATACAGGACTTTTAAGTAAAACGTATGTAATGTACGTAAGTACATTTGACAAACTGTCAAAGAAAGAAATAGAGAGAAAGTTCAAATGTAAACAAACAATGCAAAGCATAGCGGATGTTTGAGTTCATTCTATAATAAAACGTGCAGAAGTATATTTTTCCTTTGCACATTTTTTTTTTATTGTTGTTAATTCAGATTCAGATACGAAAATAAAAACAACAAAATATATCACAATCCACACTAAAAAGTTGGACGGAGCGCGCCGGTGTGTGATGATGTGATCGAAATTTCAAAGACCCCATATCAAGACGTCAAAATGCGCGCGCTTTAGGCCACAACAAGAGGCATGGAAAAAAAACATCGTGGTTATTTATTATTAAAAGTGTGTTCTGTTTTGGTTTTTTTTGTTTTTTTTTTTTTTTGTTCATTGTTTTGGTACGTAACACAAATGGTTCAGTAAACTTTGCCTAAAGTTCGATGCCATTTTCGGTTGGAAATACATACATACATATTATGTGTGTTTGTATGTTCGTATGTAGTACATATACCCCGCCACACATGTCTGCTCTACATGCTAATAAGTTGTATTTTTTCGTTTTCAGCATAAGTGAAATTATTGCGTACTAGTTTCCGTTTAATTATAATTACATACATACATATGTATATGTATGTATGTTTTTCTGTATATACATAGGTACATAATTGTGTATGTATAGGTATAAGAAAAAATTAGGATTTCTTCTTTCTTTTTGTAAGTATTCGAGTTCAAAATTCAAGTCGTGTTTGTTTTCGAATAGCACCTATGTATTGTACATACATACATATGTGCATGTACATACATACATATGTGCATGTACATACATACATATGTACATGTACATACATACAATTGCATCAAGGACTTTGGCCGAATGTCCTGAAGTGTGTACAGGGAAATGTGGGAAATTACATATTTAAAACAATTTAGAAAAGATAAAACTAGGACACATACAGAGCCTAAATTGTACTACAAATTGATAAATAAATATTTTAACCTGAGGACAACATATCTCATATCACCCAATGCCTTTCGATAATAGACCAAATTTTTAAGCTCCGAAATTGAAAGGTATGGAACCCAGCATCTGTTCAAAATCCACATACAAGGAGCTGTCATCGTTTAGTACTCGTCTATATGACTTATGTAGATTATTTTAGGTTTAACCCTTTGTTGACCAAGCTATTAAAAAAAGTTATAATCTCCATTTTTTTGAAGAATTTTTTAGTTGAGGATATTTTAAGATGGAAAACAAATTTTTGAATTTTTTAATGACTCATAGGGACGAAATATGAAGGTCAGTCTCCAAAGTACCGTTAGGCTATAACTAAAGTTATAAAAAGAAAAATTTTTTTTAAGTTTTTTTTTATTTAACTATGACATTTTTTGCTTTCGAATATATAAACATTTAATAAAATTAAAGATCGAAACTGTGTAAAAATACCAATTTAGTTTGTTAGTACCGAAATCGACTAAAATGACTTTCTTCAAAGTCTAATATGCTGTCCGAAAAACCGTTATATCTGTGGCTAAAATAAGGTAAACATACATCAAAAACAAATTTCATTGAGGTTATATGATACTTAAAAGTCTTGGTTGGTCTTAGTGTCTAGATATGTCCCTATAGGGATTTCATTTAAAGTTAAACATGCTGGTACTTTATAAGTACCGTCGGTCAACACAGGGTTAAAGTGAAAACAAAAAACAAAGCAACTTTCATTCAGTTTTTTTATTATGAACTTTACACAGCTAAAGATTGGAGAGTTTTAAATTCGGTAAGTATGACAAAATCGTGTGTGTGGCTGGCGTGGCCTCACGCTGCTTGCCTATCAGTGTAAATGAAATTGTTACGACTGTACACCGATTCCATCGACAACCACTCAGCGGCTTAACGAATAGCCATCACCTCCTCCTGACGTTTTACTTAAGACACTACAGTGATCTGGAAGTCTTACGGACAAGTATATTACTCTCACTTTTCGGATTTATCGCCGTGAAAACAAATAATCTGTTCTCTGCTTAGTAATACAGAAATAATATGGATCGCTAGCTAAAGTCTGGATCCTTAAAAGAAACCGTAAAACCGCTTTGTAACTTAAATATTTAAATACGTTATGTATTTGATAATTGGCTTTCATAAAAACGAATTATTTGTGTCTCACTGCTGCGCTTACTTCTACGCAAGATCAAGGCGTTGTTGTCAGTTTCAAATGAGGAGTTTTTGAACATCGGTGCTTAATTTGATGGACCTGAGCTTGCCGGCGTGGCTTTCGGGAAAAATTTTATGGCGTTATGCGACGAGACACCGACTTTGAAATTCTTCGTAGAATATCATATGCTTTATCTCCAGTAACATCTTGCGACGTTGAGCGTTCGTTCTCATCGTACAAACATTTTTTTGATAAAAACGGTAGTTTTATTTTCGAAAATTTAAAACAACATCATCAACAAATTTAAAATTACATCAAAAGTCAGAAATGTAATTTTTTATTCAATATTTTCATCCATATTTTAACAATTTTTGATCCATAATTATTCTTCATGTATATAGCGAGATAAATAAATGCTATCGTGAAAATGTTTTCCCCTAATAATTCTAAAATAATAATTTTAGCTCTGTAACTGTAAAAGCATTCAACAAAGAAACGACAGAAAAAAATCGAGTTTCAGAGTACCTAGTGAAAAAATAGGCGTTCGAATTAGTGGAGCATTCGAATTACCGAGTATTCAAATTAGTGAGGTAGTACTTATTAGAATTCTGGTGTATGTTGAAGCACAAATTTAAAATTTTGTCGGATAAAGCGAAAATAATTATTCAGCCGTTTCCAACAACTTACATGTGTGAATTCTCTGCCACGTTGGCACTAAAACAAAATATAGATCCCGCCTCTATGCAGAGCTAAATATTCTGTTGCAGTTGACCCAAATTCGATCAGATATACCAGCATTGTGCAGATCCAAACAGGTACTTAAAAAAGCTTTCGGTCCTATGACATATTTAATTAATCGTCATATTATGTATTTATGAATTGCTTATTTTTTAAGTTAACATGTTGTTGTTGTTTTTTAGTTTAAGTTACTTATTTATAACAAATTTAATAAAATTGAACAAAAAACAAAAAAAATTAAAAATAGTTCTTGCCTTTGCTATAACTATTTTTTTTTTTTTTCAATATTTTTAAAATGTCCTCATTACCAACCCCAAATATCAAGGTTATATGAGTATTGTGGCATTAGAAAACGGCACCTAGTGCTACTTGGGTTCTCAGCAGAACCGCCACACCTCGAAAAATGGCATACGGAAAACGAAGTGCTCCGAGAGGAATTTCTCTACTGAAAAGTGCTCCGCGACCAAACAAATTTGGGGCAAATAAAAAAAATACAGGCTACAAAAAAAAAAAAAAATGCCCACCAAAACCTGGCAGCACTGTTTCGTTGTTGTAGAAGATTTTAAATTCCAAATTGGGATCAGTCTTTCTGCAAAAATTGCTAATTTAAGATTCGTAGAAAGGTCCATTTCTTATGAACGATGACAACTTAAAAAGCAATATTCTTTTTTACCATTAAGTTTATTTTATCCATTAGAAAGATCACGAAAAAAACTGCCGCCTCGGTGGTTTAATTCATATATATATATATTTACATACCTAGATATGTATTATCTACATATGTTTATTTCACTAGCTTACCACGCAGAGGTTCTGGGTTTGATTCCCACCAAATGCTTGGTTACTTAGGGGATCCTGTTCGGCAGTACTATGAACAATGGATATTGAGTGTGAGTGCGCCCACAGACTACTAGAAAGTACCCTGCCTCCCTTCCTTATAAAACGACAATTACAAAAAAATCCAAATACAAAATGATGTGTAAATTTATCATATGCTATCATTCATCTTTCTCTCTCTTAATAAAGATGTTTAAAAAAGAAAGTGTGTGAAGTAATTTTCCATGACGTATCAAACTGAATTCCCTATCGCTCTTCAAGTCATGACTCAACCTCTATGATACACCGACAACAATATGATGAAAACCCAGATGACTAACACTTAGCATATATGTATATACAAACATTTAACCATCATCATTACGCACCCACAACAATCAACACAAAAAAAAAATAAAAAATTATTTGGGGCCACCCCAAACCACTTGCCACAAGTGCAGTTATCACGTAAGAAAAGAAGAAGAAAAAACATAAACTCTCATCAACCACTAATTAATAAAAGCAAATCTTGTGAGATATTCGCGTTTTGCGGCGACATCAATCACTCCCCTCCCCCTCTCGCCAATGGCTTGAATTAAATCATGTGACAGAATTTTTTATGTATCTGTATATGCCCACCACCGATTGTCTATACTCTATAGGTATACGGTATACCACCCACCCACCTAGTGTCGTCGATAGTCGAAGTTGTCATGCTAAAAGTATAAACAAAAATAATTCCAATGAAAAGTAGAATGAAAATGAAAACAAAATTCTATCAGAAATGCTTTGTAAAATATTAAAATTTCTCTGAATAATCCGATTGGAGAGGTACACTACACATACATATGTATATATGTAATCCATATGTAAAAGATAAAAGTGGATGACAGTTGTTTTGCCAAGAATACAGTACGAAGTCGATTTACGCAGCGGATAGAAATTAAAGCAGTTGCAATAACCGAGGTTGTTGCACTTGCAAATGTAATATATATTATACACAATTAGGTATGCAGGTACAAACATATCTACAGTAAAACCTCCTAATTGGAACCCCTGTAATAGGCGCAACTCCCAAATTAACCTCACTTCTTTTAATAATGTACCCACGCTAAAGGGGTTATAAATACCGTTATAATGTTTACACACACTTGGTTTTATCATATAAGCGAACGTCAAAAAGCGAGGCATCCCTGAATTCGATCATGGGGCTACGAATTCGTTAGAATTGCTTATCAACCTCCAAATTGGGACAAAAAGGAAAGAGAGGGAGAAATTATTACAAGTTGGGTTGATTGTGTGTGCGTATATGTATGACGCATACAAATAGGGGATTCCCCCGGAATATCGGAAATACGTTTGTAACAAAAATAAAACTTGCTCTTATCTGTTGTTGCAACCATTTCATTCATTTTCGTAGTGTTTCGAATAAAAGCAGCAGCATATGTAAATACAAAGTCATATTCGGCCCAATTTCAACGTTATCTTATATCGGGGCACCTCCAATTTAGTTTGAATTTTCTAGCTCCTCTGGAGTGCCCCAATTAGGAGGTTTTACTGTATTTCAATAGATTGAAAGAAGCTAACTCCTAAGGCCATATTATTCACTCCAGGCGTAAATCAAATTTAATTGAATTTTGAAGCCGATTTTTAACCCTCATTTTTTAAACCGGAAAACTTAAATGTATGCTCATAATATTCACTCAAAAACGTTTATTAAAGTCGATGGGTTAAAAACACATTTTAAACCAACGCGTATTGTCAAATTTGACATAAAATGACAAATGTCAGTTGAAATTAATTAAAAATAAAAAAACAAACAAAAACAGAGTGTTTGTTTCTGTTCGTGTTTTCTGCATTTTATATTGAAAATGAAAGGTAGCGGTAAAGTAAACGACGTTGGCAACGAAAACAGCAGCTGGGATTGAATGAGCCCAAAATAAAGCAAATAAGAAGAGTGAATTGCCCAAATTGAAACTTCGCATGTTAAAAGCAAGAGACACTCGAATGATGGGATGGGAGTCAATCAGTGCGTCATTCAAGGCCTCGCCCTGTCGTGGTAAGTGTGTCGTTCAATCGTTGTTCTTTCTCTTTCATTCATAAAGCGCAAATAACAGGAAAATAAGAAAGTAAAATCCGTTAGGACCTCTATAAAATTTTCGGGATTCCAAAAAGAATCGACTCTATTCTTTTGATCTATCGGAGGTGGTCAAAAAATATGCAGTGTCTCTGCAAGTGAAGCTTGCAGGACTCGCACCAGTTGACAGCGATAGGGTGTTACCTCCAGTCGATGAGACCACACCAACAACGCCAAGAACAAGTCGGACATTTAATTTATTTGAGGAGGTGATGTCCCCTGTGTCCTCGTTCAACTTTCATTGAACTTCTGTGCAAGACCTTTCTGATACAAACATTTCCCCAAACAAGTTCGCGGTAGTTACGCTTATTCATTTTTGTTTTTGTTTTTAAAGTGAAACTTCTTACTCGACTTCGGAAAGTTGCATTTAGCGGTCGCGTTATATGGTTGCGTTAAATGTTTAACCACAGATAATTTAAATAGACATTTACACGAAAAAAATTACTCACAACCGAATGATTGTTGCATCGATCCAATAGATTCGTTTCAAACTATTTTAAGTTACATGGTCGATTGGTCATACAAGTCAACCATCCTTCAGTGTGTTGTGACTCGGTACACACACATTTTTTTTATAATTCCTTTTGCGGCAACCCGTCTCGTCCGATCCGATCAACGAAATCAAGCAGCGTCGGGGGCGGTTAGTGCTTAAATCATAGAGTTTCACTTCTGTCGCGCGTAACTTCTACACGCACAATTTTTTATTTTTTTGCATCACTTACTCTACCCTACCCGTAAATTAAACATCAAAAGCTTTGTTAACTTTCTATTTTGATGATTCGACTGATTGCCAATACCATTTCTTTGCATAAAAGTAACTTAAATAATTTAAATTGGGGATTCACCCACTAATCAACCAACCAAACGAACTATCAAATGCTCCAAATCTGGAGATCCCCTTATACGAAGAGTTGCAAATCAACGTTATCAGTATACGACGAGTAATATTACGTAAGACCAGAATATAAGATAAGGTCCTGTTTTATCTCTTTTTTTAGTCTTTATTTTCTTTAGGTTAAAATCGGGTGATATGGGTGAAAAAAATGGAGGGTACATGGCACCCTACCTATTCTCTTGGTTACTATAACCATACTAGCTGCAGGTGTCAACAAACGACGTGCACGAGTTAAGTGTCCAAAAGTGGCATATGATGCACTTAATCTGCTCATCCGGCTTGTTTGTCAAGGCATAATCTTCAAGGCGTCTTTTGAGGGTAATGAAATAAATGAAAAAGTGTGAACAGCAGCAATTGCTGTTGTGATTTGGCCTTGAGTACTACATTTAGCCCAATTTGAAGTACAACCAAAAATGTCAATTGAATTTCTTCAGACTGATACCTGTGCACTAGCAAGTGTCTAAAGGGGCTGCCCAAAATATCACTGTCATCGGTGCACTGTAATCTGCTTGGTTTATTGATCAGAGGTGACTTAATCGGCCAGTCGCCATTTTGGTGGCCCCAATCGCTAAACTTGCAAAATGTAAATGAACATAAAGTTGTACCTATCGCATTCCTATGTTTCGGGGAATGCCCTTTTAACACATTCACGTGTTCCGTAGGTTGTTCAGTATGACGTATGAAAACTCCCATCAATGTTGGCTCGCTGAAATACCCGTCTGGTTTGGTTTATTTCTACCACTTCTTCGTGTCTGGTAGGTACGTGTTAACATAAAACATAAACCAAAGATTTGATTTGTCGGCTAATTCGGAGAACTACTTTCAGGTATATTGATGCCTCTATAGAAGCTCTAAAAATGTAAAAAAAAAGGCATTTGCAACGTTCTCTAGCTCCAGAAGTCCGAAAGGAGTTACAGAGAAGTGCTCAGCAAGCTCTTAAAACGGGTTTCTTTAAAAACTAAAAGGCAGGTCATGTTTTGTGGAAAACGTTACCCCAGCTTTAGTATGTTTCCCAAGTATCGTATTACGCGATTTTATATAACGCGCTGTTTCTTGAGAACCTAACTACCGTGTTATACGAGGGTTGACTGTAATTGCAAACTGGGACTGTATATACCATTAAGATGTGAATGTTGTTAGAAATACTAAAATCCGACGTCTTAATTTGCTTAGATTCATTGATCCCAATACATCAAGATTTTCTTTGGGTGAATACTAGCAATTACATTCGTGACAACCAGAAAGATTAGATTCGCAGATGCCAGGAACACAACATGGATCAGCGAATGCGTGCAGTGGGCCAGGTAAGAGGTCTGTTTAAAAATGTGTTATACATTTTTACCATTTTGTATTAGGTAACGGTGTTAGCGTGGTCTACATAAAGTGACATCAAAACAATTGATTTCACTTCTGACACACGCCAAATTTCAACCACAAAGGAGGGCATAGGAAAATATCTTCTCATTACTTTTAAAACGAATTGATACACATGGACATTCCCACGGTCTTACATGACGTTTTCCCTTTTCGACAGAGACAGATGTACACATATGTACATACATGACAGACCCAAATAAATGTTTAAAACAAAGTGACAGTTTTTTCTCCATATGCTTTACGTCTATCCTCATTTCCATTGACATGAAGTGAAGAACAAAGTCCGATCTGAACCCTGCATGTACTCGGTCTCGTATAATTGTTGATGTCATGTGCGTTCCTTTGTTTTTTTTTCGGGTATGCCGATGCGGGTTGAATAGACTCGTGAAATATTTACGGAAAAGTAAGAATAATATAGATACATGTACACACGAACTTTGAATTAAGCTGTAGTTCCGAATCTGAGGGGAGGCGGTGCCCACCAATTTAACCAAATTAGCTTCTACGAGTATGTGAAGTCATTATGACAGTCCTTCCAAGTGTCATTTGCTCATCTGGCAAATACAATATTACTTCAACCAATTAAAATATAACAACTTTTCCGCCCATTCAAGTGGTGCTTGACAGCAAAAGCTACGACAAAAAATATTAATTATCCCAGAATTGATGAATTTCTCCACACTTTGCGAATCCTGGCTGAAGCCATAAACATATGTTTGCTCTTTGCTCATCAAAGTGAACAGAAACCATAACCATAAACTTCCAAAAGCTTGTTCATACTTTTTTTTTGTGCAGATACGAGATAAGTGCGAGTACTTGTAGTCGTTCTGGTAATAACAACCAAACTGGTGTTACCATCTCAGAACTCCTTACCGCATTGTATGTAAGCCACTTCACAAGGACGTAGGTAATTACGTTCGTGGTACTAAAATTATGTCGCATCACACCAGACCACTTATCGCAAATTACAACGTCGATAAAAAAAAAGTGAATGTAAAGACATCAGGTGTGAAAATCGATATCACTGAATGACAGATTTAACACAAAAAAAAGGCCTTCACTTTTTAAATGATCTTACGGTGTCTCTTTTTCGGGTTGGTTACCTTCCAGCATGCACACATGTGTTTAATACCTTTTTTTTCAAAGGAGTTTGAGTTGAAAGTAAATACTTTTTTTCTCTCTTCCTCTCTTGTCTGTTTTGTGCCATCTACATTATTTACCGTCAGGGCATGTCAAGCGAAAAGCGAAATTAACATGTCAAAAAAAAAAAATTGTCGGCTTAATTTTCACCTTTTGTTATCGAACAAAAACTAAATAGGTATCCCTGCTCCTGAAACGAATATAAAAATAAAAAAGTATCTTTGTACATAAAAACCACGGGCTCGGTCAACCGAAATTGATCCTAATTAGCGACCCAATGCTGAGCTAATGGCTACTTAAAGGACCAGTACGAAATAAAATCATTTGAAGGACCGCCGATGTTTTAACTTTCCTTTTTTTTAACCTTTAATTGGGTCACTTCTGATTTATTCTTTTCAAGCAAGGGATGGGTCAGTATGGGAGATGGCCAAATTAAAGTGGCCGCCATTGTGACATAACATTTTTTGGAACTTGCTGAGCTCACAAAATGAATGGGTACTCTGTTTTCGAATGTGCGATATCGAAAGACCGACTATGTTTACGTTTCTAAAACGTTGAATTCTTTTCTGAGTACACTCAAAAGACACACACGAATATGGTTTGGTACAAAGTGTAAGGAAAATTCT
The DNA here is from genome assembly GCA_949775065.1 of Brachyopa scutellaris. Classification (NCBI taxonomy): domain Eukaryota; kingdom Metazoa; phylum Arthropoda; class Insecta; order Diptera; family Syrphidae; genus Brachyopa; species Brachyopa scutellaris. Next base: position 79,953,840 of record OX459112.1, on the reverse strand, counting down.
TTATATTTCTGTAATTTTTAACATACATAGTTATTGATTAAATTGTATTTACTTCTACGCCATAACAAAAAGCGTCGAGCGCTATTTCAATTGTTTTCCCATTTATTTCTTCCTGTCAAATGTGGCGTTGGCTACGATCAGCATTTTACACAGAATGCCCAGTCAATTTATTCTGAGCGCATAGAGCGCGCTCTGAGCAAGCTCTGAGCGAAATAAGAAACACACGTTCCACACTCTGAACACAATGAGCTAAAAAAAAAAACACAAACTTTTTTTTTTTGACAGTTTAAGCAGTTCGCGCGAAGAATAAATTGAGAAAAAAAAAATCTCATTGACAGTTCGTTATAACGGAGAAGGCTCGAACTTTCGGTGTAACTTTTTCAATCTGTACGAAGGGCAGAACATGTTTTTTTTTATTTCGTTGTAATTCGTGAGAAATGCATCATAGTCACAGGTATTAGTCAGTTTACCTATTCGTAGCTTGTGTGACGCAGCAAAATGTTCGTCGAAATCGAAATAATTTCTAACAATGGAAAAGACAATGCATGAAAGCTTTTAATGTGAATACACACACATTACACAGAAACGGATTTAGGACAATTTAGTGTAATTGGGAATCAAATCGTTATTTGTTCACATATTTTCGGCAAAAACGCGCAATGTATTCGAAATCTTTATTTTTAGAAAAGTATGTGGGTCATATAACTGCCAAATTTCTATTTCAAACGGTGCCTGTCTGTGGCACACATTGATCTAGTATGAGTTCAATTTTTTTTTACTTTTTTGGTACGGAGCCCTAAAAATGAGCTGACATGAGGAGAAGCGTTGCCTTTTTTTCGTCAACAATCCCTAATGTCTTTGATTAATTGAAACTCTGAAGAAGTTTGCAGAAATTCGTTGAGCGAAGAACCATTTTTTAAAAACCTAGTCTTGGAGAAATACCTTACACCCACTGTACGAGAATGACAGTACAAAGAAAAAAGGCGGATTTTGTTAAAAAAAAAGTCAATTTTTAAAAGTATGCCAGGAAAGCGTGGCAACTCGATACCCCATAAGTAGTATGTAGGCATAAAAAGTGTATATGTGTTTGATTTAGGATACAATTCTAGTGGATAATATTATTCGTTCTTAGATTTTCAATACAATGAAAAAAACAGCAGCGTCTAGGGAAAGAGTATGCGCAGTCGTTCTATGGGTAAGAGTGCGCGGTGATTTCTTACCCAGTATTTAATTTTGTATATATGCTGATTAGAATACAATTAGGATAATAAAAAAATTGGGCTATTACCTTCTGTCGTAAGATCCAACGAGTACATCAAAGTCGTAGGTGGTAGGCTGTAGCTCTATCTTTCTGTTTTTGTTTTTCCTGAAAAATGACTCGTATCTAATAAAGACAAACGGAAAGGAAATTGATAACCCAAAAGCAAATCTGCGAGGCTAGGGAGCTGATTTCAAATGGAATCAGCCCACGGAAGGCTGCCGAAGAACTTGGTTTGAGTGAAAGCACAGTTTCAAGCCATTTATTAAACTACGAAAACTGTGACTTAAAATGGTTGCACACTCTTACCCATGGCTGAATTCCAAAACGCAGTTCTTCCGCAGTACTGCAAAGTCAAGCGTTCCATATCATCAATATATAGCAGTGATGCAATGTATCGCGTTCCAAAACGCATCAGAAAAACAACCACAGCGCCAACAAAAGCAAACAACGCATCATTGTTTATTGCAGGCATGTCAAAGATAAGGCCCGCGGGCCATGACTGGCCCCCGAGACAATTAATTGCGGCCCGCAACGTCATCATTAAATTATGTATTTCACCACTCATTCACACAATTTTTAAAAGATCTTGATGAACTATATTCAGATATTTCCTACTTTACAGAAGTCGTGAATCAATGTTTTTTTTTCGAATTTCGTAAACATATTGTTACGTTTATGGCTCAAAGAGGCAAACCCATAAAACACAGTGATGTGACTTGATTTTATGTTCTTAGTAGATATGACGTTTGGACGTTTAACTTGAAGGAAACAATAAAATCGGCACGCAACTATACTTAAGTGTTCAAGCTTTTGAAATGAAGCTAAGATTGCGGGAGTCAGAGCTGTAAGGCACGTACAATGCAGATCAATTTTAGAAGCGTTTGCTTGATCTTATTGCTGAATTTGATGTGTGTTTCGCAGATTTTCGAGAAATCAATACGTTCAACTTTACATAGTGTGTAAAATAATATCCGAGAGAAGCTGGATGAAATACGAAAAGTTCCTTAAAAAATCAAGAGAATGTTACTGCCACATATTATCTTGAACTTTTAAAGCGATTTATGGCCAGAATCCATCGTATTGGACCCGAAAATCGTGATCCAGAAAGTATGTGTCTGTTGCACGATAATGGACCGAGTCACACAGCATTCATTGTTCGTCAATTTAAATCATCCGCCGTATTCACTTGATCGGAAAGAGTATATTTCGAATTAAAACACTGAAAAATAAACAAAAATCGTGTTTTAATTATGTTTTCTAGAGCCAGTCCGAGATATTATTTGACACACTGTGTACTCTTTTTAATGTGTATGTAGTTGCGTTCGATGTGAGTAAAGAACCGACTAACTTACAAATGGAACTTTATAATGGATTTGCAGTGCGATTTAAAAAATAAGTTCAATGACATTGCATACAAAGTAGGTTAGGTTCATACTGCAAAAGTAGCTATCACAACTGGCATATTGATGCCCGTATTTTATGTATCTTTTATGAAATGTATATGTGAATAGATGTTTTCCACAATGAAGATTAATAAATCTAAATACTTTGCAAGACTAATAGGTAAACATCTTCAGTCCATTTTGAAAATAAGAACAACATCGTTGACAGTTGACACCAAATATCGAGGAGATAATGAAACATAAAAGAAGTCAAGTTTCTGGATCCTCAAAATAATATTTCGGTAACTTTTTTTATATTAATTTTAATTATGAAAATAAATAAATAATAATTAAAAAAATAATTGTATTACATTTTTTGTATTTTATTTTTCATATGGCCCCCTCTAATACTCGGGACAAAAAACTGGCACTTTAAGAGTTTGAGTTTGACACCCCTGGTTTATTGTGATGCGTTGTGATTTGAAGATTTTTTTTTTCTTATTGCGACAAACCAAAATAATAAAAAAACACCACCATGTTTATTTTAAGTTTAGTTTTTTGTTATTTTGATATTTTCTTGAAAATTTTTCAGAAAAAATGGACAGAATTTCTTAGACATTTTTATTGATGAAATGAAATAGGCAAACCCGTTCCACAAAGTCAACAATTTTTCAGCATCATGATGCATTGCAAAATGAAAGCATCGTAACATCGCATAACAATGGTAGTGATGCATTCCCGATGCGCATATTTTTGATGTTTTGGAACTCAGCCCATAGCTTTGCGCACTCTTACCCTGACTTCGGGGCGCAACTTGACTTACTTTGGTCAAAACATATGAAACATTAATAAAAATATAAAATATTTTTGTATGAATTTGTTCCTAAAATATTGAGCTACCAAATAATGGGCTCTTTTGTTTGTTATCTGTTGTACATTTTTCAGAATTTAAGTATTCGATTGAATTATCCGTAAATATACATGAATTAATAGCAGAACAATAAAATCCACTTATAAGAGTAAAATTTAAAGCCTTAGCAGTAAGATCCAAATTGAATGTCAATAAAGCCGGCAACGCCAGCCATGAATTTAATAAGTGCTGTTGTTAACTTTTGACATGGAATAGTGTGTGTGTGGAGAAATGGGGCAGGCCGTCTTTTAGTAGACCAACGATGACCTAACAGGACGAAATACGAACGATGACGACATGAAGTGACGACAATACTCTACGTTCTCTACAGAACTCGACTTAGGTTGTAACTGGGGGTCAATTAAAGGGTATTAACATCGGCCAAAGAGGTAGCCATGGTTGTCGTTCGACATTAAGGGTGGGTTGGCCAGACCTTTGCCAACAACATCAGGCATGTCTCGGGTTCTTGACGAACCTTTACCGTGGAGAGACAGAGGAAACGAAGAATCTCGACCTAGGGCTAGTCGCAGATAGATGTAAGTTAGCTTAGGTTTAGTATAGGGTTTATGTATAAGATTTAGGTTTAGTTTAGGTTAAGTTAGACTAGCTAGGTTTAGTTTCGCGTTTCCTTTCCTCTCTTTCTCTATGGTATAGGCATAAGTTCTTGGACTTTTCCTTTCTTTCTCTTCTCTCTTCTATCCTATCTGTAAGGTCCGTCCGTACTCTGATTAACGTAGCTTTCTCTCTCTCTTTCTTTTGAATTTATTTTGTAATGGCACGAGATTTTTGTGTATGACCAGGTGGGGTTGGCAAGCACTACCCCCGTCTGACGAGCTTTAGCCGATCAACCGCGTGCCTCAGCCCTCCACACCTACACCTAAGCTGCCCCTGTGGCCTAATCCTGCCTCATAACAAGTCCAAAATGCGCACTCTTGCGTCTTGCCCTGAGCGACTATACTTCATTAATCAATAAAAAAAAATTAAAAACCTGTGTTTTTGGGACACCCTTTATATATGTTCGTACTATAGAAACATATTAGAAGAAAATAATTTGTTTTCTCTTAAATTTTTCAGGCGGGTGAAACAAGGCGAGCACGGGTCAGCTAGTTTTAATTAAACGATTAGGCAATCGACTTCACTTTAACATTTGTCCAAACTTTCACAAACAGATTCAGCGACTGACAACCGGATTTAACTGTGCATTTTTTAAAACTGCAAACAACTTAACATTTAAAAATATCTCATCACGTCATGTCTACCAGTCGCGTCATAAGGAGGAAATAAACGAAATTTTCCGAGTACCAATAGGAACAACAATTTGGCCTAATTTGTAAGATAAATTTAAAAAAAAAAGCGAATCTACACCGGCTTATTGCCAAAATATTAAGTTTGTATTCACGTCGCACTTCGCATCGCAACTTTGCTTCCCTTTTTTTTTCAATTACTTAAAATTAAACTCTTTCAATTCGAAAGGAAAACCGTAAGGGCTAAAAAGTTTGACGCAAAGTAAAAACTATTTCCTGGATCAATGTGTGGCGTGTACATCTGAAGGAAGTAGTCACCTGTTTCTCGTATAGAAAAAGCTTCAAACAGATGAGAATAAGTATCTGTGCATCGTGTAACATTGCGGTAGACATGCTGCCAACAAACGCTTCGCCTCTTTCGAATTCGGTATTGCATAATTCTTGGTGGCAAATTTTGAGATAGTTTTACAGAAATAAATATCATTCAGTTCAGTTGTATTTTTAGTTGAAATGAGATGATCAGCTGAGTTGTTTTTTTTTCATCGTGTCGCACACAGGATGAAAGTGGTTGGTAGCTGACAGAGTGAGGGTATCTGTTGTCATTCCACTATTACCGCATCAGCATATTTATGTAATCACAAGCGAACGAAATAATATATTTTGAATTGAAGTACGTTTTCGAGAAGAATACAGTGCCACGAAATATAGTGTTGGATATACAAATAAACACCAAATTACTACGAAAATTGCTTTGGAAAAGAGCCTAGCTAGTGGGTTTGAAAATATTAAATTTTGATAGTTATTCGCCTTCGGCTTGGAAGATTCTCATCAGCTTGGAATACCAAGGTTGGCTGGTGGGTTGGTGTGTGAGGGTGAGGAAATATTTCTCCTCTTTACGAAGGCCGCGAGTCAGGCCCGTTGTGGTCCCCTCTAGAAACTGTACTGAAAAAGAAAAGGGTTGGTGTTTGTGTGAGTGAAAGGGGTTTGCGCAGTGGAATGGAAAGGTTAGAAGGAATTATGTTGATTCAAGAAAAGCGTCGTCAGAGTTTTCAAGAAGTCGATGGATCTGAGCGATGTCAGCCCAGGTAGGATGCGTCTTCCTAGGTGTTTGTGCCTTATTGAGCATAAAGCCGGACAATCGCAGAGGATGTGTTTGATACTTTCGTCCTCTTCTTCACAACCCGGGCAGGTGCTGTACTGCACTAGTTCCAGTCGGTTTGCATATTTGTTCAAGTTAATGTGTCCCGTATATAGGCTCCTCATCAGTTTTATGTATGCTCTGCCCAAGTTCAAAAATGTCCTTGCCCGCTGTAGGTTTGGATTTTTCATCATTTCCTTGGCAGCCTTGCATGTTTTGTTCCAACTCCACATTTCTGAGTCTCGTTTTGCAGAAGACTGGCTATAAGCAGGGTACCTCCCAAAATACAGTGCAAAACCGTTTTCAATGGTCGTGTTGTAGTTAAAACCATTGATAGCTAACTAAGATGCCGGATTCTGATTCAGTGCTATCAGAGGTTTTTGCCGAAATCATGAAATCAAAACAAAACCAACACACAAACCCAAGTACCTGCTGACTATTTGTCTATTTGTATATTTGAGCATCAAAATGCGCTTAGTTTATGCCTACATGTGGGAAGAGTAGAAAACAAATGAAGACCATTCCTTCATTCTTTATGTCCGAATTACAATGTGGCGTTCGCGCGGTAGAGCGTGTGACAGGCTTTCTACTAATGTTATAGTGGCAGCAGTAAGTCGAACTGCCAATTTCTAGCAGTTATAAGCCAATCCCGCCTGGATTGCTGAAAAAGAAACGAACTGCCCATTGACAAAATGGCAAGAACCTGGGGAAGTACTGATTCCTACATTCAAAATTCATTTCAGATCAAATGGTGTTACAGCAAAGATAGTAAGTATGTATTTTCCCTGTTCTTTCTCTGGAGTCATTTTCTATAGAAATAAATGTAGTGGAAAGGAGAAAGCAACATCTACATGCATATCTATATACCTATGTTTGGATCAAGAAAAGGGTTCAGTTGACATCAACAGGTGTATCGTCGTCTAGGAGGCTTATGAATTAATACATACACACCAGCAATCGACAGTTTTTTTTTAAATTCTGATCCGCCAGTTGCGGAGGGCACCGCGACATAAAAGATCTTTTGCATCACATAGTCTCAGTTTAGGGAACCAGCAGAGGTTCAATTCATTGAATGAAATTGAGGATCTTACTGGTGGAGACTTCAAGAATTTCTCCGGGAGTTAGGATTTCTGGGGCTATCGACAAATAAGTATTTGTTAACTACATAGGATATGACGTCTGTGGTGACACTTACGTGGAATAAACCTTAACTCCGCAGACGATCAGACGATAACTTCGTTTAGAACTATCGAAATCTGACACTTTGAATGCTATGCGAAACTGTGGTTTGACGAAACATCCTTTAAATCTCAAGCCAGATATTGACTAAAAGGTGAAGACCTGACAACCGCATATACGAGGGCGGTCCGATAAGTACTTAGCCTCACCGCCCGATGGTGCCAGTATCGCAAGAGATATTTACTATCGTCTAGTACATTTTCTTAGACGGCTACTGTCAGCCGAATCGGACTCGTAGTTTTGTTTTGAACACGTGTGGAAGCCAGCTTGTCCGCGAATTTTCGAATGAGGAAGTCATCGCCACCACGGAGGCCTACTTTGCAGACCTCGAGAAAACCTATTTTTTGGATGGGTTAAAGAAGTTGGAGCATCGCTGGATCAAGTGTATCGCGCTAAAAGGAGACGATGTTGCGAAATAAATCGCGAATTTTCCAAAATGTTTGTATTTCTTTTGTAGGCTTAGTACTTATCGGACCGCCCACGTAAAAGTGTTTCCAAGGAAGACCTTAGCGGATTCCATGAAACTTGACCTATCGAACTGAGTACAACCTGCTCGGGACAGAAAACTGTTGAATGCACAAAGTCAAAGGCAAACCTATATACCAGCAACTGACTCCTTGGACAACACTTTGTGTTTTACATACCTCTGCCATTGCCATTTGAATATTTTCCGTTTGCCATCTCCCAATCATTTGAAACGGATATCGATTGAAGGTAACACAGCGCTGCAGCAGACATTTTCATTTCTGAAGCTATTTATCCAAAGATTTCACTATTTTCACAGCTTAATATGGTTTTTTCTTTTTTTTTTTCGTTTAACACTATTATAGCTGTTCTCCACTGGTAGTAGTTGCAATCAAATTCACAATGCATTTATCCTTTCTTCTTATTATTATTTTTGTTATTCCAACTTAACTTCCTGATCACAAGCTAACAAATAAACACATAATATTCGTGTGCCTATCGTTCCAATGCAGAGTACAAACAAGGACTGCAATTCCGTTGATTTTAAGAATATCTGCGAAATGAAACGTTCCGAATCAATGCACACACAAAGCAAAAATGCAAAAGAGAAAAAAACAACAAAAACATAACAACTAACTGAACAAAAAATAAAAAAAAAATATTAAAATAGCGAACAAACCAAAACAAAAATAAATTGTTGCTACTTTACAGAGTAGAGAGAAAAAGAAAACACCAGCAGCAATATGAATGTCCCATTGCTGCAGTACGCATGAGCAGATGAATGAAAAATAAGGATATACATTTATTTTATTTTTAGAAACTAAAATTTAATTCTGTTAGAGGTATTTCTTTTTTCTCGGTAATGGTGATGTTTCATTTTATTTGCATACTATTGTTTTGTTCCCAATTTGGAATTTCAAATCAAAATAAAAAATAAAAAATGGCGTCACAAAGGCAGGTTGTTAAACTCATCGTGTGAAAACGTTTTTTTGTTTTGGTAACGTCAAGAAAAAGAACCGATCACAATGGTTTTTGGTTTTTTGACATATCGCTGACAGGAAAGTAAACTTAAGAAATACACTTCAAAAAGACTGATCTACATTTTTATTTATGATTTTCTTTTCCGGATTATTGGTGACTGTTTTTTTTTTTTTCGATATGGAGATTATCTATTATTATTTAAAAATTCCAGCCCAGGAAAATGCACGCATAACGATACGTATAGGTTAGGTAAGGTAGAAGTGGCTGCCAGTAACGAGTACCAGCACACTAAGGCCTGTAGAGGCCCATTGTGGTACCAACGATCTTGGGGATATTTAATCCCGCCACTCATGAGGATCATTTGGAAAGGAAAAAGGCTTCCCACGTCTTTTGGTGCTAGGTCACTGAGATCGTCGAAGAAGTATATTACTACATACGGGAAAGAGCTAGACATGAACAGAGGTGATGTGTTGGGTTCTCATCCTCTTCTTCGTTTCTGCAACTTCTACAGAAGTCATTAGGAATGATGCCAAGCCTAGTTGCATGCTTGCCTATAAGGCAGTGTCCTGTAATGACACCGATAGTCGTATTTGGAGCGGTTTGGATCTAGTCTCGCCCAGATTGGTTTGGTGACAAGGCAGGTAGTTCCACCTTCCCATCTAGCGTTGGATTTATTGACTGTGTCAAGTTTGAGTGTTAGCTTGTAAGAAGTGAGGGGCATACGGCATACTTATATTCTTCTATAGCGAGCCCGTCAGCCTTACAATTCCCTGGAATGTCTCTGTGCCCCGGCACCCAACAAAGGTGAATATTAAACTGCTTAGCCATTTCTATAAGAGATGAACCGCAGTTGGAGGTGGTCTTAGAAGTGGATGATACTGATTCCAGAGATTTCAAGGCCGCCTGACAATCCGAGAAAATGCTAATATCGTTTGTGGATATTACATTCCTCTTGATCCAGGACAGTGCTTCCGAAATCGCAATAATCTCCGCTTGAAGGGCGAAAGTAGAGATTAAGTTTTAATCTGTCTGAGAAAACACCTCCTCCTACATCATCATCGGTTGTAGAGCCATCAGTGTAGAAGTGTATCGCCTTGTCTGCTATAACTCCTAAGTCATCACAGAAGGACCTATCGGGAATAGTGACCTTAAAGTTTCTATCAGGATTGGGCTTCGGCACAGTGTAGTCTAGAAATTTAGTATTGTGAAGTGACCAGTGTTGATAATTCGACTAGTGAGTAGCAAAATAGATTTGCCAAGCGAGTTCTCGACCATCAGCTTTGAAAGGGCATCTACTACAGCCTCCGATTCGACATTATTGAAGGCACCTCCAATACATATCTAGGAAGACGACCAATGTGTACTTATTGCAGTATATCGTCTTTTTTATGGTTCGTACTAGCAAATGTAGTGCAGTTTTCACTGATTTACGCTTACAGTATGCATGTTGGGATTCTGATAGCAGGCTTGATACGATGCTGCTACGAAGGTGGGTATCGTTCAGTCTAGAGTTTTAAGGAAGAATGATGATATGCTAATAGTTCTGAGATCTTTTGGACTGGAGTAAAGGCGCGGCCATATTTGACGATACGTATAACGTGCATTAACTTAAAACCCTAAAAACCCTCAAAACCCAATATAAACATCGCCATTTGATCCTGTCAAACAGCGAAGTCACATTTAAAGCGCTGAATTTGTCAATCAAACAATCAGTTCAATTGTCTTTACAGTTTCTCGAAATAACCAGAAAACAATTGCTCGGCCTATTCTTGACAGAAAATTTGCTAAAAAAAGGAAATCAATGCTCAATCCTCTCCGTCGAAAGCTACATATAAAATGGGTTAAGGACTAAGTGGAGAAACAGAAGAGGAATGACCTTTACGTGGAATTAGTTAGTTAAATAAATGAGCAATTTAAATATTTTTACACAATCTAATCACGCAATCACGAGAAAGTAGAACGACGACGCGACGGTACGTCTGACATTGACTTTGTGGTGTTTGGTCATTTGGCGAAAACAATAGGTCAATATAATCCTTTACCGCATTTCGCAAACGAATGAAACTGTAATATGCCACTGTGCACTACAATTCTACTCATCACGTTCGCCAACTTTGTTTCGCAGTTTTACGATTGATATGAACCTCCAAAAATTTTCATCTCGGTACTCACATATTTCATTTGGTCGGGTATTTTGTTGTAATTTTTATTACAAGCTTTGTTTACACATTTCTGTCAGAAAATATTTTATCAAAACCATATTCCATAGTGCAATAAACATTATTACACATTTTGTTCGAACGCTGTCCAAGTCCAAGTGTAAATGTAAATGACGAAGGATATGAAACGAAACAATCCCAACAATTTTAAATGAAACTTTTTGACATCGTTAGAGCCTAAAAACGGCCGTTGTTTTATGTATGTATGTGTACATTACATATATATGTATGTATGTAAACGCAATCAATTTTTGGTGGGTGTCTGGTCGTTTAAGTTCAACTACTAAACTCTCAGGCCTGGAACCCTACTGTTGCATAAAATGGGCAACAATCTCAGCCTTAATTAACAATTGGGAACATAACCTTCGTCTCTCTCATTGAAGATATGTCCCAGGGCGCAGACAAGCCAAACTGTTAGTTAAGCCTTACACTCATCATCATCAGAAGGAACTTCTGAACTACAATGAGGACATTAGGTATTTAACAAGCTTCCTCTCCGGTCAGTGTCAGTAACGATACCACCTAAACGATATTAGGCCTGTCTAGCGAGACCGATTGTCGACTCTATTAAGAGGAGGTCGAGTCGGCCGAGCACGTCCTCTGTGAATGCTCGGCACTTTTTGGGGTTAGACGGCGTACCATACATAAAGAACTTTTAGACCCTATTACCTAAAAGGCGTCAACCAAAGACATACTAGATTTTATTAGAAAGATACTTTGCATCTTGAACTAACGAGTATCCTGTGATACAATAGGAATATATGTATCTTTTAGGTGGCAGAATCAGCCTTGGGGCAGGTTACTCAAAACAGAATTTTCAGATTTAAAAACATTTTCTCCACATCGACTTATATGTAGCTCCACCTATTGTTCGTACGTGACAGGTGATATTTTCACTTTCACAATACATAATTCATTTAGAAATGATTTTTGAAACTAGGCATTTCCAACCCTTAACAGCGTCAATGAACACATACATATGTATACCTATAGACAATAGTTCTTCACACATACATAAGTATTGTATGTAAGCCAAAAGTTCGATGAGACGAAATGGTCGAATTTAAAATTGACTCTGCTATCGATTAGGAACAAAAAAAAATCTATTTTCGTTCTCATATACATATGTACCTACATACATTATGTACGTACCCGACAGATAAATTAAGACACAAGCAATCGTTTATGTAGATGGGATGGGAACATTTGTTACAAAACGAGAAAGAAAACCTAAATTTGACATACGGCAGAAGTATTTACGGTAATTTCCAGGGCAGAATAAAAATATCTAATTACATGTGTACACACTTAAAACAACACCGAAAAAGGGAAATTAAATCAAATATCAATCTGCCGACGATACCCCCTTTTACCCTTCCATCGTTCCATTGGAAATTTGATGACAATGGTAAAAACTGTTATTTTTAGATTGAAACTTAATAAGTGAGTAATGGTGACATTTGAATGGATTTGTTTCCTTTTAAATTTGGGGTTTTGGTGCTAAATCACTAATTGAAATAGTTCATGATTTGTTTTTAGTATTTCTATTTTGTCCTGATTTTACGAGAACTTGGCAAGACATCTGAACAAATAAATACTGAAAACTAAAAATACAGTCCAGACACTTAATTTGGTTTAATCCATTACACTCTTAATTACGGTGTGTGTTACTGTGCGCAAGGAAATGCTAAGGCATATCCCTCAGACTTAAGAAGCAGAAACCATTTATGGGAGTACAGTAGATGACAGATACAAGAAAGTTCAATTCATTCGATTTTTTAACCGTGTTTTTCTTATAAATGGTTTTTCAATGATTCCTTCAATGATTCCTTGGAGCCAGTTTTCCACACCTCTTACACACATATCGGTCGTTGGAAATTCAATGTTTCATATTGTTCCTGAGCTTCTCCAACGTTGTTGGCTTGCTGGCTCAAGCCAACGAGTTAAGCTACGAGCAGGCGATATGCATAAGTCGCATATATATGCGAGCCTGACGTAATTTTTGCGTCATCATATGCGATAAATGCTCGCATATCGTCTGAACACCTATTAAAGACAGTCCGCATATGCTCGCAAAGCATATGCGGACAATAAGCGACACCTAGTTCGCAAATCAATTTTCCGCATATCGTGTGAACACTTTCGCATATCATTTGTGACAATTTGCGAGCAAATGCGATCATTTGCAAGCGTCCCAACCATATGCGACCGGACGAAAACCTAACATTGCATATTATGACCCCATAGTTGCGAACAAATCCTAGTCTACAGACAAAATCAAACTGAGCATGCGAGATCTTAAAAGTTTGAAAATTTGGTTTGGACTGTGTGAAGGTACTTTTTTTTACTTTTGTTTTATATTTTGCTCTGGTTGGGTTGTGTTGTGAGTTGTGACAGTTAAATTGTGAAGGTAATTATTATGTGTAATTGTGTAAGCAATCGATCCGTAGGCTACCTAGCGGTACACGAAAAAAGTACGTGTCGCCATATAATTATAGTCGAAATAGTAGGTCTGTTTGGTAACTTTTTTATGCACAAGGAATTGAGACCTGTCAAATAGTAAAATCCTTTCAAGGAGAGAGAAATCCTCTCAAAGATAGAAAACTTGAACAAAAGTTACCAAACGCACTTGGTCAAACCTTTCAATTTGTTTTTGTTTTCCACTAACAATGAAGATTATGACATTTCACAAACTATCAGATGGCTGGTTTGACAGAGTTGAACTTGGAACAGCACACCTCAACGAAAAGATGTAGCGTAACATCGCAAGCTGAGAGCCAAATGAGAGTAAGCAAATTGAGAGTCATGAAATTGTCATGATTCTATGAAAGTTTACATAGTATTTCGAAAGCTAGCATGTTACCAAACAGACCTAGTATTCACTGGAATACGGAAAAGGTATTGCAAAGACCGGACATTTTCGTCAGTGGACAAGAAGCGCAGCGCCAGTTCGTGTCCGCTTTTTGAATTCGCGGTTTTACCAAACTAAGTAGATGATCAAATTGATCGGTCGACATGCGAACGAAACCGTGATATCATCGCCACACAGTTCCAGCAACAATTTTGCGCAAAAGCCTTCAGTCTCGCGAAGTCGTACCCAATCTTTGGCACATACACGACAAATTCTTTGCACTTGCACACTCGCTTCTTCGTGGCTTCCATCTTCATCGTCATTTTCCATCAATTCTATTGCCAAAAAAGCAATAGCAGACCATTTTGTCACTGTCACAAATCACCAACACAATACAGAAAATACAAAAACGTCAAAAGATTGATAATGCGCGCAAATCTGCATATGATTGAAAATATGTGATCTGCAAATTCGGTCGCATATCGTGTGAACACCTCGCATATAGGCCACAACATTTGCGACCCCATTTGCGAACATATCATATGCGAACACCATGTTCGCAAATGCATTTGCGAGTTTTGGGACAAAAGTAGCATATCGTGTGAACACGTCTATATGCGAGTTTGCGAGCAATGCCTACTCTATAGAATTTGCGATAATTTTGCGAGTTTTTTCGTGGCATCATCACTCGCATATAGGTAAATGCGACTTTTGCATATCGTCTGCTCGTAGCTTAGAGTAACCCCACAAAAAAAAAACCATGAGCGAGCTGGCCTTTCGACCAGACCATTTCTCAAGATTACAGAATTACCGACCTTTTCTTCAATAGATCAATTGTTTGACAGCTGTGTGCCATGTGGCACCATCTTGTTGGAACCACATATCACTAATGTCAAGTCCATCCAATTCTGGCCAAAAATAGTCTTCCAACATGGCACTTTAACGAACTCCAATCACGCCTTTCCGACATGAAATCCACGCCACACGGTCACTTTTTATGGATGTTTTGAAGTTTCTTGAAGCACGATTGGGCTCGTTGTTGTCCAATAACGCATATTTTGCTTATTGACAATGCCATTTAGCCAAAAATGAGCTTCATCGCTGAAGATGATTATTACGTACAAATCAAGCAGCGAAATATGTATCACTTATCTCGAAAGGACTCAACTACTCGCAAGAAACGAAGCAAGAATTGAAACGTTCAAGAAAATGTTCCTTCCCATTAAATAGTGACGCTCTACGAGTATATAAATAAACAAACGATTTCAAATAACACACCTAATTAGCGTCATTCTTCTCGTCCGTCCATTCGCAAGTTTTTTTTTTGCTCTTATCAATTTTTTATTAGTCATACTAAAAATACATGAATGAACTGCTGCGTAATTCAATCGCATCTAAACGACATCGCGTCAAGCACCTACAATAACTGACAGTCATGTGCGGCTCACATGAATCCACCGATAACAGACACAGTATTAAAATTGAAGTATAAATGTGATGCGCAGAAAGCATACCAACTAAATAATTGTGTTCCACAACAACGACGTCGACGACGACGACGACGCGACGCGCCGACGACATACTTTCATTTCATTGATAACAAGAATCGAAGAAACTTGGGCACACGCGATATCAATGCTAAATCATAATAATAACAAAAAAAGAATACACATATGTACCTATACACATTTGTCTGCAGTCACATACACGCACACACGCACAGTGCAAAGTACAGATAGTATTCCAGATTAAAGCGAACATTTGCAATTCTTCGCGCGATGTTAAAATAAGCGGTGATCGAATGAACGCTTACTGACATGCGTCGTATCAGCCAACTACAACAACACAGAGTAGGTATGCAGAAAAAGGTTTTTTTGTTTTTTTTTTTTTGCGGATTACGGAGTTACATACATATGTCTGTATCGGCCTCTTTTTTTTACCAAATTTGCACCACTCTACTAATTTGCAACTCAAAGATCAACTGACTTAAGTTAGATATACCAACGCAACGTTGGAAAACCAACACGCCTTTTAACACATTCGCACACGTTGTGCATTTTTGTAGACTTTCGGTGGTGCACTTTTAAATATTTTAGTACATAACAGTTGCATTAAGCAATATTTTGAATTCACAGTGGAATCGCAGCTTAAAATTAAATACTTAATCTTATTCATGAATATTCTGATGGCAAATGTGTTTTTTTTTTTTAGTGACGCGTATGGACGTCAATCACCATTGCAGCACGGGACACAAATATGCATACACCGATACAAGTCACAATACGGAAATACATAAGTGAAAACGGCAAAGCATTTTAAGTCACAAATTGATAACAAAATTCAACAACACAAAACCGAAATGCACCCTTCACACATTTAACCGCAGTTTGCTTAATTTACTCGTTTATCAACATTTTCGTAGAAAACGGGGAAACCCCTACTATACAGCTGTGTTTTTTTAATCTTAAAGCGTGGTACACATTATCGATCAAAAGTGACAACCAAAACTGATATCATTTTTGAATGATGACTCATCGCATACACACTAAAGGTTTTGTTTGACACTCAAATCATCGTCGTTGTTGTTGTTTTTCGACCGTCTCTTCCTTTATTTGCTTTTTGAATGACGAAATTTGTGTACACGCAATCGAGCGAAAACAAAGATGGCCGCTGATTACCAGTCGGTAGAAACAATTTTTGCACCTCGTCAGTTTTGATCGACAAACCATCATTCAGTTGTAAACATTTTCAGTTTTGAACGATAGTGTGTCCCACGCTTAAGAGTTATGGAATCACAGCGGTATCTGTCTGAGAACATTTGACGCAGACAATAATTTATTTAAATTTGGTGCCCCATATACAGGTGTGAACTCAATAATTTAATTGACGAGAAGAATATATTCTTCATTTCATAGGAAATTTCATGGAAAAGACTACACATGTAAATAAAAGAAGCTTTGGACTACAGAAAAAGCTTAATACATAGATGAGCACAATTCATAAAATGTACATTAGCTCTATATTAGTTGTTATATTTACATACCTTACCAACAGACGATATTTATCAAATTTTATAAACCAACCAAACAATTTCCTACTACATACTAACCCAATTCCCAATGTCGTACTTCGACCCGTATTCATGGTCGTATTGAGAGTCGAATCGCATTCAAATAGATATTCCTGAAGTCGAATGCGATGTACACGACAACCCATCGCATGGAATGCATTCCAACGCACATTTGAAATGTCAAATACCAAGTGTCAAGTATAAAATTTCAATACAGAAAATTTCGTGAAGTGTTTGGTTTCTTTTTAAACGATAATTTTAACATTGCGGATAATTTAACAATTTGTCATCGGCTCGCAGAATAATTCTTGATAGTTTCAATTCATTAGAGCTACTGAATTCCTAATGTTTTGAAAATTAAATAACTAAAGTGCAAGTGTTGTGACATGCTTTTTTAATACTTAAACTTTAAAAAGACATTTGAGCTTTCTAAAGAAGCATTTAAATTAGTTTTGAATTAAACTAGTCCAAGTGCGGAGACGTATTGCAAGACGTCCTGGACTGTTCATATGGACGAATTGGGACAAAAAGCCGTTCCTTGAACAACGATCTAGGGAAGGAGAAACAAATACGTGCATTAGGTAAAATTCATGTAAAAGCAACAAAATAAATTAATCAGTCAATGCGTACATTTCAGGCGATTCAGGATACTCCATTTGGCCAGGATCTTCACTTTCTGGAAAATATATGTAGACATAAAATACTTCATAAAAATCTTTAATAAATATTTGTTAGTAGTGAAGCTATTCATTTGTCTACTTACATTGTTTTTTTTCCATTTTTTTAAGAAAAATAGCAACCTCCCGTAGTCAAATGAACTCTCGACTATAATACGCCTAAGATACGAGCAAAATACGAAGTTGGGAATACCAAAAATTTCGTGAGTCGAATGCGATGCTTTGCTTTTGACAGAAGACAATTAGACATGCGAGTATGTTCGCAGAATACGACTTTGGGAATAAGAATTCGAGTAGGAAATACGACATTGGGAAATGGGGTGACTACTACTTACTACTACTATACTCTGTTCCAATAGAATTGTCAGTACAGGGAAGATAGGATGTTTGCCTATCTGTCTGGTTTCAATAGCTTGCATAAACTTGTCCCTTTTTTAAGCTCTGACTGGGTTCCCGTAGTATGCATAAAATATCGCCGCAAATCGTCTACAATCTCCTTCAAGAGACTACACCTTTATTTGGGATGGCACTCATTGCCAAACTTAAAAAAACATTTAAATATAATGAGTTCAAGAAAGATTAGCATTCTTCTTTGGTCGGCAATTTTCCAGGCTTAAACCTTATTGAAAATTGTTAATTAAATTAAAATCAAAAGTTTATTCTCGAAGGAGTTCAACAACACTAATGCCGAAAGAAAATATTGAGGATGATAAAAAAAAAAAGTCAGTGGAAAATATTGACAAAGTCAGTGGTTTAATTTTTATTTCAGTGACAATTTTTCGAATTGAGTGCCATGAAAACATGTACACCAATGGTGCGGTTAAAAAAAAATCACCCCCATAAGGCCTGTACTGACAATTCTATTGGAACAGAGTTGTATAGTTTTATTTTCACTTTCGGGGCTAGTTTTGGGCCGTTAAATCGGAAGTCTAACAAAGAGGTCAGCGTCAAATAAATACTTGTGGAAGTACGAACTCAAAAATGTATAAGACGTTACTTTGTGTTACTTTGTACACTTTTTTGAAAAAAAGCGCCTACAAATATTTTTTTAACACCTAATGGATCTTCTGTGTCCATGGAACTCACATCACTGTTTTAAATCTTATATCACACGAGGTAAAATATAAAGCTTTTGCATCAGTGGCTGAATCGGTGATGATGTACGCAGCACAAACTTGGGGAAACGAAAAGTATGAAACTGTAGAAAAACTGCTAAAGCTACCTAGAACCACTCCCAATTACATGATTATAATTGAAACGGGGTTATCACCACTCTTTATTAAAACCCTAAAGCTACATGTGGACTACCTGATAAAAGTGTTTGATATGCCAAACGAAAGATTGCCGAAGACTCTAGCAATGTATACTATAGAGAAGAAGAATTTATGGTTTGGGAAATTAAAGGAGCTTGCGGACTATTCCGGCCTCAATTTTGATTTAATCCTGCAGGAGAATAATGGACGGGATACCAGAGAAGCGCTTTACAATCTTGTTGCAAAAGTAGACGAGAAGTATAGATTAGACTGCATTAACACAGCTAAAACTTCAGTGCATAGAGCAATATACAGCCATTTGAAGCATAATCTATGTGAACGGAACTATTTTCACAACAAAAATAATCAAAAGCTAATTTCTGCTATATTCAGAATGCGGGGAGAATTGGTAGAATTGAACTTCATACCACATCGTGAGGATTTAAGTATCTGCTGTAGTCTTTGCAACCTGTCTGTGAGGGAAGATGTCGTTCATTTTATTAGGATATGTCCGATCCTGAAAGAGATACGAAGAGCTTTCTTCGGCAGTGATATAAAAACTGAGGCGGAAGTATTGCAGATCCTTAACTGCGAAGGAGATGTAAAACTGCTATACAATTTCTAAAGGGCTGCATTATCATACAGGAACCAGATTTCAAACGAAGCTTTTTAAGACTATTTATTATTTATTAATTATTAATTTTTAATTTTTTTCTATTATTAATTTATTGATTTATAATAAAAAACAAAAACCTGTATTATGAATTGTATATTAAGAAAACAATAAATCTTGAATCTATCAATCTATCAGTTTTAAACCCATTGCCATTTATTTGTTTCGCTATTACTATTACGTTGCACATCCGTGTACCTGTCTTAAATGACGGTTTGAATGCATAACCGGAAAGACGTGTGTTCGGGTCTTGCAAGGGTGAGTATTGACATCAGAGTTTTTGTATTGTTTTATTATTACAGTCATTTGCACTCAAAATATGGACTCCGAGCATTCAGATTCAGTGAATATTTGGGATAAATGTGCATTCATTTGCCCCATGCGCCTTTCATTTTTTTTGTATGGGAACTGTGGTTTTTTAAGTTTCTTTGTAATTTCTTCAATTATTTCAATTGGTTTCTGAAAAAAAAAATTGTGTATATTTCCAATTGAATTTTACCGCTGCCTCTTAAAATTCTGTTTTGTACTATGTATGTTTTTAATTTACTGTATGAATACAGTGTACTCTCTCCTCATGGACACCTCTTATAACCGGAAATAAATACATGATTTTTCATATAGAAAATTGTTCCATAACTTTCGTAACCGCAATAGAATGACGCTCTCTCTTAACCGGACAAAACACATCTACGTATGGCAAACTTTTTACATACTTTATTTTGTAACTTTGAAACGAAACAAAAATGTAAACTGTGAAATGTGCCTTTGCGTTATTATCACGTTCGCGAATACATGATTTTTTCGGTGGGGAACGCTTGAATGACACACGCATATCTCCGGCATTTTGGGAGATATTTTATATTATTTTTTGTATATTTTGTATAAAGATAACAATGATTCCGCTGGCCATAGTGAAGTGAAAATTTGTCTCTGGTAGGACAGATAATGGCGGAATATGAAAGTTTACTGTATTTCTCGTCAGAGTTCCCATCTTGTCCTAACATATCCAAAACTGTCATGACCCGCTTATTTCCTCAACCATTGACGGCATATGATGTCTTGTCCGCGAACGTGTTATGCAACAACTTACTTACTTACTTAGTTGGCGCTACAGCTCGATGTGAACCTGGGCCTGCTTCTCGCAACCATTTGTGTGTGCGTGTTATATTTTTTGCACGAATGGAAGGGACCTACAGTTTTTTGCCGACTCCGAACGGCGAGTTGCGAAGCTCAATCGTGACAAATGATACTCTTTGATGCTTGTCAGACATTCGAAAGAGGTGGGCACTGTGAAAAACTTTTAGGTGTTTGCGGCGGGATTCGAACCCAAGACCGCTGGCTCAGTAGTCCGACGCACTAACCACTTGCGCTACGGTGCCCAACAACTATGTGCGTTTTTAAATCCCATTGCATTTTTTAAAATAGATTTGTATGTTAAGTGTATGTATGTACATTATGTGCAATTTTACGCTAAAGAAATTAGTATTTTTTGGTAATTTGTATTTATCACATAAAAATTAATTACTTTATAAAATAAAATGAATACCATATGTCTATTGCGTTTCTAATTTAATGAATGTCAATTTATTTTCTTCTCACATAACCGGGCACCTCTCATAACCGGACAAATTTCGCGGTACCGTCAGTGTCCGGTTATTAGAGAGTTCACTGTATATATGTATGTACATAAGTATGTACATATGATATAATTACAAAAAATGCTGTTTTCACTGTTTTCTGTTTTTTTTTTTTTTTTTTTGTTCAGACTTCGTTCTGCTCCAGTTGTGTAATGTGAGTCCCTTGCTTTAAAAGGAAATTAAAAGCGAAACAATTGAAAATGAAACAAAACAAAACAGGAACAAAAAGAACAATACAATAAAAGCTATGACACAGACGTCACCCACCACCACCCATTTAATGTTTGGGTGTGCTTATCGGTATATACATATGTACAGGGTATGGCGTGGGTGACACACTCTTCACCCGTGTCGTTCTTCGTTTACATCACTTGCCGGTTAATTTAACTTCACGAACATAAGAAGATAAACGACAGTGCGAGAAGACAAGGCGGGCAGACAAACAGAAATGGTGCTTTAGCACGTGTGCTCAACAATAAGGAAGTTAAAATTTGCAATATCGTATGACTCGGTGACAATGTTTGACCGCAACACCAGTAGAAGAATCGAAAACAATGGAATACGTATTTAATATGAGTTTTTTCGTTGTGAGCTGTTTAGTACAGGGTGTTCAAAAATGTAGCTAAAAAAAACTGTATTGCAAAAATGGAAAGTCTCAACGATCTTTTTCTTTCTTTCGGTGGCGCTACAGTTTGGGGTGAACCAGGGCCTGCTTCTCGCAACCATTTGTGTGCATGTTATATTTTTGCACAAATGGAAGGGACGGCAGCATTTCGTAGTAGTCTAACGCACTAACCACTGCGAAAAAAACAGTGTTTTCTTTGTAGGAATGCATAAAATAACAATCTAACATTACTTTTTGCATTATTCTGTGTATGCATTGTTTCTCGTTATGGATTTCTCTTTTATTAAATAAAACAACAAAGCTGCTTTTTAAAATTAGTAAAGCGCTAAACGGTTTAGTCGTGAGAAAAATCCTTGTTTCTATTCAAGTGGCGCGTAGTGTATGTAGGGTTACCAGATAGCAATGATACTTATTGTTATGTTTCAGCAGCTATCAATGTTGTCAATGACATCCAGCTGTCAAAATATTCAGTAAGGTTTGCCATATCATGATGCATCGTTTCACGCTTGCCGAACGTGCGGGAATTATTAAAAAAAATAATCGAAATTGAGGTGGTGAGGTCGATCGTCTTCAGAGTGCAGACAATTCGTCTCACCGTGGAAAATTTTGAGCGTGAGTACACTCTTTTGGACTTTAAGCCACCAACCAGACAGAGATTGGTGCGAAATAGAGAAAACATTGCCCCCGTAGCGGCCAGTATCGAAAAATACCCAGAAATGTCGATTCGGCGCCGAACAGATGAATTGGGCAACGCCATAGAGTCAACCCAGCTTATTTTGCCGCGATTATGCGACTTGACACCACTCGATTATTTTCTCTGGGACTACGTCAAGTCCTTAGTCTACGCTAACAAGCCAACCACTTTGGACAAGCTCGAGGCCAACATTGTATTCCAACATTGACAGAATAACGGCGGCGTACATATTGGACCGAGTCATAAAAAATGGGACCGACAGCACTACCAGCGAGGCCGAGGCGGCCATTTAAATGATGTGCTATCCCACACAAAATGGCATGAATGTAGCTTCAAAATAAAACCAGAATCAATTTTATATACATATGTACATACCTGCACCCCGTTGTTGTTTTATTTAATTTTTTTCCTCTCGGTATTATCTGTTCACCCATTACGTACATACACATATGTACATATGTATAGCACGTAAAACTTTCCATTTTTTTTTTTAAATTATGTATATGCAGTTCTATATTGTCATTTACTACCCATGTCCAGTCATGAAAAGAGTGAAGGGAAGCTTATTATTTTATTTAAAAATGTAAACCCCCATTATAAATTGTTTTCTATAATTCAGTTGCAACGTCATAACCCGCAAAAACACTTTTGACGCACATACATAAATGTATGTGGATTATCCACATTGCGGGAGTTTGAAGAGCTGGCGGGGTTTTATGGGTATTTCCAGATGATAGTAATTTTTTTTTTGTAAATTTGATTTGAAAATAATACAAATAGGCGCCAAGGCAATGTCACGCTTTCTTCGACCACACTTATTATGTACACTGCCGGCCATAAGTTTGGAATCACTCACTGATCTTAAACATTATTCGAGTTTTTGAAGTTAGTTTGAATTTCAAAACAAAAAAAATCTTCGATGTCAAGAATCTGAACTATAAAATAGCTGTAAAAGTATATGCCCTATATTTATGGAGGCCAAACCTAACCAAGTCAAAAAAAATAGCTTTGATTTGATTCAGGCCAAAATAAAAAATAGAGATTTTCAGCCTTTACAATAGAAGAGGCTTAAGATCATTTTATTTCCGGCTCTTAATAAACTCATGTTTTTGGAAATTTTGCGAGGGGGAAGTAATCAGTGTATTCAAGGAACTTTTCAGAACGTATTCATGGTGAATGAATACGTATTCGCGTACGTATTCGTATGTATTTACGTGTATATATTTGCGTATTCTGTAGTCTAGGAATTCCTTCCGAATTTAAAGCTGTTCGTTGAAAAAAGGTCTGGACATATTATTTTGTTGATTTGTAAATGATTTCGAATTTTTAATGCATAATTAATAAAAATGAAAATAAATGTTTCAAGAAAATAGATTTGGTGTCTTATATTATCTTTAACATAAAAATAAAAACCAAAAATGCACAATTAGATGGTGATTCCAAACTTATGGTCGGCAGTGTATGTTAAATATAAAAAAAAATTAAAAAATGAACGGAGCCGACTTTGTCAACTCGAGAATAATATCTGTTTTTTTTTTTTGTACAGTTATTTACCCAATTAAATTGAGGTTGTAAGATATTCGTTGTAATGGACTTACAAATCCACCATAAATAGAGCTAAACAAACTGTGTGGTTGTCGACGATTCAAAGAAATACTCGCACAGTGCCAAATTGGTTTTTTTTTTTTTTAGAAGTTTTCCCGCATTCGCTGAAGTGATGACGGGTATTGAAAACAGATTATCCCCACTAATTGGGCTCGGTGACGATACTTACAAATGTAATCATTAAAATTTTAAGGAATGCGAAGCTATGAAATGGTTTCAATCTGTGAGAAGTACATACAGTTGAAAGCCAAATTGTCTGGATGTTTGACATTGCTACATTTCTAGGTATACTCGTATATCTCCGAACTTAGGCAGCTTATTGCTCTGACGTTTCAAGTGGCAATGGTGTCATTCGTTAACGTTTGTGTTCTCTGTCAAAGTCATCATTTTACCACGAAGCGCTAGACCATTCAAGAAGGCGTCGAAATTTATAAAATTTATTATCAAAAATAGGCCTCTGGAGCAGTTGGAAACGTAACGAAAAAATCATCTGAAGTGATGAAGCACATCTTTAGTTGAACGGCTTCGTGAACAATCGGCATTGCCGCATTTGGGGAGAGAATAATCCACAGAGGAGTATCAAGAGTCTCCATTGCACCCGGAGAAACTTACTGTTTGGTGTGGATTTTGGTCAGGTGGCGCCATTGGGTTATACTTCAAACATCTTCTGAAACGAGTATATCCAGACGGTGACCGTCAATGGCGAACGGTATCGGGCTATGATAACTGCTTTTTTGTGGCCCCAATTGGGTGACATGGACCTAGAAGACATGTGATTCCGTTGGCGCGGCGCAACGTGGCATAACATACATCCGGCGTTACATTGGAGTCGTTGCAAAAAAAGTTCCCAGAACGCCTTATTTCCAGAAGAGGCGATGTGGAATGGCCGCCAAGATCGATCGATTTAACGACCTTAGACTTTTTTCTGGGGCTACGTCAAGTCAAGTCAAGTCCAACTGGAGAACAACATCATTCAAACCATTGGTGAGTCATACAAAATAAGATACTTTCGGATCCAGTCCTGTAATCAAAACCGCGGAGGCCATTTGAATGATATCCTTTTTAAAACATAATGGTATTAAATGTACTTTAATCCGCAATAAAGGTTTCTGTCATACTCGAACCTCACACACAACTCTTTTTATTCAATTTGAAAATTAAGACACGTGCGCTTGGAATCATTTTAAAAGTCGGATAAACTTCCACATTTTATTGATATTCGTTAAGGAAATATCTTGAAGGTATATTAAGTAATATTCTCCCAGAATTTTTTTTTGGAGGACAGCACTTATCTCGCTCCTCATTCATACAGCTGCGACAAAAGTCCTTTGCGAGGATATCCAATCTTTGTTCTGTTTTGTTTTATCTTTTCCTACAGGTGGTGATGGGTCTGACATAGCAAACTCGCCATTTTGCATTATAATTCTAATAGTATAGCCCCTTTTAGCATTTGGAATTAATAACTATAGTCTATAATTCGATGGATGCTTCAATTAAAAAATTTACATTCCCTGTATCATCTGCGAATAAAATTAACGTAAGTGACGTATTGAACAGCATTAGGTCAATTAGCTTGCTGACGTCAACTGATCCCCGATTTGACGCAAAATTATCAACATGAAGAGAAGATTGTGGGTGGCCGTGGCGTAGTGGTAGTCGTCGTCGCTTGTCACGCTGAAGGTTCACGATTCAAATCCAGATATCGCCGAAACATTTATTTCTCACAAAATAAAAAAAAGTTGATCAGTTTCAGAAGCTAATATCAAAATGGTGGTATGGCTGAAAAAATTGAGCGCACAAACAATAATAGGAAATACCTGGAAAAAATTTCTGTGAATCATAAGCAATGGCATAACTTTCAATAATACACAGCTCCCCACTTATCCTGGACACCACTCATAGAGTTCGTTGAAACCTAACATCTGAGTTTCCTTTCACTTACGTCGATCTGTCTGTGTCTCGTTCTTGTTCTTCATGTGCTCGCGCTGTGTGTAAACATTATAAGGGTATTCATATCCCCTTTAGCGTGTGTAGATTACAAAAAAAAAAAAAAGATGACATCGCAACGCCAGATAACACCGTAAAAAATTAGTTTGCATAACCAACTATCGGGAATCGGTGACTATAGAGGTAAAATCCTTTATTTTTTTATTCGTACATATTATAAAAGCTACAGTAGTTGAGACACGCGGCATTTCTGATCAAAAATTTGTTACCTAAAGACGTGTCATTCCAGCTTTTACCTTTAAAGTGACTCGTCTTCGACTGTGATAGTATGGGGAAACATTAAAATACTCGTACCAAACTACTATTTCTATAAATTTTGTTGATCACTCATCCACAAGACTAGCTAAGTAACCATGTTGAAAAATTTTACTTTTGACCAGAAATTTAGACTCTTAAGCCACTGTGTCACAATTGCCAAAGAGAAAGTGAAAGGTTAGGTACGAATATGTAGGTAACAAAATAAATGTTCAAAATCGTTGCTCAGTTTAAGATTTGAAGGTACATAGTCGCTATATGCACACATGTGTGCACATTTGTACGTAATCCGTAAGAAAAATTTTGTATTTCAATTTTTTTTTTTTATTAGAAACTAGGTGGTTAGTGGATAGATTCGGGAAACTGGTAAAGCTGTCAAGATTTTGACTTGAAATTGTAAAGAGTCACCTTTCACTTTTCAAAGGTCAGTTTTAATGGTTGAAATCGAAACTACCGAATCAATCAAAAACAAACAGACAGATAGACACAAAGCAGATAACATACAAGTGTACAAACCGTATACTCGTACATTTGTAATTATTATTATTTTATATCATTTCAAGTTATTGCTGTTTTTGTTGACTGCAAGTATACATGTTTTTTTTAAGGTTCTGACCCGACAGTTGCGGAGGGCACCACGACCTAAAGAACCATTATACCGCAGAGTCAGTTAAGGGGACCAGAAAAGGCTCAACTCTTTTGATGATGTTAAGGATCTCAATGGTGGAGACTGTACGAATTTCTGTGGGACTTAGAATTTCTGTGTGGAAATGTTGTCTCCTGAGGGCACAAAGTGCCATGCAGTCACATTAAATATGTTCCGCAGTTTCGTCGTCTTCCATGCAAAGATGACATTTAGTTTCCTTAATGGGACTTATTTTGTTCAGGTGATTTCTACTGAGGAGTAGGTTTTCTATGAATTTATTTTTGCAGGGTTTAATGGTTCTTTTAGCCTACCGAAGACCGTGGGTATTTTCCCACAAATGTTGTATTTCCCAACTTTGGATTTTTAAGTTCATAGCTGAATTTGGAATGTTACAAAACGGCTCAGGGCCGATAAAGGATTCAGTCGAACCTTTCCTAGCCAGTTCGTCAGCTTTATCGTTTCCATCAATACCCTCATGTCCGGGCACCCACCAAAAGTTTGACTTTGGGGAGAGGTCTTGGAGAGTATTGAAGTAGTTCAAGACTGATTTGGAGTCAATCAGATTTGAGTCAAGTGCTTTTATAGCTGCTTGACTATCCGTGAACCGTGAGTACATGGATGAGGACACGTTTTATTACCGATTCGAAGATGACGTTGGCGCACATTTGAATAACATGAATTTCAGCTTGAAATATACTAGGACTTTGTCCCATTGGTATTGATATTCTAGTGTTTGGTCCAAATATACCAGCACTCACTCCGTTGTCCATTTTCGATGAGTATACATGCTTACTTGGGCACCGTAGCGCAAGTGGTTAGTGCGTTGGACGACTGTGCCAGCGGTCTTGGGTTCGAATCCCGCCGCAAACACCTAAAAGTTTTTCACAGTGCCCACCTCTTTCGAATGTCTGACAAGCATCAAAGAGTTTCATTTGTCACGATTGAGCTTCTCAACTCGCCGTTCGGAGTCGGCAAAAAACTGTAGGTCCCTTCCATTCGTGCAAAAATATAACACGCACACACAAATGGTTGCGAGAAGCAGGCCCAGGTTCACCTCGAGCTGTAGCGCCAACTAAGTAAGTAAGTATACATGCTTACTTATGTTAATTTGTAACAGCAGTAATCTTTAGTTTTCGGTAGTTATTTTCTCCAATAAATAAATAGCTTTTTTTCATTCTGTAATGGATTTCAACGTGGGCGTAGTTTGCTTATGATGAGCCACGAGACTGGCATCCTGTCACTTTCCGGTATTCATCGTCACAGTTATCAACATGCCGTACTCGTATATCGACTTGTAACTGATTCAAAGATATTGGAGTTTCTTAGATTTTTACAAAAACACTGACATCGACTGACATAAACGACTGGCAGTAAAAGTAAGTAAGGCATCCATCTTCATGTTCAGGTTCAAAACTTTTCACACCATCCTCGTACATGGCCATATCCAATTCCAATGGTCCAACGATCAGTGAATGTTGCAGATCTAGACTGGGCTTCAGAAAAAGAAACCTGTGACTAAAACAACAATTTGAAGGTGACGAAACAGGAGTGTTCCAAAGTGATGGTTCGTGACTATGTGCCTATGTTCCAAAAATATGGTTACTTCCAAAGTCGCCCACATTCACAGGTCGATGTTTTCATTTTTCATCGCGACAATGGCCCTTCACGAAACCGCAAACCGGACCTGGGCACCCTTAAAGCGGTTGCACACCATCGACCAAGAGTGTCACCCAAAACTGATATCTTTTTTGCGGGATGATAGGTTTTGTATGTAGGTTTTTGTCGTTGTATTGCGATCCTCTTTACCTGTTTTTGCCTTTTGGATGACGAAATTTGTATCCACACAATCGAGCGAAAACAAAGATGGCCGCTAAGTGTCACGCAGTGTAACCCCAAATTTCGAGCGTACACATTATCAGTTTTGCGTGTTATCCTACAAAACTGACACTCTTGTTCGATGATGTGTCACCGCTTTTAGGTTTCTATTTAAAAAATAAAAATATGCAGATTGTCTCTTAAGCAACTGCACAGACATAATAAATATAAACGTCTCTGAGCTTAGATCTTAACCCTTTGTTGCCCGGTGGTTCCGTTGAGTGCCTGCTGGTGAGTCTGAGCAACCACCAATAAAATGTTAATAATATTACAAATTAAAAAAAAGTTTTTTTTTAATATTTACCTTAGAGCTTAGAAGGTTAAAGAAATCTTAAATTGTTTGTTTTCAAAATTAAGAGAAAACAAAATAATTCGGCCCGCAGAGGGTTAAGCAATACTTGCAAGGGTTTCAGGCATTCAAGAACACTTACTGGTCTAGACTTACCCCGTCAAAAATTTCTGTTTTTTTGTTTTAATCAAAAAAAAAATACATACCTGAAAAGAAATAAAAAAACAAAAATTAGTTTAATAAAAAACATTTTGCAAACTATAGAAATAGGTAGACACATCTATGCATAGTTCGGATTCGAAATAAAAATTTGAATGCCCCCTTATACATAAAAAATAAATATTGGTAAACAAACAAACGTCAAGACGAAAATTGGGAACGTCACCTTCTCAAAGAGAGCAATCAAATTAACTGGCAAACGGGTTAAATTGTATACCAATATAGGAAGGAACGAAAGTCAAAAACATTGCAACCCCCAACACCCTAAACATTGCAACACCCCCAACATGTAGGAAGACTTTGTTGTAGGTACCTTTACATAGGACATCAATTTATATTGCCCACTCACTGACCCAAGCTCGAAAAACCACCCATCCATACACCTACATACATACAATCAATCCCACTTAACCACTTGACATTTTTCACTCTCCCCGTATGTGTCTATAAATACATGTAATCTTTGAAAGGAAAAATGAATCAACCTAATTGATAAGGAAAATGAAATGCGAAAACCGGTAAACTGGAAAATTAATTTTTATTCAAGTGAAATGCAAATAAATAAAAGTCCTGATACTGCTGCTCCTGTTGCTGCATATTCAGTCAGACACGAATTACGTTGGCGAGACTACTTTTGTACTCAATGGAGGGTCCATCACAAGTGTTTCGATTGAAAAGAATACAAAGAATATGACGGTAAATTCGAAGCAACACTAAGGAGTCAACCAACAACTTTTACACTCCCAAGTTATCCCGATCATCAGCTAATTACATTCACCTTCCAGTACCGCCTCAGACCTCAGACATAAGCCGTGTTTTATTATTCCTGTGATCTGATCCGGATCAGATCAGAATAATTTGTTATTATTATTATTTTATATCATTTCAATAAAAAAAAAAAACTGGATCAATAGTAGCGGAAAACTGGATCTTGAAGTGTGGTATTATTGAAAGAACATTTGACAGTAGCGACAAATTTTCTGCGAGAAATGGAGTACACCTTTTTATTAAATCGTCCACTTTATTTGTCATTTTGACTTTTTTTTTTTTTTGATATACAGTGTAACTTCCGTAGCTCGAGTTTCTATAACTCGAATATTTCTACTCAAATTTTGCGGAAACATCATTTAGCCACTGAACCAAGTTTCCTTAGAAACGTAGTAGGGGAAATCCCTATAGTTACATATACTGAGTGATATGATATAGTACATCCAGTTTAAATGGTTTTTTCTTATGCGCGTAGCTATATGTGACAAATAAGCATCGGTTTAAAATTAATTAAATTAACTGTGGTATTAAGAAATTACGTTTCTGAGAAGATGGCAGCGCGGCACTTAAAGAAAAATGCTTAGTAATATTTTCTATAAATCGAAGTTTCTATAACTCGAATTTATTTTCTGGTCCCTTGAAGATTCGACTTAGGGAAGTTCCACTGTATTTAGTGAAATTAAGTATCGTATATTTTACTGAAAATATGCAAAATGTGACAACTATTTATTACCAATTTAATTGAAACATCAATATCTAAATCATGACTATTTACGATACACAAAAAACAGCTTAGATACAATGACAACCATGAAAATGTGTTAATAAAGGGTTTTTCAATAAGAGCGCTACAAAAGTTTTTTTTAAATAAAACAAAAACGGTTTTGGATATCAATGTAATTCTTTATTCCTGTGAAAGTACGTTCGATGCCATTATGTATGGAACTCGATTTCTTTTGCATGGCCACCACGGGCACGCTTGCAGAAGTCCAGACGCTGAACCCAATTTTCGACGGTTTACAAGCATAAATCGGCCGATACTGCTGCAATTTCACGTTCGATATTCGTACGAAGTTCATCAATCGTCGCTGGCTTGTTGGCATAGACCATAGACTTGACGTAGCCCCACAGGAAATAGTCTAACGGCGTCAAATCGCACGACCGAGGCGGCCAAGCGACTGGACCATTTCGTGAGATAACACGTTCTCCAAACTTGGTTTCCAATAAATTGATTGTGACATTCGCTGTGTGGCTTGTGGCGCCGTCCTATTGGAACCACATGTCCTCCAAGTCCATATCATCCAATTGGGGCCAAAAATATTCGGTTATCATTGAACGGTAGCGATTCCCATTCACAGTAACGTGCCGGTCTTGATCGTCACGGAAGAAGTACGGCCCAATGACGCCGCCGGCCCATAAACCACACCAAACCGTAATTTTTTCGGGATGCAATGATGACTCATGGAGTACGTGTGGATTGCTGCCTGACCAATACCGCATATTTTGTTTATTGACGAAGCCATTCAGCCAGAAATGAGCCTCATCGCTGAAGATGACTTTTCGATGAAAATCCGAATGATTTTCAAGTTGTTGCTCAGCCCAATTCACGAACATACGACGCTTCTGGTGGTCAAGCGGCTTCAGTTCTTGCGTCAATTTAATCTTGTAAGGATGTAGGCCAATATCTTTTCGCAAAATTCGCCACAACGACGTCACAGAAATGCCCAACGCTTGAGAACGACGTGTGAGAGACACATTTGGGCTTTCTTCAACTGAAGCCTTAAGCTAGGATTACACGATTGACGCTTTGCGTCAATATTTACGCTTTTGTGAACTCCAATCGACATCAATCGTGTAAAGGCACAATTTTTTTACGTCAATCTACGCCAATTTGGTTGACCCCCAGATTGCCCCCAATTTCCGTCAACCAAAATTTACTCTATTCCGTCAATCGTGTAAACGAATTAATTGAAACATTATCGTCAACCAACAGCTCAATTGCGTGAACCAGTGGTTGACGACTCGAGCGTCAACCACAGGCGTCAATTTTGGATCAATTTCGTAGGCAAATTGACATATCTCGTTTATTTTCGTTTCAAAGAACATGTAGTTTTTTTTAAAAATATTTATTTTCTAGTGTTTTTGAACATGATGAGTAAGGAATTATTATTCGAAGATATTATGCATTCAATTTTCTGGTGTGATGATGCAAGACAATGAAACAACAGTTCAAGAAACACCAGAACAAGAAGTAAAAAAAATCGAATTCCAAAGCAAAGCCCAAAGTTGCAATTTCATGGCCATCTAAAGATGATGAATATATTGCTTCGCAGACTTCTGGTAGGTTAGGTACTATGATTGATATTGTACATGGTGCCATTCGAAACAGTATTCAGAGCGATTTGAAGCTGTCGCCAGTAGCTAAAAATCTCAAAGTTACGGCTAAAAGCCAAGATGCGTAAATTGACCTTCTCATATTTCTGAGTTAGTGGTGTAACCATATGCAACAATTCATTGGGAGTAGTTTCATTCATCCGCAGAAAGTTTTAAAACAAATGTCTCTGATTCTCGATATCACGGAATTCCTTCAACAAACTGTTGTGTGCCGCACATATTGGCCGGTTTTTCAGCCATTCAGAAATCCAGGCCCTTCGTACAACGCGAGAATTTTCTGCTGCGTTCTTTTCCGATTGTTGCTTATAACTACACTGGTCTCTCGCTTTGCGCGACTTCTTTTTGCGCGGTTTCACTTTTGCGCGAAACACATTTGCCTACCAAAATTCGATTTCCACGGCTGAAATATGGTGCTACATCTTTCAGGAATCCAACACCCTAAATACATGAAATTCATACTTCGCTTTACGCGGACTCGCTTTGCGCGATTTCGCATTTCACGAGACTTTTCATTCCCCTAACCCCCGCGTAAAGCCAGGGACCAGTGTAAAATGCTGCAAACACGTACAAAGCAGCTACTGTTTTTTTTTTCACTTTGTGACGTAATTTTCTTTAAGATTCTAATCGAAGAAATAAATATATAAATTTATTTAATTCATTTGGCACTAATGACAGGGAGCGTCAACCAATAGTCAATTCGATTGAATTAAAAAAGAGTCAATCGTGTAAACGGTCCGATTGTACGGTTGATGGTTGACCCTTTTTTTAAATTGCGTCAATCGATATTTTGGTTGACGTTGATAAAATTGACGCTTTTAAGTCAAT
The DNA here is from genome assembly GCA_949775065.1 of Brachyopa scutellaris. NCBI lineage: Eukaryota > Metazoa > Arthropoda > Insecta > Diptera > Syrphidae > Brachyopa > Brachyopa scutellaris. Next base: position 79,920,638 of record OX459112.1, on the reverse strand, counting down.
CGTGTAAATGGGAGGAAACATTTATTTACGCTTCTATCAAAACTACATCAATCGGGCGTAAATCTATTGACGCTAGATTTACGCTTTTGCGTCAATCGTGTAATCCTAGCTTTAGCGGCAGCAATATTCTCGACACTACGGGCACTTCTTTGTCTCACTGGCACGGGAACATTTTGTACTGTGCCTGTGGATTCAAATTTTTTCACTAGATGCTCAATTGTTGATCTGCTAGGACGATTATGACGACCATAAATTGGACGTAGCGCTCTTAACGTTGAGGCCACTGACTCCGAATTTCGGTACTAAATTTTAATAATTTCGACTCGTTGTTGGCTCGTATATCTTTCCATTATGAAATGGCAAACCTTACTGAAGAGAAAAGTCAAAAGAGCGGCAAGAAATATGGCTCGTTTGCTGTCCCTGTCGCTCTACTTTTGTAGCGTTCCTGTTGCAAAAACCCTGTACAAGTGGACTAAGTAATTCTTATTTTTATTTGTTGTACATTAATCGTTTCATATAACAGCCCTATTATTGTTAGCGAATCGAACGAAAATTTCAGCGAATGTGATAGTTTGGTATTATGGTTAGCGAATCAATCAAATTACATTCGCTTCAAACGTCAAAAATTAAGCGAACTGAGATATCACCTTATTATGGCTAGCGAATATTCGCTAAACTTATAATTTCGTATGTCAAATCGAGCGAATGAAAATATTCGGTGATATCGAATAATTGTTTGTCATTATTGTTTTTTGTTTATTTTTTTTGTAATTTTTGCTTAGTGTTGCTGCCAAATATGTGAGCGGCAAAGGTAAATACATACAAAATTATAAACATAACAAATGAATTGAAAATACATAACTTTGAAATTTTAAAAGAATACAGAAGAAGCAAACGGAGCATGGCCGTGTATGCGTTTCTTTGTCACCTTTGGAGCTGGGCTGTGGATGAACTACCCAGTCAGTATTGTTTTGGCGCAAGCGTGAACACTTCTCCTTTATGAGAAATTGAAGAGGATCTGCAACAAAAAAATTCATATCATCGTGAAAATCACTTGCCAAGTCGTACCAGACCGTGGATTAGCATTATCCCGAATTATTCTTCGTAGTCTACGCATTGTGATTGTCCTATAATAGCTTATCATATATTTTCACTATATTTTTAATAAATTCACTATTAAATCATTTTAAATGAAAATACTCTAGAATATAATAACACGAATAAACCAAACCAAATTTCCTTTTGACGTTCGCAACTGTCATTTAATTTGTTTTTTTTTTTATTGTGGCAGCAGTTGTTTCACAGGCGAATGAAAACATTCGCTAACCATAATACCACGATACGGGTGATTCGCAAAAGAGTTCGCTTCATATCGAAGTTCGATTCGCTAGGGGCCTAAATCTTTTTCATTATATTGCAACAATTTATAAACTGATAAAATAATACATAGCATTTTGCATTCTATTTATACAATACTCATGTTTGACAAGCCAGATCATGAGAAGAGATCCTTATCTGTTTTTGTAATGCATCTGAAAAGATGATCCAGATCAGATCATGTGGATTATATAACTGCCCCGCACGGCTCCACAAGATCACCCTTAGCACTAACCCAAGTAACCTTAGATCGATTCCCCTCTGCCGACTGAATTATCACCGTACCAATTATGGTTATAATGAATCGATTTCTCGAATGCTTCGCGTCACCAATTCCTTCCAAAACGCATTTGATTTCCATTTAAGCAGATCCACTCTCAGAAATACCCTACACTACCACACCATCTCCTTTACGCCCCATTCCTAGTATATTAAGTTTAGCATTAAAATCCTTAATTTAGTTTTAAGTTTAAGATTGTTTAAGATTTAGTGTTAAGTATACAGTAGAACCTCGATTATCCGTGTTCCGATAATCCGTGCTTCTCGCTAATCCGTGCGTACCAGGCATTTCGCTAATCCGTGTAAAATCCTCTGATTGTAACTCGATTATCCGGGCCGAGTATGTATTTTGCATGCAAAAGTCGGGGAACCCGAATTTGTACGAAGCAGTATTTCCTAGTAACATGTGCTTTCGTGTTTGCTTTTGAATGTTGTTTTACCAGATATATTTCTGTATATTTGAGAAGCAGGTAATATTGTAGTGCAACAGTTGTATCTCTGCATATTTTAGAGGTAGGTGATACCTATTTTAATATTACGTTGTAGAGAAAGATTAAAGGACGGTGCACATACATTACCCTTCATGGATGCGAAACGTAAACAAAATTGTTTCGACCATTGAAAATAAACGTAAATTAACTTAAAGATATATTTTTATTAATTATTCGATTTTCCGGCAAGACCTTCCCGGTCATTGTACCGGATAATCGAGGTTCTACTGTACTTTTAATAAGCCAAAAATAAAAAAAATAAAATAAAATAAAAAAACAAAACACGGATATAGTAACTGACAATATTGATCAAGATTTTTTTATTTTCCATGCCGAAAGTGTAAGTTTTTTGGTTATTGCGTTCAAATATTACGTCTTTTTCCTTCTCAACGTTAATAGAAGGCACCTTTTGTTTATAATTATTGAATTCAAAATGCACAATTACTCCACCGTTTATACGAATCAATACACAAACTGTTTACGTGGAACTTGTCAGAAATAAGTTTGTGGTGCTGTATTTGTTTAACCCGAGAGAAATTAAACAGCCAATATAACTAGAAATGCATTTTTCATTCCTTTCTATTCGCCATTATTTTACTCGTAATATGAATTATTTCACAAAAATTAGGTGGAACAAGCTTAATTAATTTTATTTATTTTTGTACGCTTGTACGAGTATAATTATGAGTTAAGCCACCCCCGTACTTAACGTACGAATACATACTACTTATGTAGTTCAATGTGCATATCTACTCGTGTTTAATGTAATTAAAAGTAGCTTACTTAGTCAAAAGGTAAAAGAAAAGTAGTTAGTTGTGCGTACACAAATAGAAAAACAAGAATAAAACAGCACTGAGTAATACTTTGTTTTAATTGTACAAAGGAACAGAGAGCTAATTATTTGACTTCAAAATGATTTCCTGCAAGTGTCGTCACACATAAAGGAAAATTCTTAGTTTGAAGCGGACCGATATCCCGCTTTGATGGGAACTTCAGCACATTGAACAGTAAATTGTAACCTCCAACGTGCATCCTGCAAAGCGCTCAAAAGAATGAAAATTCGTGGGAAAATACTTACTTCCTCATAGAAGAGTTCGTTGATCTGGAATAATGTCAGCTAGCCTGTGGATGGTGGGTGGTGGTGTGACGTTGTAATGGACGTCGCAGCTTGTCATTGTAAAGGTCCACGATTCGAATTCAAATACTTCAGAAAAACGTATTTCTCACGAAATAAAATACATAGCACATAGGTCATTCAATTTCAGAAACGTATATAAAACCCTACTGTGGAGGCATAGCACTGGACGAAGAATGGTCATATGGCTGAAGAAATTGATCGCACAGACAGTTAAAACATCAAAAAGGACTGTGAATCATAAGCAACGGAATCAAAATAACTCTCCAGTTATCCTGGAAGCCAGCAATAGTTAGTAAACGCCTAAGGCAATTAAGCAACTTACATTTTTAAGTAAAACTCGAGAATCAAATAAACTTCAATTTCGCGCCATTTCTCCTTAGCTGTAATAGGTGAAAATGCCAGCTGTCAACTATGATATAAGTGATGACGTAAATAAAATCAGACTGGTTCAATATAGTTCAATGAAGCAAAGACACAGTAAAACTCCAAAATATGAAAAATTATTCGCGGAGGCTCTAACCAGTACAGTTATACCTTGGTAAGGTGGACACCTGCGGTGCAAGAATTTTTGGCCAACTTATGCAGGTGGCCAACATTTTTTTTTTGAATAAAAATAAGATTGATTTCGCACATATTATTATGTACATACATCAGGGTTGGCCGAATTAACTACACTACATTTTCTACATCATTAACTACGCGTAGTAAATTGAATAAACTACACTCCTTATTTACTACAATTTGTTACGCCTGCTTAGTATGTAGTAAATACAGAAAAACAATAGAATTCCAGTAAACAAGATTCGAGAATTTTAATAAATGAAGAGCAGAAATGGAGTAAAAATCCGACTTCGACTTAGTTTTTAGTTATTTAATGTTTTTTATTTTTTTTTTTCTATTTTTTTCTCATATGAACTAAGCAAACCACAACCCAAAAAGCAAATATCCAACTTCGAAGTGACTACTAAATGATCATTTGATAGTAGAAACTACGTCTGCTACAATTTGTTTCATTAACTACATTAACTACATTTAACTACATTAACTACGTAGCAGACGTAACATATGTAGTTTTTCGAAATAGTGACAGTTCGGCCAACCCTGACATACATACAGTGTGTGTTTATAACTGCTTATATTTTCCACACAAAAAAAAAAAACACTAACCCTTGAAGTTAGTCACAATCTGAAGGAAAAGAATTAAAGTCATCTCTATATTGCTGACGATGAAACAAGAACGAGCATTTCGTCATTTTACTGCTATGTCTAGACGTTTTGTTCAGTGGTTATGCGAAAATATATGTAGATCAAATTCGATCACATCCTACCGTTGGCCAACTTTCGCAGGTTATTCCATACGAGAGATGACATAAAGTGTTCATTTGCGGACAAGTTCCAAGATAGGCAGGTGAACAAAATACAAAAGTGTCCAACTTTCGCAGGGTATTTAATAAGAGAGATGAAAAAAAGTATGAACATTTGTGTCCAACTTCCAAGGTAGGCAGGTGGACAACATACAAAGGTATTTTGAGGGACATTTTTATGGAATTTTTTTCTGGGTGCAGTCAAATATTGGCCAACTTACAAGGGTGTCCAACTAGACAGGTTTCACTGTACTAGTTTAAGCGCTTTAAATATCCTCTAAAAAAGACGTTATATGCTGTTAAAATATGCTCTAAAAACTATTGAAAACTGGAAAAATAACGAAAAATGAAAAAAAAAATATAATATAATATTATTTTTAAATAATTTTTATTTGAGGAAACACAACTAAATATGAAACAACTTAATTAAATAATTTAAATATGTATGTATGTATATCAAAATTCTTCTGGAATTATAATTAATTAAAATTTTTGTTGCACTAAATGGAAATAATTTTGCTTAAATTTTCAAAAAGAAAACTTTGCCTATTTGCTCTAAAGACATTTTTGTACATAGAAAAACTTATTTCTACCTCAACGGATGTAATAGGCGCAAATTTAAATGCCATTATCTCAGAGACTGTGTATTCATTCACTGTTGAATTTTGTCCAGACAGACAACTGGAAATTTCTTTTAAAGTCTTAAAACCACGGTTTTTTTTCAAAACATTTGACATTTTGGTCTTTATTTTTTTCCCTATTTTGCAGTCAAAGAAGCTTCCTTTTTTTCACACAAACAGTTGATGAAAAAAGGACAAATAAGCAAAAATATTGAAAAAATTCACAATTATGCTAAAATATTTCCTAAAAATGCAGAAATATGCCGAAATATGATCTTAAAAGTGGAATGTGCAAAAATATGCATTTATACCCAAAATATGCACCAATATGCCCTAACGAATAGGGCCCAAAATGCTTAGTTTTGTATAAAATGCATTTCTGTGTAATCCAATTTCCAAACGACCTCCCAAATAAAATATGCTTTTGCATATTTCCGGTTGCCCTAGTCGCAGGGAATGGTATTTATCGCCCAGCAATTGTGAATTAAGACTCAGATTTGCCTTAGAAAAACGTTCACAGTAGTTGGGTATTTCGCAAACCAACTTCGTTTGAACGATTTGTATATAAAGCCGAACAGACCGCAAATAGGAAAGCCGATGATTCTTACGTACACGTTCGTCAACTAGATTAGGTTTTGCACCACGATGACTGTAATTGACTATATCGTGCGATTTGACCCCGTGCGATAATTTTTTGGTAGGGGTTATGTGAGGGAGGCTACACAATCGTTGCACATTTAATTGTTAATTGTATTTGGGTTATAATGGTGGTTAGGTTATGTAAGGTACCCAACCCATCTAGCCCTGTGACTAATGAGTCACTGCTCACTTAGCCTAAGGTCACGCACTGAGCGGCAAGCGGCAAAGCAGCATAGCGGAAAAAAAAATAAAACACATGAAATTGTATGGTTGTGGCCACGCAGTCGCTGAGCGACAAGCAACGTTTCTGAGCGACAGAGCGGCGTCTATCAGCTTTCAACTCTGTTCTAAGATTTTAGTGTAGTGCTGAGCGGCAAGAATTTGTTTCTTTCGTTTTGTAATTTTGATACGAACTTTTTTCAACAGCAAATCAAATGATTGTATTGATATTACGTGGGTATTCCCTGAATCGGTCTTCATGCTGTCGAAGATTATTATACAAATGGTGAAATTCGCCATTTTTCAGTTTATTGGATGAAACACCAAACCGTTTGTTAAGCGTAAGTTAATTCTGTAAATATGTTAAAACGACCTTCTTATAGAACACTGCGGCGGGCAGCACTCGAAAATGACATTTTCACAACTCATCGCTCAGAAATTGGCGCTCAATAAATGGCCACTTAGCCCGTGGCCTTGGCCTTAGACCAACTTTTTGGTCCATTGTGCTCATTTCACATTTTACCCTAAAAGCTTTACAGAGACCGCTGATTTAAAACCATCTTGCTTGTCAAACAGATTCAATTTTGCATGAAATTAAAAAAAAGAATCTCCTTACTTCAGATCCTAGAAGGAAGTTCCAGTCCCATCTTAGAAAAAACTTGTCGGTTACAATACGTCTAAATAAAGCATAATGACTACTGCAACCGAACATTGATCATCCAAGTGTGACGAAGAACAAGCTTCCTTTGGCGTAAATCGACGAATCTAAATGTAGAGGCTGATATGCAGTTTCTATGGAGCGCACACGTACAATTCGTTGTTAAATGTTTTGTTTTTTGTTCGTTTATTGACATCCCCTCATTAAAATGGGAAATATACAATGTATGATGCACGTGTACCCTATAAAGTTATAAACGAAAGGCTAAACCAATTGGCGCCTCAATTATTTGACTTTAATTTTTTTTTTTTATTATTACTTTCTGCCACTCGTATTGGGTATAGTTTCTAGTTTCTTGACTTTTGCACAAACAAACACGTACGAGTATATCACGCGTCGAAGGGCGCCACGCCGCAGACATTAGAGGAAAGCAAATGTAAATAAAAACAGTGCACCGCAAATTATCACCGCTTGGGTGGAGCTATGAGCTACATACAAACATACATACATATATGTACGTTATAGCGTGCTATGACTGATGGGGCGGCCGTGGAAACGGTGGCAATGGCGGTAGCGCAAAAATATCGCCGTGATATGATGGACATACTTTTGTTTTGCTTAGTCACGAAAATCGCATCGGCGATAACTCGAAAAAAAATATACACATTTACCGCTAAATGCCACCGTTTTACTCGAATGTGTACTGGTATGTGTTTTGCTCTCATTCGTTATGCCATTGACTGGGGATCGTCATAAATTATTTTGTTTTTTTGGATTTGACAGGTTGTGCGCGGCTGTGTTCGGGGAGTTGTTGGAAAATGACTTTCTCAATACTGGCGATGTCCGGCAATTTCTGTAATACCACAGCTAACAAATCGACTTACACAGTGATGTGGAAGTGCAAATAAACACAGTTCTCTTCAGTTTTAGCTGCGCAATTTTCCTAATGTTTGCAGATACCTACCGGATTATTAATTGATGCTGAGAAGTGTTAATTACATATTATATTGTTGATAGGTATTGACATTTGATTTTGTTTTCGAAAGAAAACAAGGCAGGCGTTTGAATTTGTATCATCGTTGAAAATTAATTTGATGACAAACCATCGCAAAGCAAATAAGAGCGGAAAATTGATCGACTCGTTTGCTTTCAGATTTTTAAAACGTAAATCTCCATTCAAATCGCATGTACACTGCTGGACAAAATAATAGGTGTGTGCATATTACATTGTGTTGTTGCGAACTTACGAACGATATCGAATTTATTTTTTCCCGAAATTTCTCGTTATGCATGTGATGCTTGAATTGATGTGAATGTATCTTTCACTCAAATTTTAGTATTGCATTTTAAGGTTATAAGTGGAGAGCACTAATCTAGTAAAGGACGCAAATTCAGTTGGACAAAAAAATAGGTGTAAATTGTTTTTTTTAACGAAAAAGGTCTAAAGGAGTGTGTTAAATTGTTTTGTTTAGTGCAAATTTGAAAAGGTTTGTTAAAAACTATGGATACAAAAATATCAATCAACATTTTAGATGGGTCGAAAAAGGCACTGCACTCTTGAAGAACGGCGATCAGTGCAGCAACTGAGAGATCAGGGCAAAACGTACAACCTTATAGCGCAGTCTCTAGGGCATGGCAGTCAGAAAATGTTGTCACAAATGCCCTTAAATACTGCAAAGTCCCTAAAACGAGCGGGAGACCCAGATCGACGACAAAAACTGATGATGAAGGGATTGTCATACTTAAAAAATGGGACCCATTTAAGTTTTCTAGGACTATTGCGGCAGAAATGGGTTTCAATGTTACTTCCTGGACTACTCGACGTCGACTGGAAGATGCTAAGCACATCGTACATGGTATGGAACTGATGGGGAGAAAATGGCGAAATATTTTATGGAGTGACGAAACAAAATTGATTCCGAAAGAAATGTTCACCGTCCAAAGGGAATAGAATACCATGTAAACTATACGCGAAAAACAGTTAAACATGGTGGATGGATCATTATGGTGTGGGGATATTTTTCCTGGAATGGTGTCGGACCCATATTTCGAATAGAAGACACCATGACAAAATTTGAATACAAAAATATTTTGGAAAACATAATGCTGTCATATTTGGGGGATAATATGCCGTTGATTTGGCGATTCCAACAAGATAATTATCCAAAGCAATCAACCAAACTGGTGAGTGTTTGGCTTATGGATCACAATATCGTCACTTTAACACGGCCAAGTCAGTCTACCGATCTAAACCCCATTGAGAATTTATGGGGCGAATTGCAAAGACGACTATCAACAAGCAAAGCCCAATTATATGTGCAAGATATTTGGTACCAAATACCCACCGAGACGTGCCAGAAGCTTATAACATCTATGCCTAGAAGAATTGAGGCTCTAATAAAAAACAATGGTGCTTACACCGACTACTTATGTGTAAGATTATAATTAATTGGTATACAGCTTAATATTTAAGTAGACATTTTGTTTCATTCCAGACACTTCTGAACACACCTATTATTTTGTCCAGGCTGAATCGTAATTTTTATGAATTAAACTAATATGTGGACTATGATTTAAGTTTTTGTACTATCTTCGAGGGGCAAGTAATCAGTGTATTCAAGGAACTTTTCTGTACGTATTCATGGTGAATTACAGTGCATTCACACGTATTCATGTGTATTCTGTAGTCTAGGACCACGCAAAAATATTGATTACTTGCCCCTCCGACTATCTTTCTAATCTTCTATGATTTTGAAAACAAAACATATTGAAATAAAATTTTGATTTTAGTCTTTAACTGAAATATCGAAAAAACAATACGAACACCTATTATTTTGTCCAGCAGTGTACATACCATATGTATATACACTAGCATGCAGAAAAAAAGTCAAATCCTTGCTTTAAAGGAAGAAGGTGACTCGATGAGAGAAATTTCTCGTCGATTAGGATGCAATAAGAAGGTTTTTGAAAAAATACCGTGAAAGTGGGGTCTTAGAGCGGAAAAGTGGATGCGGTCGAAAGAGATGCACTACTCTAAGAATCGACCACCATATAAAGAGGGAAACGTTGAGGAACCGGTTCGTTACTACACCACAAATAAAGAGAGATATTGTGGAAACCACCGGCATAAACATCTCTGTGACAACAGTTCAAAGGCGGCTTATCGAAGCCGGTTTGTTTGCCTATTACGGCAAAAAACCGCTTCTTACATCAAGAATTAAGAAAAGCCGTCTAGAATGGGCAGGAGAAAGACAGAATTGGACCCGAGATGACTGGCAAAAGGTCAGTCCAAATTCAACGTGGAATTTTGGGATGAAAAGACCACTGTTCGACGTAGACCTGGAGAACGGTTGAAGGAAGAATGTGTTGCAGCTCGTCGGAAGAGGTCTAAGGGTGTCATGGTTTGGGGGATCATAACTGCCAGTGGAGTTGGAACTCTTTTGATAGTGGATGGATCCATAAACGCTTTAAAGTACAAAGAGACTATACAAAATGGATTGGTTCCCACTATAGAGGAAGTGAGCCAGTACCACACAGGTGTCGTGTTTCAGGATCATTCCGCACCTTGCCATCGTGCTAAGACCGTAAGTAAGAAATGAATTGTCCACTGTTATTTAGGTTATTTTATCAATCTTTATTGTGTTTTTTAACGATTTTAACTAATTCTTTTCCCAGGTTCAAAGTTACAAAGAAGAATAAACTCACTCCATTGGCCCGGAAACAGTCCTGACATGGATCCTATTGAGCACGTTTGGCATCAAATGGGTGTAAAACTCACAAATAAAAAGCTCAGAGATCTTCAAGAATTAAGAAGTCACATCGAAAAAATTTGGTATGAGAAATTGACACCAGCTATATCACCAGCCTTTATGATTCAATGCCAAAAAGGGTTGAATCCCTTATAAAAGCCAAAGTCGGCTACACACCATATTAAAAAGGAAAAACCACTACTTTTTTGTAATTTTAACAACTAAAGTGTACCCTCATAAAACCAAAAAAAGTAATGTTTAATCTATTTCGGAAGTTATAAAGCAATAAATCAAACACCCTAGAAACTCATTGTTAAAGGGTTATAATTATTAAAGATGCTTTTTCCTGGAATAACAAGACCCTAGCGTTGGTTCTTGTACTTAAGATTTACCTGCCTGTTACAAATAAAAATGAGATATCTCTACCCTTTCAACACCACAGTAAACAGAGCAGGTCAAAATCAAAATTTTCTGTTTTACTTGAGTGCGGCTTTTTTTTTGCATGAATGTGTATGTATGTACGAGTAGAATTGAGATTCATCTCACACACACGCTACAGAAGGAGACAGTTAAAAGTATTTGTGGGTAGGTCCACAAAGAATAGCCTGTCTAGGTATAACAGGTGCGCTCAAATCCACTCCGCAACTTGGCCTAGAAACGCTACTGCACCTTCCACCGATTGATCTCTCTATACGAAGCACGACAGACAAAGGAGCTCTCAGATTAAGAGAGAATGGCAACCGGAGGCCCCGTTCGTCTGGACACACGGTCATACTGGACATTTTCAATCAAAAAGGACTCATGCCGTCCACGGATTACGAGAAACCCCAGCTTAACTTCACCAGATACTTCAATGTATCCATACCAGACAGGCAGATCTGCTACAACTCCGACAATGCCATCATAAGAACATCCATCTTTACAGACGGCTCAAAAACAGAGGAAGGTACCGGAGTAGGTGTCTTCTCGGAAGACCTGTGCATAAACCAGTCTTATCGACCAGGCGACTATTGTAGCGTCTTCCAATAAGAGATATATGCTATTAAGAAAGCAGCACAAATTGTCCTAGCAAGGAAACTACCCGCAACGGAAATCACAATTTGCGTGGACAGCCAAGCCGCACTGCACTCCGCTTCCCTGAACTCAAAATGCGTAAAGGAGTGTCTCACGGCACTTAGAGCAATAAGACACCAAACCCTGCTGGGTACCCGGACATGCGGGTATAGAAGGGAACGAAACAGCAGACGGACTGGCCAGGAGAGGCTCTGAAATGGATATTACACTAGCTGACAGACAGGTCTTACCGGCTTTCAACAAAGCTTAAAATCTTATACACCGCATCACCACTAATTTAGCCGAGGACCGATGGCGCAACGCTAGCGATGTGGCCCATAGTCGACCAGAACAAAACAATATCCCTAATTTCTATGAAAAGAGGCCAAATCCATGTACTCGTCGGTTATAACCAGACACTGTATAAAAGGAAACGTAGACAGAAAATATGACATCCTTGTAAAAGACTTCTGTAGAAGTTGTATGGATGAGAATGACATAGAATCTGTAGCACACCTTCTATGCCACTGCCCGGCTCTTCAAGAACGGCGCCTATCTTGTATGGGAGCACGGTTCTTCGACTGCCTAGACTGCCTCACAGACCTAGAGATTTATTAAAAGATCGAAATGGTTTTGTTAAATGCATGTTTCGACATGTACAACTAGGGTATTCACAATGGACCTTTACGGCCTCTGGGTGAAATTGAAGTAACTGCAAACGACCTTCCTAACCTAAACTAATCTAGCCTAGGTCCGCTGAGCATTTTTGACGAAATACGATAATATTACGAGAGCTTTTGTTAAGAAGCCGAAGATCTAATAAATAACACAACGGCACGTAAACTAACAACGACTTCTGACTAAGCACGCTCGTAATACGAATCTTAGAAATAGACGCTGTCCGCACAACCGAATGGACACGGAAACCATGCCAGAATCCCCAAGTGATTGGATGGCTTAAACAATTAAAATATCACTTCATAAGGTACATTTTTAATGTATGGTGCATTGAATTGTGTTGCTACGAAAATAGCTTCTTAAAGTCAGTCAATGTGTTCAATTGCTTTTTGCTCAAAGTCTTGATTTTTTTTTGTTTATAGTTTCTTCTGACGAACCGAACGAAAGCAATCATGCAATGTCACGCAGACATTACTTTAATGACTAATGAGTATGTACTCATAAAATTCACTGACGAATATAACCGATCAAAAACAGTGAGTCATCTGCATCTTTCCTCTCTTTTTATTAAGGCCAACGTTTTTTTTTTTTTTTTCGTACTTTGTGTTGTGTGTGTATCAAGAACCTTCGCGACAGTAACGCACAAAAGCTTGCAACACTTAGTGGCTGTCAATGAAAAATGTGATATCTTGTCGCGGTACCGCCTTCACTACATTTTCGCAGGCCTCGAAAATCCCCGATTCCGCTGTCGAACCATGATCTATGCGTTTTTATGACCGGAACTTAAAGGTATGGATGTGGGCGATGTTTATTTCCAACAAGACGGCGCGCCACTTGCCACACAATTGGCGAAACCATTGCTCTTTGGCGGCCGCTTCTTTTTCGCTTCTTTCTTCTATCAGCAAAATCTTCGAAAAGGCTGTAAAAAAAAGGATAGTTGAATTTCTAAATAAAAACAAATTTTTTAATCCATCACAATTTGGATTTCAGAAAGGCAAATCGACGGAAAATGCCCTTCTGAAGTTCTGCTCTGAAATTTTCTTGAACTTAGATAAGAAAAAGATGACAGCTGGGTTATTTATCGACATCACCAAAGCGTTTGATATGGTTAACCATGAAATACTTGTACGCAAAATTGAAAATGCTGGCATAAGGGGTTTTATGAGTGACTGGTTCAGGTCCTACCTAGAAAATAGATCAGTAAGAGTAAAAATTGATGAAGTGAGGAGTGGTTTCAAATTCACCAATATTGGTGTTCCCCAAGGCTCAGTACTGGGACCAATACTATTCCTTATCTATATAAACTCCTTGCTTAGATTAAAATTTTACTCGAAACTAACTGCCTTTGCTGATGATGTTGGATGTGCCTATGGTACTGACAGTCCTTTAGACTTAGTTTGCCAAATTAGTCATGATTTGAATATTCTAAGATTATGGTTTGCAGAGCATAAGCTGGTTATAAGCTCTAAAACCAAAATAATGTATTTCAGTCTCTCATCTCAGAACTCGTTTGAACTGGATGTTTTATTTCATGAGCCAGAGTGTCAAAAATTTAAATTGCTAAGTTGCTGTTGTGAGTCAAATTTACCTACCTTAACATACATATCCAATTCAGACTGCAGTGATAATTGTTTTAAAATTGAAAAAGTTGAACTTTTTCAGTACTTAGGTCTTCAGATTGACTCTAGGATGGCTTTTAGAAATCATACTAATACTTTAATAAAGTACTTCCGTTCAACACTTCGACATTTTTACTATCTTCAAAACGTCTGCTCATCGGATCTTCTTTTAAAAATTTATTATGGAATCTTTCATTCTAAATTGCAATACGGCTTAGCATGTTGGGGTGGTTCTTACTTTAATAAAATTCAACCAATCTTAACACTGCAAAAATATATTATAAGAAAAATAAGCCGAAGACATCGATTAGAACATAACCTTCCACTTTTTCTACAACTGAAAATTCTTCCTGTTCGTCACTTATATTGCTATAAAGTCCTTAAAGTTTTTTTCATGCGCTCCGGCTATTTGAATTTCCGAGTTTTCGACAATCGTAACCTTCGTGGTAACTCGCAATACCTCGTTTCCATTCCTAATTTCCGCACTACTGCGTTTCGAAATTTTTATACAGTTGCAGCACCTCGCTTATTTAATAAACTACCTATAGTGATAAGATCAATCGTATTACCAAGTATTTTTAATAAACTTCTAAAAAGTTGGCTATTTAATTTTGATTTCGAGAGTATAAAATTGATTTCTCCGGTTGTGACTTAATTGCTCGTCTCTGAGGTTCTGGTGATACATGTATGTACAATTGTTCAGATTTCACATTTCTCTCTTACTAAAAACTCGGGTATTTGAAATAATTTTGTTTATATAAAATATAACTATATTCTATCTCTCTTTAAACTTTCCTTGCTCTATTTGTGTCGTAGTTTTATTTTATCAAGGGTCACCCCACCCATATTATCTTAAAAATTAATATACGTAATTTACGAAATGGCATTTAGCCCTATTCTTTATTAAAAAATACTTAATGCCATTACATTAACTTTATTTCCATATTTATTTACTTTTAAAATTTCTAAATTGATGTTTTGTATTTGAACTTTAAAGAAATAAAGAAATGCATTTATCAATCAATCAATCAATCACTTCCGCTGTGATTGATGAAAGAATCACTTCCCCTTGTGTTCTGCATATATTTTGGTACTCTTTTCATTTCTTATGTTGGTAGACATTCTTCATCAAATCTCATTTATCAATAATTGGGAAGACCCAAAAATTCAATAAAAAAATCTATTGGTGATAGAATAAGTGAAAACCTTTAACGATCTCGCCGAATCCAGAGAGGATTATCAGCGCATGCTCATATACCTAAAAAATTTACACAAATAAGGGCGCAATAAGTAGTTAATGTCATTTCCAACATATCGGGTCAGATCACACAACCAACGATGCTTTACATTACACGATGCAAAAACTACCCGCCAATCCGAAAAATCAAGAACCTATCCTTTACATGACGTTTATCCAAAAACCTCTTAATTGAAAATTGCGCCATCTGGTATGCACGCTTCATAAAGCATAATCACATACCAATCTCCCCACTGTGACACGCGCCATCTCTAATTATGTCACACTCATGCTTTTTATATTAGAGTAGCAACCATTGTGACTTTTGGGAACTAGAGAAGGCGTGAAAATTCCAAAACGATTTCGAAAGAAAATCAAAACAGAAGTGGTTGTTGTTATTATTAATCTTCCAAGACCATTTACGTGTATATTTTAATATTCTGTCGCCAAGGAATCGAAACTCTTAACTTCCTACGCATGGATAATAACATTTTCTGACGTTTAAAGTCTAAAGTGACACCTTCTGGCAATTACAAATGAAATGGAATCGAAAATAATATTTAAAGCTACCGCCCTCTTTCTTTCTTTTCGATGCATTTTGTGGATTTTATTTTTGTCCACATATTCGC
This sequence comes from Brachyopa scutellaris, assembly GCA_949775065.1. Classification (NCBI taxonomy): domain Eukaryota; kingdom Metazoa; phylum Arthropoda; class Insecta; order Diptera; family Syrphidae; genus Brachyopa; species Brachyopa scutellaris. Next base: position 79,904,888 of record OX459112.1, on the reverse strand, counting down.
ACGGCTACTGCTAAAACAGCAACAACCACTTCCACATTCCTCATATTAACTAATTTAGTTATTGCGACAAGGACAACGATTAAAGGCAACAGCGCAGCGACGACGCTCCGACTGAGACTATAGAATATCGACGTGCAAAAAAAAAAAACAAGAAAAGAGAAAAATCAATATTCTCTTATGTTGGATGGTCTTCTTGCGACGGAATACGAATACGTGTGGGATGGGGAATCGTCTTTGGTGTACGAGTGCATTTCCTGTAATATCTGAACAGAAAAAAAAAAAACAACTAACTTTGCATGATTACATGGCCAAAGGCAGATAATGTAAGCAGACTTCGTTTGGTGCATGTCAATGTGCAAATGTCATTTCTATGATTCTCTTGCTATTTATAAAAAAAATAAGAAAACGTCATCGTCACCCGCGTACATTTCGAAATTCTTAAATTCAAAATTAAGCATCAAACAAAACTGTGTTCTTCTCGCTTCGTTGTTCACATACTCGTACACACTCGTACTTATACTGACATTTACGTCATTTTGTTTCTGACATTTCCTAGATGTTCTTGTACCCGGTTTTAATCAATTTCAATGTTACTTGTCAACTTTACACCGGCAAATGCAAATACAGTAGCGAGCATAGAAAGTGCAACACCCATTTTTTACAGAATAATCCTTGATAACTTTTAGGTAGCGGTTTTTTTCAATTAAGTTCATCCTTTTTGGGTATATAAGAGAGTGCTACAAGTATTTCAGAGTCATTTTTGTTTTTAAAGTTATCAGCGTTGGTGTAAAAATTAATAATTTTGAAAAATGTCAAATTACGAGCAATTGATGGAGGACCAAAAAAATCAAATAATTGCACGTTTTGAAGTGGCAGAGTTGACTTTTACCAAAAAAAGTGAAGAGGTTGGTTGCAGCAAGTCGACTGTTAGGAGTTTTTTTAGAAAAAAAAATACTTAGGAGCACAGTTGAACCGCAAAAAGGAACAGAAAGGATTTGTAGGACATCTACCGCGGATGATCGAGTTTTACACCGGATGTCATTGAAGAACCGTTTTCAAACAGCTGAACAAATAAGAGCAGAGTTTGTGGAGTTAAATGCAATTGCATTAGTGTGCATATAGTGCATCAAAGACTTAGAGATTTCGGCTTAATGGCTCGTTCACCCAAAAAAAAAAACCGATGTAGATGACTTAAAATGAAGAAATCTCGTCCAATTTGGGCAAAAAAATATGAAAAGTGGACACAAATTGATTGGAGACAAGTTATGTTCCCCAATGAGAGCAAATTCAACATTTACGGATCCGATGGAATTCAATACGTGCGCAGAAGAGAGAGGGAGAGCCATTAAGGAAAAATTACCTTTAGAGAACAGTGAAAGATTCAGCGTTCCAAATGTTTTGGGAATTTTTTTACTACTATGGCATTGGAGATTTATGCTTCGTTAAAGGAACTGTAAGCTCGGAAGTTTACAAAAATATTTTAGTCAATCACTTTTACCTTCAATTGAGAAGCATTTTTTGAAGACGGCTCTGCTCTTTGCCATCGTTCCAAAATGGTAAGCTATTTATTTCTGTTCTAATCCCTTAGTTATTTTACGCAACGAAAAAAAATTAGTAAAATATACTTTCTTCACAAATTAAAGAATTTATGATTGACAAGGGAATTTTCACACTTGACTGGCCAGGTAATTTACCGGACCTCAGCCACATCGAAAATCTCTGGCACATTATGGCATTGAAAATAAATAGCAAAATGCCTACCGCGATGAAAATGCCCAATGAAGTAATTGAAGAATTTTGGGATAAGGAAATATCCATGAGACATCTTCAAATTTAGTGGATTCAATGCCTAAGTGGAGTAAGGAGACCATAAACAATAAAGGAGGCGCTACAAAGTATTAATATTCCACTACATTCTATAAATGTAAATGCTCTTGCCTCAGAATTCCAAAATGTACAAGTTGGATGACCATAAACAATAAATAAACATTTAAAAGGCTTGTCACCTACTGCAAGAAAATATATGGTTTTTCCAACACTTTTTTGGAAATTCTGATTTGCTCGGATTCTGTATCTGTAACAAATGGTTCTATATGTCGTTTTATTGCCAACAAGTGGGCTAACAATTTATGGAAAACACTTATGATTTTATTGATTTTTTTCATTGACAAAAAAGGTAGATATTAAGAGAGATGTGGGTTTTTTGCGTGTTGCAGTTTCTATGCTCGCTAATGTACAGCTGTAATGTGGTGATTATGTAGGTGAAAATCGACTTCATAAGATAGCATAGCAATAAATGAGGAGGAGGACTATAATGAGAACTGCTATACAGTGACTATTTAATGTCCTATTTATCGTTGCCATTGTTTCATTGAAATAAGTAGTGGGTGGTCATCGTGGGCGGGTAGGTGGTAGGCTCAAATCCTAGCCATGTCAAGGAATATTTATGTACAATAGATTCTCCCTAATATGTGTAAATACCATAATACAAATAATAATTGAACGTAAAAGACCGTAACAATTCTTCCCGGCTTATCTTCCGAACCTCACCTATGCTACTAGGAGCATTTAGGTTTCAGAACCCTACTCCAAAGGAATAATATTGACATCATATATGAGTTATGAGCATCTACAAAAATCATTACATAGAAAAGAAGTGAAGCCTGTGTGGCAGTTTTCCGTGATTACGCCTTACAGATAGAACATTTTGGATGCAGCATTGGCCAAATATGAAAGATGAATATGTCTAGTATTAGCTGTAACCAATTTTCCGATGGATGAGGTGCGTGCATCTGACAAAATCTTGGAGATGAGTTGGTTTATACTCACTTCCAAGTCATCTTCAGCTGCTTTATATAGCTCTGCGGGTAGACCGTCAGGTCCAGCAGCCTTATTGGACTTTAGCTTGGATATTGCTATCCGCACTTTGTTTTGATCAGGTGGATAGGATGTAAACTGAATAATTCATTCTGCCTGACAGCGGGGCATTAGTCTCTATCGCCATTTTACAATCCGCAGAAGTATATAGCCTTTTCATATTCTCAACACCGACTGTGTTTCTACTACAATATTTCCTTCTTCATCTCTACAGGTTTCTGTAGGGGACTTGTTTTGCTGGTACATTCTTTTTACCTTCTGGTACAACTTCCGTACATTCTTGGAGTAGCATCTGTCAATATCTTCGATCGCATGCTTCTCGTGCTCTTTCTTTTTCTTCTTAGAAGCCAATGTTCTTCCCGTCTCTTTTGCTCGTAGAGCATGCGAACAGATCTAGTCCTTCTTTGCAGCGCCACACAGTGGGGAAAATTGAATTTTTTGGTTGCAAAAATCATAGTTCCTCAACGAATGTTTGAAGGAAATTTCCAAGGCTATAGAATTTGAGAATTTTGAGACAAAGCATTTACAGCGTGTTTCAGAATCTTCTGCTGAAATACAACTTTTTTCCCATAGGAAATTGTCTTAATATTTTACCTCAAAAATTGTCAAAAGTAGGTATAACTGCAGTTAATACAGTTTGTCTAAAAGTCCAACAAAGTCACAGTGGTGCATAAAAGTAAATGAACAAGCAATTTTTTAAATATTTTTGCAATTGTATCAAAAGCGTTTTTTTATTTTGCTGCACATTAGAGTGTCGATCGCAATGTGGTCAATTTGGGTGACGGTTTGTTGATCTGGAGACCGCCATGCCCTCTTATGGATATTGAGATAAGGAAACCGCTGCTTGCTATATTGACACTTCGCCCCACAACAAAGTCAATCAGCCTTAGTTCGTTTTCAGACGTGGTGTCGTGTAGGCTGTGCCTTCCAACCCTCCTACCAAAGATATCCTCTCTTCCTATATTGGTTTTTGGCTTAGGGCATTACTCGTATGTTTTGTCGAGGAGCTCGTAGAAACTATCTTTGTAAGCGTCGTCTTTTTCTTCTGTGGGGTGGTGAGCGCATATGTGGCTGATGTTTGCGAATTTTGCCTTGACACGGATTGTCATAAGACGCTCACTCACGTGCCGAAAGCTCAAGACTTCTTGCCTTAGTCTGCCGCGTATGACAAATCCGCATCCGAATAAGCGCTGTTTATTTTCTGTATAGCAATCACCGTAATAGATATTAGAGATGTAACGGATAGTAATTTAGCCGGATGCCGGATACCGGATATTCGGCATGTAATACGGGATAGCCGGATATCCGGGCGAACGAAACGCGTAACCCGACGCATACACTTGCTTGAACGATTACTGGAACAGAAACAAGCAATTTCTCTTTACATCGCCGACCACGACATTGTAAATAATTTGATAAGGGATCTATTTGTGTTTAAGTAAGTGTAAGCAAGTAAGTGTATAAGACTCCACAAGCCTTTTGAAGCAATAAATAAAATAACCAGTTCTGGTCTTTCTTGCATCTCAGAAGTAATACAACATGTTGCCACATTAATAAGATACCTCGAAGAGGACGAAACTGCTCGAAAAACAACCAACTTATTAGACATGAGAGCTTCGAAAAGAACGAATCGTTTCGTCGACTTTAACGAAGATCCAAATTAATTGATCGCAACTCTTCTAGACCCGAGGTCCAAGGCGAACTTCCTGAGAACGATTCAAGCTGAAAGAGCCACCAAAGAATTTTGTTGGAAAGTTTAAAAATAAGTTGCGAAGAAAACGAATCCTTGAGTAGTGAAGAAGTAGGAGATTCTCCACATAGCAAGAAAAATTAAATGGGTAAAGGTGATACTCATGATACATTTGTGGAGTGTTTTAACGAGGTGGCGGAAGACAATGGACAAAACACACAGCCAACGAGCTTGACTTCTATTTCAAAACAGTTCGACTTGATCGGAATATTGATCCTTGGGCTTGGTGGTCCCTTAATACCCAAAAATACCTAATTTTATCTAAATTTGCCAAAATCTTCCTTTCAACCCCGTGTAGAAGCGTATACAGCGAGAGGCTCTTTTCGGAAGCAGTCATCATTTGGGAAAAAAAAACGCAACCGTCTACTGCCATTCAATGCGGACAAATTAGTCTTCTACATTACAATTAGCCGTTAGTTAACTTTCAGTACTAAATTTTCTTTTAACATACATATTCTGAAATTTACTGGTTGTTCATTCGTTCAATAAAACGTTTAAATAATATTTTCGGATGTTTATTTTCTTCTTTTTCTTAACTTTTTTACAGATGCAAGAACTATCCGGCCACCAGCCGGATACCAAGTTACTATGCGGCCATGTGCCGGATATCAAAAAAGGGCCGGATACCGGATACTAACCGGATATCCTTCACATCTCTAATAGATATCGCAGTTATTCATCCTTTTTCTGCCTTGCCCATCCCATCGCACTTCCTGGATGACGGTTATATCTGCTTTATAGCAGTCTAGGGCCTGCTAATTGTTAGGCTGCCCCCGTGCTGTTCAGTGAAAGAACATTCCACGTGCAGATCCGAACGTCGTTCTCCTTATACTCGTATTATATGGGAATTAACGCCTGTATTAAATCAAAATGCTGCCATTTTAAATAAACTTGCGTGTTTTGTATTAACAATTCAATTAATAATTAGAGAAAAAAATCAAAGAGAAACAGTAGTTTGGTCTCTACTCCTCTCACATTTAGTCCAGTGCAATTAGGTTTATACCTAGGAACCTAGCTATAGTGAATGGATTTGGATGTTTCGTAGTTTTTTGAATCTCTTATACTATAAAGTAAAAAGTTTACCTCTTGAAACCTTCCGCTAATGTTTTTTTTTTTTTTGAGACCTGTCCCATGTAAATGATGCTACTATTTCTACATAGTAAAGTACATTTCTTTTACAGGTTCTTGTGACTAAATTAACTTAATACCAGGAAAACTGTAAGCCCCAGGTTAAAACTTTGTATGGTGAATTTGTAGGTGATGTAATGGCACATGAAAATAATATTAATAAAAAAAATTACAAGCACACTTTTCCAAGAAAAATACGATTTTCACTAAAATTGGTTAAAAAAAATTATAAAAATCTGTGTTTGAAGACAAATATCTCGAAAACGAAATTAAGGATGGTAATAGTTTTTAACTGTGCTAAGCACTAATCAATTGTCTATGAAACAATCCTACCTTGGTAACACTAAGTTTAATACGCTAGAAGTTGTACTAGAATAACTATTGGTACCTACTTCAATGATCTTTTTTAAACACCCTTTAGCTCAGTGGGTGTTCAAGATAGACCCCCCCTCCCATACGATTTTTTTCATAGCATGAACCAATGACTCTGATCCCAAAATGTTTGTATAGTAAGAAAATACCCTGTATAGTAAGAAAACAAATTTAATTTTTGATTTTTTGCTTAAATTTACGGATTTTAAGAATTGCGGTAATTTTTAATGGGTAAACTTTTTAGCTTATGGTATTATAAATCCAACAAAAAAAAATCCTTCAAACCCATTCACTATAACTGGGCACGGTCATTTTTCATTTATAATGACTAATTGCACTGGACTAATTTCCAACATAAAAAAAATCAAGCTAATATAAGGCAGTTAAAAAGGGGTTGAACTGTTTTCCCTTCATCAATTTATATAAGAATGTTAACACCATTTCGCATGTCTTTTAACTGATATAGCATCTTAATCTACACACATTTGTATAAATCTATAATTTAAAAATTATATTCCATTGATAACAAATGTGTATATAATCTCCATCTGTCAGCTAAAAAATTAAATATTTAACCCAAAAACGTACACGTGCATATGTATGTACATAAGTATGCATGTCTATCAAAAGCAAATACCCATAAAAATAACAAATTCCTAGCAATCGCTCACTTTACCGAAATCCAAACACACATATTTTCTCATATAGATAGACATATAAGTAATAATAAACTTTTAAAGCCACAACCACTAGCAAAGGCGAGACAAATCTTTTTCAAAATTCCGCACTCTCCATAAAATTGTTCTCAAAGAGAAACCCCAAAAAAGATTCACTCAAAAACGCACAAAAATAGACTTTTTCTTTTAGCGTTCACATATAGCAGTGACTTTGCAGATACGAGTATACGGAGGAGTCCGTATATTTCATAAAGATTAGAACCAATATTTTTGAAAATTGTTTGCACTAGTCGTCCGTCACGTTGTGTATCGTCATTTGCTCTATAATTCTATAAATTTTGTCAATCATTGTGCTGAATATTTTGTGTTTTTTTTAAATTTAAACCTTGATATCTTTTTTTTTTTATTGAAAGACCAAACCCAAACCCAAACACTCAATCAATGCCATTATACTAATCTAAACAATTTTAGGTAACCACCACCCAATTTCTGGGTGCCGTGCCGAGTGCTTATCAAGTCATGCTGTTCGTCTGGGTTACGTCTTGTTTTTTTTTTTTTTTTTTTTTTATTATTTTCCGGCTGTCTTTATCTTGTGACCAAATTTTTGGGAATATCCCAGAGATTATGACCAATGAGGCCGCCGGTTGGTATAAATAGAAAAAAAAGCCCTTTTCGCACACCATTGGGTTTCGATTTCATTTGACAGCGGCGACTAACGGTCAACTCGCCACCAAACGTCAAACGCATCGAATCTCCGCTGTGTCATTTTTATCTTTCACCCACCACCACCACACTGCTGAAAAACTTCCCAGGTATAACTTCATATTCATGTCATCGGTGATGTAACTAAAGCGGAGACCGGTTTATTTTTATACCCGCCTGGTGGGTGGGTGAGTACTGTGGTGATGTTTGGAATATTCAGACCGTAGTCATGCGCTCCCACATCTTGTAGTCGGCGCGTCGGAGGTGTCGGCAATTTTTTTCAAACGCCTCTGTTGTGCTGTTTTATGCTCCTCTCCCTGATTATTATGAGAGGAGCTATTTATAATTCCAGATAGCTGATGTGTGGTTGTTGGTTTGTGGTACGCGCGGTAGTGGAAGACGCACGTCATTGCCTACTTAATCATTGCCCAGACTGTCAGCATAGGCCAATGCATCTATCTCAGACGACCAGAGCAGTGTTTAATCATCGTATGAATACTGTGAGAGATCGGGGCGGCGCGGCGAGGCGTTGATGGTTGTCGGCAGAATAAAAGCAAACTCAAATCAAACGCAACGCGTAATCAAATCAAAACAAAGAAGTGGGTAAAACGGGCTGCGCCACCTTAACTCTCGCTCTCTCAATGCAGCGAACGCGATCTCTGTAGCGTCTGGCCCGTCGTTGTCTATGGTGTACTTATGTGGACGGGGGAGTGGAAAAATCTGGATGTCATACACACCCAAACACTTTAAAGATTACCTCCAGGAATAAACATGCGTATCTGCGGTTGGGGAGTTTTGGATACACTTCAAGTCTACTTGTATGCACGAGTATTAATGGTTGTCTGGCAAGTTTAATGAATAATAAATTGCAGCAGACAAATGTGATTGTGGATTCATGTGACTTCTTAGGGTAACCTTTTGACGCAGCGGTGTGATTTTCTTTTCCGCGTATGGAGGATGTGGGTGGAGGGTGTGGACAAGTGTTTTTCTTAAATAAAGCACCATTTGACGATGTTTTCGTTTGTTTGAAATTCTATATGCGTGTACACACAGAGAGTGACACCGTTTGCACTGAAAGGATACAGATAGTTTATTTGCAAGCGTTCATGAGGAACATATTCAAATAGAATGTACATATGTATGTGTGCATGTGGTTTGATGGTATACTATATTTCAACACAGTACACATTTACCACTCTGAAATCAGTTTAGTATAACAGGAATAACGCAGGCTGCTTTCTTTTCAGTATTCCGCAAGTACCATCGACGTACTGTCTCACAAGTACGTTCAGATAGAACTGGGGCATTGTTCCTAAAATGATTCTTTGTCACAGTCGTAGACTCTTAAACGAAGGCTAACGAAGTTATTACAACTGAAAACATACGAAGGAACTAAACGCTAACTGAAATATGGACAAGTATGGCGGACTGCAAAAGTTTAAAACACTTGGTTAAATGCGTAAAATGAACTCTTGTCATATCGAAAAACTCGACGAGAACAATTATGAGTCCTGGAAGCTTGAGATGAGAAGCATTTTGATTTGTAATGACCAGTGGGACTATACAAATGGAGCAATTAGGAGAAATGAAAACGATGCAGCGCATCATAGACTGACAAAGACCGTTGGTGTTAAGGAGAGTCAAATGAGCAACATTCATCGCCATCGAATGAAGCATGGACATCTCTTGAAAAAGTGCATATGCAAGTCCAAGAGATACAATGACATCAAAAACCATGCGAATCAATTGAAGGAAGCAGGCATACGTATCCCAATATAAAAATGATCCTTATTTCATCGTCAGAAGAGTAGGTATAAATTGTTGCAATAGAAACGAGAGACGATTTGCCAGAAGGAAATATACTGTCAAAATCAAGTAGTTTGGCGGACACGCCCCTTGCGGGGACAATTTCTAATATAATTTGACCTCTCTTGGGCGGACCCCCTTTTATCCGGACGCGGACAATCATATTTTTATGAATTGTGAAAATCGTCTCTCTTAGCCGGACAGGAACCGAGGCACAAAATAATGTCATAAATTGTACGTCGTAGGAAACCCAAAGTTGGGGATTTCCCGGACAAAGTGTTTGCGATTTTCGTTAATTCTGTCTGCATTTTCTTATTCAGTTCTGGCACGTTAAAGTGAGTCCTATTCCGATTGTGAAGAATTTCTCACAAAGATGTGACGAAAGAAAGTCCAAAGTAGACGTAATTGTACGTGTAACAGAGTGCGGATACTGATCCAATATCTGAGGGTTATTGTGAGGCATAAACAAACACTACTTTTGGAAGAGAAACCAAAAAATATACGTCAATCGTCCATTTCGGCCACTCCCCTCTTTAAACGGGGGCGATCAAAACGGACAACCACCCACACACTATAGGTTTTGTTTGACACTGAAATCATCGTTATTGTTGTTTTTCGACCCTCTCTACCTGTTTGCTTTTTGAAATAAGAAAACTTGTGTACGTAGACGTACACACAATCGAGCAAAAACAAAAATAGCCGCTGATCGTTAGTCAGTAGCAAAATTGTTTGCACCTCGTCAGTTTTGAACGACAAACCATCATTCAGAGGTACACACTTTCAATTTTGAGGGATATCAACTAAAACTTTCAATTGTGATCGATAGTGTGTACCACGCTTTAGGCGGCCATTCCTCTTAAGCGGACAAAAATTGGCTGACGGGCGCTGTTCGTAATCGAAGATGTTGGTGACACGTGTGGTCTACGATTGAAGACCAAAATCAAAAAAAAAACAAAAAGAACAAAGCATACTAAATATTTCTTACTAACATATTTTTTTTTCATGTCCATACATACAAGAAATCTAGACATTTATACTATCTTTTAGCTTTTGGTGTTTTTTGGTTTTTTTTTGTCAGTTTGTTTTGCACTTTTTTTCTCCTAATCAATACCTATAACTTCACTGAAGACAGAAAAAAAATTCGCTACCGTTAACCGAGATATAGCCATGAGAAAAAAAACCAAAATGTGCTCAAAATCAGGTTTGAGCCAAAATATGTATTCATGAGGCTATAAAATACGTAAGGCAGGCAGCCAATCTGGCAAAACGAATGATGCAGAGTTTCTAGTATTGGTACGTACTTTCAGGATCAATGCTCGAATCTTAGGCCCGAGATTAGTGGTTGCGCTGTGTAATTATGAGTATTGTAACTATGTATGTGGTATGTCCGTAAATATGTATGTATCTTTGATAATGACATTGACTGTAAAATGTGTTCCTACAGAGTACGACGCTGACTAAAAATTTAATGACAATTGATCATGCACAGGCACCAATATATACATATGTATGAAGCACATGCATAACTCATTGATACAGTAAGGCAACTGCAATTGTCAGATGAGATCTAAATAATAACGCTCACCTAAGCTTATTGTTTTTGTTTGATTTTGTGAAAGGGTCATATGAGTTAATTGTAATACATATGTGCCTAAAGTTTAAGCGTGTCAATATTTATTCACTGCGAGGATCACTTTGCAGGTGACCTATGTGTTATTGCACAAAAGAGGTCTAATGTTATTTTGGATATACATATGTATGTATATACACTTTACATTTGACTTATGAAATCAGTCTTTCATTGTTGCGGCACTCAATGCATCCGCGTTTCAGCGTGCTATGATTATAGCAGTATATGAGTTCACAGCGTGCCGCGTTTTATACAGTAAGTTAAGCAAGCATGTACCTATGAATGTATAATGTATGAAACATTATGTATTCACTGCACAGAACAAATGACATCTGATCTTCTGAAATAAGAAATCAAATTTTCTGAAAAATCTGAACCAAAGCAGTTTAAAAATTCGGGTAAGAACTACTATTTGGTAGTATTTTTTGCCACTTTCCAATCATTTTGTTTTTTTCGATAATTATGGCAACAAATGGTTCGTATGTATGTAGCTCAGAAGCTTCCCAGATATTTTTTTGGCTTTTACAAAATCTCGTGTCAGTTCATATTAATTTGTACAGATATTGAGTTCCATTGAAAGCTCTTGCCTTCATCCATTCGGAGGAGATCATATTCATTGACATTGACAACATTCATTGAAACACTTGTAGTCAAAATCTTTAAAGCTCAGCTATCAGTTTTTGAACAACAAAGAGGAAGGAATCTTAAACTAAAAAACAGCCCCAACGCTGGGAGCCATTTAAGTACGTATGTAAGTGAGAAATAGTGAGCAGGGGTCGTAGTCCACACAACTACAGAGTAGGTACGTTTATTTTGAATACAAATTTAATTTAAAAAATAAATTTGAATCCGCTGAAAAACTTCCACCATACTTCTCCATTTTCTCCGCAGAAGCCTTAGCGATACTCAGAGCCACACAAATTTCATCTTCATCACACAAAAAAACCGTGATTTGCACTGACAGCCTGTCCAGTCTTAACGCAATACGCAACATACAGAACCGAACAGCCGTCATCAACAAAATCCGGGACAATATCATAGCTCTTGGGCCAAAATTGAAACTTATCTGGGTTCCAGGGCATATAGGCATAAAGGGCAACGAACTTGCAGACCGAGAAGCAAAATCGATCTCCACAAGCCCGAACGCAGAAATCAACCTTTCCCAACCATCCAAAAAGGACTACATCAAGCTTGTAAACTCACATTGGCTGCAAAAAAAAACAAGAAACATGGAACGAATACAACCACTACTACGCTAACATCAACCGAAAAGCAATCGCAGCAATTTACCCAACAAACACCACGCCGAAAATGAACAAATGCTTTCTGAGACTTAGACTTGGACACACGCAAATAACCCATAAACATTTACTCAACAAGGAACAACCTCCGACTTGCCATCTTTGCCAAACTAACCACCTACTAACAATCAAACATATAACTACAGAATGTAATAAAATAAAACAACTATGTATCACACTATTCAACACAAACTTGTACAATCTACTTCTTGCTCCTTCCGAACAAAACATCAAAAATGTATACAATATTTAACAACAATTAGAATTAGATAATAGTATTTAACCCTTATTACTTTATCTGCATCCATGGGGGCGGCCGGGAGTGTTCGGAGCAGGTCCTAGGAGACTCCTGCTCTTAACACTCCCGGTCGCCCCCATTGGCCTTGTTAATCGTATATAATATACATATCCCAAAATTGTACGATCTCAGCTGAAAGCCCTGGTAGCTAAGCTGTAATACCCCTAGTCATTAATTTTATATTTATATAAGATTAATAAATAATAATAATAATAATAATATTAATAAAAACTAAATTAATTACACTTACATTTTTGCTTTGTTTTATCCATAGCGGCACCGCTTGTATCTTCCAGTCTATACATATAAAATCCGTTTTATATTACCCCTTGAAACACGAAAATTTATATTTATATAAAAAGATTATTACAATCTTTTTAGTTTTATTTTTATTTTATTTTTAAGAATAGTGAACCTATTCTGAGTATTTTTACTTTTGAATATTACTATTTCTTTGTATTTTTAGCACGGAAGTTGATTTTTTAAATACTTTTCTCCTAAAGTAGTATATTAACTTCTTTGTTACGATTGTTTTTTTTTTTTTTTTAATTCTTTTAAGCAAACATTTTTCACTATTTTATGAAAATATTAAGCAACGAACTTGGAAAACAAAAACACTTTTTCTATTGTTGTTGTTCGACAGTAAGGCGACGACGAACATTTATTATGATGAGACGACCAAGACAAAACCGTTAACAGAAAGAACGAATTTGATAGGTTAGATATACGGCTCGGCGGCGAAACAAATTCACAATAAATTATTTTTTTTTAACAAATTTGATTCATTCAAAGTTCTGTTGAGATCTTTTACGTTAAGAAACAGACACACAAAAGTACGATGCCGATACATTTTACGTTTTTTTTCACGAATTTAATTTTCGATGGTCGTACTTTTTCTTTATTTCATATTTCAAACAATTTTTTATTTTTTTTTCTGTTGCTCCTTTAAACGTTACACAAATATGAAATTTTACAGAATAATAAATATTGCAACACAATTTGTCACAAGAAAAAACAAACGACCCGCAAAAAGTGCTGATTTAATTTTTACTGATGACAGTTGCGCGAATCGCCGTGAAACGGAAGCAAACAATTTCAATCTGAAAATAAACAAAATCAATTAATATACACATGTTATTGTTTGAATAGGTATAAATATTTAGCATTGATTGCAATCATGTTGGAAGCTATACCTATAAAAATGTAATTGCAGCTAAACTACACCGTCAGTCCGTGGTGGTGTGGTGGCAAAACAAATCGTTTAACAAACGTCAAATAGGTAAACAATACAATAAACAGAGACAAAGAAGAAAGTAGGTGCAAGCCAACCTAGGCACCGTCAAACAAGTTCCTCTTTGCTTTTATTTATAAAACAAACATCACTTATCATCATATCAATAATAAAACTGACGTCAGTTGGATATTGTATCTGCCGCCCGCCACCGCACAGCCGAGTTCCATCCATACAAAAACACCAACTGTCAATACATAGGTAGTTGTTTTATCATAGAGAAGCTACGAAAACAAAATGGTGACAAATGAAATGTCATCGTGAATAGACCAATTGATATTTCCGTATCTGACGAAAAATCTGTTTAGCTTTAGGTACGCGTTGCAGCAGTAAGTGTTCAGCGCTGTCATTTTGTCGATTGGCGCACTAACATACTTTAAAATTAATACAATTTCCGTGATAGAAGCAAAATAGCAAAAAGTACTCAGAAACAGAACAACAACGGTTTCAACAGTTGTGTTCCCGCCTAAACTGCGTATTAACCTCCTTTGGCTTTCCAAGTGAATAATTGTATAACAAAAAAAAAAAAAACGGAAAAACGGCAGCAACAACGACCTAAACGAAGTGAAACGTAATAAAGCTCCATGCAAAAATAAATAAAAGAAATAATAAAATACATACAGACATACATACATATGTATATGTGGACACATGTTTGCATAGAATTGCTTCATTCACACAAATAAAACACGCGGACATGTTATCAGATAAATGTCGCAAATTATTTGGTGGCATTGACACCATTGCATTGGTTAGGGGGGGTAGGTAGGTGGCGGTGGTTACTTTGTTTTTGTTGTTGTTTTCTTTTGATTCAATGCTTGAGTTGATATTTTTTTTGAAGAATATATTTAAAGATGGGCATTTATTTTTTGAACCTCGGCTTGCAGCTTACAGGTAACATTTCTTACGAAAAACAGTACATACGTATGCAGTACAGTACTTACACAGTACATATACATAAGAGTGAACATTTATAAAGTACTAGTCCCTTGTCATAGGTACATAGAATCGATTTTAAACTCCACAAAAAAAAATGCAAACAAATTAGCAAGGCATTGTTAGTGTTTGGGTTCGAAGCCGTTCTAGCATTCGCTGCATCGAACGTGTTTTCCGTTTTCAATACAAATAATAATGTAATTATTCAATATGCGCAGTACGTAGTTTAACGGTAATGCGAATCTTAATGGTTTCGTACACTCTCAACACTTCGCTGATATTGTGAAATGCCTAGATAGAATTTTATTTTTGCAAAGAATAACAATTTTGTCGCCAATTTCATTGTGAATTGTCACAACGCATTTTAAAATTCAACGTAGTCTTACTTTTTCAATACGTCATTACGTTAAATCTCAAATCAAATGCAAATTGCCTCTGTTGTCTCATGGCTACTGTCCGGTTAAAGGATATAATGTCGAATTAAATACAGTAAAATCTCGGAAAGATGAACTATTCCAAAGGATGAACTATCCAGAAAGATGAACGGAATTTTTTCACCACTGCAGTATTCTAAAAGATGAACGGGTTGATTTTTGGATACTCGAAAAGATGAACGCTCTACTCATAATTTTTTTTCTTTCTTCTTAATTCGTGTTGTGGTTATTCGTAGTATATTCATATAACATTTTTTCTTTGTAAAACTGTTCTTTTCTGCTAAGTTTTGCATTTTTCCATTTCATTTCGTTTGTTTGTATACCAATGTGAATTGAATTTATGTAGAGAAAAGACGCCAGAAAAGTGCAATATGTTGAAAGACATTAAAAATGGAACTTCGTATCGAATCATCGGAAAAAAATATGGGATTGCCAAATCTACAATCGTGGGAATAAAAAAACAAGGTAAAGAAATTGTTTCTAGAGTTTGCAAAACATCAATTGCAGGAACAGAGAAACGCAAGACCTTTCGTAAAGCAAAAATGTCGAAAATGGAAGCTGCTTTGTATCGATGGTTCCTGAAGCTTCGTGATCGTCATGTTTCAGTGTCAGGAAACATGATAAAAGCCAAAGCCAAGAAGTTGCATAATGTTTTACGCAAGTGATGGCTGGATTACAAAGTTCAAAGCCAGGTTTGGGATTCGGCTATTAGCAATCAGTGATGAAAAACTAAGCGCTAATATATACGCTGTCCAGCCTTTCCTAGTTAAGCTGGGTAAGACAATTGCTGAACTTGTTCTAACCAGGAACCAAGTTTATAATGCAGATGAAAGCGGACTTTTCTGGCGGATGGTCCCAAGCAAAACCGTTTTACAGTCCTTGTATGCCCGAATAGTGCAGGTGAACATAAGTTGGAACTGCTTGTCATTGGAAAGGCAAAAAATCCTCGGTGTTTCAAATACTTTAAGCCTCCAATGACCTATACCAACTCGCAGACTGCATGGATGACAAAAGATATTTTCAGAAATTGGTTTCATACACAATTTGTACCCCAGGTAATTTATGCTATGAATAGACTTATCGTCTAATATCTTTTTCTTATTTATGAAGGTTCGAAAATTTATGCGACAATGCCCCAAGTCATCCACCGATAAACGAGCTGAAAGCGATGATGGTTACATTCGCACAATGTTTATGCCTCCAACTGCAACGCCCCTTATCCAACCAATGGATCAAAATATAATTCGGCTCACAAAGTTGCATTATCGTACAAGTCTCTTATCGGTATAGTTTCTAAGGGTAGAGAGGTTGAGAAAATTTTGAAGAAGTTTACATTAAGCGATACTGTTACATGTCTCCAGGGGGCTTGGCTCCAAGCATCAGTAAACTTTTTGAGCCTGTTGCTGATGACGGAGAAGAAGATCTTCCGCTTACTGTGTTACAGCAGAAGATAAGACCCGAGGTAATAACGGAGACTACAGTTACAGCATTGAAAATGCTTCAAGATGTTTTTCCCGATGATCAGTATACATGCGATGATATAAAAGACTGGAATGAAGATGTGGTCGTCATACCCTCCGATGCTGAAGAGAACCCTGAATTTTCAGAGAGCAGTGCAGAAGAAAATACCGATGGCAATGTCATCAAACCAGCACAGGCCATTTCAGCTATCAACATTTGCCTAGAATTTGCTGAGCAATGTGAAGTCGAAGTTTTCACAATTTTGAGCTTGAGAAACCTAAGAGAGAAGGCTTTGATCAAGCAACTTTCTTCCGGTCGACAAACAGCGATCAACAATTTTTTTGCGAAAACTTCTAAATAAATATTCTGCATAACTTTCGTTTTCCCCGTTTTTTTTGTTCATATGTGTTATAAAAATAAAATGAATTCATGTTATGTTTTTTGTAATGTCTTTTTAAACTTCTTAAAGGTGTTAACTAGTTCTTCCTTAACCAAAATTTAGTACCTACTCAAAATTAAGTACCTATTCCAAAAGATGAAAATTTCGAAAAGATGTACAGGGCTTGTTTTTTATTCGTTCATCTTTTCGAGATTCTACTGTATCATAATTAAAAATGTTGAACAGTATAAATATAGGACATCGGAGGGATTATATTGAAGGAACCACCGATTTAATTCAATCGATGTCCGTTTACAATTTAAGAAGAAAACCATGCTGGTCCAGCATCTATGTTGTCTGAATACAGCAACAACAACTATCCAAATTATTCTGGAAAGTTGTGGGTATCACTATGAACGAACACTGGTCCATGTGAGGCTCAACCGCCACCGGCTAACCTTATCTAGTGTTAGGTCCGCTTCCGTTTATGGGAACGTCAGAATCAAATTTGTCCATGTTTGAGAGAAGTCCACTTTTTGCAAGTTGCCGCAAGTAGACCTTATTCTATAATTAAAAAAAATGGTTAAAGCAAAAGCACCGACACATGCGAGACTCTTACTCGAGGAAACTTTTTATGAAGGTTCATCGAAATCATTTGATATTCTGCTGAGTTCGTCCTGATTGCCGAGTAATCCAGTCTCAACCTGAGAAAACCTTAAACTTCCTTTCTCATCAATCCCCAACAACTTGATAAGCCAATTTTCCAGTCGTCTATGTATACATGCGATCTGATATGGGTAGCTCAGCAGATGTACACGCACTTGAAGATAGTGCTTTACGTCTTGCAATCTGATCTGTCTGATTTAGCACGTTTTCCTCCATTAAAAGCCAAACTGGTAAATTACGGTTAGAATGATGCAAAATAAATTACGCCAAAGTGCATAAGCATCATAAGTGAGCATCTTTTTACTTTAGATGGCGCTACAGCTTGGGGTGAACCAGGGCCTACTTCTCGCAGCCATTTGTGTGTGCGTGTTTATATTTTTGCACGGAAGGCAGGGACCTACAGTTTTGTGCCGACTGTTGACAAATGATACTCTTGAATGCTTGTCAGACATGCGAAAGAGGTCGCACCGTGAAAAAATGTTTAGGTGTTTGCTTGGATTGAACCCAGCAGCATTGTGTAGTAGTCCAACGCACTTACCACTACACCACGGTGCTCACCTATTTTGAAAACAAAAAATGCGGTCAGACAAAAATAATGGGGAGAACAAAATTCGCAAGGGAGTTCCGGCTATCATACTTGATGATGAATTTTGGAGATTTGTAATTGCCTTTTGCGCGGAATTACATATATATGTACATATAACAACGTTTATATTGATGTACAATATACATTCATACATATACATATGTATATTGCAAGTTCTGTTTACAGACAAAGGTAAATTCAATCTACGAGCACATGGATCAGTCGGAAGGTCGGATTTGTGTGTGTCAAATACCAAACAGTGAATTTCAAAAGAAGAACACTGATATGGATGAGGTGGTAGGTCTATTATTTGTTTTATGAAATTGGATGGCAACTGTCTACAGGCAGTAATTAAGGCGAAAAAAATGTATAGGCATGTAAATCAAAGTTATTGGCCAATATTGCGATCTGTCAAAGTGTAGGTACTTTAGCCCAGAAGGGGGGTATGTTTTGTGATCAAGTCGTAGAAAGTACATGCAGTACACATACACATACATAGTATACGCACGGCAGCCTCGCCTTCTTCTTGACATTATTGTTGTTGTACACTCAGTTTTAAGTCAGTCAGTCGGCGCAGTGATAGAAATCACTCACTCACTTATTATAATAATTGAAAAAAGTGTACATACCATATGTGCATATGGCACACCACAAAATATTTAAAGCACAATTAACAGTATTCAAAACAGGAATGGACAATGGACAAGTTGCAACAGCAATGGGATATTTTAAATATTTTCATGAAAAAATTCCAAAATAAAGTCTGTTCGGGCATTCTCCTAAGACTACTAAATCCTGTTCGGGTACGCAAACATTTCGTAGTTTTTCTTAAAAGAATGCTCACGAGAGTGTAAGAAATATCTTCAAGTTGCGAATTGGAGTCCAAACATTTTTTCAAGGCAGATACACACAGAGATACATATGTTTCTACACATGAACATACAGTACACTCGCAGTAACGTGAACACAAAGATTTTTACATTAGCTATCCAGTAACATGAATTCGAAACTTTCGATAACGTAAACAGTCGCTCTTGTTAACTGCGAATGTACATTTTATTTATTTATTTATTTATTTTTATCAA
This sequence comes from Brachyopa scutellaris, assembly GCA_949775065.1. Lineage (NCBI taxonomy): Eukaryota > Metazoa > Arthropoda > Insecta > Diptera > Syrphidae > Brachyopa > Brachyopa scutellaris. Next base: position 79,885,509 of record OX459112.1, on the reverse strand, counting down.
TAACAAATTAAAATTTCTTGTTAATAGTGACAATGAAGAGCACTAGCAGCGGAAAACTATCGGCTCTTTAGTAAAAATGCGTTATTATAACTTAATTCTAAGTATGGTTAATATTTTGTTTATGATTTCTATGTTGGCCAGGGTACGTTCCTTTAATATTTCTATGATGTTGAGGCTTTGGTTGAAATTTTGTGGTACTTGGTCTGTTGAGAGGAGGCAGGGTCCAAGCAGGTGGCTAAATGTAAGGTTGCTGTGACAGTTGGGGCAGATCGGTGGTGGTTCTTTTTTGAAGACGTGTTGGTGTGTTAGGCAGGTATGACCTAGTCGGAGGCGGGTAAAATTGGTTATCATTTCTTTGGATATGTTTGTCGGATAGATCAGCTGGTCTTTATTGGGATTGATATGTAGTGATGATGGTATTCTGCCCACTGTTGGAGTCGTTTCTTATGGATTTTTTTTTGTATTAATCTGCGGATATCGGGTATAGTTGGCAACTTTGTCGGCCAGTTCGTTGCCCTGTATTCCAACATGTCCTGGAGTCCACATTAATTTTGGTTTTAAGGTTTTAGTTATAAGAGCGTCTCTAACTTTTATATATAATTGCGGAGCTGCGCTTTTAAATGTACATTTTATTTAAACTCCTAACGAGAAATAAGGGTAACTGTTTAGCCAATGATTTACATTATGTATGTATAGAAGTGTGTAAGTGCGTTACCTTCTCCCTATGAATATTCATTTCGGTTTTTCTTTTGCTATTTTTATAAATAAAATTAATAAAAAAAAACTTTTTGCAATTAATTTTCAATTCAAATATGTACATAACTCCTATTTTGGATAATTTTTGGATAACGTGAACGTTCTGCTTTAACATACTTCACGTTACCGCGAGTGTAATGTGTCTAATCTGTCTAATCGCATACACTATCTGTTTTTTGTTGTTAAACGCGTTAATCAATTTTTAGTAATTCTATTTACATATCTGTTCGAAAATTTCACCCCTACTCTCCGAAATTGGACAAATTACGAATATTTGGAATATCGTTATTTAATTTTATTCTTGGAAAAAAATAAAACTTATTCTACTTCATTCCTTTGTGTTAAGGTGTGTTAGCGGCTTTTTTTTTTTAGAGACATCTAAGGACATAAGTTTGACAAGCAATCAATGGTGTATCATTTGCTTCTCAACTCGCCGTTCAGAAATGGCTGAACCTTTGAATCCCCGGTGGCCATACACCCACTTGGATGGCTTCTGGACTTTTAAAATCTGAAGGCGTTGAGTGGCTAGGTGACCAAAGATCCAGAATTGTTAATTTAATTATTTGGGATTTCCTACAGCTCGGTTTAGCATACTTTTGATTTGCATCTTCATCCAGGTCCAGATTAGAAAACAAAAGTCTACGGACCATAGATTGCGGAGAACATAAAATCAACAAGTTGACGCCGATTTACACCGGCTGGCATGTTCGGGCGTTATGGTCAAATGATAACCTCTTTTTTTGGCCTGAGATTGAAAACCTTTATCTAAGCGACATATGGTTCCAACAGGACGGGACTACGTGCCAAACAGCACAGGCAAATGTGGTTCTATTACACGATAAGTAAACCGGCCTTTTAATACATTATGTACATATTTATGGCGAGAGTAATGCAATTGGCCACTAAGATCGTGTAATCTGACCACTTGTTGGGATCGAATCTATGCGGAGAATTCTTTAAAGCACTTAAAAACCTATCTCTGTTTAGGTTTACTCGCAACACAGCCAGAAAGGTGCCGAAAAATCATCAAAAATGACCTTACAACAATCGAAGTATGCTGAAAGTCCCGTGACGGCCATTTAAATTGTAAATATTCCTGCATTACGTGTAAATAACAGGTCTGTTCCCGTACCTGTCAAAAAACAGTTAAATCCTGTTCCCGTACGAACATTTTTCGTTGGTTTTGAGAGAAGAGTGTAGTTTTGCGTAGTTTTCGGCTGTTTTGGACAGTACGGAAACAGACCTAATGTATCTACACTATGTATAATGCAAATTTTTAAGCAGTAAAATTTGATTGAAATCTTACCATATATGTATGTATTTTATTAATTTAAAATCCTTAAAGCACCAAATTCATAATCCTCTATTTAAATTTCCGATTGTTTTAATAAAAATTAGACAATAATTTAAAATGTGTGAAATTCCTAAAAAAAAACAATTATCAGCAAATCTGCGCTACCTTTTTTTAAAGAACGACATACATATACATATATGTATCTACATATATGTAATATAAAATAATTAATTTCCACATAGCCAAATTAAACATTATATTAACAAATAACCAACCAAAGTCTAATAAATCACGCGTGGATAAAACAAATTTTAAATAAATCCCCCATTTCAAAATCAAAATAAAATTTGAAATAAATGAAAAAACAAAAATCCAACAACACCAAGAGAAATTATAATAGAAAATAACAGAAGAGACGGAACAAAACGAAGAAAAGGAAAATAAAACAAAAAAAAATCATGCATACGTATGTATGTACACATATCTACGTATATATTTGTATCAATGTATGTATGCATGTACATATCTTCAACCAAAGCGAACATTCACCTCTCTTCTTTGGTATTTCATTTCTGTAGCCGACCGACAACGGCTCTATACGACGACACACAACTGTGAAAAGTCAAAAGCCAAAAAGAGATGGATAATGCATTACTGCCACTGCACGGAAACGAGATGCAAAAGTTTAGAAGCAAGGTGAATTTTTTTTTAATACGAAAAAAAAAAAAAAAAACGAAAACCAAAATTATTAATGAAATTCACCGAGAAAAACCAAATTATTAATGAAAACGAAAAGATGCCATGATATTAATACAATCTGCGCAGCGAGTGCAACATCGACAGCGACACACCAACAGATATACGACATTTTTCCGGAGGTGCGCTTCAATTTTTTTTCTTATTTTGTTCACTCCTTTTTATTTCCTTTGAAATTTGAGTACATACTGCACTGTGTCGCTGAAAGGAAATCATCATCATTCACACACATCTGTCAAATGAATTCGTGCATCCTTTTCGTTTCTTGCCATTTCAGTGCATTCCACATTTCTCACTCACACTTGGCAAAATGAGAAAAAAAAATAAACATCTATGGGTAATAAAAACTAATGAAAATTATACAAAAAAAAAAAAGAATTGATTATAAACAAAAATAACTCGCATTTTGTAACATTTTCCAATTGTGATTTTTGCACTATTTCAACCCAACATTTCTTTCGTTATTCCCCTCAGAGCATACGCACCATTAAAATACCGAAAAGAACAACAACACCGCCACCACAAGACCACGGATCGACCGCATTTCACACGAGGAAAAAATTATTCAAAAACTTTTCTGCCTCATTCTTGAATGAATACACAATATTAGGAACATATTCGAACTGTTTAACAAAATGTTACCATTACCGGTTAGTTGTAAATGACACACGAATCTTTTTAATTAACGAAAATATATATTTTTCACTTTAAAATATCCACGGGAAATTTTTGTCTGCTGCTGCTAGGCTGCCGTTGCTACTGCCATCAAATTCTTGAACTTTTTTTTTAGTTCATGATCTTTTCTCACTCGCTCTCATCGTTACAGAGAGGTAAAACAATAGAGACAAAAAATGCACCACTGACAAATGATGGCAATGACACAAACCGTACACACGACTTGCGCCAGTGAGAGGGAGACAAAAAATTCAACGATGCAATTTGTACAGCGAAAAGAAAGGGAAGAACCTACACAAAGCAGATATCTACACAGTTGTTCAAACAAAAAAATATTACAATTTCAGTTTTACCACTAACTTTTTTCTATTTTCTTCTCCACAAGTTATGTATTTTTTTAAAAGCGCACCTTCTGTTGTCAAAGTTATTTTCTTTTGTACTCCTTTCCTTTTTTTTCTTCAAATAATTAATCGTCACTAAGACACCATCACGACCGTCACACCATTTAGATTTAGCAGGCGTTTTCGCAATCAACCGAAAAAAAAACGACCAAATGAAAAGCAATGCGAGCGATGGAGATGGGGATAAGTGTAGCGGAAGGGAAAAAAAATTATGAACTCAAAACCAGAGACGAGAAAATGCGATGTTTCGCTGAACGAGAAATCGGAGCAGAAACGATAAAAAAAATTCACTTTCAAACGGATATTTCCGTACAGAAACAATAAGCAACTATTTTCAGTCACTTTTTCACAGTTTTAATGTAATTTTGGCAACAAATATTCCCTAATTGGACTGCCGTCAAGTTTGATAAACCGCACTGACTTTCGGCCTAACAACCGAGTTAGGCAACTGAAGAATATTGCCTTTGGCAGACATGGGTCCTTTTGCGGTGGTTAGAAGAGGCGAGTAGCTGTGGGCTTGCGACTATTGATCATTTCGTTTTGTTTTTGTGCCGACATGTCTGGCCCGTTTGGTTGTATAGAAAGTGTAATAACATGGGGTGTGATAGATACAAAAATAGAGTGAATGTGAGAGAGATATATGTGGGTTGTGTATGTTCTGTTCGGGTGGATACGATTTTGGAGAGTTGGAAACTTTAGTTCTTGAATGGTACATGATGTTTATGGTGGCGTTGATAGCGGGAGTTATATATTGTGGTGAATTTCGAAACGGTTATGGGGGGATTTTTTGATTTGAACATAAAATATCGAAATCGTTATTGTATGAGCTATTATTTCAAATTATATTATATTATATATGTATTTTATAATATTGGTATAGAATCATAGATGCTATGCTATTGGGATTTGGGATCCCCGATACTCTCTATAAATATCAATGATTTATTTGGTTCATTAGACTAATGAGGCGCCTGAGTCACAGGTGCGCAAGTTTCGACAGCAAGCGCAGTCATGGGAGTGTTACCTACTAAATATGCTACTAGTTCACCTTAAAGCGAAAAGACTAGCAGTCCTAAGGGCTACAAGGTCGTAACACTCGGTCACTTCGATGACAGAGTCCAAGAGTCCAGTGATTTTGTCGACATAATCTATTTTGACAACAGTTTTTTAACGATCTCCAAGGGAGTTTTGGGTAAACAACACGTACCAATGAGATTGCATTATATACAGACGGTTCAAGTATAGCAGGAGAAACAGCGGCTGGTATTTTCTTCACAAACCTGTGTACATATCGAGATCGAGGTCGAGATGGCGACATGTTTAGAATCATTCGGAAATCGTGACTCTGTTTCAAGCACTGGTCTTTGCCATACTGGGGCGACTGGGTTACTAACTTTGCGTCACACCCTAGGGAAGGAAAAAAAAACAGTACATATACCGAGAAATCTCTATTGGAAAAACTATCTATTAAAAGACCCTTTACATATGCACTGCAGCGATTGACGCCCCAGTAACAAGGAATAAAAAATGAAAGGTGGAAGCCAAAGAGCACGATGCATAAGATAGGAGAGCCAAAAATCGCAAAGCAAAAAGTCGTCAAAAGGCCACTTACGCATCGAACAACAATCGAAGTACAAGAGATTACTATTACTACTAAAGAGGACATATTGCGAAGCTATTAAATTCCAATTTGTAGTCAAGGAAATATTACTAGCTGGCATTTCATCTTTAAGAAAAGCGTATGGCGGAACTCAAACTGCCACGATCAGTCTCTTCATAGAAAACAAAAAAAACAATCAAAATTGGCTAAGTCGTCTGTCAAACTGCTTCAAAGTCATTTTTAATTGCGTAAAATACTCATATACATATCTGGAAGCTGTAAATATCTAGTCTTAAGGAAAGCAAACGAGCATCACTGACTACAAATAATATTCGTTTGCATACGGTATTTGTACCAATTTGAGGTACATCCCGATCGGGTAGGACCAAGGCCCAAGGGCACTTCCTTGTGGAACTCAGACTTTCCGATTGCTTTAAACTCGGAATACTCACTTCCATGTTTGATACACGAAAGTCTGTTTGCGGGGTGAGACTAAAGTATTGCGGAAAAACCCGCCTTAGTTTACCTATACGTATACCTCAAGCTATCGTCGAAGGCTTCAGACATGTCAAGCGCTAGAGAAAGTATTTTCCTCCTTTAAGGCTTGCATTGGTTATTTTGTGGTGAATAGGTGGTCATAAATAAGGCGGCTTTCTTCAATAACCATTTATCTTTGATGTTGTTAGAGCGATATGGGTACCTATACATAGAAGTTAAGCTATCGTTGTTTTGGCAATTCTTTAAGGTAGTTCATACTACTTGCTGCGTGTAGTTATAAGTTACTTCAAAAACTTACTTCTCGCACCTCTATTGTGGCATATCATTTACGACAGAATTGTACTATAAACGCTGCCTAACAGAGGTACAATAATTGGATTTGCCGATGACATTGCACTAATAGATCTAAGCCAAGAATCGTCTAATTAGAACTGCCCGATCATGAGACAGAAGCCGTCTTAGTAACCAGTTAAACCTCTAGAATCTAGCAATTTTCAGGTCCAAAGAAGCTATTAAATACATCAGTCGCTAGCATAACTGATAATAAAACAGCATCTAAATATATGTATGTTTGTCAAAATATAGGTACTGGTCGAACCGGATACCGAGGTGGTACATATCTAACTACACTTTTCACAGTCAATAGCCTGTCCAATGATGGTAAATTGTTTCTATTTCTTTTCTGATATCCCTAGTTAATCTTCAACTTCCAATCGTCGCAATACCCTTAATTCGATCGAAATCATGCTGCAAGGGATATTGTAAACTCGATTTTTGGACCTGATCTGCACGCGACCGGATCGTCTTCGTACGCTAAAATATCGGAGAATTCATCGCATCATATTTTAAAGCGTTTTTAATGTCAAAGATTGTACATACTCGAAGTTACGTCTTCACATTTGATGACAAATTTGTTTCCCATTAACATATCTAAGATCATTCATAGCAGAACTTTTTGCATACACATCCTGGTCAGCATATAGAAAAGGCCTTCTACCTTCTCAAAGTCAACTAGACAGGCACCAGGGCATTGTTTTTTAAAGATATTCCATTAAATGTCGAAGACCAGTTTCGACGCGACGTGCTACACACTGAGCCACTGCGCTGTTAGAAAATGGTTATCGAAATCTCTCATATCTACAGAAATATGGTTACGGTTTTCCATACATATTTTTTTTTTTTTGACCTTAGCGGTTAGACATATCCATGTCAAAAAGTTTTTGTCAACATATAAGTAGATATTGCGCGCTGTAAACAATCAGCTGCTTTCGAACCATCTCAGATGAAGTCATCTTTGTTATTGCTGGCTTAAGTCTGTGTGCGGGACAAGGTTTAGTAGTAGGAAAACATCGGCTGACAGTTCTCTGTCATTTGGATCGTGTATGCCAATGACACGGGCTATTGATATCCAAGAAAGATTCCCCACCTTATTGGCGAAACAAAAACAAAAACAAATGGATAAATATTAATGTATATCCTGCTTTTTAGCAAAAATTGGGACATTGTCGAAATTCCACAACTTGTGTAGCTCATGCAAATTAAAAAATGTAAACGACTTATTTACTTTTAAATTCACCACTGTTTTGTGTATGTGAATAAAATGTCCCAGTCCAGCACGGCCAACAACCGAAACGGTTATATGTATTTACTTCAAATTCTAATACTTTACCTCGCCACTTAAGCGGATAGTGGCACTTTTTCTGTTCAATACTCTCCAAAGCTGTTCACACCCTCTGTTTATCTCCTTCCGATTCACGTGTGTTTATATAAACGCATCGCTCTGCTCTACTTTAACAAACAATTCCCATTAGGAAGAAAAAGTGTATATGCTGTCGCGTAATCTTTCGAGCGCATAGCAACACAAAATTTTACCGAAAATGTTCTTCGCCATCGCCAGTCGCCACAGCACCACACTCATCATTTGGGGCTGGGGTTGGCTCATGGCTGGCAAAATGGCAAGTTGCTAGTACTTGTGAATTGTGGTGTGATATGTGGGTGGCAAGTGGCGGTGGAATTTGGATCACATTCTTGTAGTATGAAAGTAATGTTGCAAATTATGTATTTATTGCAATTTACTTAACATGGTAAATATTTAAATAATGTGGAATGCAAATGGTTCGTGGTATATTATAACAATAAAACAAATTAAAATCGCGACTGGGGATTGGGTGGAGTTTTGCTCCTGTAGTATACTTTAAGGCGTTGCAATTAAATAGTAGCCATTCACAATGGATTAGAACATTGATATGTTTACACAGTAAGGTTAATGATATATTAATTTATTCAGCATTTGTTATTTTAAAAAAACGATGAAAACAAATGCTGTTTAGCTATCTGCATTAATAAGTATGTACTAACTATAGCCCATAAAACAATGTAGAAATCCATAAAATTAATCTTGTGTGATGCCGCGTCGAAACCCGTTTTTTAGTGTCTACTTGACGTAGCCTGAGCCCTACGACCTAAATATGAATAAAGTGTAATGCAACTTATAACAACAGAGGCAGAAAAGACATACAAAATCTCATTCATATTTTACAGTTTTTCTATGATAAAAGCAGATTATTCTGTTCATGTAACAACAAAGTTATTACAATGTCAAACGGAAATAAACGGACCTTATACAGCCAGATCAGTTCGCTCTGATTTGTCGTGGGGTGGGCATCTAGTCTCCACAAAATTAATGCAAACATTGGGAGCATACAATCATCACCGGCAGGGCGTTCCAAGTTAATCGTGGATAGAGAGGGCGAATGCACACTTCAAATGGTCTACGCAAAGCTTTCCAGTTTGGATGAAAAAAATAATCGCTTTATTCAACAATGCAGAGCTTAAACGAAAAGTTAATGATTTGGATTGGCAGCAACATCTAGTTCTAATTAATTTGTTGAAATTTTTGATGCGCCAAATGCCAACGATGAGAACGCTTTAAGTAAAGCTAGAGAAATGCTACGTCAAGAAAGTACCATCCAAAGCTTCTAAAATGCTTTCGATCATCTGCGTCAAACTCCCTGATTTAACTACAAAGCAACGAATTATAATTGCCGCAAAGAGGATAAACAAAGTAACACACAAGACACAAGTAAATAGCAGCAACAACAATAGCAGCGCCAACAAAAGCAGCACCGGCACAGGTACTGGGATATATATACCATAAATAGCAAAGGGCTTACAGCTATCTCCATTGAAACCTTTATGTTTATGTTCGTCCAACATTAGATCTGCTGTGCTGAACAAATTCAAGTAAATAGTTCTGTCTACCAGCCCATAACTCCTCTTGAGGTCTTAAAAGTAATCGATTCCCTAAATAAGTCGAATTCGTGTGGAGCTGATGGTATTTCTAATTTTATTGTAAAAAAAATTGCGTATTCCATTGTGAATGTTTTTGTAGATGTTTTTAACCGTTGTGTCTCTTCCGGTGTCTTCCCGGAAGAACTTAAATGCGCTAATGTTTAACCACCATTTAAAAAAGGGTTCCGCTGCTGAAATCTCTACTTATCGGCCCATTTCCCTTCTTCCTGTCTTTAGTAAAATTTTTGAGAAACTTGTAAAAAGTAGGATGGTGAACTTTCTCAATGGTAATATGTTTTTAGTCCAGTTCAATTTGGATTTCAGAAAGGGAAATCGACTGAAGATGCACTTCTTCAGTTTTGCTCTGTAATAATGTCAAACCTTGATGGTAAAAAGTGTACAGCTGGTTTGTTTATTGACATTACTAAAGCCTTCAATATGGTTGGCAATAACGTTTTGTTGAGAAAATTTCATGCTTGACTGGTTTAGGTCTTATCTTGGTAACAGGTCGCAAAGAGTGAAGTTGGATGATATAAGGAGCGAAGTTAGGTTCCTTAACTTCAGTGTACCACAAGGCTCAGTTTTAGGACCTATTTTGTTCTTAATTTACATTAACTCACTGCTTTTGCGGATGATGTTGGTTTTCTATGGTTGCAATCGTCCTTTAGATCTAATTTCGAACATTAACTGGGATTTTAACCTTAAGAAACTGGTTCGCTCAAGTTTATCCTCGACACCCAAGTTGAAAGCCAATATTTATTTTCATGCACCCGAATGCCAAAGGTAGACATTATGATCTAATTGTAATTTGCTCTTCTCGGTCCTTTTGTAGTAGCATAATTTGTAGTGATAAGTGTTTTTTAATTGAAAAACTTACTATTGATTCCAGAATGAGCTTCTTGAATCACGCGGCAACCTTAAGGAATTATTTCCGATGTACACTTAGACATTTTTTCTATTTGCGAAATAGACTTCTGAAAACTTTTTACTTTGGAATTTTCTATTCCAAGCTGCAATACGGAATCGCTTGTTGGGGTGCATATTTTAATGAAATACAACCCCTACTAATCTTGCAAAAATATGTCATAAGAAAAAAAGCCGCAAACCTGCTAGATATCCTAGTTATCCTTTGTTTTGTGACCTGAAAATTCATGCTGTTCATCATTTATATTGTTGCAAAGTGTTGAAGACTTTCTTTATGAGGTCTGGAAATCGTAATTTTCGTATAATTTCATCTCATAATTTAAGTGGTAAATTCTTCTAAATTGATATCTTTGTACCTATTTTTCGTAACACTGCCTATCGTAATTCTTATTCTGTTTCATCTTATCGGTTATTTAACAAACTTCCACTGTCGATCAGGACAATTTCAATATCTGGCTCGTTTATTAAAAATGTGAAATCCTGGCTCCTTAACTTTCACTATGCTAATTTAGAAGCAATTATTTGCCGATTTCTTGGTTTAATTTACTGATATTCTGGTTTAATTTTTTTTTGTTTTATCTAATTGTATTTCATGTATTCATTGACATGCCTTTAAATGCTTATTTAACTTAAGTAATTTTAATTTATTTATATTGTTGCAATTTTTTTTTATATAATTTAAACTTGTATTTTGATAATTTTTTTTCGCTAGGGTCACCCACCCAATAAATTGTATCTTTTATTGTTAAGTGGCTTGAAGTGTCATTTTTCACTATTTTCTTATTAATCAATTTGTAAAATACCGAATGTACAGACTATAGGTACAATCGTCGCATACGACTGCAAGTTGTTCACAACTGTTGTACAACGATTGCATCGTATATTTGCAGTTTTACTGTATCTGCAAACTGTCAAATTTGTTATTCGTAGGTATTCCGCGTTCTTAAACTAAAACTCTACCTTTGCTTGAATAAACCAATTTTATAAAAAATCACCTAATGAAGAGTATTGTAAAAACTATAAATTGGTACATTCTTTAGAAATAAAATTCGAAAAATTTACGCTTAACATCCCTGTAAATTACATTGTATATTTCTCTCTCTCACTCTACCAGATCCTTACGAATGCTGTTAAAAATAAATATATGAAAATCCTTCTGTCAAAATCGATCATTTTTTCTTCCTTGAGCCTGTCATTTCCGCAGATTCGCATCGCATGTAAATGCCGTGTTGAATTTATTTAAAGGTTTTTTGTTCATTTAAAACAACATTTATTATAATTAAAACATTTGATCTGCATTCAAAAGGAATAGTATAGGAACAAAACCATCTAATAGAATCTATTAACATGTAGTGGATGTTGTGAATAAAGACTAAATATAGAAATCAATTGCAAAAATTAATTTTTCACATTTTACAAGACGGTTCATTCAGAACGCATTGGTGAAGAGTGAGGAGTGAGGACCCCACTACAAGATGACTCCTTTCGACGACTTTGCTTATTTGATTAATCATGTCCTGTTGGGAGAAGAGCCGGTAAGTGGACAGAATACTATTCGATTAGCTGTATTGCACTTATTTTTATGTTGACGTCTATTAATGGATTTCAGACTATCGAGGATTTTATCCTTTTGGTCGGGACACTGGTGGCGTTTGTGGCTTTTATACTGTGGTGCTGTTTTCCAATCCAACCAAAGGTAAGTTCAATTAGATACGATAGGTACTTATAATGATTTTGGTTGATTACCGGTAAAATTATTATTTTTAAACTGGGTGGGTTGTATCTTTGGTGATTTTCCCTTTCGTGTTTTGATGCTGCTTTTCTCCAGCTTTAGTAATTTAAGAGAAGCTATTAATTGAACTAACCTGCACAAAATACGCTATGGCTTTTTTAATATCTGGATTGTTAATGAATGATGTCGAAGTTAGGTATATGGGTTGTTAGTAACCCGGCGTGATAAGTTTCGCATTTACTCTTTTAGGATTATATGTGAGGGCAGAGCCATAATTAGCTTAACACCCCTATTACGGTTAGCGAATCGAACGATCGACTCGAGTCGAACTCCCCGGCGAATTACTGCTGCCGAGGACCGAGGTTTTACGGTTGGCGAACGTTTTCATTCAAGTAAATAGTCATAATTCGCATAAACTTTGACGTTCGCGGCGAATGATATTTTAGCGAGACGTTAACTGTAATACGAAATAGTCACGTTCGCCAATTTTTTCGTTCGTTGGTACTGAATATCAAGAGGATTCGTATCAATTGTGTATATAAAGGGGTTTAATGACGGCAAAGCAAATAATCGAGCTGTGGCCTTTCACAAATACAGCAGTACCGGGTTCCGAGCCATTTAAATTTGACATAAACATTTCTAAATTCCAGTGGCTTGGGACAATAATTAGTTGTTATCAATATTACTTATTAAGTCAAAGTAGCCGAGTTTCTTCTCAAGTGATGCTCTGCAAAAGGCATACATAGATAACAGCCATGCTTAACACGTTTATTATATTTACTTTAATTTTATCGAATTCATTTCCAGGATACAAACAACCACAGACAGTTTTCATGTAAATCGACTCAGCATTCAATTGCGTCTGCTCAAGTGCACAACAATTACAGTAAGAATTCTTCAGCGCATAACAACTATAATCTTAAAAACGGTCATTCGTACCATTGCTGTACCTAGCTTTAAGTCTTTATCCTCGCCCCTTTTTTTCATAACCACCATTAAAATAAAACAATTACAAAAAATCAGTTTATGAACTTAAGCTAGTTTTATTAATTTTATTTACCTTTTATAATGGAAAGACAAAACCAAAGTCATTTTACCACAAATTCTTATATAGGTATGTATTTGTACAAAAAAAAATACTATTCAAATTTATAAAGTACGTATGTATTTGTTAAGCTGATTTAAAATAAAGCTAACAAAATATTTAAGTAATTCGTATTGATTTGCAGACTGATGATATTTATATTTAAACAAAACTTATTGATTAACAATTTTATGATACATTTTAAGGATAACGGATGATACATACATATGTTTGTATATTATCATAATAATGTGTTGCTCATCTGTTTGTTTTTCGTTTTTGCATTGTAAACTGTTGTAAAAAATATTTTGAATCGAAAAATCATGACATTTGAATGCACAATGAAATAAACCTCATTAAAGATCAAGGCACAGACCTGCCGAAAAAGGTTTAAAACAATACAAAATGTAAAATACCGTAACAATAGTAAAAACTAAATCAATAATAAAGTAAACAAATACAAATATTTGAATGAAAGACCTCTTTAGTTTAACAATTGTGTGTGTAAAAGAAACATAATATGTACATTTATATGTACATATTAATATTTTTGTACTTACTATAGTTATTAACAAATAAATTAATAAAATGTACATAGGTATTGATTGATGTCATGATTAAATTAACAAATGTGACCAGAATATAGCAATTCGGCTTAGAAAGCAAACAAAAAATTCTAACTCATTACATTACGCTACGATATACATATTAAAGAGAACATGTAAAACTTTTCAATCTTCATCGACGACCTTAACTGTAACACAAGAAACAATAAATCGATCTTATAGAACCGTATCCATGAGAATACTTATGTAAGTTTTCGTTTTTTCCCAAATATAAATAATAAAGAAGGGAAAACAATTTTTGAAACAGTATTACAGGACGAAAGTCTGATTTCTAATATTTTTTTTTTTAATAAAATGCTTGACAATGTTTTTTCGGCTTGTATACATAGTTTTTAAAATAAATTTTAGTTATATTTTTGTCCTAGTCTTAAGTATTTGAATATTTATTACTTTGATTATTTATCTAATAAAATAATTAGAAGAAAATAAAACAAGAAATTTGTTTCAGTGAAGACAACGATGATACTCAGCGTAACCCTGTCGAATTGTTCCAACGGAAAAAACAATACCAAGTAAAACAGGCATAACGCACGATATAACCATATTGGGTACCATGATTTTCCTTATACAGTGCAGTACCTCGATAGGGCAATTTATAGCGTTAATTTAGGTTGTTTCGATAACCGATTCACAAAACCTTGGGGCAAAGATGATTAAGTTTACCAAAATAACGTAAATTGTTTTTATTTAATTTTTCATAAGTTCTGGCCGATTTTCCAATAGTCAGGTAAACATTCTAATGAATACATATATTCGAATATTTATCTACTAGATAAGTAGATGTCTATTTTTCAATCATCGAATAACTGCCAGATTGTAATTGAACGATTTAAATCCGATTTAAATCCGATTTAAATCCGTCGAACTCAAAAAATAAATGTGTGAGTCTCGTCCGCATAAGCTCACGGGGGAAGTGAATACTTATCCAATCCAAAGCAGTTGTGTATGTGTAATGGATAGAAGAAGAAGAAATTTGTTTATTACAATCAATAGATGTGTAATAAAATTTAGTAAATATGAATGTAAATGTATTTTTGTAATACAAATAATGAATGGAACAGCTATTCAAAATTTCATTAAATACTAGCTGTTGCCTGCCCGGCGTTGCCCGTGCTAAAAATCAGTCGCGTCATTTGATTGTAGTATGATAGAAAGGAAGTAGTAGGAATTGATATTATTTAAATTAAGATTCTAAAGAATTCTAAAGCCAATACATTATTAGGCGTGTTTTTTTTTAAGCCTATATAGAATAAACATGTTTCAGCAACATGTTTTCAATATAAAATACAACAAAACCTTAGCCTGGATAATTATCGAGGCTAAGGTTTTGTTGTATTATGTATTGAAATTTTTATTTTTATTCTATGTAGGCTAAAAAAAAAACACGCTTATTATCTGAACTAAGTGGTTGTTCCCTATAGAAGAAACGATTGCATAAAAAATTTATGGAAATGTAATATTCCTGTGTACAAACACGTCTACACACATATGTACATAATATGTATTTTATGAGCATCAAATAATGGTACTTTCTGGTTTCTTGTCTCTAATAGTTGTACTTAATGTTTATATTTAAAGTACAATAGTATTATGTAAACACCGAAGATATTAGGCTTTGTTGTAAGCATTGATCGCCGAGTAACTGGTGAGGTTTGTCTGAAATCACCAACTAATAAGACTCAACATCGCCTGCCTACCCCTACTACAATATAATATGTATTTGTGAATTTAAAAAAAAGGAAAAACTTTATTCTAAGGTGTCCACTGACTTAACCTTAAGGTAACCAAATACCGCTGTAAAGTGACAAAAAAAAGAAAGTAAAAAAAATCGTACATTTCCCCCTTTCTGTAGATCTAGATCCGCACGCTGATGAAGCAGAAACACAACTAACAAAAGTCGGTAGCAAATATCAGCAAAATCATCCCTCCTCTACTTTGTGTCACAATCCCAAAAAGGAGCATTAATTATTAACACGAACAACCCTCTCTCAACAGAATGACGATCAATGGCAATGGTTTACCCATCGTTCAATGCGCGTATGGGTAGAAAGAAAATTAAAGAATAAGCGATAGCGATGGATTTGTGGCGAAGAGAAGAGCATAACATCTACAAAAACAACCCTCTCCCAACAGAATGACGATCAATGGCAATGGTTTACCCTTTACCCATCATTCAATGCGCGTATGGGTAGAAAGAAAATGAAAGAATAAGCGATAGCGATGGATTTGTGGCGAAGAGAAGAGCATAACATCTACAAAAACAACCCTCTCCCAACAGAGTGACGATCAATGACAATGGTGTACCCAAAAATAATGACCAAGTAATAAAAGCGGAAATTGGAATAACTCGAATTATGGAATCAAGGAATTGTATGTTTTGATTAAAAAGTAGCCTAATCTCTAATCCAGGAAGTAGACTATCTATTCCCGAAAATTTCATTCAAGTCTGTTAGGTGTTATAGAGCAGTTAAGGTGTTATAGAGCAACAAACATCCAAACATCCAAACATCCAAACATCCAAACATCCAAACATCCAAACATCCAAACATCCAAACATCCAAACATCCAAACATCCAAACTTTCACATTTATAAATATATTAGTAAGATAAGATAAGATAAGATAGAATTTGTTAATAACTCGACTCAAGCGCCACCCATCGGATCCAGTTTTTGTAGTTTTCTCTTTGGGTACTATACCCACAAAAATTGTCAATATGAATCATTTTGGTCAGTTAATAAAGAAGTTGCTAATATGTAGCTTGACTCCAGCACTCCCTAGCTGGCGGTTTTTCCACCTAAGTCCTTCCGTAGGTCCCAGATTATCTCTTTGCCAAATAACATTACAATTGGTTCAGCGGTTTGGGCGTGAAAAGGTTTTGTTAATAACTTGACTCCAGCGCCCCTTAGCGGGCGGTTTTCCCACCTAAGTCCTTCCTCAGACCCCAGACTATCTCTTTGCCAAATAACATTACAATTGGTTTAGCGGTTTAGGCGTGAAAAGGTTGTATTAATAACTTGACTCCAGCGCACCCTAGCGAGCGATTTTTCCACCTAAGTCCTTCCTTAGGTCCCAGACTATCTCTCTGCAAAATTACATTACAATTGGTTCAGCGGTTTAGATGTGAAAAGGTTGATACATAGACAGACGGACGGACGGACGGACAGACAGTCAGACAAACGGACGGACGGACGGACAGGCAGACGGACGGACAGGCAGACGGACGGACAGACAGACAGACATACAGATAGACAGACAGCTGATGTATACATGTTTCCCCGGTATGGAATCATTTCCCCGTTATCGAAACACATTTATCGAAATTTGTCGTAACGCATTTATCGTAACCCATTTATCGTAACTCATTTATCGTAACTCGTTTTTAAAAACAATACGTCGCTAAAGAAGTATTCACTTCAATAATAAAAAAAAGGAAAACTTTGATTTCTGAAAAAACTACTGAATTTTTGCATTTTAAAGTTGTGTTCTTCTTGGCTTTTATATATTTATTATATGTATTTTATACCTTATGTAGCATTTGTTGGTAATAAACCTTATTATTCGTTATTTATTTATTTATTTATATCTGCTTCTATCTGTTAAAATATTTCATCAGACTCAACATGTAATAACGTCTTGCATAAGAGTTAGCTTGCATCGCATCCCAATAGACCACAAACTTCTTTCGTATAGACTTGAATGACTAGGGTTTCCTTTATTTTTTATTAAATGGATGTCATCCTATCTAAAAAAAAAAAAAAAAAAAACAGATACCAATTTGTGAAGTTTCGTAGGCATACATAAAAAAAAATCATGGTAACATCTGGTGTCGCACAAAGAAGCCACGTTGGTCCTCTTTTGTTTATTCTTTTTGTTAATGATGTTGTAAATTTTGTACCCCATTGTAATATTTTGATGTTTGCCCATGATTTCAAAATGTACTCGTCGTACAAAGAACCTACCTGTTTTCATTATTTAAATACACATCTTCTCTAGTTTGTTTTGTGGTGCTCTAAAAACTACTTGTCTCTTAATGTTCGGTCATTACCATTTCTCGCCGTATCTCGTCTTGCATTCATGTTTATTCCCTTGAATGTAGTGTTATCCAGCATGTCTCTGTCATAAAATACTTGTGTGTTATGCTTGATAGTAAATTATTTTCCATTCACCATGTTGAGTACGCCACTAACAAAGCTAACAGAACGTGCGGAATGTTAAAACGTTATGCTAGAGCATTTACTGACCCTTTTGCTCTAAAAACTTTGTATGTTTCGTTTGAAAGATCTTTGTTGGAATATGCATCTGTTGTTTGATGTCCTTACTACAGTACTCACATCAATATTATGATCTTTGAAAAATATCTTTTTATTATAAATTGAGGAAAATAAAATAATGTTAAATTTCTAATTTAATTTTTTGTATTGACTAGTAATTATAACAAAAGTAGGAATAGGTTAAAAAAAACAACTATGTTCAACATAACAAAGTAAAGAATTATTTTATAAA
This sequence comes from Brachyopa scutellaris, assembly GCA_949775065.1. NCBI lineage: Eukaryota > Metazoa > Arthropoda > Insecta > Diptera > Syrphidae > Brachyopa > Brachyopa scutellaris. The sequence goes on along the minus strand of OX459112.1, from coordinate 79,867,367 downwards.
ACTAAATTAAATCGACTGGCCTGCTTTGCTTTAAATATATCAATTTGATTTTGAGTTATGAAGTTTAGTTAATTTTTTATATGCTGACACATTAAGATAGAAAATCTTATAAATTTGTGGAGCTTGGCAAAAGAAAGTAAAATAGTAAATAATAACAAACAAAAATAAAGAGAAAAGAGAAACATGTACTTAATCATTTCAAATATCTTGCATACGTTAAATTCATTATGTTAAACATTATAAAAAGAAAAAGAGTGCAGTTAACAGAGGGCATAAAAACAAAAGAATTTGTGTTGGTTCAGAGAGAGAAAAAAGAAAACAAAAATCCAGAAAAACTAGGTGGATGCAGAAAGGTAAAGTAATAGACACGTCCTATATTCGGTGAGGTTGCCCGCTCTTCTGACATTAGATGGTAGAGAGTTCCATAAGCGGACGGCATTGTCGAAAAATTGTTTTTCGGATGTCAAACAAGCAAACCGAGGAACAATTTGAAGTCGGTTGTAAAAATAGGAAGGATGATGGCTCTGAATGAGGTTAAATAAGAACAAAAGAGTTCAGGAATTAAAGAGATTATCGAACGACATACCATAGATACTTTTAGAATATCTCGAAACATGATCGTATCTCCTTAGACCATAGATATATCGCGCTATATTATTATATGCCACATTAAGTTTTTTCTTACTCACAGCATCACTTTTGCAGAAGATTTTACATCCGTACGTAAGAATAGGTATGACTAGGGTCTTAGCGAGCAACATGCGTGTTTTTAGAGGAGTAAAGTCTTTCGTGGTCGAAAGCGTTTGAAGAGCACCGTATACTTTACCGACAATGGAATTGATGTGGTCCTTCCAGGTTAGGTTGCGGTTAAACAATATTCCCAAGTTTCTCGCATTATCAACAAATTCAATCGGGGCATTATTTAGATAGATTCGAGGGAAGTGTCTACCGATTTCTTTGATATCACAATCACTTTAGACTTTTCAGGGTTTAGTACTAAACTGTTAGATCGGGACCAATCATAAATATAGTCAAGAGACTCTTATATAGCTGGACATCGTCGGCGTACATACGTATAAGAGATTGAATACCAATTCCAGGAATTTTATTTATGTACAAACAGAAGAGAAGTGGCCCCAATATTGAGCCCTGTGGGACACCTTGCGTTAAACTTAATAGATTCGAAGTTATTTCTCCAATTGCTACAGCTTGTTTTCTGCCCGATAAATATGATAAAACTAATTTCACTGCTTCAGGTACAAAATCGTAAAGATTTGATAATTTTCTGCACAATATAGGATGACTCAATGAATCGAATGCCTTCGAGAAGTCAAGAAGTACCAGAAAAGTTACTTGATCACTCTCTATTGAGTTTCTAATATCGTCAACTATGTTTAGAACAGCTGTTGTGCAGCTACGATTTCGACGAAAACCTGATTGAAAGTTGGAAAGCAAATCATTGTCATTTAGATACTTATCGACCTGTTTTTGAATAATTCTCTCGAACACTTTAGAGAGAAATGGGGGTATTGATATAGGTCTGTATTCGTTCTTCTTTCGGCCTTTGGGTACGGGAATGACCTTCGCAAGCTTCCACTGTGTTGGAAAAACTGACGTAGTGAGGATTGTGTTTAGTAAGTGTGTTAAAAAAGGTAGGAGCTTGGGAAGGAGAGCTTTCATGAAGCCCGGGTGGACGCCGTCCAGACCTACTGCATTTGATTTGATCGAAATCATACTTTCAACTACATCAGCAGGCTCGACTCTGGAGAAGCTAAATGTAGTAGACGCTAGATTTTCATACGTGAGGGTTGGAGGTTCGGACAAAGGCTGTGGGACTTGAGAAATAAACTTGCGGTTGAGTTCATCAACGTCGGCATCTGTTGGTGGGTATGGTTTTTGCCTTCCAATTCCCAAATTACGCAAGTTACCCCAGAGTTTCCGCCCGTTACCTGATGTAGCGATCCGATTTTTAAGAACTCTTGACTTTTCTGCACGGATGGCAGAGACTATCTGGTTACGAAGTAAGCGACACTGACCACGATCCTCTTCCATTTTATAGCGTTTCCACCGATTGTTGAGCCGACGAATGTCATTTGTGAACCAAGGCTGTGAGGTGGGTCTTAACACCTTTGTTTTAACAGGGACATGTATATTATTAACAATATTAGTATTCAGAAACTCAACCTGTTCATCTGATGATGGCATATAAAAGATATCTTCCCAGGGAATACAGTTAAGATTATTTCCCAGAGCCTGTCTGTCGATATTTTTAAAGTCACGGAATTTACATGATCGAGTTTAGGGTAACGGTACGTTGAAGTCGTATGTTAGATGGATAAGGTCATGTCGTGAAAAACCCGGAGCAGATAATTGGTCATAGAATAACGTCCAAAAGGGAAATCATAACAACTTCCTATAAAAGTTTTCAGGATCAGACGCTGCCTGGAAATTGTGCGTGGAATTTTCAAGGGTTTAGTTTCATCCACAATACTTAAAAGGCCTTGCGCAGTCTCAAAAATATCTTTAAATTCTGAACTTACATTTTCTCGAATTTTTCGAAACATATTTAAAACTAGCTTTACGTGGTCCAGAGCTGACACTAGGTCACAAGAAGCGGATTGCAAAATTTTACATAATGGTAGTGTCTACGAAAACAAAATGCTTAAGCAGCACAAGCTTATCAAAAAATCACTGGCCAAAATCGATTTTAAAAAACAAGAAGCTTTAGATGAGGTCTCAGTCTCAGAGTCAATACTCAACACATCCAAGCTATCCACTATTATGCCTTTAAAAATTTCTTTAAACCTTAATAATCTGTCATGATTTTTAACCCATCCAGTTTCACACATAGCCGTTAAATTGTTCCATTGAGTTTCCGGATATATTTTTTTAATTTTTTCCTGCAACAAATGTGTTCGTTTTGCGGATAGTTTAAAAAAATTTCCAACCGATTTTACAATGCCAATTGTATTACGTATAGGCTGAATTTGACAAGAATGTCCTAAAGCGAGGTTTAATGAATGTGCACTGCAATGATCGTATAATGCCTCTGGGTGAAACTCCCGTACAACTGCTTAGACACCTTTAAAATTACCCCTAATAGCGGAAGCACCATCATACCCTTACTGCAATTTATTTCCAAATTTTGTAATGCACTGTTGGCTCATTTTTTTTTGGATTTGCATTTTACTTGAAGTTCTTGGCACAAAATCGTGTTACCTACTTATTGCTCTGTTCTCGTTTTAAAAAAAAGTGCACTTGTTAAGAATTTCGTGGGGGATCAAACCCCTGTGACCCACCCGCTAGTTACGGCCTTAGCTATACGCCTATTGCAAAATGTAATCTTTTGTTATCTGACTTTTAAGTCCTATCTGATTGTTTATCTGACTATTGCAAAATTGCGCAGGTTATATTTATTTTACGGAACCCCCTGACTCGCACTTGGCCGGTTTTGTGTAATACAGCGCAGATCGTTTTTGTCAGTTCGTGTCGAATTTTTGATTACATATAAATCAATAAATTGGAAATTGTTGATTTTACATTTAATTGGTGGCTAAATTGACTGGTTCAATCATCATAATTGCGATAAATGGTTAATTACTGAATTATCAATACCGCAGTGAAGTAATACGTATAAACAAGCGATGAGCAAGCATCGTAAATTTAACTGTCTTTTATAACACTTCAATTTGGTTGAATTTGTAATATGTGTGTAGGTATGTACGTATATAGAAATGGTTTTTCACATCAATATACAAAAATATTAGGCTTTAGGACCTACACCCTATAGCTTCGAACAACCATTAAGGTGTGTCATGTGCGTGTTAGATTTTCGCATGAAGAGAGTGAAATGAGAGTACTCCGGGTCATTGTACTAATAATATACAATTGCGTTTTACAAAATTGCCAAATTACTTGCTTACTTAGGTGGCGCTACAGTCCGGGGTCGACCAAGGTCTCAACCAACAACCCCTTCCAGTTCGCCCGGTCCTTAGCTATCTCACTATCTGCCTCCAGTTGCACACTCCAATTTGGTTGATGTCCTTATCCACTTGTGCGCGCCACCTTAGGCCAGGTCGTCCTCTGCTGCGCTGACTATCCGGGTTGGATTCGAAATCATTGCGGGCCGGAGCGTTGAGTTGCAGTTGCGTAGTTTTTTGACTAGGTCAATGTCGCTGTACAGATCGTGTCGTATAGTTTGTGGTTGAATCTTCTCCTCCAAAACCTGTCAACGCAAACGGGAGCGAATATCTTACGAAGGATTTTTCTCTCGAAGCGACTAATCAGGATCAGGGCTGCCGTCTTGCAAATTCTAGTGCGAGTATTTAAGACGTTTGGAGGGGAATATTTTGTGTCTGAGAGGAGTACAAAAAGGAAATAATACAAATCAAATTTCAACAGAATTACCTGTTTTATTTGGATTCAACATTTGGAAAATAAATTATTCATTCAGTGAAACTAAGGTGAAAACATACTAAGCATATTAAAAGTTATCGTCACCCCTATCATTAAATCCGCCGGGGGGAATGATTCACGAAAATTCGAAAATCGGTATCATTGAATCCGTTCGAAGGGAATCGTCCACTTGTCGGTAATGTGAACAACTTTTCACTTGATCATTGAAAACGAACGGATCGAATCTCTCCATACAAAGTTTGACGTTTCAGATCCGCGAGAAAATCGTTGCGGATCTGGTGCTTTTGCTGTGGCGTTGGCTAGCATTTTTTTTTACTGCCAAGAACTTTGACCGTTGAAAGTGCAGAAACAAACAAATGGAATCAGAAACAGTACGGCATAACATCCACCATTAGATCGATCTTTTTATCGCCCAAAACTAAGACAGAATGCAATGCAAATGGGACAGAATTCCAATCTTCTCTGGTGTTGTCACAAATCGGGAAGGATAAGTGTGTATAAATGTTGAAGTCTGGACTCGACGCGTATCGTCAAAAGTCGCCAAAGTTTTGTAAAGGGAATCAAGTTGTCGCATAACTCCACTTTTCGAGATCAGCCCCAAGAGTAGTGTGAAGGTAGGGGATCCAGAAGAGGCGGCAGATGTTCAAAAGAATGGTAATGGCACAGAGTTGACCTGGTCACTGCCAAAAACTTTGAATGTTGAAAGTGCAGAAACAAACAAATGATGAACTAACTTCAGGCATACATAGAATATACAGATCATTACACAAAACATGCGACCAAAACAAGGAAATTTTAATGGAAATAAATGTGAATACTAAAAACGTTGAACTTTATAAATAAAATAATTGAAACACGACATTGGAATGCAGAATATTGCAAAGCAAAAACTTAAAGAAAAACCAAGAAAGTATTTATTTATATTTTTTTATTCCTTAGATTTTTGTTTTCACACCACAATCGCCTTTTCAAGTGTTAAATCAGGAAACAGCTGATTTCGAAAACATAAGAAGCGATGTAGATAAAGTAGCGTATCCGGCGGATTTAATGATCACGACGATAGGTGAATGTGAACCGAATGAGTGAAGGGAATCTCAGATCCGTCGGATTTAATGATAGGGGTGCGTGTGAGTATTTTAACAAAGTGCTATTCACTGAAGTAAATGTACTCAAATTACTACTTGTTTTAAAAATTTAAAATATCTTATAGGGGAGTACAATCCTTAAGAAGGGAGCGCAATGCTTGACAGAGTAGTACGAATACTCCCTTAGTACTCACTTCGGCAGCCATGCTAAGGATATCTTCATCCGCTTTCGATAAAGTCAATGCTCCAGCTCCTTAGTTGATCGGGAAAGGGATTTACTACTCAATTGCCCTCTTAACCCAAAGAAACAGCGATTGGCAAGAGTAATCCTTCGTTTGATTTCCGATGAGATGTCATTTTCTGTTGTTATAGCAGAGTCGAGGTAGACAAATTCCTTTACTACCTCAAAGTTGTAACTGTCTATTGTGACGCTCTGAGTAATTCGTCGATGTTTAGTTTCCCTTTTCATTGAAAGCATATACTTTGTTTTGCCCTCGTTTACCGCTAAGCCCATTTTAGCCGCTTCCGTTTTGTACTCGCAAACGCACCCGGTGATAGCTCGCTGTGTTCGAACAATGTCGGCGTATGCAAGTAGTTGAACGGACTTTTGAAAGATCGTTGCTCCTGAGTTGGCTTGTGAGTTTCGAACAATTCTTTCAAGGATGATATTAAAGAAGAAATTCCCAGATAGGTTTAGTAAAATATCGCCAACTTGTCAAAGTCGGTCGTAATCTATTTATGTAAGAAAAAACAGTACCCATTCGAAATATGTACTTAACTTCATTTTCTTTCTAAACAGTCAGCTGGGTCTTTTACTAGATCCGAAGGAGAATATCACTTGGCATTACTGAGCGCTTAGTGAGGTGACGTCATACCATACTCATACCATGAGTGCTGCCGTGACTAATGCCTCGTGGGTTGTGGAGACACCATGTTAGAGCACCTTAACCGGATCACTCAGATTCGACGAATGGTCCATTGTACTACCAGACCGAAAACTCTATTTTAATGTTTTTTTTGTTTGTCTTTCGGAGAAAAGCGAGAAGGGACTTCAGTGGTAACGAGCTTAGGTAGTTACCACGTCAGTAGCAGCATCGTACCAGTAACCAATTTCCATTAGTGGTGTTCTTCATGTCTTCAGCCATATTTATTTATTTTTTTATTTGTTTATTTAATTCATCATGGAGTATAATACTCTCTTAGATTAAAAAGAACAATAAGGAGTTAAATATTAAAATAACGGTAAAATAAAAACAAGATACATATAACATAATTACATTAAAGCTCTATCAAGATTTTGCTTAAACAATATTCTACCTAGATGAAGGTCGATCACATCACAGATAGAGTTGAACATTAAACACGATTTTGAGATAGGATCATTTTTTCCGTAATTGGTATAATAACGAGGAACAAAAAAGAAGTGTCTCTCTCATATTGAAAAACGTATACGATATCGAAATAAGTAACTAACATTGCGTGCAATCGGCTATATGGCCATACCGGTTTCACGTTGCGATCAGGAAAATTCTCTTTTAGTGTTTTTCTTTTTTAGTTCAGAGCAGAGCTCTGGTTTCAACCATATTTCTCATCCATTTAAAAACCTCAATTTAATTTTTATACAATTATTAAATTGTATTATCTAACTGCTATGCAAATAACAAAAATCCTCGTCCGCCATTTTAATTGTTTTGGAAATTGTTTTCCATTTATTTTCCTTCATGTCAAATGTGGCGTTGGCTATGCTCAGTATTTTACTCAGAACGCCCAGTCAATTTATTCTGATCGCGCTCTGAGGACTCTCTGGGCGAAAAAAAAAGAAACACACGTTTCACAACGTTCCACACTCTGAACACTCTGAGCTAAAAAAGAAAAAGAAACACTTTTTTGACAACTCACGCTCTGCTTTGAACTAAAAGAGAAAAACACCTATTGTTTGCAAAATCTTTGCTGAAAATAACAACATAAAAAAACAATTTTCTTTTTACTAAATTTATTACTAAAAAAATATTTGGCAACTCATCTTAACATTAAAATATAATAAAACTTAAAAATATATAACTATACAACGAAACAGATAATAAATCATAAGCTTTTTTCATGTTCTGTACAAAATTGTTAGAAATCTTGAGTACCTACAAAAAAATATTTACAATTGTTTTGTTTCGAGAGAGGACTCTGGAACCTTAAAGTGCTCATTATAACATGATCATCAGGCATATGGAAATCACAATCGCTTATTAATCATCTTCATCACTCACTTTCATGCATTGAGTATACTTGTTCAATGTACAAGGTGTTTGATTATTTTTTTTAACTTTCATTTACATTTTATTCTAATCCTAAATAGCCGAAAATATATAATTATGTATTAAGTAACAATATCATTTTTAACAATTTGTTCTTAATATAACTAAACAGTCTTAAATATGAATTGCACAACTAACTGCGTGTTAACATGTTTTCGGGAAGAACACATTCATTTCAATCAAAATTTGCAGTACGATGAAAATACTGTATACAACGAATAAGGCAATACCGGCTCGTTTGGTTAGCCGATACCCACTAACGGTTAACACAATGAACAGACCGACAGTCGATGCCATAAGAATGAAGATCGTGTATTCGATACCCTGTGATGTCAGCATTATGGCGTTGGTACCGTCCGTTTTGCTATAATTCATACAATTTTTAATAAACCATGGCACACCGAGTGAAAGGAGAATAGCCAATGAATTGGCACCGAGAGAGTTTGATACACCAATGCCACTTTCACCTGATAAAAAGAAGAATAAACAAATTAAATTAATAAATTCATTTGGTAAGATTTAAAAAAAAAGAGCATACCTTTTCGCAAGGAAATTAAACTGGATACTGCCTCCGGAGTGGTTGAGCCAGCCGCGAGGAACGTAAGTCCCATTACGATTTCAGGGATTCCAAGAGTTACACCTGAAAATTTAAAATGTTAAAATATGTTAATTTGCTTTGTCATGTCATAAGGCTGATCATTTTCAGAGGCTAGATTTAGGGAATACTTTGAAAGAGATTTATGCGAACAACCAAGTTTGTAGTCTGGTTTAAGGTGTTCTAATATTGATCTGATCGACTGAGATATTTCCTGGAAGCCCAAGTATTTATGCAAGTAATAATTATAGTTGCATTTGAATCCCTTCGGGACAGATTCAGTCCGGATTTGAGAAGTATGATAGCGAAGACCTATTGATCAACCAATACTAACTGTTATAATAAGTTTTTGGCAGCCTAGATATTTCAAATATCAAAAAACCACTGAACCATACAAAAAGCAACTTTAACAGTAGCAAAATAAATGGCCAGACTCATCTGGCAAATTTCAAGCCCGAAAATAAACCAGCTAAGGAAGTATTAAGGCCTCTGAACCATCTACTGGGATATTGGGACTGTTCCACCGAAATCTGCCACTGCCTCAGTGGTTGGTGTAACCGTATGCCGCAAGGCAGTGTACTTAGACCTGTTTTATTCCTATTACACTCAAATAGTTTACCATAGAGTTAAGGAAACTTATGTTGCCACACTTGCAGATGATACTGCAGTTCTTGTCGTGGATAGAACCATGCAAGAAAAAAAGGAAAACTTACGTACGTGCGGCGATAATAATTTGTTTCGCGATTTTGATGATGACGACCGACGCGACGCGACGACACGTCGAGAACGAAAACGATGAAGAAGTAGTGAAAGTTCTTCGATTTGCAGAGCGCAGATTTTCATAATCGGAAAGGATGGTTTTCTCTCGATGTGAACATTGTTACACGCTGAGGACACGGAAGTTACACGGAAGACATTAGACCTGTGTAAACGTATTAGCCCGCTGGTAGGGTTCAGTGATTTTAGATCTAAAATTAGCGTTCCGCCGCGCTGCGCCTTTGTAGTGATTAGTGCATTGTAATAGCGATGGCCAAGCGTTATCAGGATGCAATCAGGATGGTGACCACTCGGGGCACTAGGCAACGAGTGCTCTTCACCGTGATTACAATTATTTAAGGTTAATTAGCTTAGGGCACGTTAGGTAGGTTAAGTTTTGTATAGTTCTATAAAAAAAAAAATAAGAATGATCAGAAATACAAGTTTCCAAACTTTTCTTGAAAGTAAAAGTTAGATTGGTTTAGTCGTAGTATACATAGTTAGGTTGAGGCCGAAAGGCAACAGTTTGTAACAATAGCGGTTAGCTCAGAGTGCCCCATAAGACTCAGAAAGCTTGATTAAGTAATTTTGTTAGCTTTAAATTAAATCTAAGCACTTTTGTTAAGTATAAAAGTATCGAAAATTAAGGAATATAAATGATTGAAAAAGTAAAAACAAAGTGCGTTTAACATGCTTTTCGGTTTCAATACCAGCAAACATAAAAAAAATTTCTTACGGTGTCATGTCTTCCGAATGCCTGACAAGCCTTCAAGATTATTATTTGTGCTGAGGAGCTTCATAACTCGCCCGTTCGCTTCGGTTAAAAAAACAATGCCATACAAAAAGAACAAAATAGATTCCAAAATCTTGAAAATAAGTGGATGAAATGATTTTTAATTCGACGTCGCGTCGCAACATGATTATTTTCGGAATTTTGGTCAAAAAAACACCACTTATTGCCACTCGTAAAAAAATACGCCTTCAGTTCTGTCGTACGTAAACATGACTTGGAAAACCGAATGGCAACGCGTCGCTTTTTCTGACCAAAATAAGTGCAATTTGGGGGGGCTACATGGATATTACTATGACTTCCATGACTTGTGAAAAGGAGAACATCATTTGAGCCGTCCCCGTAGGCGTAACTGCGAAGGTTGTGTGATGGTGTGGGGAGCAATTTCCTACTATCGAACTTGCGAACTTCAGTTGCTCACATCAGGAATAAACGTGTATTTTTTACGATTGGCAATAAGTTGTGTAAGTCCCTCAGTGGACTTAGTTCCTGGGGACTTATTTCCCTGCACCATAATTTTGAACCTATTCAGATGAGCAGCAATGTACATGTGTGCATAAATTATAATAAAATATCAATAAACATGATCTCATTAGACAGCTCACTGGACTCGGTTCTAAGTAAGCTAAGGTTTCCGATCTACCAGAAAACGTTGCGTATTCTTTAATAATTCATTATAAGGATAAACAATTTTCTTTTTAACTTACCTAAAGCAGTCAACATCCAGACAATAAGGAACGCATTACATCCAATTGTAAGAATGCACATAATAAACGTCAGTGGGTACCATTTTCTATGTGTGATGGGATTCGGAATAATGCATGACAAAACTGCTTTAATTGGCCATGTATATGCCCACCAAATTTTCATACCAATCGATTTGCCACGTGGCAATTTGAATAGCGGCTCTGGCAATTCTACGGTTTCATGATCATCTTCATTCCCTAAAATATTACAAGAAAAATATTCGTTATGTCCTAAAAGGCGAACCGGTCTAAAAAAAAAATACTTACAACTTTTTGAATTTGTCAAATTAACATTCGAAGCAATCGAAGAAGTATTTTCAGGAGTATTGATCACAAATACACCGTTTCCATTGACATCTTCTTTCTTATGGGGTAATTTTGCTTTGGCACTATGCTCTGGGGGAAGTGTGAGATCTACGGGAAAACTAAAATGTTTTAGATACATTTTAGTAAAATTCAAATTCGTAACATACCATAACGTGTCGAAAAGCAGCAGCCTAGCTTGTCCTCAACGAACACTCTTATGTGTTTCATAAATGTGTTATTGTTGAATGTCAGTACATAATATACAACTAAGAACGCCATCATTACGCAAGTGTCCACAAATGTTATTTTGCCACCCCACGCAACGATTATTAGTATAATTGTGTTGAACATATAGATAAAGCAGTCTCTGGCTATTGGCCACCAATCCAATTGAACTGGCTGGAGTAGAGAAGAATTTATTTTATTTTATTAAAACAAAAAAGAAAATAAAGTATTTTTTGTAATTATACCTTATTAATGCAAAGTGCTGCCAGACCTGCAACACCCAGTGTGTTAAACATTAACGAACCGATAATTGTTCCTAGACCCATATCGGATTCTGTTATCAAGGTACTTATAGTGTTGGTGAAGAACTCAGGCATTGATGTTGCTGTCGCCATAAATGTTGCTGCAGCAACATCCTTTGACAAATGCAAATCCTGGCAGATGCATTCAACGGTCGGCAGGAAGTAACAATTGCAAACCATGGCTAGGAGAACGAAGAAGTAGATAGCGGCAAATACATGAAGCACAATGAAGCCCTGGCGAAGTTGTTCTTCTACAATTTACAGAAAAAAGAGGAATTATTTTACATTGATTTTTTTTTTACATAAGCACATAAATAAGTAGGTTATATAGGTTTACATAAAAATTTAAAAATATGCTAGCTAGTGTTTTTTTTTTTTATCATGTTGCAAAAACTTTGCTAAACGTTTCTTTCAGAGCACTTACATACATGGCTTATATTGTTAAATACCAGAATGTATTTATATTTATACGTTATATCGTTCTATAATACTACTGTCGAGTTACCTTAAGTGGGGGACAGACTGCTGGTATTGACACCATGGTATGAATACCATGGTATAGTGAATACCACAACCCCATTTCGTCTGATTTTCGCAGACAATAATCACAACAAAATAAAAAATATCGGTGCAAGTATCGTTATCGGATAAAATAATTATTTTTGAATCCATTGTATGTATCTGAGAATTGAATGCTACAATTTTCTATGCAAATTCTTTTTTCTTGAATTGTCAAAGAAGCTACCAAGAATCGCCAACAGAGAGAATGCGGCGCTGCAGTCAGTAAGAAGGTGGTATACCACCAAAAAATTTTGAATTCCAATTCCAGTTATGTTTCATGGTATACTAACTGTAGACGTGGTATTGTAGTGGCAGACATGTGGTATAGAACATAGTATTGCAATATCATGCTATCAATACCAGCAGTCTGTCCCCCACTTTAAGGAACAAATCAAGAAAGTTAATTCTACAATAATGGCAGTACGGCATTCCATTACATATGTACGTAGGGACTAATAAAAGTTCGCTTAATTGGTGTCAATTTAGTAGTTTTTGAAAAATAAGATGCATTTCTGTAGCTTATAATCAAACAATATTTATTTCTAAATCTCAGAACAATATATCAAAATGGAGACGAGAAAGAGAAAAATGAGTGACGTAAGCTCGGTTGAAGTTCCACCGCCAACACAGGAGGAAATTCGTTTTGCCATTCTCTTCGGTTTTCGACGTCAACTCACACCAGTCAAAATTCTACACGAATGCCGAAATGCATACGGAATAAATGCACCATCTCTTTTTACTATTTCGAAGTGGTTTCGAAGATTCCAGACTCGCCATTTTTCTGTGGAGGACGAATCTCGTGAAGGTCGGTCCAAATCGTCAACCAACGATACAAATGTGGCTCTGGTGAAGGCTTAAATTGACGAATATGCCAGGATGACACAGTATATGAAAGCGGATAAACTGGGCTTGAATATCATAGCTGTGTCACGAATTTTAAACCATCATCTGAAATATTCGAAGAAGTCAGCTCGATGGGTTCCAAAAAATTTGAATGGAGAGAAAAAAGAGGCTCGTGTTCGTTTTGCTCAATATTTCCTGGATAAGTTTGAAAATGAAGAGTCGAGCTGCTTCAATAAGATCGTTACAGGTGATGAATCTTGGGTTTACAAGTATGACCCGAAAACCAATTAACAGAGCCCAGAAGATGCAAATCCTCCAGTAAAGGCCAAACAACAAAAGTCAGCGACAAAAGTTATGATGCCGACGTACTTTACCAGGGCGAAAATGGTCGCCGTCATCCCGCTAAAAACTGGTCAGACTGAAACTTGTTTACCACAACTTTCCAAAATCTACTAGGACACGAAAATAAAGAGGAGCTGCGGCGGTACTTTTTGCACCACGACAGTGCGCCTGCACACAATGGTGAAAAAACCAACAGCTTTCTTGCGCTCTCGGGCCAATGAAATTCGCACAGCACCTTGTTCTCCGGATCTAGCGCCGTGTGAATTTTGGCTGTTTCCGAAAGTAAAAAAAGATTTTGGGGGAAAAATTCACATTCACATCTAATGAAGAGATTATTAATGCAGTCAATTTCGAAATTGAAAAGCTCCAAAAAAGGATTTTGACAGCTGTTTTGAAAGATGGATCTATCGGCTGTATTGATATAAATGGAAATTATGTGGAGAAAATAAAAAAAAAAGAAGATTAAATATCCAAAGTTAAAATTAATTTTGTGTTTTATTATTCAACTAAGCGAACTTTTGTTAGTCCCGCAAGTACTCCACCCATAGAGTTAGTTGAAATTGAAACCTATCATCTGAGTTTCCTACCACAACGTCGACCTGTCTGTCTCTCGTTCTCGTCCTTCATGTGCTCGCGCTGTGTGTAAACATTATAAGGGTATTCATATCCCCTTTAGCGTGTGTAGATTATAAAAAAAAGGAGGTTACGTAAAGAAAAGTATTGACGTAGTATTAAAAAGGACGTTTCATATCTGTCAAACAAAACATCATATTTTCATTTACTAGGGTGACTCGATGGTAGTATACCAAAGAAATAGAGCCACTTCAAATTGAAATTAATTTCGTTATTTGTTGTTATTTTACAGTACGTCTATCGGTATGACTTGGAAAACATACATATGTATATGAATGCCTCGATCATTGCCCCTAAAAATGTATTAATTCAATTGTTTACCATGCTTGGGTTAGGGGCGTACCAATTTTTAAAATCAACCGACAGAAATTAAAGTCGTATTCCTTGCCTTTGTAAGGATAGGAACCCTAGAAATGAACGTTTAAGGAACAAAAATTGAGCATATGTGGTATGCAGGTACCACGTTTCACATTGTTTTCGAATCAAATTCAATATCACCTGTATTATTGTTGAAATATACAATACAAAGACCCCTAACGAATTATATATACATATATGTAGTAGATAAGATGTACATATACAACACATACATAAATACATATGTACATACTGGCCAAAACAAATTCCAATATGGAAAGCTTTACAAGTAGTAACCGATATGCGAGTATGAACCACTTGCGAATAAAATAATTAAAAGCAGAAACACTTCCTCGAAGGCTGAAGTTCAATAAAATGATATCAATCACTTATTAGTTGTTAACAGATTACCCTTGTCTCAAGATCACTTCAAATGATAACTAGAGTCGTGAGTATCATTTTTCCTTTTGATTTTAATGGTGGTCAAGGCTTGTTTTGTATTTGCAAAGTAATCACTTACCTTATCCCTAAAGCACATTGACGTTTAGTGACACATGTGTATCTGATTATGATAGATAACTGTTGCTGATAGCTTTAATTCTACTGTTACAGGAAAGTTGGATGAACACATTTATTATCTGTTATTAAATCAATTCACTGGATTTTATGATAATTGAATACATATATATACTGGTATAAACATCTTATCAGGCCACTCGAATAAATTGCAAATCTGAGCAGTTAATAAATAAGTTAATAAAGGAATTGAATTTTTTAAGTTTAATTTTTCAATTTTCATTCATAAAAATTTGTGGTTTTCGTAGTAAATAAAACATTAAGAATGATTGTAAGACTACTCTTTTTATTTTGTTTTATTAACTATCAACACAGATGCAAAAATGGCAGTATACGGCATACCCCTCAAACTGTCGAACAAACATGATAAGGTAATTTTTTCACCTCCGCATGGGACATACGAACTTAATCCACAGTCATGTTCTAGCTAATAATGAGCAACCAATCTGTCACGCTTAATTTGAAAATTGGATTCTATCCGAGAAACAATTACTGGAATATCAGAAAATCACAGAACAAGTACACTGCTGAACACTACGTATTAACAACATACATACTATCAACTATTACATAATCTAATATAAGAAACAGTTTCAGAGAATTAAATTAAAATATTTAAATTTTTAAAGTTGTTATAATGAGCTATATAACAACTTTAAAAATATTAATTATTAATTGTTCATAGTCCATAGTTTTTATAAGTATATACATAAAATTAAATTTGGCCGAAAGCCCCGATAGCTAGTGATGTAGAGCTACATAACATTATTAATAATAATAATTATAATAATTAATAATTATTATAACATGTAAACATTTTATTTAAAAAAAACTATCAATGTAAAAAAAAATATTAAAAAACTATAGGTACTCTATCCCAAATGAATTTTTAGTACAGGTTAGATATGACGTTTGTCTCTCAGTCTAGTTGCAATAGCTTGCATAAACCTGCATGAATATCGCCGCAAATCGGAGAGCAATACCCGTAGGGCTACCATCTGCTGATTTGAAAACAACACAATTTGTTGAACGAAATAAAGACAATAATTGTTTACAAAGTGGACTTCATCTCGAATTTGATAAAATTTTAGAGTGTTACAGGCGGCATTTTTTCGAGTATTGTGATACTATGCATGTTATACATCGGAAACGAATAGTTTAAAAGATATACATAAGCTAAAAATAAAAAATAAATACTCAGTATTCGTTTCCGTACTCATTATTCGTTTCCGCAGCCCAATATTTACCTCTCGCAAATAAGCCTTCATTATAAAGAACAATCAGCGACAAATTATTTAACTGCAATTTTTTTAACTGTTTCCCCCGAAGAAACAAGAAACTGGGAAAAAAATTAGCGGCAACACTGTCTCCTACTTAAATTCATTTATGGATTCTAAAAGCACAAAATCCCAAAGCTCTTTGACAAAAAACCACAGAAAAAGCTGTAACGATTTGCTTTAATTTAGTAATGGTAACACTGCTTGATATTCATATTTTCCATACACACAGCGATGGTTGATGGCGACCACACGACACGACCACAGTATGCCATTTCATATCCATTATCTGTGTGGCTGGCTGGTCATGGTTGGATGTATGCGCATTGGACGAAAATTACAAAAACAAAAGCTGCGTAAGTCAGTGGTTTTGTTTTTATTTCAGTGGCAATTTTTTTAATTGACTGCCAGGCACTAGTGTTTAAAAAAAGGCCTGTACTGACAATTCGGTTGGGACAGAGTATAGCTACCTTCGGCAAGGCAACTCGTGCAAATGTCATTTATTGGAGGGAAGGGACCCCCATCTTTCAGCAGCTTATAGGTGATGCGTTGTATAATACGAGTATAAAGCCCCATTTAGATGATCAGTTCAGTTTCAGTTTTAGTTGAGCTATCACTTGAGCGTTCAGTTAAACTGATGTGTAAATGCAAAAACTGAAGCGTTTAACTGAAACTGAATCTTATGGAATTTCCATCAGTTTTCAGTTCAGTTGTCGGTTAAACTGCTCAGAAGTAAAATAAAAGCTCAACTGAATAACGAACTGAAGTCTAAATGCACTACCTTTTTTAACTGAAATGTCAACTGAACTGACAACTGAAACTGAAACTGATCATCTAAATGGGGCTTAAGACTGAATTGCGATCCTGAGAAGACTTAGCTTATCCTTAGATCAATAAAAATGATATTCAACTAAAACTTCAACTTGTCTGCTATGATGTGTGCTTGCGGAACACGGAAAATCAACTGGTGAGGACTTTAGCGATACTCCAATACCACAACTGTACACCGAGACAAAGAAGATATAGCTACAGGGTCTTCGGGAGTATCCAGACCCGACATTTCGGAGAAGTATCTCCGAAAGGTTACTGACTCTACGGCCTCGCTCAGATCTCGGTGCCACAAGAGGGAATTGTAATTTCATGACCAAGGGCCCAAGAACACAATCAGGATGGTGACCACTCGAGGTAATGGGCAAAAAATGGGCACTACTCTGATAACAGTTAGGTTAGGTTAAGTAGCTTCGGGTATTTTAGGTAGGTTAAGTTCGGTAACGCGGTGGACCGATTAGAATAAATACATAATTTTAGAATTTGCTTAGTCTATCCAGTCTGTTATACGATCTAGCAATAATTTGCACCTACTGTTATATTTGTTATAATTATGCTATACAATCATCTATGCTGGAGTGAATAGCGATGCTACATATCACATCTTAACCCTGAGTCCCGGTAGATGGATTTTTTTTTCAGTTAGAGCTTAAAAAACTAATGATCACATAACTTAACGTCGATATTTGACAAGTGAACTGGATATTCAAACTTATGTACATAGTAAAAGAAATTGTTAAAGGTATTGCGCTTATAACTTACCTGTAAAGATTTCAGGGAACTCATCCAATGGTGAACCGGTCGAGTCGTCATTTCCACATTCGTCTAACCCATTTTCTCGTGGCACAACTGGCAGTGTAAAATATTCCTCAATATATGTTGCCACTTCTCGTAAAATGTTTTCGTTGTTTTCTAAAACAAATAAAAACAAAATTATATTTTAAAAATTGTAAAATTGTTTGTAAATCTTATGATATTATCTGAAGCTACATCTAATGAACGTAGCATTTCCAAGTAACTACATTTCGTATACAAAATAAATTGTTTACTTAAATCTGTCAATAGTGACATAGGTATACAATGTTTATCAAGAGATTAACAATTCGTCTGGCAACAAAGCCGACTGTCAAATATGCTTAAGACTGAAATTATTATAATACATAGTTCATACATTCCATAGGCATGGTACTCGAACTGAAGACTACATTCGTTAACTGTTAAGATTACCGTGTCTAAGAAAACTGACGTTTCGACGAAGAAAGTGTTTTTGACTTCGCACTTATGTATCTATGTGCGTATTAGATTGACAGATATTATATTGCTCTGTCTCTGCTGTCAAATCTGGCGAAAAATTGTCATAAAATGATAAAAGATTAAACAGTGATTGTGATTAGGCTAGGTCGTGAACGCCTTTGTTGAAGTGTAGTAAAATTGTAAAAAAAAGTTAACCAGAATCATCTACGATAAGAGAAGTTTTTATTTGTTAAATATCGCATGTGCTATGTGTTATTACTTTGATTTTTTTTTGAATTTTAAAAGTATGCCGTTCACTGTGTATGGTGAAGCATAGACATATCGATATCAGAGATGCATTTTATCTAACTTGTCCGTAAAATGTAATAAAAGGTATTTTATATTTATTTTTCCGTGGAAATTTACCAGTAATACGTCGCGAATTTCAGTGACACAAAGCATTAAAATTGTAAACAGACTATACATTTGATATCGTTGGTTGTTAATGTAAAGTTTCGTTTCTTAAAGACTTACAAAAACGTCGATTTCGATAACAACTGTCATCTTGACAGGTGCCAAATTAATAATTGAACATGTAAGGGATCCTAGAGGACCCCTACTAGAGGAAGTAGGCCGAATCAACCACAGACGCGTTTTAAAATTTTGCTTCGAAGAAATTGTGGCGGCTTAGGTGCCATCCTTGGATGGATTCTAAGGGGATCGCGATGGGCCCACTCTGGTGCCTGGTGTTTTGAGATGGCTCAGCCTCTCAACCCCTCACAACCTAACCTAACCTAAGGGGTCCTTCGATAGGAGTGATAGGTTCTTGCTTATAGATTTCTGGGTTCCAGCTCAGTGTTGGGTACTCAACGTTTGTTCATCAGAGAATTGGGTCACAGTTACCGCTACTCTGCGCAGGACCATAAGCCACCAATAAGAATGCATAAAGTGAGCAGAAAATCACAGCTACTGCGGCCATTATTGTCGATGAGCCAAATTTGTTGATATCACGACAATCGCAACAATTGCGTCTTAATCTAACGTCAGTTTTGAGAATTTTGGATAAACATTTGGGCCCATACCCTTAAAATGTCGTATTGAATTTGCTGATTGGTTACTTGCGAAGATGATCCTAATTTTGGCCAATAAAATATCGTCCGCATTTTCGGATGAATGGCTTTGTTAACATATAAAATTGCCGTTATTGGTACGATAACTACCCGCACGTGTTACATGTATGGTGCGACTTGTGGCATGGCGGCGTCATCGAACGCTATTACTTGCGAAATGAGGAGGGAATAGCCGTTACCGTCAATGGCGACTGATATAGAGCCATATTACCCTAATTTCTGCGGCCAGAACTTGAGAACATCGATACTAAAGAGATGGTGTTCCAACATGATGCTCGACGCTCGATTTGCTGAAGGGAAAAGGTAAGATTGGCCATTGAATCATCTGACGACGAGGATTTGTGAACTGGCTGCTGCGGTTATCTGATTTGACACCCCTAGATTATTTTCTTTTGAGCTATGCCGAGAGCACAAGTCTATGCCGACAATCCACAGACTTTGGATAGTTGAAAGCCAATAATCAAGCTATCGCCGGCACACAGCCGCAAATGTTGGACGGGGTGATCAAAAATTAAAGCGATGGGATACGTTAGTGTAAACAAAATAGTGATGGATATTTGAACGATACCTAAAGGGTCTTTCATTAAGCGCTTCCTATCTTTAAATTGAAATAAAACAAAGTGTGCTTCTCCGGTGGCGCTCATCCAAAATGTCCAATTTTCCATGACTCTGGCGCATAAATCAAGCTGAATTTGACCGATGGAATGAGTTATGTTGGTTTTAAAGGTCGCTGTGGTTTGTGGCTTATTCGCATAGACCTGCGACTTCAGAAAACCCCGGAAGAAAAAGTCTAACAGGGTCAAATCGCACGATCTCGGTGGCCAGTTCACATCACCGCCACATGAGATGACCATGCCCTCCAATCGGTCGTGCAGAATTCCCAATGTGGCGTGAGCTGTGTATCACGTAGCGTCGTTGGTCTCCATATGATCCAATTCAGGCCAAAAGAAGTTGGTAATCGTCGACCTATAGCGCTCGCCGTTGATGGTGCTGGCCTAGCCAACATCGCTCTCAAAGAAATATGGACCGATGATGCCGCCAGCCCAAAATCCACACCAGACAGTGATTTTTCGGAATGCATTGTACGCTCTTGGATCTCATGTGGATTGGTATCATCACAAATTCGACAATTTTGTTTGTTGACATACCCATTCACCCATTTTCGATAAAATTAGGGCCAGTTTCCAACTGCTCCAGAACCCATTCGGTGAACACACGTCGTTGTCCATGGTCGTGTACCTTCAGCTCCTGGATCAGTTGATTTTCGTACGGATGCAGGCCCAAGTCACGACGCCAAATTCACAAGTTGTGGCCTGCGAAAAGCCGAGTTCTTGTGAGCGACGCGAAATCGACTGCTTCAGATTCTCCTGCATTCTCTCACGGACAGCGGCGATATTTTCGGATCTTGCGTTTCGTCGACGTAAGGATGTTGGTCGATCGTTTACTGATCCAGTGAACTCAAATTTAACCACCACACTGCGAATAGTGCTCTCGGAAGGACGATTATGGCGACCGTAAAATGGCGAAGTGCGCGGAACGTTGCCCGAACAGAACATCCATTTTGATAAAACAATTTTATTATTTGTACGTGTTGTTGAACACTATATCCGTCTGTAGTGATTTGGCAAAACAGAATGAATAAATGACAGCCAATTTGATAGATGTAGCTTCAACGCTATCAACTGTCAAAGTTCGGAAGTCCCTATTGGAAGACCCTTTATATGTATTGCTCCGAACATAACTGCATTATTTATGCTTCAAAATAAAGCAAAAACTAAATTAATATGTATGTAAAGGGTTTTTCAATAAGAGCGCTACAAAAGTTTTTTTAAATAAAACAAAAACGGTTTTGGATATCAATGAAATTCTTTATTCCTGTAAAAGTACGTTCGATGCCACGGGCACGCTTGCAGAAGTCCAGACGCTGAACCCAATTTTCGACGGTTTTCAAGCATAAATCGGCCGATACTGCTGCAATTTCACGTTCGATATTCGTACGAAGTTCATCAATCATCGCTGGCTTATTGGCATAGACCATAGACTTGACGTAGCCCCACAGGAAATAGTCTAACGGCGTCAAATCGCACGACCGAGGCGGCCAAGCGACTGGACCATTTCGTGAGATAACACGTTCTCCAAACTTTGTTTCCAATAAATTGATTGTGACATTCGCTGTGTGGCTTGTGGCATCGTCCTGTTGGAACCACATATCCTCCAAGTATACCGCATATTTTGTTTATTGACGAAGCCATTCAGCCAGAAATGAGCCTCATCGCTGAAGATGATTTTTCGATGAAAGTCCGAATCATTTTCAAGTTGTTGCTCAGCCCAATTCACGAACATACGACGCTTCTGGTGGTCAAGCGGCTTCAGTTCTTGCGTCAATTTAATCTTGTAAGGACGTAGGCTAAGATCTTTTCGCAAAATTCGCAACAACGACGTCACAGAGATGCCCAACGCTTGAGAACGACGTGTGAGAGACACATTTGGGCCTTGATCAACTGAAGCCTCAGCGGCAGCAATATTCTCGACACTACGGGCACTTCTTTGTCTCACTGGCACGGGAACATTTTGTACTGTGCCTGTGGATTCAAATTTTTCCACTAGACGCTCAATTGTTGATCTGCTAGGATGATTATGACGACCATAAATAGGACGTAGCGCTCTTAACGTTGAGGCCACTGACTCTGAATTTCGGTAGTAAATTTAAATAATTTCCACTCGTTGTTGGCTCGTATATCTTTCCATCATGAAATAACAAACCTTACTGAAGAGAAATGTCAAAAGAGCGGCAAGAAATATGGCGTCGTTTGCTGTCCCTGTCGCCCTACTTTTGTAGCGTCCCTGTTGAAAAACCCTGTATATAAAACCGTTGTTGTTGTTTTATTTAAAATTTAAATTCTATAACTCTTAATGACAAACTCTTAACATTATGTACAGCGATAATAAATGCAAAAATCTTTACGTTTAACAGTGCAAGTATACAATATACATATGCGCTACTTTGTCTTATTTATCAAAAATCAACTTCCTTAGAAATCTATACGACTATACAAAGTAGTATAAAGCTAGTTAGTAAAAATAGCAAAAAAAATTCTAACAAAATAGCCTTTTATTTAAATGCTCATCGCTTAAATCACTTCGAGTAATTAAATTACACATTTTCCGCAATTTCCAACTTTAACTCGTTTGATTGAATCAAATGAGAATCTTTTTTTTGTTGTTGTTGAACTTGAATATTACCTGAAAATGGTGTTTGGTATAAATAAAACAACTACGTAGTTTTATCGGTTGTACTCGTATATTTAACGAGCTGGTTAACAGTAAACGAGTGTACATTAGTATTTATTTGTTTTTGCACTTAAACATTTTTAGTAAAAGACTAATACACGTGCTTTACGAATATATTACAATTACCACAAAGTCACTCTATTAAATGGTATTATAGATAAAAATAAGAACAAACTATATAGTACCTGATTATTTTCTTATCAATGAACCTGACACGCGGTTGCAACAAATCAAAATCGAAATTTTATGTGTCGATTATTTACTCAACTACATAATATACTGTAAGTGATTACATCAAATTAATTCTAGAAAATTAACTGTGATTCAAAAGTTTATTTTATTATGCGGTTTACCAAAGCAGTGATAAATCACTTTACAAACACTTGTGTGAAGCTAAGTGAAGGTCTTGAATTTATAGAGCGTTACTCAAAAATTATTTGGTTTTGACACATCTATGATCCATCTTTTGCGGTTGAGGTTGAATGTGAAAAATACTCAAACTTAGGAAGAAGTTAGTAGAAATACATGGGTTTGTTAGTGGCCGCGACTAATTTGTTCCGTTTTTCTCATTTCTTTTTAAAATCTATGGAAAGCAGAAAGCAAGTCGATGTCTTATACACTTACTATTACAAAAACTTCGAAAGCTAGGACTTAATGTAACTTTCCTGAAATGGTTAAAGTCGTACTTGACAAAACGGAAACACGTATGTTAGTTTTTGGTTTTAAATCATTTTTCATTGAGGTGGAGTCTGGTCTTCCACAAGGTAGTCATTAAGGAGCGCTTTTATTCCATTTGTTCGTGAATGATGTACCTGACAGTTTGAAATTTTCGAATTGTCTGATGTTTGCAGATGGTGTGAAACTATTTAGCCTAATATCTTCCCATCAGGACTACCTGAATTTTCAAAGCGATATTGATTCATTTTTAAATTGGTGTAAATATAATCATCTCCATCTCAATTCATCAAAATGTAAGATCTTTAGTGCCCACAGAATGCTGTCACCCGTGGTCTTCACTTAAAAGTTAAGTCACTTTCAGAAGTCGGTGAGGGAAAAGATCTTGACTCCAAATGAACTTTATCGGCACACATTGATTTTATTGTATTGAAAGCGAATTCTCTTTCAGGTTTCATCAGTCGATCTTCTACGGTTTTTAAAGACATGTACACTTTAAGGGCAACTTTTTCTTATTGGTACTGCCCATATTAGAATATTGCTGTGTCATTTGGCCGACATTTTATGAAAATGCTTTTTTGAGAATTGAAAAAAATGCAAAGACATTTCACGCGTTTTGCACTAAGAAATATGAGATGTTCCGATGAAATGACTGGTTATCTATTTGAAAACTCTAGAAAGCCGCAGACAAGCTCAGTGCGTTATTTTTATAAAATATATTTTAGTAATAACATTAAATCTCAAGAGCTACTTGCACTTGTTAATTGGTACGTTCCGGACAGATATCTTAGAAATATAAGCGATCTCTTTTTTATCCCCACTCATAAAACTAATAATCGTCTAAATAACCCAATAACTCGTTCTTTAATGCTATACAATTCTATTTGCAATGAAGTCGATCCTTCAATGAGTAGGGATCGTTTTGAAAATATTGTTCAAAATATATTCAACTCTAGTATAAATGAGTTTAGTTTAAGAAAATATTTTATTTTGTAATCAACAGATTGTAAGTCCATAGATGAATAAAAAATAAACGTAGTTTCCTTTTGAAAATAGCGTCGGGTTTAATTGGAGCAAAAAGAAAAGAAAATTAAGGAAATTCAAAATTCTAGAAAAAAATAATAAACTCGAAACAATCAGTATTCGGTCAGTTATGAAAAAACAGCAAATTCATTGTGAATCGAATCAACTTAACGAAATTTGCAGTTTGAAGATTATTTTTCTTCTTCTTCTTTTATATTTTTCTATTATAAGACACATCGATTTTTGAATTTGGTATATAACTGTTATACGGTATACCTTTCATATAAGAAACCAAATAAAATAAGCAAATTCAGATTCACTGAGGCTTTTTCCCATTTCAGATGTTCAATTTTGTGTTGTATGTAAAACACATTAAACAATATAGTCATTTTTGGTCAAAAGGAACTGTTTGACATTACAAAAAAGAAAAAATTGACACAGAGCTAATTAATTTAGACAAATATTTTAGAATACCATTTACAGCTGCCACCTATGGGGATTTTTAACCGCTGCAAACCCCAACTTTTGTTATTAGTTATGTATCACGACCTTATAACATTTAGACTGAGTCAAAGCATATTTAATGCTTTAATATCATTCAAACCGTAATCAGAACAATTGCACTTTACATTAAAACAAATAAATTATCACTTTCTCCAGAAATGTAAGCCTATCTCGCTTGTCGCAATAGAATGGAACTGTATTCAGGAAGTGAAAGGTAAATCTGTTATTTATGAAAGTAAATTCTTTTGATTAAAATCACAACAATTACTAATAGAAATATGTATATATATGTATGTATACACAGATCCGTGTCTCCAACAAATTACAGAGAAGCACAGTGATAAGATCTGTTTGTGAAATTTTCAAATTGTCCAATGATCTTAACTGCTAGGAAACGAACACGTGCTATGCGATTGGAAACATCTAATTACTTGACATTTATAGCATTCTCGTATAGAGACAAACAGAATCAGAAAATCTAGCACTACATCCATTTGATTCTTCGCTGATTCATTGAACGCTGTTAGCGTTCCTATGGTATGGGTACACAAATAGTATACACTCCGAAAATCTAATTGGAATTACACATGATATACATATGAATATATTTCCAATGTTATATTTCTATACATAGGTATATACCCGCCATTTTATCGAAATTCCTTTTGTTACAGTACAAGGTATCTATAGAATTGACTTCAAGAAGGTATGTATATTTATAAAATGGAGTTTGTATTCAGATGTAATTTTTGGCGGCTTAAGAAGACCTAGGTTAAGTTAGGTTGAGAGTATTTGGAAGGCTGAGCCATCCCAAAACACCAGGCACCAGGGTGGACCCATCACGATACACGATCCCATAGAGTCCATCCAAGGATGGTACCTAAACCGCCACAATTTCCTCAAAGCATTTTATTACCCTGCAAAATTTTAGGACGAGTCTATGGTTGATTCGGCCTACCTTTTCCAGGTTAGTAATGAAGTGGGAGCCTAAAATGTTCCTGCCACTGCATGCTTATGCCCTGATATTTACACAGAATATGTGCGATATCCAAAGAAGACCTAGGCGAGAAGTGTCTGTGGTGTTTTGATATTTTTTCTGGTCACTCTGCCAGAGATCAGTGGCAGTATGTATTGTTACTTTCACTATAGAAGCGTTATATTTTAATAAAATTTATTTTCAAGCGTCAAATCGGTTTTCTAGATTTGATAAGAGACAACATATAGAGTAAGTGCAGCTAATATGGCCCACCGTAATATTTCGCTACTGAAAAAGGATAGAAACCCCACTGTGCATCCATTTCAAACATATTCTAACTGGCTTTGACTCACTGTAATTTGATGAGTCTGGCTAATATATGTGAGCGGTAAGGCACGTGTCTATGTTTTTGCACTTTGCGTTGTAGTTTTTTGGTAAGTTTTCGTAAGTGTTTTTACATTAAATTTTGCGTAAATATCAATATTTCATTTTATGATTG
This sequence comes from Brachyopa scutellaris, assembly GCA_949775065.1. NCBI lineage: Eukaryota > Metazoa > Arthropoda > Insecta > Diptera > Syrphidae > Brachyopa > Brachyopa scutellaris. The sequence goes on along the minus strand of OX459112.1, from coordinate 79,841,089 downwards.
TGTGATGTTGACATTTTTAATTTTTCATATGAAATGAAAACCTAAAAATTAGTTGAAAAAATGTGTTTAGATTAAAAGAAAAGTGAAAAAGCCTTGTGTGGGCCATATATCTCTGTAGTATGGCCCGGATCAAATTGGCAACAATACCGCACAGAAAGAAAAATCAACGTGCTGAAGAATTTACTTCATCAGAAAGTGAGGACATTTTCATTCCAGGTGACTTATCTGATGCAAGTCCTGATAAATGCATTTATTGCTTGAGTCTATTTTCTAAAGATAAGGGGGTAGAAGCGCGGATGCATTGTGTGCACAATGTGGGCCCATAAATATTGCGCGGGCAACGAGAACAAACATTTTATTTGGGAATTTTGCAGTTCGTATGATGACAAAACATGATTTTATATAAGTGGGCCGTATCTACCGCACTTTTTTAAAAAGTTATTTTTGAAGTTCCTCTATTTTTTTATTTATATCTTTTTGTTAAGATGTTTTTTATATTTTATGTTTGTACAGACTAAAAGAGAAATAATTTCTAAGAATTTAAAAAAATAAAACAAATGAATTGAAGTTAAATTGTCTGTTTTATGTCCAAAAAAATTAAGGGTGGGCCGCATTTGCCGCACTTACTCTAAAGGGCCTCACAATGGACCACATTGATCAACCCAGCCTAACATAGGTTTAAAATATATTTTTGTTTTATAGAATTGCAATTGCTGTTGCTTAAATTAACTCGTGGGGAAATGTTATGGTTTCTAGTTGTGGAATTTACATTTTTACTGCAAAGGAAATAAACCACTCTTGAATTTTTAGTGATTGTACGAAAAGGAAATTTCGTATTCACAAAGCGTTTTCATTTGAATACAAGTACAAAAAAGTCACACAGTGTTTATTTTATTTTGCACATTAATTTGATGATGAAGAAAGTACGTATTTCTAGTGACAATTAAAACCGCACTTACAAGCGAGCAATATTATAAAGTAAATCACAAGGGGAAAAAACCCTCGTGGCTCTTCATTGATTCGGAAACACCTTTCAATATCGAGCATGACCACTCAGTTTACGATCTGTTGCATTGCTTACACTGTTGTGGATATGTAAGTTTATTTACTTATTTCAAGATTTAGTTCGATGGCCTAACAGAAAATATTGCAGATTAATTCTTTTGCAAAGGGGGTTTCCATTCAACTGTGGGTGTGTTGATAGGTCAGTAACATAATAAATATTGACTCACCTTCAAGTGTAAAATAATCTAGATCAATTGAATATAAGGCATACGCATACCTATACTTACGTATAATGCTGCAGTACTATGAAAATCTGCAATTAAACATTGCTATTCTGTAGTTATAGGGTCCAGTGTATAAGTATACCCATTAAATGAGAGTCTCAATTTTACAGACGTAGACATAGAGACGATTTGGACAAATGAGGAAATTACATTACAATCATAAATCGAATGGCACCCGATTTCGATAAATAAGGTTCAAGAATTATAGCCATATCGGCTTGATCCCAAATTACTGGAAACTTTCTTCTATATAAGTATTTACATTGCTTTATATTATGCTAGTGGTATGGTAAATTTATGTTTGTTCCAAATGTTTATTCACATATGTATACATACGTTGTGAATTGCAACGTAACATCATTGAACAGACTACTGTTTTCTACCAATTCACTAAATCAAAGAACGACCATTTGTTGGGATAGGTAGCAGTTAATAGCGGCCCTCTAGTATGCTATTACATACTATCCAGAAGAAGCTCACATTAACTAACAAAATGATTTCTTTACCTTTTTATACATTTATGTATCTTTAATCAAATTATAAGGCGTCAAACGTCAAGTATTATTTTTTAAAAGAATATCTGAGTTTTTAACGCTTTGATATCTTCAAAGGATTTTATGGCCTTTTGCTTGGTATCGGAAGACTATCTGCTGGCTAAATGACTTCAGACTGACTGAAACATCAGGACAGTATCGTGGATGTGGAACAATTTTCAATCCCAAATATAAGAGTTTTTGCACTGTTACACGTGAGGAATGGGGCTTAGCATACGTCGATTTCCTCAGAGAATTGTATTGCGTTTATCGTTGCTCGTGGTTAATGAAATGAAAAGTCCATCAGACTGTCACCATAAACTTTTCTAGGTGAAGAGTGGAATTGGGGAGTTTTCCATATAATATGTACATTCAACCATTGCCTAGGCCCATACATACATACTCCACTTTTCACCACTGGTTATTATCGAAAAATCTTTAATTAGAATCTACCTTTTCCATCTTGCAGTTGAGAATTTGATAAAATTCTTTACCATTCAACATGAAAAAGCATGTCTGCCGGGCAGATTTTTCTCCTATGTCCTTCTTCAGGTTCCAGACTATGTCTTTGCCAAATTACAATATAATTGGTTCAGCAGTTTAGTCGTGAAAACGTAACAGACAGACAGACAGAGTTACTTTCGCATACATTAATATATTTACTAGCTGTTGCCCGGGCTACGAAAAACCAGTTCTTCCTGGATTTTCCTGGAAATTTTCCCTGATTTTCCTCCATAGCCCAAATCGTGAAAATCAAATGATCCGTTCTCGAGCTATGAGTGCACACACGGATATATATGTATGTATACGTATATATAGAAGTGTAATTAAATAAAAAATGTAATTGTTGTGTACCAAAATTGTGATTTGGGTGCACTAGTTAAGAAAATCTTCCTATCCGATTGCACAGAATGAAGGCAACAATAGGCGTTCTAAAACCAGGTCATATCGGATGCCAAGAAGTTTAGTCTAGCAACGTGGATCAAAGGAAATACATACTTCTAAATACGATGAAGCTGTACTCGTATGTAAGTCATTACAGGTATTGTACACGATAAACTCGACCCTGAATTTACAAAACGTTGCGTCGTTTAATTTAGTAGGAAAAAAAACTTTAAAGAGTTGTAAATATTATGATCCGCTCTTGAGTAGTTATCCCTTATGTATGTTCAACCGCATTCTGCACTTCTGGAGGATATCAAGTTTGAGATGGAAAAATCTGTTCCTGAGACCACGTGTCTGTTCAGTTTATCCACAGCTATATTATTACGTATTACGTAGAATTCTCAAATAAACAGTAAAATAATTACAGCGTAACAAAAAAAAGCATTTATTTCAAAACCTTGCACGTTTTAACAACAACTTTTTTATTTAAAAAATTGATTTTTGAAATTTTCTTTGCATGAAGGTGAAATTATTTTTAAACTTGCACAGCGTTCGATTGTAAAAAAAAAAACTATATCACTTTATTTTTTGCAATTTGACGTCGAACTTTTTGCAATAGTCACACTAAATACTTTTTTCCATTATATCTTATTACATTATAAAAACACAGTTATTTATCTCACCCATTGCGTCGATTGTTTAAATAAAAAACAACACTATCCGCTATATCGCACTATAAACTATTAATGCATATAAACTGGTCTTGAGTGAATTATGTTCTCACAATTTGATTCAAATTCGTCCTCTTCCGAAATTAGAAACAAACTGGTAAATATTCAAGTTAGGGACAACTATATATTGGATTCAATTAAAATCGGACACCAATTACCTACGTATACGTATCAAGACGGGGGAATTTTCCTCATGTAATGCCCCACAACGATGTTCAGATAAAAAAAAAGAAGAAAAAATCAATTCCGATTAATTGTTCTTATAAATATGCATTTAATTCAGAGGCGACGATCTATCTATGTATCTATCAATCAACTGAACGTATGATAGGCAAGCAGCACACTTTTCGCGCCATGGGTAATTTACTTCTGACCGGTATGGAAAAGTGCCTTAAAGCTTTTTTTCTTAAAGAAAACGAAAATTAAACATCTTAGCAAAAAAAAAAAATCCGGGAATTCCGAATGTCATCGCGACGTCATAGTCCAATGTTCAATAAATAGCATATAGGCACATACAATAGTTAAATATATGTTTATAGCAGGTGTGCTTATTCGTATTTGCTTGCCTAATCGGGAACATAATAGTTCTTAGTGTTATTATAGAGAAACCAATACGCCTTATTTGCTATGTCACGGAGAATAATTAAATTCGGTGTGGAAAAAAAAGTACATTGCCAGTAAATACGTATCTATTAAATTTATAATCAAATTAGGATCACTTTTGTTAATTTTTTTTTCAGCAAATTCAAGCGGTGTGGTTTTTATTGCCAGGCGATGTTCGGTAGACTGAACTTTACACCGGAGATCGAAGAGGCCCGAGTGTAATAATATGTTTTCATCGCAGCTGAAACTGCATTTACTCACGCTTGCTTATGGTTAGTTTTTCATTCAGCTGTTACGTGTAAAGCGGGTTTGGTACTTCATAGTGCTCTGTGGGTTAGTAGAAAAACATATTTTTTTCGAGTTCGACACGCCTGATGTTCGGCGTTTACCTACCAACGGTTAAGACAGTTGGTTAAACTCGGATGGAGCACATTCCAGCAGTTCATTCAAATCGTGATCTAGTTAGATACCTGGATGAATTAGCCAATCTTTTTTTTTTTGTTTATTGTACCCTTTATTCATCCAAGTAAAAATAAAAAAAAATAAATTTGTTCTGCGAAGCCTAAAGCAAGGCTTATCTGCAGAAGATTGATTTTCAAATTAAGTTTGAAAAGTGGCTTAGTTTCAAGAATACAAGTTTATTACAAATTGCAACAGCAAATTCATTTAATATTTAAATTTATTGATAGAAGATTGATAGATTGATATTATTTCTTTAGTCTAGGTACCATTTGCGGCTCTCACCCTTAACCAATCTTAACAAATGAGGAGTCAAAAGAAAGATAATAAGTGCTAGCAAATTAAAAAAAACCGATCAAAATAAATATTTTTCCCAAAAGAATAAACACTTCCCGTATGATTTCCATAGGATTTCCATCAGTTGACAGATGGAAATCATATGGGATGTGTTTGTTGTTGTAAAAGTTCACTCATTTTGGTTGATATATTTGCTATTTGGGAATCATATGGGAAATATTTGTTGATAGACGGAAATCATATGAGAAGTTTGGATTTTGGGGGTTGGATTTTCTCTTGCGAGAGTTCTCGCACGGCCACACTAGTTTAAGTTTAAAAGAATAACATGAAAAGGCTATTTTAACAATGAAAGGAAAGTAAAATTACTACACAAAAAATCTTTGAAGTTCTTTTTTTCTAATTTTTTCATTTCTGATTGTTTTAGTAATCGTGGCAGTTCGTTAAGTGTTGTTGGGACGCAGTACTTCAGCTGTCTTCTGCCATATGTGTTTCTAAGCTTTGGTACTTGTAACACAACTTGTACTGACCTCATGAATCGCGGGTCGTCATAATACTTCAGAGATAAAGTCAGCTTGAAGATTTCCTTGAACTCTAAAACTACCTCTGCCAGATGGATTCCACCGAGTCTCACCATTGAATTTTTTTTAGGATACTATTTTGGAGCCTCTGCAACTTCTTGCGAGATGGGTATTCGATGCATTGTCCCATGCAAGTGCATCATATCTGAGTTCAGATTCAACTATCGCGTAGTAAACATGCTTCTGGATCCTCAAAGTTGAATAATTTTTAAGGTCTCAGCGAAGCTTGTTGTCTTGCTAATCCCATATAAGCTGACAATCGATTGTTACTCCCAGGTACTTATAGCTTTCGACTCTCTCGACCAAATTATACTGATGTTTTCCAGTACAGCTGTAGTTCTTCAAATATATCTGTAGTTGTGTAGGTTTGTGAACATGCATGATTTTCGTTTTGGATGGATTTATTTCCAACCCGTTGTCGTGTCACCATTCAACTGGCTTGTTTAGCTCGTTTTGCATAGTATTCATTGCAGTATCATCTATCCATCTGTGCTCGACTACTATCGCATTATCGTCCACATAATACAAATGGAATACCATTCTCGAACACCCTAAGTAATTCATTGGTGAGATTGTTTTGTCGCTTCGAGAGTTTCGCCCATTGGCATCTCTCGCTAGATGATGGTACCTACTTATATTGTCGTTTCGATACACTCATATAATGTACATACATATAATATTCATACTTTTTCATATTACGTAGACCAATTAAAATGACTTTGTCCTTTTAGGCCTTTGCACTATGTTTGCGTTGTCTAAAAGTTGTACTGCTTCAGTATTTATGTGTTGTTGCAGTTTTGATTCGTGTCTTCGTGCATTTTTCTTAATTTCATCCATGTGACATTATTTCTTATCAGGGTTGTGCATTTATTTTGGAATGCATTCTTTAAAAGTTATTCAATGGATTAAATTTTGTAATTGCATTCATTGACTTAATTTTGAGACTTAAAAAAATTCAATGAAATGCAAAAGAATGCAAAAATGTAAATGAATGCAAAGAACGCAAATGAATTCACAAATCATTGCATTCAATTGGATGGTAGAAAAAAAGAATGCAGTCTTTTGAATGCTTAATGAAGGGTGATTGCATTCATTTTTTTGAAGTCTCGAAATGAAATCATTGAATGCAATCGAAAAACTGAATTCATTAAAGAAAGAATTTCAAAATGATTGCATTCTTTTACAACTCTAATTTTTATGTACCATGGTGCATTGGCGATATTCCGTAGTACTTTATTTTGAAATCTTTGAACGATGTCTGCGCTGATCTTTTTGGTACAGCCACAAAAGTAAGTGGGTCTAAAAAATGAGACAAATAAATGCCCTTCTTTGGAGCTCATTAGAAGTTTGTTATATTCAAATAAAAACATCATACTGGCATGGATTCCTAGACACTGTGGAATCATGGGAAATGATGCTGCTACCAACTATCCACTAATTGTCGAGCTACCCAATTTTTACCAGATTTCACGGAAATTTTTCAAACTCCAGAAAAATAAAGGTCTTACTGAATCCTGGGAAAACTCTCAAACATTTCTCCGAAAGCGTCATCCTGCATACTCCCGGATCCCTTACAATCCATCACTTATCAGAGAAGAGTGCATAAAACTCCTGCGAATCCGAGTTGGGAAAGCTCTGATTAATTCCCAACATTATTATAATGGTGAATCTCGAACAGTCCTCTCCGTCTGGCATATTTTCGTTGAATGTCCCCCCTCTCGCCAAATTGATGAACATTCAGACAACACCACCACACAACTTGCAGAAATCCTAAGCCCATCAGACAAAAAGTCACTCCAATGAATTTTTCGTAAAATGTGGATAAGTAAAGGAGTGTTCATTATTGACAATGCACATTTTAACATTTTAAGATATTGACAAGCAGAACGGTCATTGGCATTAAAACAATAGTTTATGGCTGAGGTGTTAACCACACCAAAGCCATTATTTACATTTTGACAGTTAAAGCTGAATGTATTATGAACTATACGAGTATAAAGTAATCAGTGTTTTAAGGGTCATAACAGTGCTGGTGCTGGTAAGGGTATAAATAATTGCTGACTATATACATAGTTATTTACCTAGAGCCGCTTTAAACACATTCAAAAACAATAACAAATTAAAAAGTGTTTTAATGACCTCCAATTAGCAACAGCCCATTAAGGTGTCATCTTAAAAATGTAAACAGTTACGTATCAAGCAACTGCCGTAATCGTTTGTAATAAAACCCTTAATAGTTGGTACCTACGTTTTAAACAGAATAATAGAATAGCTGACAAATACAGCTACCACATTAGCGAGAGCACAAAAGTGGTTTAGAACCCCGCTTATTCCTTTGTTGCAAAAAAAAAAAAAACAAAAATGTGATTTGAAGTGGACATGTCTGGCGATCGAAACTATTGTGTATTATCATATCACTAAGCACAACCACCCGAATCGAAATCGAAATCGAAATCGAAATCAAAATCAGCTATAAATACATTCAGTGTTTTAACATATTTCTACAAATATCAAAGTCAGTAAAAGTATTGATTGGTATCACATTCGCAATCAAATAAAACGTGATTCGAAAAGTAATATTTCTTAAGTCATCAGCTTTAAATAAACTCGGTTTCTGCTTTTGGTAAGTTTAAATCAACCATTATGATAACATGGTGATTTTTTTTAAAGATTATTTCAATGGTGCAGCGCGCAAATGTTGTTGGTATAATTTTAAGTGAAATCGAATTATGTACCCAGACATACACACTGTGCACAAATATGGTAGTTACTCAACAAATGAAGGGCCAAGGGGAAGAATGATTTAAATCCACCGAAGTACGGGTATATTTAGAGGAAACCCTTTTTAAATTTTCAGTTTGAGTTGCGGGTCCTCAGTCCATGTTTTTTAAAAAGTTCATTTTTTACTTAATTTGTTTTTTTTTTCACGGTGCTACCACTTTCGAATGGCTGACAAGCAATCAAAAAGTATCCTTTGTCAATGAGCTTTTCAATTCGCCCTTCGGAGTCGGCACAAAACTGTAGGTCCCTTCCATTCGTGCAAAAATATATTACGCACATACAAATGGTTGCAAAAAGAAAGCCCAGGTTCACCCCGAGCGCAGTAGTAACAAGAAAGACTCGAGCAACGAATTCAGTATCTAGAAGCTGAGTCCTCATACCAGTAAATGTTACACGGATGGTTTAAGAACTGAGAAAGGACATCTATCAATAAGAAAAGTGGGGGAAATTCCTTTCTTCTTCATTTTTAATTATTAAATATTTTCACGAAAAACTAATTTTCTTTTATTTCGCTAACGAATAGTGATTGACTTTTCATAAATTGTCAGATGGCTGCTTGATAGATGTCCCTCGCTTACTACATGGAAAAGATGTAGCACGAGGTCTGTTCCCGTACCTGTCTATCCAAAACAGCACCAAACTACGCAAAATTACGAAAATCAGTCAAATCCTGTTCCCGTACGAAGAATTTTCACAGTTTTCCACAGAAGAGAGCGCTAACAAGAGAGTAAGAAATTTCCCCATGCTGCCGATTTTAGCCCAAGAAATTTCTTTGGGCAGCTTTATGAAACTGTCAAATCGGTCAAACGTGAAACGTCATACATCTTTCGTTTCTTGTTGTTAATGTGTTCCTATACTTTTGCACACTTTTTCCTCTCTCTGACAGATTTTTACTCCCACTCCTTCAAATTTTAGAATCGATAATTTAAGTGCAGAAAGTACGGCAACAGACCTTCGATTTCGCAAGAGGGGATATTTTTTGACATTCTCATTAAATTTTTTGACACCTCATTTGGCTCTCTCTTCTCTTTCTTTTTGGCAGTTTTAAGTAATCTTACGCAAAATTACCAGTCAGAGTCACCAAACAAACCTATAGCAGAGCGTGCACACACATAGTTTGACACAAACAATTTCAAAGTTGCAAAAATCGAGAACTTTTTTTGGACTGACAAAAAATATCGAGGTTTGAAAATATTGAGGGTGTTCTGTACTAACTTTCGAAATAAAGTTTCATTGGTGCAATTTAATAGTAAGTTTTGTAAACTTTCAGTGTCTGGTCCGCATCTCTCATTTATGAATCCAATGTACGCGAGATCTATATACAGTAGAATCCGCTTAAGACGCTCACTCTTAAGACGCTATCCCACTTTTAACGCTCTTTTTCTCCGGTCCCTTCATTCCGACTAGAATTCGTATGAAAAAAAATCCGGTTAATACGCTCTATTTCCCGCTTAATACGCTCACACAGCTACACGAAACACCGCCAAAATACGTATTTTCTTGTTTTTGCATGTTTTTCATTCATTCGGTGCATTTGGATATATGGCGGCGCCCACGGTCACCGCCGCTCTTAGTGCTTTTCGCAAACAAACTATATAAGGCGTGTCGTTTTTGTGGTCGTTGCTTTTGTCAGTATACGACTCAATTCACTATATATCATCATCATGGAAGGAAATTTACCAAGACGTGATCAAGAACTGCTTACGTAAGGCTGGCTTCTGTTGGGCAGATGATCCTAGCCCAGATTACTCTGATATCCCATTGGAAAAAATTGAAGGGTTGCAAGAGTTTCCTGATTATCCTTCTGTTGATGATGACCTAGTTACAAACTGGTCCTCGCAATTTAGAAGAACTCATCAGTAATAGCGCTTCAACGCAACGGTTGAACCAGGAGGAGTAAGGGGTGAAGAAGAATCACTACCGAAACCTTCGGGGGCCAGTTCAAATACACTTGCATGTAACTACACATATAAAAGTAATGTACTAATACATACATACATACATGTATAATTTCAACTTTTGTCATAAAAAAGACCTTTTGTTTAACTGGATGTTATTTTTTAGTTTTTCCCGCTTAACACGCTATTTTCTTTCGGTCCCTTGAAGAGCGTTTTAAGCGGATTCTACTGTATATGGTCCGTATCTCTCCGGTAAATCTAGTGTCTACTATATATCACCATCTGTCATTTGTGGTAAGTATGTACTTTGCATAAGAAGAATTTCCTTTAAATCGCGACACACACATAGCTCGCCATCATCGATTTGTTCTTAAAAACATTCCCACAACTTATTATGAGAATAATGTCATTTAAATACATATTTCTAATTATCTCAGTAGATTTATTTCCGCGGTTAATTTAATAATCTTTTATATTCAACAACATCTATATTGACTTCTTTTATTACATTCTTCAAGCCCCTATTTCGTTCACTTCGTTCATCTTCAAATTGTCTGTGATTATTTTTTATAACGAGTACTTTCGGTTCGTTTGATGAAATTTCAGTTGGTGACAATAAATGTAATTTTTTTTTATTATCCAGTTTTGTTTAATTTGGTTTAATTTTTAGGGTTCTGTAAATCATTTTCTGTCTATCCAATTGGATGACTATGGGTTGAGGGTGATAACAAAGTTGTTGGAGGGTAATAAGAAAGGATTTAAGTTTTATTTAAGGATTTAAGGATTTCTCCCACTTTCCGTTCAAATGGTTGCCACAATAACATTTTCAATGATCCGTTTGATAACCAAACGTGTGCCGTTGCATAACCTGGGTGGGTTTAAGTAACGAAGCAAAATAATTACTATCGGTAAACCAATCCTCATATCTAGTGAACTTAAAAATGCAGTTGGATAATTTACTGCTTCTTTTTCATCAACGACAGTGTCGAGTGATTTGAAAGACATCGGCTCGCTTGCGAACGACTGTTATGTCTGAAAGTTAATTTCGTCAACATCAACATTTCTCGCTGCTAAAATAGCAGGTTCATTGAGTCAATTATGGTTCAAGTAATTATTCAGTATGGCCGGGAAGACATGCTCAGTTAATTCATGTTTTAAATTGACGATAGTGCAGAGATTAAATATAGAAATTGTAAATAACTTGACTACGGCGCCACATATCGTGTCCAGATTTTGCAATTTTCTCTTTTGGCACTAAACCAACATATTTTGTGAATATAAGTCTTAACTTGACTCCAGCGCCACCCTTTCGGATCCAGAACTATCCTTTCTTTCAAGCTGGAACTAACCATACATATTCAGAAAATTCCATCGTAATCGGTTAGGCGGTTTGGCGGATTAGAGTGTACGAATACAGTTTTTTTTTTATATATTAAGATTATCTGCTAAGAATTCAAATAGGCATTCATTAAATCGTTTGCAAGAATATCACAGCGAATATTGTTGGTATGTTTGTTCCGTGTTGTACAGAGATATGTATGTTCTAAAGTGAATTTACAAGTCCCTAGAATACCAGAATGCTTTCGTTATAGTTTTTTTCATGCAGTGGACAGGCAATAACGACTTCATGAAAAAATCATATTAAGATACATATCAGCATAGGTCATACATTTAGGAAATATTTGTAAGCAGTTATACAATGACGCACGCGTTCGTCTGATTGAGGAGTCCGCTGCCTATGCTAACTAGGCAGAATAATAAACTGTAACTCAGGTTACCTAGTGCTAGCATATTGTTTATTGCCTAGCGTATATTACAATTATCATTTAATGTCAACAGTCATTTCGTTAAGTAAACTTTTGGATATTTTGCTGTGATATAAAATTTTGAATTTAGATAAGGTATTGTAAATTGCGATAAAATTATTTATCGAAACACAATCAGCATACATAGATCCAAATGGCATTATTTTCTATAAATGTCTATAAGACACTATCTTCGTTATCACATATTCCCCCACGACACGGTTTTTGAGACATAGTTAGGAATTACCAAAAGCAAGCTGTGGCTTAACACTTCTTTAGAATATTTATTAAGATGGCATTTATCATTTATAAGAAAATTCTTAATTTATTAATGACATTTATCTTATAATTCCTTAAAACTTTAATCTCTTTCTTATCAGATTAAATCTAATTACTACATATAATTTGTTTAATATCGTAAAGTTATTGTAAATCTGTAGTACAAACTATACTTCTAAACAACATTGTATTAAGCTATCTACTAACAAAATAAGATATGTTGGATGTGATTTTAAATTTACATCTTTGATAGCTACTCTGTTTCATAATAACTCACATGCTGATTATCATCTTTTACCATGTATCAAAAACTTTGTACGTGTGTAGACTCTCAAATATCTATCTTATCTTATTAATATAGAAATCTCAGTGTGACGCTATTACCTGTCAATCTTACGGTTAGACAAACACAGAAACTAATGCACACAATGAAGTAAAACTTCGTGTTTCAGTTCATTAACATGAACCTTTTGCCTTTTATAGGCCGATTTTTAAATTAATTTATTCGCAATATTATTTAAATTAATGCAAAAATAAAAACACTCCAACAAATGCCACTTTCTTGCGAAATAGCTAGTATGTACATAAAATTACATACAGTCGAATCCGCTTCAACGAAATGAGTAAACATCTTGGATTTTATTTAAATTAACCGGAGTTTTCATTTAAGTGGACTTCGGATAGCTTAAAAATATGATTTATACGAGCTTCGGACAACAGAAAAATGTTTCATTTAAACAAATCTAGAATATTTTGTACTGATATCTGTCAATAAGACAGGTGAAGTGAACTTCAGTGACAAAGGTACACTGGCAAAATAAATGGATTCATTCAAAGCTTGCCTCAACACTTTTTTTTCTTCTTTTTCCATCTAAGCAGAGCCATTTCTATGAAAAGATTCTTTTCAGTTATCCGAGTTTTTCACTTAAGCGGGTTTCAATGAAGCGAAGTAGTTTGTATGAAATTTGTGAATAAGTACACGGGGATAGAATGCATTTTTCGTATAAGCGGGTTTTTCAATTAACCGGGTTTTAGATAAGCGGGTTAGACTGTAATCATAATAATAATAATATTTGGCTTCAGCAGTCCTAGGTAGAACCAAGCCTAACTTCCCGCAACCATTTGTGTGTGCGCGTTATATTTCTGCACGAATGGAAGAGACCTACAGTTTTCTGTCGACTCCGAACGGCGAGTTGGGAAGCTTTACATGACAAATGATACTCTTGAATGCTTGTCAGGCATTCGGAAGAGGTGGGCACTGTGAAAAACTTTTTAGGTGTTTGCGGCGGGATTCGAACCCAAGACCGCTGGCTCAGTAGCCCGACGTACTAACAACTTGCGTTACGGTGCCCCAGGTTAGACTGTAGGTGTATATATAGTTTTTGTTCTCGTAATTGGCAACAATTGGTTTTAAGATTAATTTTAAGTTTTATAAAGTTTTCGCATGTTTTGAAAAATCTTCACACAATTTTGACGTTAGATATCCGCATGTATTTCCATAAATCGATGGGTAATATACAAGCATATCTAGATACATATATTTGTACATTGTTGAACTGACTGATAAGTCATAAAAAAAATCTTCTATGATTATCTTGAATTTCATGTTCAGAAACATTGACATTGTTAAAGTGTGCGAATTTATTGAATGATTACCTTTATCGATTGTTTTACTCGTAGGATAGAATTGTTTTTTTTTTCTAGATGAGAAAGAAATATATAAAACACTTATCAGCATTGGACGATAGGGAAAGTACTAAAGAAAGATTATATTGCAATGGTAAGATCCGAAAAAGCACCTTGCGCCGGTGGTTTCACTATGTTATGATTTATTCATTTTCTTAAAAATGATAAGGTTCTTGCATTTTGCGTTGTATAATCTATATTTGACCCTCTATCATAGATATGTATACAGTATACATATATGTACACATATACAGTGGCGACAAAATAAATAGCACAGTTTTAGCAAATCTTTTCAAAACACTTCAGATTTAGATCATATAACTTGTTTTGAATAAGCAATTAGCTTTATTGTACACTTAACAGTGGTAAGGTATCGGTTTATTTTTTAGTTAAAATTTCTGTACCATAGCAAAATAAACATAATTTTGTGGAAGTTGGAACTTACACTTCACCCCTATTGCCCAGTATTTAATAAATTTATCAATCAATAAAATGTTCGGTACTGTGTAACACAATTGATAAAGATTTTGATCATTGTGAATGTAATTGACTGCTGTGAATGGAAGACACTTTTTGACATTTCTCATTGACAATATCATCATGAATTTTTTTTATTAAAATGTAGAATTAGTTTAGATAAATGGTGCAATTTGGCTCCATTCACAGTGGAAATTTGTTAAATATTGACACTAGTCAATCATTTATTTATAATTGACAATCGCATACCATCTACGCAAATCTTTTGATATGTGTGTATCTTAATCGTTTATTTTTTGACACTCGCAATAAGGGTGTTAGTCTTGAAGACAATTTAAATAGCACACCCTTGTTTCCTTCCAAGTTTCATTTAATTATACCACCAGTTATTATGATTGAGGTACTTTTTAGCACACAAAGATATTTTTTCCCAAGTTGATTTAACAACTTATTAAATTTCGCACACAAAAGTGTAGAATATAAGGCGGAAAACATTCAACAGAGGGCTCCAAGGAACGTGTGTGTCCTCTGTGAAAATTGAAGTGTTCAAAAAAAAAAAAAGTGATAAATACTTTCCACCACTGCCAAAAAACAGGGCCAAAATGAAATACGTTAAAATCGGCAACGAAAATCCACCTCTAGAACCGATGTTGCCATTGTTCGTCTAGGCAAAGTTGATTCCTTCTCGTAAAATAAAACAAAAATCAAACAACAACTCAAAGTATAATTATTTCTGTTAGCACTTATCAAAAATCATCTTGATGAAAAAATATACATATTTTAACGAATTGTTAGATAGATACAATTGGCGTCAAAGCGTAATCTATCATGTCGACTACAGTTTGCAAGAGAACATGCAAATGAAGAACCCAGCTGGTGGAAAAATCTTATGTGGACAGACGAATCCAAGTTTAATCACTTTGGATCTGATGGAAAAAAAAAATACGTAAGATACAGCATTAAACAGAAATGCAATCCTAAATACACCCTGAAGACGTTGAAACATGGTGGTTGCATTGTATGTGGTGATCTTACATGGCTCGGCGTTTGACCCACATATCGTACTGACCAAACAAAATACAAGGAAATCCTGACCAGTTTGTACTTCCATATGCACAAGAGGAAATACCGCTGAAATGGAAGTTTAAGCACGATAATGACTGGAAACAAATTACTAGATCTGTAAAGCAATGGTTACTAGCCCCAAAGATAAATGTTTTAAGTTGGTCAGCACAGCCCCCCTGATCTCAATCCGATTGAGAACCTTGGATTGACGTGGACAACAAAACTGACAGATCTATGGCTACAAATTTGGGCCAACTTTGCATAGAAGTTAGAGAGCCTGGAATGTCATACCTTTAAAACGTTGTCAAGCCAAAATACCGGTATTAAGATTTGGGTGTGTTGCCGTTATTAAAAATAAGAGTTACCCTACGAAGCACTAGTATTGTAAAATATTATTAACTAAATTATTCTAAAATGTTGTAAGGCTTAATAAGATTTTGTTATGAATTTAATGAATTGGACCAAAGTGTGCTATTTATTTTGTCTCTGGAAATGTATGTTTTATTTTTATTTTTTAGTTTTTGTTTAAGGAAATCTGTGGTATTTGTTTTATACTAGTTAATATTGCAATAGAGTATCTTATTACATGAATTTTATAAACATAGTTAATAACTAAATACGCAAATTTTACAAATGAAAAAAAACCTACATGTGCTATTTATTTTATCGTCACTGTATGTACAAAATTACATTTTTAAAAATAAATAAAATTAAGTTGTGGAATGTGGAATGACTACTCTCTCATATAAAATCGCAAGCGTCTATGTTCAAGAACTTAACCCTATCCAATTTCTGATATTGGGACCTTAAAGAGCTTCACCCAACTCAAGTTTAACATCTCTATTCAGATAATATCTTAGAGCGATCTCCAGTGTGAAAAGAAGCCCACTAGCTTCTAGTATAAAATTTAAAGATTGAATGACACAGCCAGATGGACGTAAAGTTTTATTTTTATTTTGCAGGTTAAACACTGATCTATGCGAGTTTACTTCGTAAACAAATCGTGGCTAGTACTCGCATGTTTTGAATTGCGTGAAAGCTCTCAACAACTTTTACACATTAACGTGATATGATAAAACGTGACCAAAAGCCATATAAACAAATAATTAATCATTTAATGGAATTAATCTCTTATCTGCAATGTTTCGTTTGCTAATTTTTCAAAGTAAGGCAAATAAATTACCTATTTATTCTCTGTCAGGCATCAGGCTTATCACTACATAGGGCTTATCAAGCTCCATTAAACTAGGAAAATAAAACAATAAACAAAGCGTACCAGCCATAAACACCTTCGCTTTAGGAAGTTTACATTAAAAATGCAAAAACAACAAACTCAGCAATCGGATATTGAAGTTCGAATACTCGTACATCAAGTTTAATGGTTTATTTTGGAGACCAAGACTCGCCCACTATACCAGTATTGATTTGGGCGATTAGATTTATTTTCGGTCCTCGAAATACTTTCAATTTTCGATTGCTGCCTGCCCTAGCGGTAATATTGTCCGCAAGTTAAGATAAAGGAAAACTGGAATTGGAATTATTCGCGACTTATCTTAGAGTCACAATCA
The DNA here is from genome assembly GCA_949775065.1 of Brachyopa scutellaris. Classification (NCBI taxonomy): domain Eukaryota; kingdom Metazoa; phylum Arthropoda; class Insecta; order Diptera; family Syrphidae; genus Brachyopa; species Brachyopa scutellaris. The sequence goes on along the minus strand of OX459112.1, from coordinate 79,824,155 downwards.
GAAAAAATATTGGACTGTTAAAGATAGTAATCTGATATTCATTTCTTGAGTAGCGCGAAATCAGTGAGTCACGGGACGGCTCATGTGAGATTTTGGAAAGGAGGTACTCGTATTGATAAGATATTTCCTGTTTTATTTTTGTACATTTTTGGCATAAATCAGTGTCATAAAAAGAATTATATTATAAACTACTAATCAGTTAAAATGTTTATCAAAAAAAAATTTGCGATTGGTCACAAGCGCAGTTCTATTTATAGATTTTCAGGAAGATGTTTGGCGAGAAGAGAAATTAACTTGATGGTTGTGCGAAATGATAAAGTGCATCTTATCTCAAAGTGCAAAAGAGAGGCATATCATCATATATATTATTTCTGTAGGATAGGTACCATTTGCGGCCCCCACACTTAACCAATCTTAATGAATGAGGTATCAAAAGAAAGAGAATTTCCTAGAGCAGTGGCGAATGTACTTTCACTTTATAAATTTTAACAAATTAAAAAACAAATCAAAACAAATATTCTACCCAAAATTAATTTCCACAGGAATAAACACTTCCCATATGATTTCCATGGGATTTTCATCAGTTGACAGATGGAAATCATAATCCTCAGTTCATTAATTTTGGTTGATATATTTGCTATTGATACAAGTGGTAGTGGATAAATAGATCATGGGATTTCCATGAGTTGACAGGCGGAAATCATATAGGAAATTTGGATGTTGGATGGGAAGTTTGGATTTTCTTTTGTGAGAGTTCTCGCACAGGCACAGTAGTGTATAAGTATACAAATTAATAGGAAATAAATGTAAGTCTAGAAACTACTTGAAAGCTTTAAAAAATGAAATATACAGTTTCATCGGCTAGTTTAAAAAGTAATTTCAAATAACTATTTGCTGCTATAACTTGCTTCATTGTCTGAAAAGCGTCAGCATTGATATCGGAAAACATTTTCATAGTTTTCGATAGCCGATTCGATTCACAAATATGGCCCGCTTTGTTTGACATTTAGGGACAATAAATGCCAGCCGATAATTTCATTTAAAATCAAAATTTATCTTATTTGCACTCACTAGCAGATTTTTCCCAACAGTCGTTATAAACTGTTTGGAACGTTCAGTGGAGAGAATTCTGACGCAATTGCAGTTTGTTTTTGCGTAAAGTAAAATGTCTAAAGCAAAAGTAGGTAAAAAAAACTGCGTGTTTGTTTAAAAGTAGGAGTAGGGGAGTTTCGATAAATCGGCTCCATATGGTAACACAATGGACCTTAAGTGTCTAAGTGAATCCAACCAGAGTGATGGGGATAACCACTTTAAACTAACCTAACCTTTTTTAAACTTTAAAGAATACAATAATCGTATTTTTACCTAAGGTATAAAATGTACTCGAAAAAAGAAAAATGTAGCTCTTGATGTAGAAAGAGCTTGTGATTAGTGATTAGAGATTTTATTTCTGCACAGATTTTAATGATTCTAACACTGACCGAAAGCTTATTAACTGAACATTGGTCATCAGTATAAACAATTTTGAAAAAGTGCATATAAGTAAAATTATTACGAAAAAAACATTATTACCTACTCGCATACCAACGGGTAGCCAGAACAAGTGGATCATCTCTCTAAAATCCCAGAGCTTGACATGATCTGCGCGGTAAATGACCACTTACCTAAAACTATGTGCCTCGGCAAAAGGTTCGATACAGTGATCCCAAGACGTGAAGCATGGAACTATAAAAATCCTACATCAGACCTAAAGGGTATTAAGTGGTATACGGATAGATCAAAAATGGACACCGAGGTAGGTGCTGGTATATTTGGACCAAGCACTAGAATATCAATACCAATGGGACAAAATCCCAGTGTACTTCAAGTGGAAATTCATGTTATTCAACTTTGCGCCAACGTCATTCTTAAATCGGGAATAAAAGATGTACTCATCCATATACTCACGGATAGTCAAGCAGCTATAAAAGCACTAGGTTCAAACGTGATTGACTCCAAATCAGTCCTTAACTGCTTCAATACTCTCCAAGACCTCTTCCGTAGAAACAAAGACAAACTTTGCTGGGTGCCCGGACATGAGGGTATTGATAGAAATGAAAAAGCTGTCGAAATAGCTACGAAAAATTCGGCTGAATCCGTTATCGGTCCTGAGCCATTTTGCAACATTCCAAATTCAGCTGTTAACTTAAAAATCAAAAGTTGGGAAAACAACATGTGTATCTCCTATTGGGAAAATACCCAGGGTCCTCGTCAGGCGAAAAGAGCAATTAAACCCTTCCAAAATAAATCCATACAAAACCTACTCCTCAGTAGATTTGGGATTTCTAACAGGGCACTGCCATCTTCGATATCACCTTAGCAAAATAGGTCTGATTTAGTCTTTGTATGGAAGACCACGAAACTGCAGAACATAACTTATTTCATTGCATGGCACTTTGTGCCCTCAGAAGACAACTTTTCCACAGAGAAATTCTAACTCCCACGGAATTGCGTACGATCTCCACCAGTGAGATCCTCAACCTTATCAAAAGAAGTGAGCCTTTCTGGCTAGACTCTGTGGTACAGTAGATCTTTTATGTCGCGGTACACTCCGCAGCTAGCGGGTCAGAACCCCTTAAAAAAAAATACTTAAGGTTTCTACAAGCAAGATTCCTCGCATTGGTACACTAGTATATTATAAATTATAATTTCATTATAACATAACATTCACGCGATAAAATGAGAAAAGAAAAAGGAATAAATAACTGAAGAAACTTATTGGTGGGATGAATTTTACAAGACTCCATTGTTAATGGAATTTTCTCAAATTTTTATTCAGAATATTGAAGAAAATTTGTCATTGACAAATGGTTGCGAGAAGCAGCCACTGGTTCACCCCGAACTGTAGCGCCACCTAAAGTAAGTAAGTAAGTAATGGACATGAAAAAAGACTTTACTAAGTGACGAATAGTACATGATTTTCAAAATATTTATGTTGTTTTTTTTTTTTTATTCCAAGCCACGCCAAAAGCTATCACGCCTCTAGATTACCGACTATAATAACCATATCAATAGAGATGGGTACACAAACCTAATAGTACAATAAAAGTGATTCATTTTTGGAAATAATTTGGCACCTTCTTTAATCACAAAACAATAGGTGTATTGTTTACAGTTTATCTAGCGTTAAAAACAATTGTATGCTATAAAAATGTGGATCGCGTAAGAACCAGTTTCCAAAAAAAGAAAGCCTAAGAACCGGTAAGTACATACATACATATGTATAACAATTGATAATGATTCTAAATTCTAATCACTTTTACGCTAACTGTCTATTTTGAAAGCACCCCCTACAAAATCCAAATCTATTTCTGTCTAGACAGCTTATAAATAAATGTCTGCCATAAAATTTTATAGCAACGTTTAATTAACTTTTCCTATGAATCAGCGGTGATCATCTTTTTTTTGATAAAATACAATTGCTGTCTTTTGTGGAAAAATACAAGTACAATACAATTTTAGTATTTCTTTGGAAAAAATTCTAGAAATAAACATTTTTTCTTTTGGTGCTCTAGTCTTATAGGTAATTGAATTGATAAGAAGAATAAAGTTTCTAGAGGTGACACTCGAAACGCAAGTAAAATTTTCAACATTTTAGTAAATTGCGTTAAATATTTTATGATGTGGTAAGAATAAATTATCCCAAACGAATTCTGATGAATATTTTATTTTATTTTGATTTGTACAAGATTTGTTTTAGTTTGGTTTTCAGATCTAAATAATAGTATCTTTAGAAATATGTTTTCTTTATAAATATATAATAAAACAGCTCTTATAAATAGTTGTAATGATTAAAAGAAAAACAAATTTTTGGAATGGATTTTAAAGTAAACGTTAAATAATTCTACGTATTTAACGTTTACTTTAAAATCTAAAACCAACTTTAACGTAGAATACTTTAATAGACGAATCGAAGTCAGCAAAGCACAAGTAGCTATAATTCGTTATATAAGAAAAGGTCAAATAAATAGACAAACCGAAACATATAACATATATGTAACATAAATAAACTCAGAAGTAGGATTTGCTGGATGCCGGGGCACAGAGACATTCCATGGAATTGTAAAGCTGAAAAGAAGAATATAGGTATGCCCGTCGCTACTCACAAGCTAACACTCAAACCTGACACCGTCAATAAAACCAACGCTTGCTGGGAACTGGGGTGGAACTACCTGCCTGCCACCAAACAGATCTGGCCTAAACCGCTCTAAATATATTCTGTTCGTAAAAGACTACACATAAGACACTGCCTTACAGGCAATCATGCAAATAGGCTTGGCATCATTTCTAATGACTCCTGTATAATTTGCAGAGACGAAGAAGAAATAGAGAGCCCAACATATCTCCTCTGTTCATGCTCAGTAGTAAAAGACCTCAGTGACCTTGCATAAAAAGACATGGAAAGCTTTTTTCGCTTTATACAAAGCTCCAAATGGTTCTCATGAGTAGCGAGGCTAAATCCTTGGTATCACAATGGGCCTCTATAGGCCTAAGTGTGCTAATACTCGTAACCGGTAGCCACTGCTACCCAACATAACCTACATAAATGTTAATTCCTAAGTATGGTATATGTATATGAATTGATTCAAAACAGATGAAGAAGTTCGGGCAGGAGATTGATCTCATCTACGCAAGCTGATATATATGCCTCTCCATCGGCATCGTAATAACAACTACATTTATGTATATTCTCCCCGCTAGAGGAGTGGCCTTGATTGCCATGAATGCCTTTGAAGTCATTTTAAAAAAAGACGGGACTGCCTGAAATTCACTTGATATGAGTGCCAAGATACAGTGGTTTTGTCGACAAAGAAAGAGCAGACGAACTAGCCTAAGAAGGATCTGCTTCATTATTTGTGATCCCAAGATTATTTTATGCACCGTGGCATATTAGTTAGTGCGTTAGACTACCACAGAATGCTGTCCTGTTTCAATCCCAATAATCACCCAAGCGTTTTTTCACTTGGTTGCAAGAAGCTAGTCTCGGTTCTGCATAGGACTGCCAACGTCTAATATTTATATTTTTAAGACCATTCTACGGTGACCTATTAGCTCCACCAAAAGCACCATTAATTAATGGTAAATAAACTAAAGTACAAGAAACAAACACCTTTCTACCAACCTATTCCCTTAAAAGAACTAAGCAACAACTAAAATTGTCCAAAGGGGAGATGCACACAGTTACCGAATTCTGGACGGGAGACTCTAGAGACAAAATACACCTTCTGACCATGTATATGGCTCATGAAAATATCTGTCGAATGTGCAACGAAGATGAAGATGTAACTGCTTAGCAAGGACTCGCCAACATTTCTTAACTTGAGGCAGATGCAAACACTGTCAGTTCGCCCAATTATTTAGGTGAATTTATCCAGATCTGGATTCATAATTCATGAGCGACTACGAGGACATTACAATAGGCCCAGCATGACGGCAGTGATTATGGAACTAAGTCAAGAGGTATGACTTTAAGCACAAAACCACTTTTCATAAAATTTCTCATCGAAAAAGGTTTTCAAAATTGAATTTTTGTAGGATGGAATTTCAATTTTTGTATAAAGTGGGTGGAGGGAGGAGCCTTTTTTTTGTACCAAAAATTTAAATAGATTAAGTGGATTGATTATGAATATTTATTATGGTCATTTATTGCCCATTGTATACATTGATATCAGTATCAAGAGAGGCTGTGTTTGACGAGGGGAAAATGGTCGTTTACCTTTAAAAAATGAAACAATATCATATTGGATATTCATTTATGGAAACAACACATTCATATTTATTTTTTTATAATCATTTTGTATAAGATGATTATTTTAAATCGCCTTCTGATGTTTAGTAGATATGTAATTATGAATGTTTTATCGCCCAAATTTATTTAAGTTATTTTCATTATTTTAAGTATGAATTTAACATGCAAAAACATATTGAAGGAATATCAAACAAATACGTTTACTCAGAGTAGTTATTTTATTACCTATGTATTTACTGACTGACAGACAACGCACAGACCAAACCACTGGACATAAAGGGCGTAAATTTGGACAGTACGATCTTATAATGACATAGACTAGACATCCGCTAAGGGAGGATTTTTTGAAAATCCATCTCTAAGTGAGTGAATTTGGAAAAATAAAATTCCTTAATATTTCTATCATTACACAGCCCTAACTGAACAATGGCTTATTGGATTTAAAACCACAAAAAAATAGTGTTTAGTAAATTTTTTTTAAGATTCATTTGATATATAAATCATCCTTCCCCGTTATCCTGGAGCTGAGCTAATGCTCAAAACGATTCATGAAATTATCGGCAACAATTTTCCATCAGTGGGTAGATGACGTCATAGTGTGTATATGTGGCAGATTTGAATTTCTGCCCATTGACTGAAATATATAGTATTCTATTGAGGTTTTGTGCCCGGTCAACAAATTTTAAAAAAAAGTGCACGGGGAACGCCGCGCCGCTTGGGCAACAGCTAGTATACAATCAAAGAAACCATTGGCAATAAGTTCAAGTATGTATACAGGTACATACATATATAAATATTGTCCAACAACACAATTATTATTTTTTTTTACACCAAAGAGGATATTTCAAACGGGCCATGAGAGAAAGGCTTTTCGGATTTATAAACACGGATCTCTTGTGTTGGAAAATAGTGATGTAAGCCCTGTTATAGACTACTTCAAATAAACAATATTAAATTAATCGGAAGTCAATGAAAAAACGCAGTTTCTGAATTCAAATTTTAAATTTGTCAACTGAAATTCAAATTCACCAAACATCTTCATTTGACATAAACACAAATATGAAAAACTCTTGCGTCAATGAGATGTCGCATTCTAAGAATTTTGTAACAAAGATCTACGCAATTAACTGCTAATGTTATTAAGCCAATAGTTGTCGGGTTTTCTCTTCACGTTGTAGATGTGATAATAGGTGGAATTCCCGCAGAATGTTGGGTTAATTATATTTTTTAATTTTTTTTTTTATGGCGGTTAATAACTTGCCGCTATTAACATTGCACATTTAAGTTAGAATTTTGATAAGTAGGCGCTTAGTTTGGCAGTTCTTAAAATAGTACTGTAATTTTTTTAAGTGAACTCGTATTTTAATTTTTAAAAAAAAACCTAATCGATGACGTTGCTTTCGATGAATTTTTCTCTGTAATAAAAAAAAAATCCATTTGTTGCGTATACGCCAGAGTGCAATAAAATTAAATTTGAAAATGAATAGATAAACAACATGTTTCTAAATGCGTGGGATGTCCAGTATAACGAAAGATATAATGCTCAGCTAATTCATTATATCGAAAGATTCGTAATATCGAAACCAGCTTTTTCGATATTAAAAAATAATAAAAAATTAAAACATAATAATCATTTAAAAACTTTTTATTATATTTACTTGTTAAAAATGTCAACGACCACGCCACGCTGAAAACATCAGTTCTCGTTAGTTTTTCTTAGTGTTAAAATTGTAATTATAATTAAAATTAAATAGTATAAGTTAGGTTACGTCGAAAGACATAGTATGTATAAGTATTAAGTTTAGCTAAGAGTGCCCGTGTAGGGCCAGTAAGTTAGAGTAAGATAGTTAAGTTAGTTAAGCTAGTTTTAATCACGTTTGTCTAGCATTTAAGATTTAATTGAATTAATGAATAAAAATGAATTAAAAATGACATCGGTTCTCGTTAGATCACCGAAATCAAGCAGCGTCGGGTGACCACTTTGAAACACCGCGTGTTGTTGACATAAGAGTAGGAGTAGCGGAGTATGCCGATAAATGAATCGACTCCATTTGGTAACACAATGGACCTTAAGTCCCACCAGAGTGATGGGGATGACCATCTTAACCTAACCTAACCTAACCTACTTGTTAAAATTGAACAAATTGAATCAATTTTTTGCTGTCCAGACAAGAGCATTCATTATATAGAGTAGTAAAATTCTTCTTTATATTCGCTATTTAGAGATATCAATGGACTACAAATAGCAATTCGTTATACGTGTACTGGAGGTTCGTTATATCGGCATTCCTTATACTGGACGTGGACGTCCAATGTATACAATAAATGGTAGAAAGGTAGAAAAACATGCGAAAATCAGAAGGATTCTTTATTTAGCGATAGATTAATCAAAATAGCAAGTTTTATAATTTTATTATTACTTTTTACATTATTTGGATTATTTTCCACTACAGCCAAATGAAGCCTTTAAAAAATATTTTTAAGAAAGTACCTACATTACATATGTATGTGTGTATGTATATAGATAAAAATAAACAAAAATGTTCAGTAAGTCCTATATTTGATTTAGAAAAAAATAAATCAGTACATTGCGATAACAAGTTATATACCAGAACATGAAGAATTTATGTCCTTTACATATATACATACGTACATACAAATATATATTCTGCCCCATTATTAGATTTCTTGTAATTACATTTGTTCAGTCCTTTACAGCTCAATAAAATCTATCGAAACGGAAACAGATGTGTTCCTGTATTGTTTATGATTTTTTGGAAAAAATGCAGTCATTGTTTTTGTTAGCAATTGCATTTTATAACAATAATATTTTTTAACAGCTATTTCCTTTCTTAGATTAGATAAGACTGAAAAGGTGGGCTGACTTACAGCGGCCTCTTGTTTAGGTCTTACATATGTACGCATTGTATTTTAAAAGAATATTTTTCACTACAAATAGTAACATAAGTTGTTGGACAGTGTATATGAATAACGGGATGGCTGGACAAATGAACTTACTGGCAAGCAAGTGAATACGAATGCACTGAATCGTCTCATCTTCTTTGTTATTTCTTAAGGTGTCGGAACAGTTCGAGGTGAACCAGGGCCTTCTTCTCGCAACCATTTGTGTGTGCGTGTTATATTTTTGCACGAAGCGAAGGGGCCTACAGTTTTTTGCCGACTCCAAACGGCGAGTTCAGAAGCTCATCTTGACAAACAATACTCTTTGATTCCTTGTCAGACATTCTAAACAGGTGGCACCGTTAAAAATCTTTTGGGGCAGCAGTGCGTAGCACTTAACCACCCACCAGAAATCCAGCGACAAGTTGTGTAGATGTTTTTTTTAAATGCTAGGATTTGTTGTAGGTTTGAATATTGGGTTGGCACTCAGCAGTGCTACATCAGATCCATTTTGATCACACAAGATTTTATTATTTGTCTTCCATGTAGGGATCAGAATAAATTGGCTTAAGAAGGCAGCAACTCCAAAAAATAATAAAGTTGAAAAAAATAAACGAGGCTATAACTTAAGTGTTTCCGGCTTGTCAGTTTTGCAACACGGCTACTCAAACGATTTCTAAGAGTGATCCTTAGACCTTGTTCATGGCTATTTTTTGCGTTCAGAATTTTGTAAGTATTTGCTGCCAATAAAGAGCTAAACGTTAAGTTTTTACCTCAGGGTATACGAGGGCGGTCCGATAAGTACTTAGCCTACGAAAGAAAAACAAACATTTTGGAAAAGTGTTCGTGAAACATCACTATCTATAAAACACCTCTCTACTGACATCACTGTTGCGAAACGCAGCACAGTCTTACCATACTTGTGCCTAATTGAATACATGTTTTAATATCGGTGAAACGGCTCAAGAAATAGATCGTCTGTGATTTAACTTATTAGATCCATTCGCATTCGCTCATAAGACGATTCATAAGACTACTACGAAAAGGTACGAAAACCTGTAAGCGCACCCAAAAATTTCGTAGTTTTTTGTAAAAGAGAGTTCTAATGAGAGAATATGAAATTTTCCAATGCTGCAAATTTCAGCACAAGTAATTTCTTTGGGCAGATGTATGAAAACTGTCATATCACATATTTTTTCGTAAAATTCATATCTTTGAAAATTTCACCTCTACTCTTCGAAAATTGACAGAATACGAATATTTGGTGCAGAAATTACGCGAACAGACCTATTTTCAGTTTCGACGTGATGTTTTAACGGTTCATTATATTTTTAAATTCTACAGCAATCTTTACTTCGTTAGTTTTAAAAATAATATTTTATTGCATCGTGAAGCACGGCTAATCATGGAATACAAACGAAAAAGGTTACCTGGGCTTCGCCAATCGTAAATTAAAGCAAGAGAGAGACGCTTTCCTGGAAAAAAGGGCCTACAATTTGCAAAAGAATAAGCTAGACAAATATATACATATGTATATAGAAGAGGGGCGCATTATTTTTAGTAGTCCACGGGCGCCGAATATCTCAGGATGGCCCTGCATGTAATACAGTTTATAAAACATCAAAGCATTAATTTTAAGGTTAATGTTTAAAATTGCGAGTTGTGGGTAATATTTTATTGAAATGTTTCACTGTTCTCGAGATTTTGTTAGAGGCTCTATGTTTACTCTTCAGGTGTTCAGAAACATCAAATTCACTTCACATTTAATATTAAATAGTTTTGCGATTATTTTATATTTTATCAAACATTTTATAAATTGGTATTTAATTAAATTTATTTTTTTTAAATTGGCATAGTAAATACAAAACTCTTCAGCCATGTTTTGTATGCTTAAGAAAAACATTGATCAAGACATTCCCATTTCACCGAGAATTATAAAAAAAAAAAAAAAAAACACTGCGTTAAAAAAACAAGTCTTTCATTTGCCGCCAAACTTGTACATTTTCGAAACTCAACAACCCTTCATGTAATAGATTCTAGTTTTATCTACATCAATTGCACTTAAACTATAATTGACTGAACCACATGTTTACTTTATTACACATCCGAGTGGACTTCTAATAAATTTACGAGTATCAATCATTACATTCATGGGTTACCATAATATTTATTCATGGTCAGATAAAATATCCGATAATAGGCAGTAGAGATAGTAAGTAGCGAATGCGGAATTAAATGCAAGTAACAATAATATTTACCATTTTTCTCAATAGTACTGTTGGCCGATTGTGTTGTCGAAAATAATAATAATAAACAAAATATTAAATGTTTGCTCGACATTATAAATTATTTTTTTTTTTTTGAATAAAGGAAAGTGTCACAATTTAGTCTACACTTGAAAAGTGTTCGTCTTTCAAAAAAAAAAAAACAAAATAAAAATTTAAATGTTCTCAAAAGCAACGGCCATCTACACGGTCACAAGAATCATTAAAAAAAAAAACTTTGATTTCAAAAATGTATAGAACATTCAAATATGCCACCGAACGCGTCGTTTATACAAAAAGGAGTAGAAGCCGATGAAGCCGTCCGAACGCTAGGAATAGGCTTTTTTTACTAACTGCAGGCAATCGACAACGGTCTAAGTAATATCACTTGGAAACATTTATTGTTTATATCTAGGTACCTGTTTATGGTTTAATATTTTTGCTATAATATTTATATCTGTATTAATGTTATTTTCTTATAACATTCAGTTAATAATTTGATAAGAAATCTCTCTCATATTAGCTGTGAGAGATTGATAATGTGTTCTGCGCGTATAGGTTCATCAGGGTCTTGATTTTGTCTGGCTTTTTGTTTATTTATGATTTTTGAGAGTGTGTGTCGGTCGGTATTTTATGAGGTGACGGAATAGGTTTCTTCGATCTTGACAAGTGGATAATTACTTTATCGCATTCTATCAGGTGAACTTCTTGAGTACTCACACTTTTATTCGCACTCTTGTGTGGTGATATCCGGTGGGTGGTGGCATTGTTGTGTGAATTTTAGGTGGTGGCAATAAATTGATTAATTTTTTCATAAACATATAAAACGCTTATGTTAAGTAGTAGACCCAGCCCAATTTTAATCAGTTAGATTGGCCCGCTGTGAGTTGTTTGTGGCTGAAATGTGATTAGGGAATTATAGGAACTTTACCATTAGTGGAACGTGTTTGTATTCATTTGGATACATTTGGTGTATGGTATGTTTTTATATTAGTTAACTATGCTAGGGATGTTTGATAGTACTAACTAGACATGGGCGTCGTGGCTCAGTAGTTACTATGCTGTGCTATTGACCATACTGTCTGGGTTCAATGACCATCGTATGTGGTGAAAATACTTGATGTTTTCGATTTCTTCGTTGTGGAAGTTATTTCCAACAATTATACTAAACTCGAAGCTATGTAGTTTTGATATTTTCTCTGATCATTCACCGATCATCCTGACATTGAACGGACCCGGCATCAAAAAAACGGAACCCCATAGACTAATTTTATGGAAGTACATACATATGTACGATGTATACCTAACTAGGAGTACCACCTAGTACGCGCTATGTTCTTATGGGTGGAAAATGTCAGTAAAGTACATCATAAGATGTCCACTTAAAAATGAGAGAAAAGAATATCCCGCAAACAAATGGCAAAAAAACTCGTCCGACTCAACACAAAACGCCTTTAAATCGATTATGCAAAATCGCGTAATAAAAGCGTCCATAGAATGTTTCACAGCGAAAAAAGAAACCAATTTCCAATTTGTAATTCGATTACTACCTAGTTTCTCGAAACACTCAGACTCAATACTAGTCCATTAGTATAATGAGTAGTTTCTCTATTAGGATCCTCTAAGGAAGCCCTGGCTGGGAATCGAACCCACAACCTCTGCGAAGTCGAACCCACAACGCCACAAGCCACAATCACTGAGCTGGCTTATAGGAGATAATAGCTCCAAACTATGACTGGCGGAGGTCGAAATAGCCGTACATATGGTACTCATATACTTTGTCAATATTCGGCACTAATTATGGCAGAATAATGGAGATCTTGCGACATGGCTCGATTGAAACCCAGAGGGTATACAATGAATCCACACATTTGGTCTAAATAAGCGGATTCTATTTGGCATATTTTTTCTTATTGTTATTTGTTAGTGGTCACCGTAGCGCAAGTCGTTAGTGCGTCGGACTACTGAGCCAGCGGTCTTGAGTTCGAATCCCGCCGCAAACACCCAAAAAGTTTTTCACAGTGCCTACCTCTTCCGAATGCCTGACAAGCATTCAAGAGTATCATTTGTCATATAAATACACACAAATGGTTGCGGGAAGCTATGCTTGGTTCTAACTAGGACTGCTGAAGCCAAATATTTATTTATTTTTTTTATCTCTAACGGTTGCTGAGTTATAGACCAGCAAAAAACAACATTAGTAATTTTCCCAAGAAATATGCATATGGAAAAACAGCATAAGTTAAGATTTTCCGTAAAGTTTTGACATAAGTTCTTATGCTCCAACACCTAATGAAACTAACGCAAACATAAATAAATCTATATTATATAAAAATGGTGTAAACAAATGTATAGTAATTCATCAACTGAGAATGGCTGGGCCGATTTGGCTCAAATTTTTTTTCAGTTATTCGTAATTGCCAGGAGAAGGTTTTTACGAACGAAAATTTTGGGAAAACCGTCCGGAAAAGTCGGAAATTTTGGAAAAATCGAAATGTATGGAATTTTGTGTGCAATTGTTCTGGAATGACTCGGAAAATCCCGGAAAAACGCGAAAAGTTTGATTTTTTTTTCAACGAAATTTTGCATTTTATCGTATGATTTGATGTAAAGGCGGAAAACGCGTTGTGAAGCTTGGAAAATTTCGGAAAATTGTGAAATTCATTGTGATAAAACACGTTTTGCGTGCATTTTGGGTATAGAAGTTAACGAGATAAATAATAGATGGCGCTGTGCTGCGATCAATGCCACAACTCGATAGATGGCGTTATTCGTTGACTTAGGCTGTGCGCAATTCGACAGGTATCCTTTTTGCATTGTCATTTTCTATTGAGCAAATGTGCTATTTCTCTTGCTGCAATTGACTCGAGTTTTGCGTATTATTACACTGATTCCGGATAGTCGTATACCGTCAATCGCTTCCTGTCATCCCCGCAATCTACTGCTGCTGATGAACTTAATGCGTCGTTAAGTTGAAATTGACCACGAACATGAGAGTCGCATTGCAGAACGACCCATCGGCTGCTGAATTCTCGAGACAACTGCTGGTGCTTGGCAATGGCCAAATACCTGCTGATGTTTCGACTGGATTGATATTGTTCCCGGCAAATTTTTGCGAGTTCACATCGTCGAAGGAGAAACTCATCACCAAAATGTTCCCCGGCATTGCACAAAATTATAAAAATCTCGATTGGATTAGTGAACGGGCAATACTAGCAGCGAAGAATAAGGACGTCGATAGCTCGAATTTCATTATTCAAAGTCAAATCGCTGGTGAACTGTATTGTGCCAGGAACTCCACCGCATAATTTACAGCTGAAGGTGGGATCGATCGCGGAATCTGAATCATCCGAAATTGTGCAACGGTACGCGGTTGTCCGTCAAGAAACTGATGAACAATGTGATTCAAGCAACGATCATCAAGGGCAAATTCAAAGGAGATGATGTCCTTATCCCACGAATTTCGATTATTCCAACTGATCTTCCATTCCAATTCAAGCGGTTTCAGTTCCCCGTTCGATTGGCTTTTGCAATGACAATCAGTAAACCGCAAGGCCAATCGTTGGAAGTCTGTGGGACTAATCTCGAATTTCCCTGTTTTCGCACGGTCAGCTGTACGTTGCCTGTTCGCGTGTTGGCAGGCCGTCTTCGTTGTTTGTTTTTGCGCCGGAAAACCAATCAAAAAACATTGTTTATCATATCGCTCTCTACTGATTTCGATTCCATTCAAATAAATCGCATTGAAATTTGAAGTAGGTAACTGTGTTTTGTTATCACTCTGGAGTTTATCTGGGGCGAGACGAAGTTCGCCGGGTCCGCTAGTATTATATATGTACATATATAATAAAAATATTTTCTTCCCGTCTGTTCTTCTGTATCAACAACTTTCTTATACGATGCATAGTTTTTTGTTATCTATAACGTCAAACCTTTCGACTGCTCTCCTGAAATGTTGTAAAAAATTACTTATGCTGTTTTTCCTTGTTGCCACAGATATTATATAGGACTAGTATGAACAAAGCAACTCCAAAATTGACTAATCAGCTGCAACACATCCAAATCATGCAAATATTAAAAATGTATACAAACAGAAAAACAAAACATGAACCATTCACTGTCACTGCAACGTTTTCCTCTCTTGTCATCACATTAGACATTTGAGAGTTGTGCGTCTTTTATCGCAGTACGTAAATTCCGTGTACGAGTATGCAGGTGAAAGTTCTTAAGATTAGATACGTGAATGAATACACACACATATTGGATTTACTTTTTTTATACTTTCAGGTACTATCTAGTCAGTCGGAGTACTCAGACTCAGTACCGGTCCATTGTACTGCCCCACAGGATCACCTAAATAACCGAATCCTGAGTGGAAATTGAATCCACGAACTCTGCGGAAATAAAGCAGTAATAAAATGTGTTTTGTCACAAGTCATACTCTTATTATGTTACAGCCAGCGCGAGCATCAGATGGAGGACAAGAACGAGAGACAGACAGATCGGCGTAGTGATAGGAAACTCAGATGTTATGTTTCAATTAACTCTGTGGATGGTGTATAAGATTACTGGAGAGTAAGGTACTTGGATTAGGTTTGTCGTCGCTTATGACCAGGAAACGGATTTTTTTGGCTTTACCTTTTTTAGCCTTTTTTAATTCACATTGCCTTTTTTGCCTTTTCGGTGGTATTTCTCAACGCCGCTGTGCACTTTCTGCTTAACTACGTTTTGTCCTTAGGTTTTCACATGACAGACATTTTATTGTCCACACGTATAAAAAATAAATAAAAATGCGGCGTCAGCAGTCCTATACAGAACCCAGCCTAGCTTCTCGCAACCATTTGTGTGTGCGAAAGCGACCTACAGTTTTTTGCCGACTCCGAACGGCGAGTTGAGAAGCTTCTCATGACAAATGATACTCTTTGATTGCTTGTCAGAGAGGTGGCAACCGTGAAAAACTTTCTTATGTGTTAGCTGGGATTGTAGTCCAACGTACTAACCACCACGGCCACGGCCGTCCACACGTATAAGAGCAGGTTTTTCTCTCGTGTGAACATGCACATAATTGCACCCGTTGTTTACACAACATATTCATCTGAGAAAGACCGTTCAACATCTATGAAGTGTATTTCGTAAGTGTGCGCCTTTTTACCTAGCGTCATATTCCGTGACATACCTGTCATACTTAGTGCTTGTCTGTTGAATAATGCGTGTGCTGAAATGCGTGCGTTTTATTCATGCCAATTGCAAAATTTCGTGAAATTGGAAATAGGTTTTTGGTGCTCATATTTAGGAGTTTACAAATAGCAGGTTAGTACTTCTAATTTAAACATTTAATCTTAGTGCAATGCATAATATTTAGGAAGTCATATTGAAGATGTATTTAAGACTTGGAACCGAATTGAGGAGAAGTTACAACAAGCTAAAGGGCCAGTAGCTAAAGATGTGATGAAAAAAATGTACACCGTTTTTTCAGCAAATTAAGGAAATAGCGTTACAAACTCCAAATTTGACTCAAATATCAAAGTCAACGACGTGTCATCTTTTATTTTGGCTCCACTAGTCTCTGCTTATGTTGAGAGATCCTTCAGTTGATTTAAGGCTTTCCTCAGAGATAATCGCAGGCGATTGTTACCAGAGAACTTCAAAATGTTTTTGGTTGTACAGCGCTATTAGAATGTTTATAATAATGCGTAAAATTTTTTATTACTAAATGCCTTTTTTTGCCTTTTTTGCGGTATAATTTTGCCTTTTTTAGCTCTTTTTGGGCAACAACATCCGATCCCTGCTTATGACTCACAGTATTTTTTTCCACGTGGTTCGTATTAATTGTTGTTTGTGCGATTGATTTATTAAGCCATACCGCCATCCTAAAACCAGTGTTATACCTTCGCAGAAGGTTTAGTTAGACATAACAGTAACAATTTTTTTCTGAGACATCTTATTCAAACCAAGAACCTTCGGCGTGACAAACGAAGTGGAACACCACAAAACCTCAGCGCGCATCAAACAAAGGTGTGCAAAAATAAAATCTATTACTTTTGTGATGTTGATGTTAATGGCTGTCATATCTGACATGCATGTCGCTAATATTTTCACACCTCTAATTGCAATGAAAGGACCGTGGTTTAGTGGTAAGTGCGTTGGACTACTTATTTCGCAATGCTGCCCGGGTTCAATCTCAACAAACACTTTAAAGTTTTTTTTCACGGTGCCACCTCTTTCGAATGTCTGACAATCATTCAAAAAATATCATTTATCATGAGAAGCTTCTTAACTCGCCGTTCGGAGTCAGCGAAAAACTACGTCTCTTCTATTCGTGTAGAAAAATACAATGTACTCTCTCCTTACGGACACCTCTCATAACCGGACAGATTTCAAAGAACGGAAATAAAGGCTGAATTCCAAAACGCAGTTCTTCCGCAGTACTGCAAAGTCAAGCGTTCCATATCGTCAATATATAGCAGTGATGCAATGTATCGCGTTCCAAAACGCATCATAAAAACAACCACTGCGCAAACAAAAGCAAACAACGCATCATTGTTTATTATGATGCGTTGTAATTTGAAGATTTTTTTTTTCTTATTGCGACAAACCAAAATAAAAAAAAAACACCACCATGTTTATTTTAAGTTTAGTTATTTATTATTTTGATATCTTCTTGAAAAATTTTCTGAAAAAATGGACAGAATTGCTTGGACATTTTTATTGATGAAATGAAATAGACAAACCGTTCCAAAAAGTGAAACATTTTAAAGCATCATGATGCAGTGCAAAATGAAAGCATCGTAACATCGCATAACAATGGTAGTGATGCATTCCCGCTGCGCATATTTTTGATGTTTTGGAACTCAGGCAAATACACGATTTTTAACCGGACTCCCTCCTAACCGGACACGGACACAAATTTTCGTAGCCGCAATAGAATGTCGATCTCTCTTTAATGGACAAAACATATATCTACGTATGCAAACTTTTAACATACTTTTTTTTTGGATTGTGTATCCTCTTCTTTACACTTTGCAAAGAAAGGAAACAAAAATGTAAACTGTGGAGTGTGCCTTTGCGTCATTATTACGTTCACGGACACATGATTTTCGGTGGGGAACGCTAGAATGACACACGCATATCTCCGGCATTTTGAGAAATATCTTAATAATTAAATCTCTAGCGCAAGAGCTTGTGATTCCTCCTGAGAGTTTATTTCTGCACCGATTTCAATGATTCTTACACTGATCGAAAGCTTGTCAACTGAACTTTGTTCATCAGTATAAACAATTTTGAAAAGGTGCGTAAAGTTCCTGAGTAAAGTTATTACGAAAAAATCATGATTACCTATACCTACAGTGTATCAATCTCATATTTGTACACCAGTTATTAAGAATTGAATTCCTGATAAAAAACGACTTTAGATATTAAGTTAAATAATATAGGTTAGTATTATTACTGGATATTGAGCAATTGGCAATTGCACTCCATTTAGTTTTGACAGTAGTTAACATTCACTTTGGTTTGGAAATAGAAAAGGGTAGAAAATGGACAAAAAGGAGCTCAATTTCGTTTTCGTACACCGATCGTTTATTCACAAAAAAATAAAAATTACTAATTTTTTGCTTTTCAAAGTTGTATTTTGTATTGAATTATTAGGGGTATTCACGCTTTTGTGTACCTAGTCTTGTAAAAGTGTAAAAATGTATTTTTTTACACTAAAGAGTGAACGCACTTTTTCGTATTTGAAGATTATGTCAAAATTAGCTAATTTTTGTTTACAAAATAAGAATTTGGGAAGATATTTTAATGCAAAATGCCAAAACCAACGCTAAAAGCAAAATCAAAAACATTTATTTGTATTCCAAATGAATCCTTTAATTTATTTTTATATTTCCATTTTCATCATATTTCATTTTTCCATCAACTGATTTAATTCAAATTCTTCTTTTTTCTGTTTTTCTTTCTTCTTCAAATTTAGATTTTTTATCAAATTCAAATTCAAATTCAAATTTCTTCAAAATTTTTTTCTTCTTCGAAATTTAGTTTTTTTCTTGGAATTGAACACCGAATCCCTTTTCAAAAAATTGTTATCACACACTATTTTTATATTTAAAAGAATTTAATTAATTACGAGAACCAAATACATTTGAAAAGCTGTCAGAAATGTATACTTAAAATGTAAGCTTTTACACTCTAGGTTACAATAGGGCTGGAGTATTGCAAAAGTGTAAAAGTGTAAAAAAGTAAAAAAATGACAGTTAGTGTATTTTGTTGTTGAATTGTGAGAAAATATTACACTTTTACACTTTTACAAGACCAAATACACCGAAGCGTGAATACCTCTATTATTTTTCAAAGTGAGCTAATGAAAAAAGAATTATTTTGTAAGTTTATTTGTTGGAGAAATGGGTAGAATGCAAGGTGAGATATCAAATGAACTGCGGGAATCAAATATAACGGAGTCGGAAAATCTTATAGTGTGATATCAAGTTTGGTAGGTCGGCCAAGATCAACCATCCAAAAAATCATTAATCGGTTAAAACATGAAAACCATATCAAAAATAAGCAAAAAAATGTATTTACAGACCAGTAAATATATGATCATGGATCGGATGGCAGACCAATAGTTTGGCGAAAAAGAACTATCAGATATCTTCCACATAACAAGGCGGACAGTCAAACATGATGGTGGTTCAGTAATGGTATGGGACTGTTTTTCCGCAGCTGGAGTTGGATGACTGCATATAATTTAAGGAATAAATGGACTATAAGCAACACATTTCGAGATATCGAAGCCCAAGGAGATGGGGCAAACTTATATGGAGCTTGGGCCAAGAGCGTACATCAATGAAATTGGTATCAAAATAAAGCTGGGCTTCAGTACATTAAAACTTTGAAGTTTTATGAAAATCGTATGTGGGGATTTTGAGATTTTTGTGTGTGAAGTTCGTATTGCGGATAGATCTTCTGGTGATTTTTGTCCGTTTATATGCATATAAAATCATAATATCATAAGAACCGTAACGAACACACATACATGTGTTTAGTATCAAATGAAAAGCGATTTTAGTATCTTTCCTATGACCTAAAAATCATCTATCTAAGGCTTTTCGTTTTAAAATAATCAATAAATCTCTGAAGACTTCAAAAGTAAACTATTTTTATTTGAAAATCACTAGTTTCACATACCCTTTTTTAACAGTTATATGAAAGTGCGTTTTCCAAGCTTTTATTTCATATAGAATACTGTAAGATTCAGCCATTTTTAACTATGCAAAACTCTTTCAAAATCCTAGGTGGCGCAAATCAATCACCAATGCTCAGTAACCAATCCTCAATGGTGAGTTATTACAGGTTTTTTTTACAGACACGTGAAAAAAATGTTGTTGTTTTGTTTTTAACATATAAAGATATTAATGCAAGAACTATTACAAACATAATATAGAGAAAATTAAGAAAAAAAAAAACGATATTACATTTTTAACAAAGATGATATTGTGTTTTATTGAATTCTTATGGTAGGTTTACAAGAAACCGTGTTTAAATATTTAGAAAAAAAAATTCCGGCTCATTATTATATTCTTCATCAGCTTGGTCATCTATCAAAATGTTATGCCGAAAAAGTGCAGGTGGTATTTCTATATTTGTTTGATGACGAGCATACCAAAGTCTACATCGCCCTACAAATCATCACTCAACACGCTTTCGCATTAAAATTGGCATTTTTAAATTGGTTTGTATGTTAAGTGTATGTTTGTATGGATGTGTCATTTTACGCTTGATTGTCATAGACAGAAATTAGTATTTTTTTTGGTAATTTGTGTTTATGACATAAAAATGAATTCCTTTATAAAATAAAATGAATACCACATTTCTATTGTGTTTATTTTTTTAAGAACGTCAATTTATTTTTATCTCCCATAACCGTACACCTCTCATAACCGGACAAATTTCTCGGTACCGTCAGTCTCCGGTTAAGAGAGAGTTCACTGTATATGTGAGAAATATGCCCTGGTTCACCCTGAAATGTAGCGTCATAGAAAGAAGAATTGTAATAAAAGGAGGAAGTATAAAAAAACATGAATTGACAACTTCTTTTGCCAGCCACTCCTGAAAGAGTCTACGGAAAGCTATAAACAAATAATGACAGTTGCATGCTCAGCTATCTACCACAGCCCTTCTTGTAATTTCCTTATGTATCTAGTTCTAGCTTAAGGAGTCTTAATTTTGTAAGAGCTATGTTTTGGCCAAGTTTCTCAACTACGTGGTGTGGTTTGCTTGTTTAATTGTAGTGCTTGTAATATTGCTGATAAAACGTAAGACACAATTTATATTTTAAACAGACGTACATTATCAAGTGCTTATTCTCCACTCCACACATTGAGTAAAGTATGTTTTTGTTCAAATAGTTTGGAACTTAATAAAATAACACAAAACCCGCTATCAATTCAAACAACGGTAAGGCCATTACAGCTCTTACAAAAAGTCGAATCTTTTCTATTTATGCAGTCAGTGCCGGTCAATTATGAAATATCTGAAATATTTATAACTTTCGTACTTTATACATGATAACTTGAGTACATACCGGGTATCTTCCGTCAAGCATTGCTCCTCGAATACCTGATCAAGTGTTTCGTATATCTACGTCAAGACTGAGACAGTGCAAATAAAAAAAAAAGTATTTCTCATGATAGAACGAGTAGCACGTGTTTTGCCTCCGACAATCTTTTAACAGATTATAAAGCGCAATTGTATATAATTTGCACATAAATATCTTATTTATAAAATTACTGTAAGGCTAATCACGACTAAGTTAACTGTTTAACTAACCCATACGTCAGAGTTCGTTCGACTCTTAAGTGTTGTCTATAGAAAACAAGTTCAAGAAACGCACAACCTCCGACTCATAGTACAGGGCTACATATCTTTTTGACAGTTGAGAAATGCAACTTTGGTATAATATTGCATTTTATTTGTTTACAATTAAATAACAGAATTTGTTGCGCATTTACATTTTAATACCACTTAAAGGTTTAGAATGGGGAATAACCCTTAATGAAACTTGTTGTATACTCAGGGCAGTGACATAGTGTTAATAATTGGGATTACCAATCAATTTTCTATTCTAACTTTTGATAAGCATAAATAATGATACTTAATACTGTAATAATAAGTTAAATTATAATTGTCTGCAAACGCGCGACCATAATAAGCTTGAGTTAGTTTATGAACATTTACATCGGGAATGATACTCTGTGCGATTACGTGAGTGATGGATTAATTCATGTAAACTAATCAAAATCAGTGATATTAGATTGCTTTGTTAAATCTTAAGTTCAATACCGAAATATTACAATCAACACACGCACCCAACCACAGCAGTTTCTTTAATAAATCTTACTCTAAAGAAAATACTCCAACAAGCGTGAACAAATTATTAGATAACAACACGTCTTAAAATGCTCTCCAAAAGTAACATCACCTTGATTTGATTTATTAATTAGCTAGGTTCAGTTCTGCATAGGACTGCTGACGCCTAATATTTAGGTACACTGGTCCCTCGCTTTGCGCGGGAGTTAGGGGCATGAAAAGTCTCGCGCAAAGCGAAACCACGCAAAGCGCAGTATGAATTTAATGTAATTTAAGGGGTTGCGTTCCTGAAAAATGAAATATTAGCGCCGCGGAAATAAAAAAAGGGTGATCCACAAGGCAGCGTAATTGGACCAATTCTGTCTTTTACCTATTGTATCGAAAAATGCTGTTGCACCTTTTGCTGATGAAAAAGCCTGTACCCTGTAGCTGAAATGATTGCAAAAATACAATTCGGCTATCGCCGCATTGCACCGTTGGAAGTGACGAATGAGTCAAATCGACGTTGATGTCCATACGCTCTACATGTCCTAGCCATCTAAAACGCCCAATGTCCAGTTTTTTAACCAGGTCGATGTCTCTGTACAGTTCGTACAGTTCGTGGTTGAATCTTCTCCTCCAAAACCCGTCAACACAAACGGGACCGAATATCTTACGAAGGATTTTTCTCCCGAAGCTTTCAATAAAGCCCATGCTTCACCTCCATATAGCAAGACTGGGATGATAAGGGTCTTATATAGAGTCTCCTTAGTCGATCAGGAAGTTCTAATACAGCTTAATACTTTGCCAGGACGTTGGACACCAAATACGTTGAAAGCCCTATGTGAAAGAAAAGACGAGCTTAAACCCAAATACAAAACATATGTACACCAAGCTATTACTTTATCCTTAAACCATTATGAAGTTAGCTTGCATCGGCCAAAGTAACAGGGATATATCAACTACAATGGATTTAAAATAAAGTACTCAAAAAGATAGCAAATTGCACCGTGGTACATTCGCATCATAAATACATAGAGATCTTGGAGTTGGATCAATTGTCAATGAAATTGAAAAGTTTGGCCGAAGTCATGAGAGAAGACTTCAACCGCATTTTAATTTCGAGAGCATACAGTTCCCGTAGAACGAGAGCATAGTGAGAAGATTGAGGAATGTATATAAAACCATTTTAAGTTATTTAAAGTTAACTAAAACAAAACAAAATATTCGTATGTTCGATTTTAGGGCTTGCTTAGCTTTAATCTTAAAATATTGCCAACAATGAATTAGTGTAATAGAAGAAAGAGAAAATCCAACCCTTCCAACCATTGAAATCACATGGATACCATTTAGGAAATGTTTTTTTTTAAACTTCATTTCATATGTATTTGTCCACTACCATACCACTGGCATCCATTTTCTAAGTCAAGAAATATGATTCCCAAATAGCAAATATATCAACCAAAATTAATTTATTTCCATCAGTTGACAGATGGAAATCATACGCGAAGTGTTTATTCTTTTGGAAGTTCATTTTATGTAGAACATTTGTTTTGATTTGTTTTTTTATCTGTTTAAATTTATAAAATGAAAGTGCAATTCGTCACAGCTCCAGAAAATGTTATTTCTTTTGACACCTCATTTCCTAAGATTGGTTAAGTTTGAGAGCCGCAAATGGTGCCTATACTATAGAAATAATATATGGTATATGATATAGTACAGTAGAATCTCGGAAAGATGAACGAATAAAAACCAGACCCCGCAAACAAACGAAATGAAATGCGAAAATGCAAAATCAAGCACAAAAGAACAGCTTTCCAAAGAATAGAGGCTATATATATATATATATATATACTACGAATAAAGAAGAAAAAGAAATTATGAGTAGAGCGTTCATCTTTTCGAGTATCCGAAAAGCACCGACGGCCACCGCCGTTCTTATAGGGATTATTTTGGTTTTCGCAAACAAATTATATGAAGCGTGTCGTTTTTGTTGTTTCATTTCTTGTGCGCGCCTTTCGTACGTAGGCTGTTTGATAAAGCCAGAAATACATCGGAACAAAAGTGATAAAAAGTAGAAGTGTGCACACACTGAAAGCTCAGTCAATTCCAACTGACCAACAGCGCCATTAACGGATGAAATTATTATTTGTTTGACATTTGAAAGCTCCAGGAAATGTATTTCTCCGCAACCATGCACATTTATTCGTTAATAGTGGATGAATAATAAAAAGGAAAATTGGTTTCAAGCCTAAAATTCTAAAAAAATGTACGGGAATAATAAAATCGGTATTTGCTTTCGTGAATATACGTCTAAAATCATCTTTTAATTTCATCGGAAATCAGCTGGTATGCAAAAAAATGAAGAAGCGCCTTCTATTGTCGAGCATTTTATGCAAAATCCAATTATAACTACTGGAATTGGTTTAAGTATTTGGTTGGAAGAACTACTGGAAAGCTTTTGTGCAACATCAACGCGGCGAAAGCTAGAGCATGCTCTAGCTTTAGCCCCGGTGAATTTTATTTATTTGAGAGGAAATGATACAGATTTGCCTGCGATGGAGGAGTACAACATATTGTTTTGACTTCGTTGTACTTTTTATCACTTTTGTTCCGATGTAGCTCTGGCTTAAGTCAGTGACTTTGAAACTAAAAACTCGTTTTTTTCTCAAAATTTAATTTATTTTTCAACATAGCCTTTTTTTTAGCGCGATACACTTTTCTCAAAGATTTTCCAACTTGGTTAACCAAAAAATTTGATTTCCCAAGCCCTATAAAATAGGCATTTGTTGCATCGATAATCTCATCATTCGATGAAAATCTTTTTCCGCCGAGCCATTTTTGCAAATGATGAGAAAGCAGTTCATAGCGCAATTCAGCAAATTTTACTGTTGCTACTGCGGTGAATGAGCCGGTGCATTATCGTGATGAAAGAGCACTTTTTTCTTTTTGAAATGAGGCCGTTTTTCAATGAATTCTGCACTAAATTTATCCAATAAATTAGCATAGTACTGTCCGGTAATCGTTTTTCCATTTTCCAAGTAGTTAATGAAGATTACGCCGCGGCGCGCCGTGGGATTCCCAGAAAACCATTGGACTTTTCCGGCCGACGAACCCGTTTTTGCCTTTTTGGTGCACGCTCGACTAAATAAGTCCACTATTTTAATCGTTTTTTCATTCCTGGTGTGAAGTGGTGTATCCAGAATTCACCCACTGCTACGAACCGCCGTAAAAATTCACTTGAATTACGCTTGAAGAGTTCCAAATTCTGCTTTGAATACTACAACCGAATTTTGGTCAATCGTTTTTTATGCGCAAATGATCATGTAGGATTCGAATGACGCTATTATTTGAAATGGCCACTGTCTCAGCTATCTCACGAACCTTGACTTGCAATCGTCCAACACCATATCCTGGATTTTTTTGACCATTTCTTCCATTGTGACGCTATTTGGACGTCCTGGGCGCTCATTGTCTTTTAAGGTCGTACAAAATTCAGTAAACCACTTTTGTAGCATCCCATGCGAAGGATCAGAGTCTCCATAATATTTTTCAAGTCTATTTTCAGTCTCCTTAATGGTTTTACCGCGCAAAAAGTACTGTTTTATCAAAAAAAGGAACTCATTTTTTTTCCATTTTGAGCAAATAACACAAACCAAAGTTCTTTTGACCACTGTAAAAAAATCAATGTATGACAGATCTGTTTAATTTTTTTTTTCTCAATGCGATCCGAGCGCCATTTTGCATTAAAGTTGCTGACTTATCGAACAGCCCTCGTACGTACAGGTGGTGTCAGTGCATTCGAATTGCGTACAATGGTTAATACAAGGGATGAAAGAAAAACTAGCATAATACGTGTAAAATTTCAACTCTTTTTATAAAATAACCATATTTTTAACTGTATGTAATTTTTTAGCTTTTCTTGCTTAAGACGCTATTATCTGTCGGTCTCTTGAAGAGCGTCTTACTGTATTCTACTGTAATTGTGTCAGAGAAAAATAAATGACTAGAATTCTGCTGTGAATTCATACATAATTATCATATTATCGCTTTGGCAATGCAACGACAAAATAGGATTACTTTGTGAAATATAGGAATGGAGTAACGCAGTAAAATCGCAATGTTCAGATAAAACTGTAAGAATGATTAAAACACAACCGTATTCAATGAACGAATTTATTGGACTGACAAAGGTTAAAAAGAAAACAAAGATAAAAAGGATATAAAAGTGGAAGATGCAATTGGGTTGTGCAAGAGTTGCCATTGTGCAACAATCATTATGAGTACTAATATTTACCAACATACCCCAGCTCAACTCAAATGCATTTACAAAAATTCAATTCAAATATACGTTAAGCCACAATATAAAAATTTACAAAATTTCAATTTAAACAGACGTTAAGCGACAAAATCAAAATTCAATTTAAATTCAATTGAAACAGACGTTAAGCGACAAAATCAAAATTCACAAAATTAAAATTTACACATTGATTTTTAAAAGTTCACATGCTCTGATATGTTTTTGTTTAGATAACATCTTAGTGAATATATCTGCAGCGTTTTGTTCTGATGGTATATAATCAACATCCACAGATCCTTCATTGTACCTGTCCCTGACATAGTGGTATTTAATGTCAATATGTTTGCTTCGTTTATGGACGGTTGGATTCTTCACCATACAATTTGCGCCTTGGTTATCACAGTAAACACGAGTAGGTTGCTTGACGTATTCACCAAGATTCATTTCACCAAGAAGATTTCGTGTGAACACAACCTCCTTAGTACCCTGGCACAGCGCAACATATTCTGCTTCCATTGAGCTCAGTGCAACCATAGACTGCTTTTTGGACTCCCATGCAACGGCACCATTTGAAATAAACATGACAAAACCAGAATATGACTTGCGGTCACATGAGTCACATCCCCAGTCAGCATCTGTAAAACATAAAACACTTGGCTCGTCTTTAGTAAATGATATCTTACCACCAGGATATTTCACAAGGTATCTCAACAAGTATTTGGCTGCTTGCAAGTGTTCTGCGTGAGGGTGTGAATTGAATTGTGAGAGCTTTGAAACCACATGAGCGATATCCGGCCTGGATATGATTGCCAAATACATAAGACTTCCTATCAAACTTTGATACTCCTTTAGATTTAACTCACACTTTTTGTCTTCACATTTCGTCAAAGTAGTTCCATTTGGCCATGGCGTTGCTGCAGGTTTCGCGTTATCCATGTTCCAATTCTTCAGCAATTGCAATGTATATTGTTGTTGATGAACATGTATGGGACCCCTCGGGCCCTCTCGTTCAATTTCCATTCCCAGATAAAAAGAAATTGGTCCACGATCTTCTGCTTCAACATGCTGATTAAGCTGTGTGATTACTTCAATCATATCGGCTTCCATTGAAGATGCCAGCATCATGTCGTCTACGTACAATGCGATAATATTTATATAATTGTCACTTCTTCGAAAATATACACAATTGTCTGTTTGACACCGCTTAAATTTCATTTTCAAAAGAATTTCAGTAACCTTTTTATTCCATTCTCTTCCAGCTTGACGTAGACCATATAATGCTTTGCTCAACTTGCACACCTTACCAGGATGAGTAGAGTTTTCAAACATCGGCGGTTGTTCCATATACACATCATCTTCAAGGTCACCATTTAAGTATGCTGCCACAACATCAATATGTCTCACCAATAATTCATATTGAACCGCTAGTGCTAATATAATTCTGATTGTAGAATGACGTACTACTGATGCGAACGTTTCACGGTAATCAATATTGTATTTATGGGAACATCCCTGAGCTACCAGTCGTGCTTTATACTTTTCCACAGTCCCTTCAGATTTCCGTTTAATTGTGAACACCCACTTCGATCCTATGATGTTTTTAGATTTCGGTTTATCTATGAGTACCCAGGTGTTGTTTTTAATAAGAGTATTGTACTCAATTTCCATAGCATTTCTCCACTTTGCTGCATCATCAGAATTCAAAGCATCTGATAAAGTTTGAGGATTTACAATCACAGAATTGAGTAATTCAGTTTCTGTCGCATATTCTTTCTTTGGGCGTCCTCGTTGTCCAGTTAAAATACGCTTCGGCCTACCACGTCCTCTTTTCACTGCAACTTCAGTCTGTATATTTTCTGGTGTATCTTCTTCTCTCACGACTTCATCTGATGTGTCCTTTTCACTTGCCGATTCGAAAGAATTGTTATGTGACTGTGGTTCCTTTACCTTTACCACATCATTCGTATTACATGTTGTGTAGAAAACGTTCACTTGAAATTCATCGGTACAATCTTCTATTAATATTTTCTCAAAAGAATTTTCAAAGAAAATAACATCTCTAGCCTTGATTACTTCACGTTTTTCCGAATTAAACAAACGATACCCCTTTGTCATACTTTCATAGCCAACAAATTTCATTTTCAATCCTTTTGGCATTAATTTACCACCACTACGATTCTTCTGTAAGACCACAGCATCACAACCAAATGTTCGGAAATGAGAAACGTTCGGTTTCCTGTTGTTCCACTTCTCATATGGAGTTACACCTATAAGTACTTTTGTCGGGCTTCTATTCCGTATATACGCTGCAGTATTGATGGCTTCTGCCCACAAATTCTGAGGCAGTCCTGATTCATGTAGCATACAACGGGCCATCTCTACGAGAGTACGATTTATTCGTTCTGCTATGCCATTTTGCTGTGGTGTGTGACTCACTGTCTTCTGATGTAGTATGCCATTTCGCTGGAAATATTCATTAAATTTAGAATTTAAATATTCCTTACCGTTGTCACTTCTGATTTGCTTCAATTTGAGGCCACTCTGCTTCTCCGCCATCGCAGCAAATTTCATGAAAACATCGAAGGCATCCGATTTTTTCTTCAAGAAATATGTAAAGACATATCTTGTAAAATCGTCAGTAAACGTCATGATATATAAAGCACCTCCTTGCGATTTAACTCTAAATGGTCCACATAAATCTGTGTGTACCAATTCTAGCACTGATTTAGTATTAATTTGCGAGTATGTGTTGAATGGTTTTGAAGTTATCTTCCCAACAGCACATGTAACACATTGGAAATTGTTCGGTAATTTCAAATCCAAGCCTCTAACCATATTCTTGCTGCACAATATGTTCAAAGACTTACTGTTTAGATGACCGAAACGTGAATGCCATTTCTTAAACTCATTATCTGTCGCAACACCATACACATATTCATTCGAAGTATTAGTCTTCAGTCTGGCAAAAAATATTCCGTTTTCTTTAACCGCATACATCATCTTGTTGTTTTCTTTGCTTCTGATATTCACACAATTCCTTGAAAAATAAACCGTATGCCCGCCCAGCCTCTATGAATTTGCCTATAGACAGAAAATTGGAGTGTAAACAAGGAACATACAAAACATATGTCTTATGCTCATAAACGTAATAAGTCTTATGCTCATAAACGTTGACCTTTGCATAACTGTTCCTTTTCCCTCTGCATATACTGTTTCACCCGATGCTAAAATAATTTTTTGCTTCGCCAGCTGTAACATTGAAAACAAATCTCTGCTGCGACACATATGCGACGAGGCACCGCTATCCAAAATCCATGAATTGCTGCTACTCACATCGTTACTTACTGCACAGAGAGCCGATGCAACAGACTCACCACCGTCAGCTTTACACTGAGACCGAATGTGCCCCTTCTGTCCACACTTATAGCACTTATGCCCGTTTTCACAGTGCGAGCTTAAGTGTTGGATTAGTTAGGTGTAGAATTGAACAAATCCGTCATGGATTGAGTGTCATTATGAACCATTAATGGAAAAAAGTAATTGTGAATGAACACAAAATGACAAACGAAAATTAGTTTTCACTTCCTTGTCAAGTGCTTTTCAGAAAAAATACAATTAAAATTAAAAGAAAAGAAGACAAAGAAGCCGCTGCATGTGCGGAAATAGAAAAATAATTCAATTAATTCATTTTTATTTCAAAAAAACGACGAAATAGCAGTATGCTGACGAAAACAAAAAAATTGCGAACCCCTCCCTTCCTTCGATGTGCATCGTGTTGAAACAGATACACATACACAACTGAAGTCGCGAGCGCAGCAAACAGCGATATCAGCAGAATCATCCCCCTCCACTTGCATAAAATGAGAGTCGCAATGCCAGCCGCATTACCAGATAAAACATTTCGTTGTTTAGGTAGGTTTTCTGTACTGTATTTGGAAGTTAATATTATTTTGGTACACTTACGGCAACAATTTACTCTCTGGATCGATACTTAAGCCGTGGAAGTCGGTGGCTTAAGTTATGACACTACTTAAGTGCAGGATTACGTTAAGCCTGCACTGTGGGAACGCAATTCGTGGTAATCCTGAGATTATCGTTGGATCGACACTTAAGCTCGCACTGTGAAAACGGGCATTAATGTTATTTCGTTTGCCGTCTCTCTCATAACGATTATTTTTTGGGTTGAATTTGTTATTGTTACTTTGGGTTTGCTTTTCGTGTTTATATTTCCAGGTAGCCGAAAACACACGATCCTCATTCAGGTTGTGTTTATCCCCTTGGCGACGTTCTTCTTCTAGAACTTTTGAAACTAACTGTTCTATTCCAGGCAAATCGTCTCTGCTTTCAACAGCAACAACAAAGCTTTCCATTTCTTCCGGCAATGCACACAACAACAAAACAGCAACAAAATCTGCGTTCAACACAATACCGATGCTTTTTAAATCATCTATTATGCCACGAAATTCTCCAATTTGTGATGAAATTTTTTCATGGGAACCGATCTTGAAACGCACCAATTTTTTGAACAGATTCACTTTTCTGCATGCTGTATTTGCCTTATAGAGTCCACCTAAAGAATCCCATGCATTTTTTGCCGTTGTGCAATCCTTAATATGAATGAGTTCACTTGGCCTGACATTCAAATTTATCATTGCTAGAGCTTTCTGATCTGTTGCCTTCCAAACCGCTTGTTTGTCGGGCTCCACTGGACATGCACTTTGGACAACGTCCCACAGATCTAATGTAATCAGTAGACTTTTTATTTGAATGGACCATGTCGCATAGTTTTCACTATTTAACTTTTCTACACCGGTCACCGAATTCATTATTACTATTTTAAAAAAAATATCTTTTTCGCAATGTTTATGCGCGAGGTCTTGGGCCCATAACCTTTGTAAGAATGATTAAAACACAACCGTATTCAATGAACGAATTTATTGGACTGACAAAGGTTAAAAAGAAAACAAAGATAAAAAGGATATAAAAGTGGAAGATGCAATTGGTTTGTGCAAGAGTTGCCATTGTGCAACAATCATTATGAGTACTAATATTTACCAACAAAAACCAATCAATTGCTATGAGATACCGTAATAAGACATTATGTAGATCAAAGACCCTGAGACTTGCAAAAAAGAATCAAGCACGTCAACTTACACTTGTAAATTATACTTTTCTGTGTAATATTTCTTTAGCTTTGTATCATACATATGAACATACACATCTACTAAAGTTGTATTCTATAAACATTCCAAAAGTCAATATCAGTCGAACTCGATACTTATTATTATTTTTTCAACAATTTTTTTTTGTAAATTAATCTCAGCGAACTGAAAATGTAGAAAGCAATCGTATACCAGTAAAAAAGCTAATAAATGGGTAATGTTCTTTTTTTATAGCAAATAAAAATGCAATAAAAATATCATAAAACATACAATCAAGATGGTGTTCAAATAAAAACGCAATTAATTTTCGAGACAATCTCATTTCCCAAATGAAAATTCTTAACCAAAATCAATCGAAGACATCGCCAGAATCTACAGCGAGCCATCATAAGTGCCGGGAATAATGTGCTGGGTTTCACACGACCAACCACCACCCCGAAACCGCTGATTTGATGAACAATGTAGACTAGCAAACGCAGAAAAAAAACATCAGGCAAAAAAGGTCAAGATCTGCTTGCATGCTCTACGAGCAAAAGAGACGGGAAGAATATCGGCTTCTAAGAAAGAAAAAGAAAGAGCACGAGAAGTGCGCGATCGAGGATATTGAGAGGTGCTACTCCAGGAACGTACAGAAGTTTTGGTACATATAACATACCAGAAGGTAAAAAGAATGTGTCAGGGAAACAAGTCCCGTACAGATGACGAAGGAAGTCTTGTAGTAGAAACACAGTAGTTGCTAAGAATATGGAAAAACTACTATTGGAGACCTTATAACTGCAACGAAGACCAACACTCCGCTTTCAGGCAGTATGAACCATTAAATTTAGATGATGGTAGCCAAAACTCCCATCCAGCTGATCAAAACGAAGTGAGGGTAGCAATATCTAAGCTTAAGTCCAGCAAGGCTGCTGATCCTGATGGTTTACTCCCAGAGCTATTTAAAGCAGCTGGAGATGACTTGGTAGTGAAAATACACCAACTCATCTCTAAGATTTGGTCAGATGAAAGTATGCCAGATGAAAGTATGCCAGATGAATTGATTCTCAGCATAGTTTGTCCGATCCAAACCCACTCAACTGCTCCAATTACAGAGGCATCAGTGTCTTCAACATCGCCTAAAAGATCTTATCTGCCATATTGTGTGAACGCCTAAAACCTTTCGTCAACAACCTGAGTGGCCCCTATCAGTGCGGATTCAGGCCAGGAGAGTCCACCATAGACTAAATGTTCATTCTTAGGCAGATACTGGAAAAACCCCAAGAAGTCCATGTCGATACTCACCAGACCACCTGTGAATCGATTTAAATGCCGCCTATGACAGCATCTGGAGAGATGAACTGTATAGAGGCATGTCTAGTTTTGACATCCCTGCCAAACACATCCGTCTGTGCATGATGACAATGGAGAAAGCTTGCGGCTCCATCAAGGTTGGTAATAATCTCACCGAGACCTTCGATGCCAAAAAAGGATTCAGACAATGTGATGCACTGTCATGCGTCATAAGACCCTTATCATCCCAGTTTTGTTATATGGACCATATCCATATCGAAAACGGATGAAGATATCACTGGTCGCTTTGAGGGAAAAGCCATTCGTAAGATATTCGGTCCCGTTTGCGTTGACGGCTTATGTAGGAGAAGATTCAACTACGAACTATACGAGCTGTACAGCGACATCGACCTGGTAAAAAAAAACTGCGCATTGGGCATTTAAGATGGCTAGGAGAGAGTGTGGACATCAGCGCTCCGGCCGCAGAGTATTCGAATCCAACCCGGATGGTCAGCGCAGCAGAGGACGACCTCGCCAATATAGACCTCGTTGGCGCGCACTCGCAGAAAAGGACCTCAACTAACTTGAAGTGCCCAACTGGAGGCAGTTAGCTAAGGACCAGACTAACTGAAAGGGGTTGTTGGTTGAGGCCTTGGTCCATCCCGGACTGTGGCGCCACCTAAGTAAGTGAGTAAGGCTATCTGTAATAAAAGCGATGTTATGTTTGGGTGTTAGATCGTTTATTTAGTTGTGAAAAACCTCGAGGATCCCTAGTAGCTCCTCCTGGAAGACACTATCCAAGTTTGGTAGGCGATAGGATTTCGATATTTTGAACCATACATATATCGAAATCTGTCACCACTCTCTTTCGCTTTTATTCCTCTCTGCTTGGAATGCTAGTAGCAAAGACAGAGCTTCTTTAAATTAAGATAGAGACAGAACAAAATCATTTGATAGTATGTCCAGCAATCCAGCAACCAGATTTCTTGAACCAGACTGCACTGCATATCGCTGTGCTTTTGATATTGAGACCTAGTGGCAGAGGGTGCAATAGCACAGTAAGAGCATCAGTTGGGCATGACCTCAATGCACCTGTGATGCCTATGCTTGCCGTTCGTTGGACTCTTTTGATTTTCTTGATGTTCTATGTCTTGCTTAAGGACGGCCGCCACACTGTAGACCCGTAGGTGAGAATTGTACACTCGCAACCTTACTCTGTCTTGTTTTGTAGTATTTTCAATGCGCATCTTTCCGAATACATTTGCATGTTGAATTTTTGATAATTAGCATGGTGATTATATGGAAACCCAGTGTAAAGGAATCTTTCTATTATCTTGATTTACAAAACGACTATGTACATAGTTACGAGTTCAGACTAGCTCACACTATCACTTGTCTTCCACTAAGTCCACTGCAATCTTTTGTCAATGCTTGCCGTCACCCATCGAAAAATGATAACTGATATTCAATCAAGTTAGTAACGTCTATTGACATCATAGGGTAAGCGTGTTTTGATTAATTAACAGCTCCCCATCATGGTTTTGTTATCTAATCTCGTAACTTTGTAAGAAGATCCATATTCCGTTACTCTAGTGAAATAATACAAACGCAAATGACTAAGCTCAATATCAGCTTGTCGAAAGGGGATTCATTCAATCATATTTTTATTTGAAAAAGGTACTCTTCAACATTTTCTCTTTATTTTTTAAACGTAATTTCAATTGCTTAGTGCTCACAGATTGGTAAGTTTACATTAAAAAAGAAATTTAATTCAACCATTGAAGCTAAAATTAAAAATCCCACATACATCACAGTACAAGCGACACCAATTTTCCAATCCAAGCGGAACTTGTTCGCAGCAAATGCAATATAAAGTCCAAATAGTGTCGTCAATAGTGAAATAGATGAATACGTGAGTCCCGATGAGTTTAGAACTACCCACTGCTGGTCGGGTATTGTTGGAAAGAAAAATGCCTTAATAAACCATGGCAGACCCAGGCACAACAAAATGTCAAATGTATTCGATCCAATCGAATTGCTGATTCCCATTATTCCATGTCCTTGGTTCGTGACAATAACACTAGAAACTGCTTCAGGAACACTCATACCGGCAGCAAGGATTGTGAGGCCCATAACAGAGTCGGGTATACTTAAGGTGTCGCCTGTTAATTAGAAAAAGAAAATATATACGTTTTCATGGAGTAGGTATATAAGATAAGATATATAAAGGGTATTTTTTTTTAACCCAGTTAGACTGGGAGCTGGATGGAGTTGAGTGTGCAAAATCCGAGAACCGCATTCTGTTCATAGTTTTCAACTCAGAAAAGCTTGCAGATTATGATTCTGGATGTTGCCAGGAGGTTTGTTGGTCCATTAATTTGTATGGCCCATCCTCTTAGATATCAAGTTAGTTATTACTTACTTCTATATTTATTGATCAAAACGGCTCATATTCACAATATATGCTGACTCAGTGCCAAAAGAGAAAATTATAAATTCTCGACCCGATAGGTGGCGCTGGAGTCAAGTAATTTTTTCGAATGCGTTTTCGTGTAACTGTGTAGCTTCCCTGGCGGAACACAATGGTGACGCTGTAGTGGAAGTAGAAAGTTGAAGTTGGCTGATTTTTGCGCTTCACCATACAATACATACTACAGCACCAGCTTCACATTGTGTTCGCGCTGTATTTAAACTTTGAAAGCGCTGCCTACTTCCACTATAGCTTCGCCATTGTGTTCGGGCAGTCCATTGTTCTTTTGAACGCATTTCAACAATATCAAAATGTTCACGCCTGTTTTGCAGCTGATGGGACAATGATTTATATAAATTCGCATACGTAAGTATGCATTTTATTCAGTAGGTCAGAGTAGGTTCTTTTAGTGTATTTTCTTCAGTCTTGTTGGTTAATGTATCTAATAATTTATTATAGGATTTATTGATTGCAAAAGACGCTGCAGCAGCTTCCCAACTTGTATCTGAGAGCGATCTTAACGCATTATCATTTTGTAGAGCAGATTTTATAGTCTTCCATATACTAGTGACTAGTGGATGCAGAAAATATCTTGTAAAGCGATCTTACGAAAGAAAAAAATCAACTGCGACTAGACAGCACTGCGACCAACAACATTTTAAGAGTGTGATTCGCAAAGTATAATACATACCTACATTGATTTTATTTTTCAGAAGAATTTTTTGTTGCGTCTCGCTATACCGACCAGACATATTCACAGCATTGTCGTAAGTTTGTCCTCTGTATTTTCAAATCGGTATTTTATTTTCACTCAGATACTTTAGTGCTTGATTAGCTATATTGTCTCCAGTATGAGGATTCATCTCCAAAAACGTTAAAAATCGTTCAATAGGTTGACCATATTTAACATTTTGTGGTGCCCCATCCGTCGTGATGCCCTAGTTCTGGGCCTAGTTGGCCTAGGGGTAAATCCAAGGCTGGATCCAGCCGTGGTGGGCATATTTTTCTGTGCTTATTTTAGAGTTGAAATGTCACTGGAACAAAACTTTTCTTTGTATCCAGATAGATAGGATGAATTCCGTTGTCCTTCAGTCAACTGACACGGAAATACACTTTTCGCTCTTTAATAAAGTGCATAAGCCTCTTTAAACTTATTACATAAAATGTAATGGGATGATAATTTTTTGGCAATATCTTTTTTTATTTTTTTGTCAAACGGCTACCAGCTGTTTAAAGAAGTGCGCATATATTAACATCACTTATATGTGCATAATCTAAATTTTTTTATAACTCAATAAACGGGTTATTTGATTAAGCATTTTAAAGTCCAGCTAATACCAACATTTGGTGGATTGGGCACACTATTTTCTCACCATAATAAAAGTATAAAAATGGCAAATTACTTTATACAGGTATAATGTAACCACCTGCCGAAACCATACTATAAATAGAAGAGGGTCCTAGTCGATTAAAAGCACTCAATATGAGTATGTATACTTATATCGGTAATTTATTATTTTTGACATGCTGTATCGATTTGTCAATCAATAGTGATTACAATTAATTTACCAATCTTTGCTACGTTGATAAGATATTTCTGTTAGAAATTACACCTGCGTGGGGTAAAGGTAAAAGCCATTTATCTTACTTAATAACATAAACAAACCAAAATAAAAGAGCATCAAAAGTTGCAAAAATACGCCTCTTTCTAGCCACATGGTGAATATTTTACTAAAGATCAATCTTAAAAAAGAAACAAAAAATATTGATGTGCATTTGTTTTATATGTATTAGGCGTTAGGCGGGACATGCCATCAAATGTTCTGATTTGCAAAGCAATGTATCCACATTCATAACATTAAAATATAAATATAAACATTAAGTAGATTAACGCGGTATATGTAACGAGACACCTTTTTTATTGTCCGCTTTGCGTTTGTGAATTCTCCATATCTGCAGGAGCCCAAAATGATGTACAGTTAATCACAAAAATAAGTATACAGTATACACCCATGTGAGTGTAACAAAAGTCTTAAGAAAACAGTGTATTTCGTTTGAACCATTATCCGCTTGGCCTCATATCTGTTGTTTGACATTTGCACAGTTGCTCTAAAGTAAAAATAACGGTTTAACTTGCCCAGCCTTTGATTAACCCTTAGGCGGAATAGGCCCAGGCCTAGGGCATCACGACAGATGGGGCACCAAAAAAGCCGCAAGCAAAACAAAGTAATTGAAATATAATTTACATGACGGTACTTCCAATATCTGTGAAATACAAGTGCATGTCTCATTCTTTTTTAGTCTTCGTCATTTAAACGCTGAAACACTTCACCAAATTCTACTAAATGATACAAGTTGGGATTCGGGAAGCTCATGCTGCAGCTACTTTTGCAATCATTAAATCCTATGATAAATTATTAGGTACAACAACATGACTGAAGATAATACACTAAAGGGAGACGCACGAAGGGAATCTGGTGATCTATTCAATAAAAAGCATACATTAAAATTTCCTTTAATGCTTGTGGCTTGGAACGATATTTTACAAAGTTTTCAATAAGTCATTAAA
Source organism: Brachyopa scutellaris (assembly GCA_949775065.1). Classification (NCBI taxonomy): domain Eukaryota; kingdom Metazoa; phylum Arthropoda; class Insecta; order Diptera; family Syrphidae; genus Brachyopa; species Brachyopa scutellaris. Next base: position 79,786,095 of record OX459112.1, on the reverse strand, counting down.
GTTTTACAAAGTGAATACGTAACACTACTGACGTGCGCGAATTTATATAAATCATTGTCCGATTAGCTGGAGAACATGCGTGAAAAATTCAAAATTGTTAAAATGCGCTCTAAGAAGTTCATCTGAGCCCAAAGGAAAAGTTTTGAATAAACGCTTTTTACGTGATAATTGATCAATTGCAAATACAAATGGATTTCAGTGGTAACATTTACAGTGAAATTTTTGAATGAATCGATTTTCTTTGCATTACTAATGAAGAAGTCGATACTAAAACCTGTGTCCAGTGTTTGGTATTAAAATATGCCGAAAAACTAAATTCAGAACTTGCCGATGAACATTTTCATTCCATCGTTGTATTTTGCATAAAAATGGTATAGTAATAGTAAATAGCTAACATTAGCTTTTCCAAAAGTAGATACTGCATTACGTTTATTCTTAAGTTTGATGGTGACAAATTGTTTTGCGGCAAGATCATTCTCCCAATTAAAACGTCCTTGTGGAACCATGATGACGCAGGAGAGGCCTGATGCATTATCTATGCTTTGCATTGAAAGTGTTTTACTACGAGAAATAAATGTTGACGATACTATAAATATTTATAAAAGACTTCGCTACTCACAAATCTAGAAAACAATATTTCAAATAATCAAGTCCATAAGAATCTGTAAACATTTGTGGGTAATTTTTAGTGTTCCGTACCCATATGGTAATACGGAACCATTATAAGTTCGCTCTAACTCAAAAATGTCTGTCACGATAAAAACATCAAGAACCGTTCTTCCTAGAAACTTGAAATTTGGCACACTTATACATTACAGTGGTCCGCATACATGGACAATATATTACTCAAAATTGTTGTGAAACAACTATACAGGATGGTTTTTCTGTTGGAAACTTTGGGAGTTATTGCCAAAACTGTGTCAAAAATATCATAAAAAAAGCCCCCTACGGTTTTCTCGGAAACTACTGAAGTCAGAAATATGAAAAAATCACAGTTGGTAGATAATTAACTATATTTTTAAAGATAACTTAGTGAATCTCATAAGTTGTATAGTTTTTGAGAAATTCAAGTCGAAAAATTCAATTTTATGTCGAAAAATTCAATTTCTCAACCGATTAACTCGTAAACTACTGGACCAATTTTGAAGAAATTACCTCTATTCTATTAACAAAAATTTTGAGAAAATTAAACGCTATCCAAAACTGTGCTGCTATACAAAAAAATAAAAAAAAATAAATAAAAATACGGATTTTGCCAGGAAACGAACCTGGGACCCCGAACTCAGTAGTACAGCGCAAAAAAGGTTAATGGATGCGCTACACACTCAGCCGCGTTCTTAATGCTTATCGAATTTCTCATAGTGAGCAATATTACTTATTATAAGTTGGTAAAGTGAATATAGAGGTGGGTCGTTTAAGTTTATTGTGTTAACGAATTATTTAATCGAGTTATTTAATCAAAATATAACTATGTAGTTTTAAAACTACGGAACCCTTTGAGCGCGAGTCTGACTCACACTTGGCCGGTTTTTTTTGCCGGTTCACTGCATCTTGTCTTCTGGTTTTATGTATTTACTAGGTAACATAAAAGGAAAAATAAAGTAGGGCACCTTTTATTGTAAAGGCCTTAGGTCCAAAAAATTTAAATCCGGCACTGAACTTGCCTAGGTTCTAGAGGAGAATATCTTTTGTCTGACGAAATACCAAAACAACATCACAAAAGTAAGTACTTATACATTCATGGTATTTGAGTACAAAATGAGGGTCAGTTAACACTTGTTGTTATAAATCTGTTCTTTTTCGATTGAATTGTTTTAGAAATATATAGAGTGAGTATAAATTATTGAGTTTACATAATTTCATTAACGAATTTCTATGCGTCTACCAGAAATGGCTCCACGTGCGAAAGGGCTCTCTGTTGACCTTAAAAACGTGGTGATAAAATTTTCCAACGGAGGGAAATCCATTCGAGAAGTGGCGAAATTAGTCGAAAAAAGCCCTGCAACAGTAAAAAAAAATTTACTTACTTACTTAGTTGGCGCTACAGCTCGGGGTGAGCCTGGGCCTGCTTATCGCAACCATTTGTGTGTCTGTGTTATATTTTTGCACAAATGGAAGGGACCTACAATTTTTTGCCAATTCCGAACGGCGAGTTGAGAAGCTCAATCGTGACAAACTATACTCTTTGTTTGCTAAACAGACATTCGAAAGAGCTGACACCCTGAAAAAACGTTTAAGTGTTGGACCGGGACTGGGATTGAACCCGGATAGCATTGCATAGTAGTCTAATGCACTAACCACTACACCACGGTGCTCACATAACTTCCCTACCAATTTTAATAACGTGTTTTTAGTTGATTTGGCCTACGGCATATTGTGACTTGTTGCATTTTCGGCAGCGGCCAGGTCACCTGTAAGAATCTTAAATTCCCTAAATCTGGCGACAAAATCATTAAGGTTGCAACACTGGAATGTGAGTACTGGGAATCCCCGTCAATAGACAAAACTTATCATTTATCACTTTTAAGCATTGTATTTAACAAGAGCTAGTATTATTTTTGACTTATTAAGAAGCGAAACACAGCTCATTACACCGATGCACTTGAAAATAACTCGAATCCGTCACATTGTTTGGGGTACTTCAGAGGTGTTCACATTGTTTCCAGCTTCCGATCACTTCGGATTATATACTATAAAAAAATGCAGTGAAATACGTTGGGGAGCAAGAATAAGCAGTCCATGGATCTTGATAAATGCACAGAAATACTGCGCTTTCTTGGAAGAGTACAGAAAGACAGGCTTTAAAAGCGCCATTTTAACAGCGAAGGAATTAACTAAAGAACTTGAAATTGAACTTTTATTCAAAACCACAACAAAAATGCGATGTGTAAATGCCAAGCTGATTAAACTGCCCGCGATGAGCCTACAGCTTCTCGAAAAAATAAATTTGAAGATAGATTTTTCAACTGTCTATTGGACACTACCTGAATTTCACTCAGTGAATGATTGGAACAGTTGAATTAGTACTACGAATCTTCGTCCTTTTTGTATAACATATGAAAACATTCAAGGAAAACCAGACCTCTAACTCTGTCTCGAATTAAAATTAACTGTAGGCTAGAAATCAGTTATAAATTGTTGTACATACATATATTATGTGATGTACTCATATTCCGATCTGCGATAAACAATATCTCAATCTAAATTGACAAAATTGGCAACTTTGTAACTTGAAAATAAAATTGAAGAAAACACAGACTTCGGTGTCATATGTAAAAGAATTTGCCGATAGAAAGGCCAGAAAATTGAAATGGTTATTATTATTTTATTGTTTCCCTTATTTTATTCTTTGCTCTTTTCACATGGGTTTGTATACCAGATAGATGGCGCCGTAGAAATCTCGCCTAGAGCGCCGGTAGTGATAAAACCGGCACTGACGTTGTAGATGCATTTGCTTCTCAATAATCACTCGTGCATTTTCTAAGCCCCAAATTGGAAAATTTTGACGATTAACAAATCCATCGGTATGAAAATAAGCCTAATCGCTGAAGATGATAGTTACGTCGGAGCCATCATTCCCCTTCCGTAACAATAGCCTCTCCCACCCCCTTTCACCATAGCACCATTTTGAATATGAAACCTAACGGTTCCCCCCACTTCCCCTACATAATATCCAATCATCCCATGCACAGCCTGCGTGATCCGTTACACGCGCTGCCCAATCCTGCACACGTTTGCATTTCCGCTACACGCGCAGTTACTCGACACTTTTGTTTTTCCCAAACGATAAAATGCAACGATAGCATTTAGAAATAATAAATACAGGTAGAAAAGTCCAAGGTAGAAGAGTTGTAATTTAAATCTTGACTTAGAGAAGTGCAGCCTCGCTTTGGACAGCGGCTTCTCTTTGTTCAAATAATACTAAGTTAGAATTAATTATAATACAATGAAAAAATAATAAATAATTTAATATCGTAACTCAACCAATGTGTTTTTTTTTTCAACAATTGGGAAAGTAAAAACGAAACTTGATTTCGTTTGAAAAGTAACTGCCAAACCTTCATTATTTTTGAACTATTGCTTAGCAATGAAAACGCGTTGTTCTTTCGTGTGGCACTCCATTTTTAATAAACCTGAAGTGTTAGCTGCCACGCTGCCCTTTCTTTTTTTTGACAACAATTTCCGCATTAATGGCCAAAAAATCAAATCTTGCGTGAATTTTGGGACATGATTTTTTTTATTGGTAACAATTGATAAATATGAGCCAAATAGTTTAGTTGATGAATAATAGAAAACCCGGTCAAACCAGGACGATTTAGAAAAACTATCCCGGACGTTACCCGCATAGGCGAAAAAGAGTACTTGTCCGGGAAAACCCGGACAGATACATCTTGTTTGAAGTGATGAAAAGCTCTTGAGTAATACCGATTAATGAAATATGATATAAGCGATTTATATTTTTCAAACACTATCAGATCTGTGTCATGGCGTGCTTAATACAAGCAACAGCCATAAGCAGAAATTTGCCAGGGCAAGATATGCATCAACAGGCTCATCATTTAGTGCTGGTGTTAGTGGTTAGGCTACGCTACATTTCAACACTACCAATAGCAATAAATAAACAAATATAAGAAGACATATACATAACTAGCTGACCCGGTGAACTTCATACCGCCTCAAAATTAATAAATGTTGTGTCAACTTATAAGCTGAATTAAATTCTGTTTTTTATTGAGGTAAAGTAAATACTCAAAATGAATTAATTTTATAAATGTACAAAAATGAAAATGAAATGTCTGTCTGTATGTATGTCTTCTGTCTATCTATCTACCTGTCTGTCTATCTGTTTGTCTGTCTATCTGTTCGTTCACTAATCCAATCGAGATATTTATAATTTTGTGCAATGCCTGGGAACACTTTGGTGATGAGTTCCTCCTTCAACGATGTGAACACGCAAAAATTTGCCGGAAACGATATCAATCATCAATCATCAAACATCAACAGGAATTTGGCAGTTGTCTCGAGAATTTAGCAGCCGATGGGGCATTTTGCAATGCGACTCTCATGTTCGTGGTCAATTCAAACTTCTTGACATACCGCCACAAAGACGACGATTTCAGGCATGCATTAAGTTCATCGGCAGCAGTAGATTTCGGGTTGATAGGAGGCGTTTGACGAAAATCTCTGGAGAGCAATATCATAGCCGCACGAAATCATCTCGTGTACGTGTACGTCGTCAAGTAAATCGATCGCCCTTAAAAAACAACAAAGTCGTTTTTGACTAATCCTATTCAAAAGAAAACTTATTTTCTGAACAAATGATCGCATTGATAAATATCGCATTAAATTTCAATTGATCGTAGTCTTTGTACCATTTGCGGATGTGATGTGCGATACACGACTATTCAGAATCAGTGTAATAATACGCAAAACTCGAATCAATTTCAGCAATAAAAATAGCACATTTGCTATGACAATGCGAGGATACCTGTCAAATTGCGCACAGCCTAAGGCAATGTATAACGCCATTTATCGTATAACGCCTTCTCCACCCAAAATGCACGCAAAACGTCTTTTATCACACTGAATTTTACAATAATTATTCGAAATTTTCCAAGCTTCGCAACGAATTTTCCACCTTTACATCAAATCATGCGATAAAATGCAAAATTTCGTCAAAAAAAAATTCAAATTTTTCGTGTTTTTCCTGGATTTCCACTAAGAATTTTATATTTTTCCATTCGAAAAACCATTCCGGAACAATTGCACACAAAATTCCATACATTTAGTTTTTTCCAATTTTCCGACTTTTCCGGAGGGATTTCCCAAAATTTTCTTTCGTAAAGACCTTCTCCTGGCAATTACGAACAACTAAAAAATGTTCGAGGAACGCAATACATTTTTTAGTGTAATCTTGTTAAGATTAATATTTATAATTTGTGCATCGTTATTTAAAACTTTACTTTTTATAACTGCTCCCTATTTTTTTTTTTCTTATTTTTCTATATCTAAAACTCTCTATTTTACATTTTTATTTCTGGTCATTCAACAAATGTCGTCACCTATCTATTCGTTTGTTTTCACACGAAGTATAAGTGTTTCCATTTTGTATGAACTTTTTTTAGTCCAGAAAAAAAGAGGAAATTGAAGCCTTGACTTACCACCTTCTTACCCATTAATAAAGCCTATGAGAGTCAAAATAAAATATTATTCTTACCAACAATAGTTATCAAATATGCCACGACGTAAGATATCACACCAATCCATACTATAGCCATTGCAAAAGTAACAAATCGCCATTTTGGATGCTTTCGACTGTCAGGTGTTGTAATCCACAGTAACAATGTCATAGGCCACCTTAGGAGATACACCAAAGCGCAGGTGCCTCGTCTATGCCAGGGATCGTCAGCATAGTCTAAGAATGAATTAAATTGCATTACACTGTAATTGCATTATACACTGTAAACAAATTAATTTACCACTATCATCACTGTCAAAAGTGTCAACACTGTCGGTTATTGAGGATTTTTTATTGTATTTTTTGTAGAGCAACGTTTCAGCATCAAACGATGAACTAGCTTGTCGATCCTTTGTAGATGGCGCCTCACCCAGTAGTGGACTAATTTCGTTTACTTGACGGAATGGACGAACTCGTGATTTCCTTCTAACTTTTGAGATCAACTTTCGTGCTTTTCGAGCCATTACATCATTCCAGTACATTGCTGAATAAGAAATGTTTAATCAATAGTAACCAAAGCTTTCTACTTAACTCGTATCTCACCTGATATATAAAAAAAGTATCCCAAGACTAAAAACAATGCCTCATACCACATCACTATGCCATCGTTGAGGGTGCCAATTAGACCCAATACAGCCACACAGTACATCAAGCAGTCCCGAGTGACTGGCCACCAATCTAATCTGATCATCTGTCAGAAGGAAATACACTCAAATACACAAGACACGCTTTGATTATTTTCAAGTGCTAAACCTGTCCCGCAAGTAGACCACAACAAGCTGGTACCGCTAGAATATTGAAGACAGCCGAGCCAACAATTGTTCCAACGCCAATATCGCCTTTTGTTATAAATGTGCCCACACAGTTTATAAACAGTTCTGGGCTCGAGGTAGCTGCAGCCATGAAAGTAGCACCGGCTACATCTTCCTGCATCTTGAATCCTTTTAAAAGTAACTAGTCTTGAGCTATGGAACTTAATAGAACTTGTAAAGAGACTTACTTAAGCACATCTGTTCAATGGCTGGCACAAAGTAATCGTCACAAATGACTGCCAGGAACCAAAAGCAGTAGCAAGCCAATAGAATGTGTATCAGGATCCAGCCATGTTTCCGTTGAGCTCTAGTAAAACCATCCGATGGGAATTCATTGATCGCTGGTGCTGTGCAATTTTTGAAACTTCCAATGGAGTCAGGGAACGTGACAGTGGTTGTGGCATTGTTGTCGTTCGTCGTTAGCTCTTGAGGAAATGATTCAACAATTGGATACACAAATTGTTCAGAACCTGATGGAATTAAAAGATCATGTGACGTGCTGAGCAGCTTTCGACCATTTCGGATTTCGGCGGCTAATAAAATGAACAAGTTGTACATATTTTTTTAATAAACAAAGGTGTGGTTATCTTCTTATTTATTAATGTTTGTGTGTTTGTCTTTTATGTCCTCCATCAGACTAAATACAGGCTAATATAGTATTTAAATTAACTTTACACCTGGAAAAATTTAAGCTTTCGGTATTTGCAGGCGAATTTATAGTAAACATTATGGCGCACCAAAATAATAATAAAACAAAAAAAAAAAAAATCAAAAGCACACTTCCCGAGATAAATGTGATTTTAACATAAATTGATTAAAAAAAATTAAAAATAAATCTGTGTGTGAATACCGATATCTCGAAAATGAAAGCACGGATATGATAAAGTAGTGGTCATCAATTGTCTATTGAACGAGTCTTTTTTGGTTGCTCTAGGCTTAATACACAAGAAATTATCATTGAAAAATTGTTGGTAACTATGTATGTATTGTACTTCTCTGAAGTAACTTCATAAAACACTCTGTAGCTCGGTGGGTCTTGAAGATACCCCACCCCCTCCATACGATTATTTTCATAACATGAACCAATGAATCAGCTCCCAAAATATCTGTATCGCAAACCGGACCACCCTGTATATGATAAACTGCATGATACACTCTTTTGAAATTAGGTCATGTATGTATGAAATATATTTATATATGTATGTAGATGAATTTGACCCGTGTCGTCATCGAAAGCCCGAATTTCGAAAGAGTGTCTACACATTGAGCATTCATCGTTGATTGCATTATTGTCACTTGTTGGATGTGAGTCAATTGCGGCGACTGCCTAATATCGATTCGGCGAGCAGTGTTTGAACTCCAACAAGTGCCAATTCAGCAAAAAGACTGCCTTCCAACTGTGGGTAAAAATAATAATTAGTCAGTTAGAAGCGGCAGTGTAATAATTAGGGTTAGGAATTTGTTGACCTAAAAAAGTAAAAAAAAGCAAAGCAAAGCAAAAAGGCAAAAAAATTCATTTATTAAAAAACAAGAAAAAGGAACGTAAATGCACATTTAATTATAGTAGCATTGAACTACCAAGAGCTTTTTTAAATGTTCTGGTAATAACCTTCTCCGGCTGTCTCTTAGAAGCGCCTTGAACGAGCTAAATGACCTTTCTATTTCAGCTGAAACGAGTAGAGCCCATTTAAAGCTCTCAACATTATTTACATCAATGTTTGACGGTACTTTCTGGAGAATATATAAAATACACCCCATTTCATAACTATATCACACCACTTTTTTGGCATTTTCTTAGGATTCAAATCAATTTTTTTTTGCGAGAACTTAGTTTTCTGCGAAGGATTAATAAAACACAAACAATTTTATGAAAAACCGAAAAATAGCGTTATCCTTTCTAGAAGGAAAGAGAAATAATGCGTTTTGGGCTTTTTCATAACTATATCACCATGAGCTGCGTATGAGTGTAGTCGATAGTTTAAGTGTAATTTTTTTTTGCAAAACTGTGCAAGGGTGAATATTAAAAAGTTTATTGAGTATTTTTAAACAAAATGCCGCGCGGAAAATACTTAACGGAAGAAGAAAGAGGTTAAATTATTACTTATTACGAGCTGTCTTTACGTGAAATTGGTTTTCATTAGCGGGAACGTTGCCTTTAGCCTTCCCATTGACTAGGATGAATAGTGAGGAGTACATTGGTGTTCTTGAAACAAAACTTTTACCTTTTTTGGAAAGCAATCGAGGCACAGAGTTGTGGGTATTCCAGCAGGACAACGCCGCTATTCACACCAGCAGAGCAACCAAATCGTGGTTTGGTCGACATGAGATTAATGTTCTTGAATGGCCTGCTTGCTCACCAGATCCAAACGCAATTTTGTAATTTGAAAATTACGTCGATCTGTCTGTGTCTCGTTCTCGTCCTTCATGTGCTCGCGCTGTGTGTAAACATTAAAAGGGTATTCATAACCCCTTTAACGTGTGTAGATTATAAAAAAAAAAATAAAAAATAAAAAATCTTTGGGGCATATTGGTGCGAAAAGTTTACGCCAATAACAGGCAATTTAGTAGCGTAGCTGATCTAAGATCCGCAATAAATACCTCTTGGGCCACAATCTCACAGGATGTATTGAAAAACTTGATTGACAGTATGCCAAATCGAATTATCGCATTAGTGGAAAACAAAGGAGGCCCCACCAACTACTAATCATTTAGGAATTATAAACTTTCAAGCAGTAATAAAATTTGTATTAAATAAAAAATAAAGTGGTGATATAAGTAATTATGAAAATGGCAAGAATCGCATTATTTTTCTTTTCTCCTAGAAAAGATAACGGAATTTTTCGGCTTTTCATGAAATAGTTTGCATTCTTAATATACATTCACATAAAAACAGCTACTGGGAAAAAATGTATTTTTATCATAAAAAAATGCGAAAACGTAAATGTATATAGAACGAGTATAAGTCAAAAATTTCAATTTTTTCATAGAGGGAAAAAACTAAATGAACCTTCTACTATGTCACATATAGTAAGGCTACTTTGGCACTGCCTTTTTTAACCATTTGTGTGTGCAATAGACCGATATAGCTTTTACCAACATGATATATAAAATTTGCCATTGAATGGATTCGTCGGAATACGTGTACATGCATATTTACGAACGCACACAAGCAATAAAAATTTTCAATCCAAAGCGGGTAGATATGTACAAACATACATATATAGATCAGTGATTGCAGTGCAGGGACACTTTTGGGCGCGGCAATGCAGTATGTATTTTTTATAAAGCGTAGCAACCTGCGTGCGTTGCACGCTATTGTACGATATTTCCATGTTGACTCTCCCCACAGACTAGACGTTTTAAATTGTAATGCATCCAGGAATGTAAGTATGCGTATAAATGCGTTACCAAAGCAGCGTTTTCAGTGTTTATTTTATCAAACTCTGTTTTTCAGCGATGGAATAATAGCCGTGTTTTATTATCGCCGATGATCCAGATACATAGATCATTGGTTTGTATGCATTACAACAACACTACGTGATCTTGCTTTTTATCAAGATCAATTTTCGTGATCTGAAAATTAGTTCGGCTATTTCTCAGTAGGATGCACATCCGCTTGTGAACTTTCCTTATCTGTATCCGTGACAGAAACCTGCACTAAAAACCTGCTAAATGTCTGTTTCCGGGGTAGAAACCTGCGCTAAAAACCTGTTAAATGTCTGTAATTAAATGGCAACTTCGCGCTTAATACCTGTGTCTGAGCTAAAAAGGTGTGCAATGTAATCCAGTTTGTTTTATTTTCGTTGCGTGATCCATATAGATCATAAGTGATAATAAAACACGGCTATTATCCACATGATCCTAATCCGATGAAGTGCTTAAAATAAAACAGTCCAGATCAACAAAAAGCTTAAGTTCTGTGTTGTGGTTGCTGCACAAGCTAAGTTCCTTTTGACATTTAGCGCGAAGGTGCCATGCAAATGAATTTTTTCTTTTAAAAATGAAAGTTTATTGCGATTGTTTTATTTTTTAAGGAAGAATTTGTAAAATTTTCATTTGAACAGATACCAAATGAGAATAATATTTTGTAGCTATAATTTCACTATCACTTCGCTAACATTATCATTATGAGCAGACAATTAATTTATTCGAACAAAATAACATTTAATTATGTTTGGATTGCCAATAATATTTCTTATTCTAATCTGGCAACATGTTCCCTTAATAATTGTCGATAGTACAGCAAACATTCCTAGTGAGAAATAGCCAAACTAATTTTTGGATCACGAAAATTGATCCTGATAAAAAGCAAGATCTCGTATTGTTGTTGTAATGCACAGAAACCTATCCGTTGACCTCATCCGTATCAGATTACGGGGATAATAAAATACGGCTACTATTGTTAAAGTTTCGGCGGTTTTTTAACAACTATTGGATTGGCAAGAAAGTAATTTCGGTGTTTACGAGAAGGTGGCATTATGTTTGTTGATTCTTGGTAATGTCAATGTTATGTTTTTTTTTCTTTTGACATTTACTCTAAACTTACTTTAGAAGCAAATCTAGTTTAATTTTGTTCAGGCCTGTCAGTACAGTGTCAATTTTATCATGGAGTGCCAAACCGAACATTTTCGACATACATATTTTGCTTTTTTAATTCCGTTATTATTTTCTTTATTTACAAAGAGATATGTGAAGCTTACGATGTTGACTGCTTAACAGAACGCATTTGTCAGAATTGGTTTAAGAAATTCCGTTCTGGAGAATTTTCACTCAAAGAATACCAACGTTCTGGTAGACCAATTGAAGTTGATGATGACCAAATCAAAGTCATTATTGAATCAGATCGTCATATGACTGTGTGTAGGATTGCAGAGAGGTTAAATGCATCACACACAACAATTGAAAATCACTTAAAAACCGAATTTATTTTCTTGTCAACCCAATATTTATTGATTTACAAAAATAATACCAATAAACATTCACAAATCACGCAACAATCTTCTCTTTTTTAAAATGTAACAATATTTTTTTTATATTTAATTAAAAATACCTACGATTAGAGTTTTCCGAATTGGTGATGCCAAACAACACTCCTAATGCGTAAATTCCAACTACACCCAAAAATACTGCCAAACGGATACGCAATGCGATACTTGTTCGACGCTGTTGCAACGTTACACTGGGCTTAGTAAAAACTTTGAACATTCTCTTCTTGGAATAAATGCAATTATTTTTGTTCCGCTTTTTATTTTATTCTTTTTTTTTTTAAAAATTAAACCGACAACTTTAAGAGAATTAAAAAAAATTACTATAATCCACACAATTCGACCGAATTATTAGTCTCTGATGGCTATACGTACGCGATACTTAAAAACCGTATTGAGTGAACATCGAACCTTTTTATACCAGAATCCAACTGATCATTGTTCAAATATTTTATGCTGATACTGGTGGACTTACAAAGTATAACATACACTTGCATCGAAGATAAGCTCTGAATATTTGCGGAAAAAAATCTTAATATTGCGATGAGGATATTTTATATAAAGCGGTTATTTCAATCATCATTTAACATTTCAATATAAAAAACAAACATGTGTTTGAGTACCTTCAACTAAATATAAAATATAAATAAATAAAATACATATTTAGGTAACGAAAACCTCTTGCGAAAGAGATACATAATTCTTTCGATTTATTTATGGAAAAGCAACGATGTGTACTTATTGATTAAAACACAATCACGTCTCAATTATTTGCAGTGTAAATGATGGTTGGTAGCCAGTTGTGTTGTTGATTACCCTACATATGTACTTATGTTATGTATATATAATTAGCATGGGGAAAATTCCATTCAAAAACTACAAAGGAGATTTCAGAATCCGAAAATATTTAAAACGAATTTGTCACGTTTTTCAAAAACAATTATGAAAATAGTATTATTTAACAAATGCATAATCTTTCGTAGTTACACAGTACCAAATCCAGTATTTACCTTAATAATTATAAATGTACACTCAGCGCCAAAACAATATTACACATTACTCCGTTTTGGTAAATATTTTTTTAACATTGATACTAGTATTTGGATTAGGTTTTTTATTTATGTACTTTATGTACTCATACATTAGGAACATTCACCTACCCAAATGACTCTTGAGTCTATAAAAATACTCTTGCTGAGGCACCACTTATCATTGGGCTGGAATTTGATAACCCCCTTTGCTGAAGCTTTTGTTGTCAACTCATTCGATGTCGTCAGATTTTAATTAGGGCTGCTTAATCTACCAAAAAAAAATCTTTTGATCGATGCTGTGCATTTATTTGGTTTGCCTACGAATTATTATGTGGTTCTGCAAGAGTCCGGAGTAAACTATTTATCCTGCTCCACGGCTGATACTCCGACTCATAGGATCCTAATCAGGGCTGCCGTTGTGCAAATTCTAATGGAAGTATTTTAGACGTTTGCAGGGTAGTATTTTGGGTCTGAGAGGAGTACAAAACAGAAACCATACAAATCAAATATTAACATCTTGTATAAGCCTGTTAAAACTCTAAAAGGTAACTATTTTATTTTGACTTTAGCCTCAAGAATGTTTTTAAATAGCTGATGGAACTAGGTAAAGGGTGCTTGCTATGTTCCAGGCCGATTTTGTTTGGCCGCCATTTCGGATTGGATAACATTTTTCATTTGGCATTTGAAAGTCGTAGAGAGAAGTCGATAACAAATTTGCTCAGCTTAGACGACCACTTTAATTTTTAGTGGGGGCGAAATCCTCCATTTATTCGAGAATCCTTGATGCCTAAGAACAAAATTCGAAATAAAATTGCCTTAAATAACATCAGACGTCTACGGAATTGTTATAAAAAAGCCCGCCTTTGCGCCATGGCCAGAGCCAGCTACTTGACCAACATCATATTCCGTACATAATGTTAAAGACCACATATTCGATCAATAAAATATAAATGTAAGTTATTAAAAAAACACTCGGCCTGGGGCATAGAAAGCACCCTGTGTTTGGATTTAATACTTGGAAATAGAATTCTGTCAGTGAAATTAAGGTGACAACATATTTAACACATTAAATGTTATCGTGCTAGTATTTTTAACAAAGTACTATTCTTGGAAATATTTAATAGGGAGTACAATCTTGAAGAGGGGAGTACGGGAGTACAGTGTTTGAGAGAGTAGTATGAATACTCCCTTAGTACTCACTTCGGCAGCCCTGATCCTAATTAGCCCAAGAGGCAAACCATCTTCCTAATGAAGATTTATTTAGTTGACGCATCTGGATCTGACCCACAAGTGCCGTTCATATTGACCATATTGACCTTCCTAAAGTCGACACCCCGTCTCCGTCGACAGAACCAACTTGCTAAGGTGGTATCGTAAAGAGGAAACTTACTAGACATTTAATATCATTCTTATTAAAATTAAGAAGTTCCCTATTTTGAAGTTTAGCTTAGTTTAGGTTAGGTTGGGTGGCTATTCTTCGTAATCGGTAGGAATTCACTTAGACCAAAGTAGGTCCATTGTGCTGCCACATGAGCCGATTCTTATCGAAACTCCTGGAACCAATTTGAGAGTTGGATGAATTTCCGTATTTTATTGATATCCGTTGAGGAAATATCTTGAAGGTCTTCAAAGAAGTATTCTCCCACAATCTTTTTTCTTAGGGAGGAGAGAGCTGGGCAACTGCATAGCAGGTGATAGCGGGATTCCTCCTCCTCTTCATCCATGCAGCTGTGACAGAAGTCATTGGCGAGGATTCCTAACCTGTTGACATGTCTGCCTATTGCGCAATGACCTGCCAGTACGCCCACTATAATGCTGATTTGTGCTCTGCTAATTTTTAGCAGATTGCACGTTCTACGTTGGTTTAGCTGTAGTCAGGTCTGCCTGGCGCAGCTGCACGTGTCAAGATTACGCCATCTTTCATTTGCCTGTTGCTGAGCTTGTATGGAGATTTTGTGTTTTATTGTTTCTATTGGTACATGGGGTTCGAATAGTTTTTCGACCGTTAACCGCGGACTTCTATTTGACCTTCGACTTAAGATAGATTTGGTCCTGGTTGTTGCGTTTGACCGATTGCCAAACGGGTGCGAAATTTAACGACTATTGGATTTTCGACTTACTAGCGACAAATTGGTATGTTTGAAAAAATAGCGAAACGACTCAAGTTTTATAATAATGACGAGTTCAGCGAAAATGTCGGCGAAGAAAAAGACGATAGTTTCCCCTTAGGGTTTTTAATATACAATTCATAAAGCTTTATTTTTGCGAGTGTTTTTATACATGAACTGAGTAACTGATTTTAAGTTAAAGAGAGAAAATTATGTTACTTTTAAGAGTATGAATTATGTGGCGAATTGAAAATTTACATTAAATATGGTGAATGGTATAATATAGGCGCCAGATTTAAATATGTATTCAAATTTAATAATTCAAAATAACAAATTTATAATAAGAAATTATGATATGACTGGTGACGCTGATTACGATGACGATGATGATGACGATGCAGAACTGGAAATCTTAAATATATCGAAAATCCAAAGATTTCTGAAACGTCTTTGACGAAGTGTCTGCCGAGTGTAAGCAGAAAATGTAAAAAAGGCTTTCCTCCACAGACGCGCTCTCACAGCTGCGACAGTGGAAATTGAATGGGATACCTAACCTACGAGCATATGAGCCCGGATTGGCCAGCGACCCGTACTTATTGCTACGATTTTGGCGATCTCAACTCATGATCTGTTCATTATTTTTGTTGTAAACGTACCAAGTCTTTCTTGAAATGACAAAGTTGTTAACGGTTTTCCATTTAGAATTGCCCTTTCGCAAGTCCTACACTCAGATAGGATAAACGTTGTTTAAAATCTGCTCAACAACTAAAATTGTTAATTCAAGAATTCTCGGTGCTGAATACTACATAAGAATGAAAGTTCTTATATCAAGAAACAAAGTTCTTACATCAAGAAAAAAAAAATTCACATTTAAGAACTTACATTTTTGTGCCAAATGAGGTCTTGTTAAAAAGAATTAACAATAAAATAGTTACAACAAGAATAAAAATAGTTAAGAATTTAAAAACGTGAATTGTTGTCTTAAGAAATTTATTTTTGGCAGAAATTGAGAATAATGTATATTGTTGCTTCAAGGAAATCAATGTTAACCAATGTTAACAATGTCAGAAATACATACTTACCCTGGGTTGGAATTTTATAGTAAAAAAATGATTTCTTGCTAAGACTGAAAATCAAGAGCTTATAATTAAAAAATTCAAAAATGACCACATTCATTTTAATAATTTTATTTTAAGTTTTATTATCATATACAGCTGCGGTCAAAATAATGGTAGTGCTACTAATAGCATAAGAAAACCGAATAAAAAATTGATTCATCGACTTTTTATAAACAAATATTAATTTTTCTGAAATTCATGCATTTGCAACTAAACTTTTAGAAATAAATTTGGAGTAAAAATAAACGTTCAGTATAAATTTTGAAAACATATCCAAATGTGTACGAAAAACGGCCGGTCAAAAAAATAGTAGTAGCGTATTTAACATTTATATCTAAAAAAGACAAAAAGTCAAATTTAGTGGAAAATTTCAATCATAAAAAGAGTTCGTGTGTTTTACCTAAAATTAATACCTTGTTGCATGACCTTTGCTGCGATAACAGCAGCACAACGTCGTTGCATGAAGTTGACTAGGTTTTCAAACCTTTCCGCCGTCATCGACCCCCATTGCTGCACAGCTGCCCAAAGGTCATGGCTGTTAGTTGATTTAATACAAGCAACATTCTTCTTAACGTCGCACCAAATGTTTTCAATCGGGTTGAGATCTGAAGACTGTGGGGGCTTTTCCAATACATTGGCCTTGTTACCAAAAAATCACAGCTAAACAAGTTTGCTAGTATGCTTTGGGTTATTGTCTTGTTGGAAGACCCAGATTAGAGGCATTTCCTCCTTAGCATAAGGCAGCATGATTTCCTCCATGACTTGGACCTATAGATGTTGATCCATTATCTTTTCGAATCAGTAGAAGGAATCAACACCATAAAAAAAGCATGCCCAAACCATTAAGCTAGATCATCCATGTTTTATTGTCTTTGTTGTAAATTTTGGATTATATTCGGTATTTGGAGGCCTTCTCACATACAGACGAGATCCCTTTCCGCCATCCAACACGATTTTGGATTCGTCTGACCTCAAAATATTCCTCCATTTCTCTACCGCCCACTTTAACACAATTAATTTTCCTGGTCACATGTTTTTTTGTCAACAAGGGACTTTCCGCGGACTATGGGCTGCTAAATCATTCTCTCGCGAACGTCTACTAACTTTTTCCATACCAGCATCAGCGCTAAATATGACCTTAAGCTGCGTTGCTGGAGTAAAAGGATTGCGCCGTGAATGCCCGACCACCCCTTTTTTTAATTTCGGATACATAACCGGCTTGCGCTCACGTGTATCTAGCTTTGGTAAGTATTTTATCGCATTTCTTATCATTATTGATGAGCAGTCAACGAGGCCTTGAATTTCGGAGCAATTAATCAGAGAACACAATGCTAACCTCTTCAGAACTTTTCCACGCTATAAAATAGAAAACTTAAATTTTATTTACAATGACGCGAGGCACTACTATTATTTTGACCGACAGAAATCTACTCCTCCTTTTAACTTTATTTAATAAAGGATGCACATTTCAAAAATCTACGCAATAATAATAAAAGTGAGCATATACAGTTGTAAACAAATATGTGATGCTCTCATTTTATAACTATTTTCAACTATCAATGCCATAAAAAACAGTCTAAACAGAAAAAGAACAACTTACAAATAAACTTATAAACTTACAACTGTATGTGTACAAAAACAAATACCTCAAACTAACTATGCCACTATTATCGTTGTGCCTAAAGTTGCGGGCAGCTTCGCCATAAGCTTCGAAATTCTTTCCGATCTGGTGATTGTAGTCAAGACTTGCACTGGTTCCATATCGATTGCTGTGTTCCACTCCTCCACCGATTTAAATGAATTGAATCTGCAAAGGCCTATTAAAATAAGGAAAAATTACACTGTGTAACAAAATTTGAAAAAATGTTTGTTTATGTAGATATTTGGATTGGTTATGCTTGGTATATGTTAGCTCATTTAAAAAATGCTAAAAGTTCTTCTTAAGTGTTAGCTATTGCTTCAGAATTTTAACGAAAATTTGGCATTTTTGGGCACTTATGCACTTTTGTAATTAAAAAAAAAATATATAAAAGAAAACTTAATTTAAAATGTTACTTCAAATTTTAATAACCTATCATATATACGAACAAAAAAAAAATTGGCACTTCCATATGCATTTAGAAGTGCAGAGATTTTCTTGATTTCCTACTGTGAACTTTAGAATTGCCCGTTTTTAGGTGCCAGACGTAGTCGCCCCGCATATTGGCATCCAATTTCCCCTGGTACCGGCCCTCCATTGAAGCGATATCTTAGGGAAACGTCTCAGCATGTTCTGTACTAATACTCTTCACGTTTTCACTAAAAAAAAATCTAAATGAGAGTAAAGAATATGTAGTTTTAGCGACATCCTGCATCCTAATATATTAAACCTATCCACTAAGTTTTCTACTTGTTCTACATAATTTTCTATTTTAATATTTCCTCCTTTTATTTCCCTGAATGCTGTCCAAACATTACGTTCCTTTGATTTGAAGCGGGGGTTTAAGTACTTTTCCTGAATCTACCAATACGTGGAACTTCACGTTTTTTTTGCATCAGATATAGTATAAAGGCTTCTATTAGCGGCCATCTTTTCGGACGATGGTTTTCAGTGTCAGTACGACTGTTCCATAATTAAATGAAACATTTTTATTTATCTTCTCAAGTAACGACTATTCACATTCATTTGCAGAGGTCGAATGATAGGCTTGCTCTGCTTGCATTTCCGTTAACACATTTCGCGATGCCGTTACCGTAAAGCTAACAGTTAGAACGAATGAATGCTCAAAACGTGCTTGACATATCATAAGGAAGCAGAAACTAACAAAAAAATAACATAAACAAATTTTTGTTACACAGTGTTATCAATCATTGCAATAAGACGGTTTGAAAGTTATTACTTACCAATTCGAAGTTGTTGCTAGGATATTCAAAGTTATCCTTTGAATTTGCATTTTTGAGTTTCTGTTCATATTATTTAAAATTCACTCTTTTACTGATCTGCACTCACGAAAAATTCACAACGCAATGTAAGAAAACACAAAGAAAAGTAGTTATAATTTCCGACGACAAGAACAATTCATTCTTAACTCGACAACAAATTGTTGCGCGAAGATATGATTTGTTGAGAATTTAAGAATTTATTTTGTTGCCTGAAGAAGAATTTTTTTTTGATGCAACTTTTTTAATTGTTAATAAGTCAACGGTTGAAAGTATTTGGATGGAGAACAAATTGTTAGGCCAAATATTTTCAGCAGTTATTGTCAAACAACAATGTATTTCTTTTGCCTTACGTATGATATTGTTATGAAAAGAATTTCTATTCTTGAAAAGTTAAAAATTTAGATTGTTGTTTCAAAAAAAACATTTTTGATTCGAGTATCCAATCTCAAATAGAAATACATATTTAAAAATAAAATACTTGAGAAAACACTTTTCTTTTTAATCTAAAAATTGTTCGCTTTTGATAATATGTTAACACTTACAAATATTTATCCTGAGTATGAGATTTTTGATACAACAACTTCAAACCAAATATTCTAAAAATACATTTGTTGCCACAAGAACTAATGCTCCTGGCAACAATTTTCAGCTTACAATTTTTTAACAATCGAAAATACTTGCTTCAACAATGTTTTTTATTCTGAGTGTAGGGGAGGTTGAATTTGAATAAAGGGATGTCCTCTTTTTGTTGCTGTCGACAGAAACCCAGAGAAGAGTGATGGGTACAGTTCCTCCTGACACTGTTCTACCACTTAAGAACAGTAACACTTGTCACTCCACAATATTGGATTAATTAACTCTCCATGAAAACATAGACTATACTGTGCCGAAGCCAAATTTAAGGTCACTATTTCTGATAGGTTCTTTTGCAATGACTTAGGAGCCACAATAGACAAATCTATACACTTCTACACTGATGGCTCTAAAACCAATGATGGTGTAGGAGGAGGTGTTTTCTCAGACAGATTAAAACTTAATCTCTCCTTCCGCCTCCCTGATCACTGCCGCGTTTTTCAAGCGGAAAATATGGCTATTTCGGGAGCAATGTACTGGATCAAGGGGAATGTAATATCAGATATAAGCATTTCGGATAGTCAGGCGGGTTTGAAATCTCTGGAGTCAGTCTCATCCACTTCTAAGACCACCTGCAATTGCCGTTCATCTCTTAGAGATATGGCTAAGCTGTTTAATATTCACCTTTGTTGGATGCCGGAGAACAGAGACATTCCAGCGAATTGTAAAGCTGACGGGCTCGCTAAACTAGGAACAACAATATCTACATATTCTAGCCGATAAGAAGATTATAGGTATTCCTCACGCTACTTACAAGCTAATACTCAAATTTGACACAGTCAATAAAACAAGCACTAGATGGAAAGATGGAACTACCTGCCTTGCCACCAAACAGATCTGGCCTAGACTAGATCTAAACCGCTCCAAATACCTTTTGTCCCTTAAAAGACTACATATAAGCATGGCTATCAGTGTCATTACAAGACACTTCCTTATAGGTAAGCATGTAACAATGCTCGGCATAATTTCAAATGACTCAAATGAAGAAGCTCTTTACCGTAGTGGAAAACTATACCTCGGAGAATACTTTTTCGATGATCTCAGTGACCTTGCACAAAAAGACGTGGGAAGCCTTTTTCGCTTAATTCAAAGCTCCAAATGGTTCTCATAAGTAGCGGGGATAAATATCCCCAAGATCCTTGGTATCGCAATGCGCCTCTATGGGCCTAAGTATGCTGGCACTCGTTACCGGCAGCCACTTCTACCTAACCTAACCTTAGATAATGTGTGATAGCGGACTGTCTGCGGTTAACCAACACACCAATCCAAAATCAATTCTTTACATTTGCGTAAATGCTTTCTAACCAACCTAAGCCAACCACTTAGATAACTACATATTATGTACGTACATTTTCTATATTTAAAAATAAATAAAGACAACATAATCTATCTAATAAAAGTATTTCCTTTGATTAGACCTTGTCTGAAAGTAGGAAGCCGCATCGAAACACAATTAATGACGTATGTATAAGTATATCATCCATTTTAAAGTCAATCAAAATATCACCGATTAATTGTGATTGAAACGATTGTGAAAAGGCTTCGCGTAATATTAGCGATATCTAATTTTAAATTGTAAATAAACTCGCAGTGAGCACATAAAAGATAATGACGCAAGTTAATGACGTAAAACCAAACGGTGGATTACTATCGACATTATTTAAAAAAAAAAAGTTTCTATAAATAATCTCGAAATTATTATTTATTAGATGGCTGATGGTATTAGGTACTTTTCGCTATTTCTTTCGTTTTAAATACCTTTGAATGGTGATTAACTAAATAAATTATTTAAATGAGATTTTATCGCGTATTTAGCCAAAGATTCTCATGTGTACTCGTACCTCGTACGTACTTATTTAGAAGACATTCTGACTTTGATTGACAGTTTTTCGTTTAGACGGTTCGTATATCAAATGTTTGTATTTAGATGACTAACCTTCGCTAAAGTGAATCACATTATTATTATTTTATTTTTATCCTTACAGGTACTCGTATTTAGATATGTCTTACATTTCAAACAGGCCGATGATCTCTCACCGGGAATACCCAACATTTTAGCAAAGCTATTTCGGGACTGTCTCACATGTTCTTTATACGGTATTCACACCAGGGCAAAACAGCTAATTTCGTTGCGAATTTCCAAATTATGCTCGAAATGAGATAATTTCCCATTCGAATTGACATATCGAAATTGTCTCATTTCAACATAATTTCGTTGAAATTCGTTCAAAATTATGTGAAAAGAAAATCGAACAAACTTACTTAAACGAACCTAAATGAGAGTTTTCCAAATAAGAACTGCGAAGAAACAAAATGTGAGTTGTTAGTATGCGAAATAATAAATTAACTAACACTTCTTCTTCTTTATTAAAAAAATCGAAAATTTCCCTAAATACTGTTTTTACAAGCTTTTTACCTATTAGCTTCACTTTTGTGAGCATGGAATCTGGGAATCGATTTTACACCCACTTCCAGATATCCGATCATCCTAAAATTTTGCACACGTGTATAATTCCGGAGACAATGCAATATGACGTAAATCCAATATGGCGGACGCTTTTTTTAACTTTTCCATTTCTGTGAGGGCGGAATCTGGGAATCGATTTTACACCTACTTCCAGATATCCGATCATCCTGAAATTTTGCACACGTATATAGTTCCGGAGACAATACAATATGGGTTATTTGATGACGTTGTAAATCCAATATGGCGGACGCTTTTTTTAACTTTTCCATTTCTGTGAGGGCGGAATCTGGGAATCGATTTTATACCTACTTCCAGATATCCGATCATCCTGAAATTTTGCACACGTATATAGTTCCGGAGACAATACAACATGGGTTATTTGATGACGTTGTAAATCCAATATGGCAGACGATTTTTTAACTTCAATTTCTGTGAGGGCGGAATCTGGGATTCGATTTAAAACCCACTTCCAGATATCCAATTATGCTGAAATTTTGCGTATCCGGTGACAACTCAATATAGTATATTTCATGATCTTATAAATCTAATATGGCGGACGCCCAAAGATGGAGGGTTACCATTATCTTCATAACCTCCTAAATATGGGTATCAAATGAAAGGATTTGACAAGTAGAATACGATTAGCTAAGTGACGTGATTCTAAATTCAATATGGTGGATGCCATAAGATGGCGGATTACTTTTTTCTTCACAACCCGCATGACATGGATATCAATTAGAAGGGTTTGACGAATAGAATCTCAAACAATATAGTATATTTTATGACGTCGAAAATTTAATATGGCGGACGCCATAAGATGGAGGATTACCGTTATCTTCACAACCTCCTTAATATGGGTATCAACGTAAAGGGATTGAAACGCAGAATTAGACTAGCCAAGTGACGTCATTCTAAATTCAATATGGTAGGTGCCCCAAGATGGCGAATTACCTTTTTCTTCACAACCACCATGACATGGGTATCAAATGAAAGGGCGAGTAGAATCTCAAACATATTGAGTAAACTTTCTCATATCCAACCCACCTAAGCTAATATATGTACGTATAGACGTAAATTTGTAAAAAAAAATTCAGATACTAAAAAGTAGAAAATAAATATAAAAACAATGTTTAATGAACTAAGAAGTATAAAAATAATTTTTTTCCGAGTCACCAATGTGTGACTATAAATTAAAGCTTGGGGCACTCAGGCTCGAGGTAAAATTTGGCTAAATGACGATGACGAGGTCTAACTAAACAGTAACAGTGACACAAAATCTGTTCTGCTAATTCTTCTTCCGTCCTCGTTGCACATCGTGTATGTGTTGTCTTGTGCTGTTATTTTTTTTTATCCCTGTTGCTGTATTTGTTGCTCTTTATTTGCCACAAAACTGGCAGAGTTTCGTACACTTCGATACACTCCACAATAAGTTTCCTGTTATATTCGCTCGTTTTGGTCAACATTTTCACATCACTCGCGAGGGTGTTTACTTTAACGACCGTTGAAAGATAACTGATTAATGCTCGAATTAATCAAATTTCGATATTCCCCAAGCAGAATAACACGGTGTTTGCTGCACAGCTTTTGAATAATTAATGAAAGAATACTGTACAATATTACCTACAGACGAGTCCCTTGTCATAGCGGGATACCAGGCAACGAAGCCGCAGATGAACTGGCCAGAAAGGGCTCAGCCCTAAATAGAGAACAAGCAGACGGGACGGTCAAATCTGTACTCTGCAACCTTCGGGCCAAAATTGAACAAAAATCGGTAATTGAAGCGAACAACAGGTGGAGATCGCTAGACACCTGTGTGATATCAAGAGGACTATGGCCAGAGTATGACAAAACAAGAACTAGGAAACTCCTACAAAAGGACAGAAAATCGTTGTCAATACTAATAGGGGTGCTAACTGGGCATAATACTCTAAGATACCACATGAAGAAATTACGACTGAATGATGATGACATATGCTGAGGATGTGGTGACGAAGAGGTACATGAGGATACAACCCATTTCCTCTGTCACTGCCCTTACCTCAGTCAACTGAAAAACAGAACCCTATGCAAAAAGTCTTCTTCGATCATATCGACGAGCTATCTGATGGATCACCATCTAACCTACTTGAGTTTGCTAAGGCGTCGGGTTGAATGAAACCTAGAAATTGATACCACGGGTAGAATCACACTATGGGTATCACAATAGGTCCACATGGACCTAAGTGTTATAAGGATGCTAACACTCTTATCAGCCCGAAAACCTAACCTAACCTAACCTAACCTACAGACGATACAATTTTTTTATATTGCACAATAAATATCAAACCGATTTTGATTTTGCGCAATCTATTGCACAACCTCGCAATATTATCTACAGACGGTCAATAATATTGCGCAATATTTTTGTATTGCACGGTCAATTATGTTGCGCAATATTTTTTATTACACAATAATATTGAGCGTCTACGGACCGCTTAACGAAATTCAATAAAGAAAAAAAGATTAACAGTGCTAAGTAAAATATAAGCAAGAACAAGAACAACCTGTTGGTCGTGACAACCCCTTGTTTTTGAATAAGTTAGTTTTTAGTTTTTAAAGACTTTTATTTCATTATAAAATTATTGGTAACATATGTATGTGTACAAAGTCTGATTGGTTTGGCCTATGGCCGTCTTCCAGATTGACAATTATAGTTAAGTAATATTTAAGATAAAAATACATTATACACATTCTATATAAAGTATCGAATATTTCGTCGCCTTCGATTACACGCTTTCTGTAACGTAGTGCGTTTGTGGAGTAATTGTATATTTAGTGTCTTATTCCAAATAGAACTAATCAATGTTTAATTTAATATTAAGTAATTAATTTATTTAACAATCCAAATTAGGTTTTAACACAATAAGATTTATAAATTAAGTTCACGGGGGAGCTGGTGGTTGACGACTCACTTTTTTTAGCGGGCACACAAAAACTCCACTGGTCGCTTAGCGGTCAGAGTCAGTGGTGTGACTTGTGACGTCATGAATTGTTGTGCGGTGCTTTCCAGCGGCTTACTTCTGTGTGTGTGTCACCACATATACGACATCCCAGCCCCGATCACCGTTCAGGATGTTGAGTGCCTCATTTATTTCCAATCTGTGTGAACCAAAATATCTCTTGCGGAATTCTTTGAAAATTGGACAAATCGCAATGAAGTGGACAATGTCCTCTATCTCCTTGAGGTTACAAAGATTGCATAAAACTGGAAGGTCTGGTCGATGCGGTATAAAATGTAGGTTGGCTAGTTCTACTCGCATTTTAAAAATGGTGCTAATCATACTAGTCGAGTAGTGGTTTACGAAGTATGTTCGCTCTCCAAGATTGTGGTTTATTTTGCTATATTGTACTCTATACTGGGATGACTGCGCTTCGCATTTTGCTTTAGCAAACATAGTACAGCTTGTTTCCTTCAGCAACATGTTGAACTTCATTCTTAATGATGTACGGTCATCATCGGAAGTAAACGATAATTTCAAGCCGCAGTTCGATGCTAGACTCTCCCATTCTTGAACAAGGTTTCCTCTTGATGATATTGCATGCAACAGTACTAGTTTCGGCAGTCTTTCCTGTCCCCATGGCATCACTTTTACTATATAATTAAAATGAAGTTTTAGCGTATCTAAGAATAGAGGTGGGCATCCTGTCTCTAGATGTAGCATATAGTTGGGAGTTCCACTCGGCAATTGAAAAAGTATCGAAAGCATTTTTCGACAACTTCGAAGTGAAAATAACCCCAAGTTTGAGCTCCATAGAAGAGTATGGAGGTAACAGCAGTACGAAATATGTTTTGTTTTGCAATGTGAGTTACATATTTATTTTTAATGCATTGAACCCAGATAGATGACAGTGCACGTTCAGCTTCAGACGATTTGGAGGTGAGGTGTTTTTCCATATTCAAATTAGATGTAATTAATATTCCCAAATATTTGTACTCTCTTACTACTTCGATGTTTTCGCCTTGGTAAGTCCATTTTTCATATCTAGAATATCTCCCGCCACCACTTCTGAATATTACTATCTTCGACTTCTCTAAATTGACAGATAAGTTCCACGTCTTGCAATACTTTTCAAGCCTGTTGATCATCAACTGCATGCCGTCTGTTGTGTCGGCGAAAAATATGATGTCATCTGCATACATAAGAGCAGGAATCCTTTTTCGGCTAAACTCTATACCTCCACCTACTGCATCTGTAATGTCGTTGATAAATAATATGAATAGTAGTGAGCTTAAAATACACCCTTGTTTTACTCCCATTGTGGTTGTAAATTCCTCGGATATAAGATCTCCATCCCGAACATATGCCACGTTTTTGTCATACATCGATCTCAGTATGTTAATGATCTTGCTGGATATTCCTATATTGTACAACTAGTTGAACCCAGCTCGCCTTGCTTCGCATTCTAAGGGCTTTCTTATGCATACAAATATGCAATTTCAGTGGGAGCGTAGAAACATCAAAGTATTTGTCTAAGTCCACGAAAGTGTTTAGTAAATTTTGTTGATTAACTGCGTTTTATCAATAACGTTTCAATGTGTAACTTTCAGCCCCTAACTGCAGATTTCATAGTTCTCAAAAACCGCACCGTACCGTAGCCCGTCAACACTTCCGCCTCTTCCAGATGTCATTGCAAAATTGTAACTCTAGGTCGGGTGCCATTACATTATTTAGGCGGGCTCAAGTTTCTTAGAAGAATAGTAGGTACACCCACTTTTAGTTTTAATTTATGTGATGGCAGCGATAGCGAGAGTTTAAAAATTCGACCAGAGAGAGATCTGGTTGTTACTTCTTGGTCCACAACCCGGGTGATTGAAATACATTCTGCACTTTGACCATCAGCACGTGAAAATATCTCGCGTTTAATTGCTGGAGCTTAATCATTCCGAGGCAACAAAATAGCTCGCTCACAAAGCTAAGAATTCTTACGGTTTTTTAGTTGTGATATATCACCTTAAACCTTGTGATAAATTTACTTTTCCATTTTCTTCCGGAAGCGTTCCTCCACCAATTTTAAATAACAAATCAGAGAAATGTTGTGCGTTCGGATGTGCCTCGTGGCACTACTGACAACGTTTGCCTAAAGTCTCGGCAAAATAGCACTGTAAACCAAACATCCCAGATGACTTCCACATAGCAAATACATATGTGCATACATATATGAACCAAAACTAACTCTTAAAACAACAGAAGTTCACTTTGGGTAGAATATTTGTTTTTGATCGTTTTTTTTTCTTTTCTTTTGACATCTCGCTTGTTAAGATTGGTTGAGTGTGAGAGCCGCAAATGGTGATAATGATTGTATTACATTGAAGTACAAAGCATATGATCATGTTAGAGCGCGCACATGTACTCACACACACACTATTGCAACGATACCCACTGATGCACGGCTGCTGGCAGTGGTCACCACTGAAAGAAAATTGTGGGCGATGCTTTGAATTATTGTTTTGACTATTGCTCAGCTTCAGGACAACGCAGGAGGATGTTTTATATCTCAAATGAATCAGGGACAAATTTACTAATTTCACCTAATTTTTTGATTTTCAATCCGATAAGCCATTATTGAGTTAGGGCTGTATAATGATAATATTCCTCTCCGATATACAGTTATTTTGACTACTATGTAAGACCCGGGTACTTAAGAGGCATTTCAAAAAAAGTTTCATCGAAATCTGTCCAGCCGTTTTCACGCTATTAGGTAACCAACAAAAAAACCTCTACAGTTTTATAATATTTATAGATATGTAAAAAAGCGCTTCACGGGAAATAGAATCGAATGCAGCTCGAAAGTCCACCAAAAAGGTGTACAATTTTTGGTGTTTCTTTTTATACAATTTAGCTATATTAACAACTGTAAATACTTGGTCTATAGTTGAATAATTCCTCCTAAATCCAGTTTGAAATTCTTGCAACACTTTTTTATTGCTGACCCATTCTGATAGCCTATTGTAAATTAAAGCACCAAAGAGCTTAGCAGATGTATTTAAAAAAGATGTGCCTCTATAATTTGACGGGTTACTGTAGTCTCCTTTTTTGTGCAATGGGAAAATGATCGCCCTTCTAAAACTTTCCGGGATATCAGCGTTTTTAAACAAAACTACATATTTACTTCCAACCAAAAGGCAAAGACTATAAAATATAGGCCTTTCGGAAGACTCGCAGATTCCACAAAATACTTCGTAAAAATCAAAAACAATCAATCACTTTATCAAAATCCACTGCGTCAGATTTATTACGTTTTTTTTTTCAAATATCTAAAGATAGAAACAGAAGCTATATAAAAACAACTTTTCGGCATGGATATATCATTTCGAGAGGAAGAAGGTTAAAGCCGGCCATAAAAGGTTCACTGGGTCCTTTTAACAATATTATTGTCTTATGAATTTCAGATCTTAACTGCACTCCGTCAGCTCTCCTAAATTTTCCCTCAGATGGTTTTACAAGACAGGATAGGTTACAGGGCTGGGTGGTGATTCATCTCCTAGTTAGTTGCTATGTCTTCATGGCGATTACAGTTCTTTGCAATGAATACTTCGTCCCCGCTGTCGAGAGGTTATCCATTGGTAAAAAATTAATAATATACAAAAAGAAACAAATATTTTAATTCTTATTTGTTCGTGAATCTAGTTTGCAACATGTCTGCTGATGTAGCAGGGGCAACATTTATGGCGATAGCCACATCTGCTCCAGAACTTTGTGTCAACATCATTGGTACATTTCTTACACATGGAGACCTTGGTATTGGTACTATTGTCGGATCGGCTGTTTTCAACACGTTAGGAGTGACAGCTATTTGTGGCATAGCAGCGGGCGTTGTAAGTAGAACAAAAAACAAAAAAAAAGCAGTACTGCAATCTTCTTTATTCGGTTAGACAATACAACTTGATTGGTGGCCCTTGACTAGAGACTGTGCCGCATACGCTTTAACGATTTCTACGCTTATTTGCATACTCTGGGATAGTGTAGTAAAATGGTATGAAGCAATATGTTTGATCGCTTTGTATGTAGTTTACTTGCTGGTGTTGTGCAATGACAAGAGAATGCAAGTATTTGTAAAAAGTAAGTTAAAAAAACAATGATAGTGATATTTATTTTAGCATTTTAAATAATTTTAAAGCTTTATTATTTAATGGGATGCTAGTTTGGCCTACAGAAACTTAAAAAAATATTTTTTTAATTAATAAGTGTGACAAAAATCATCTTATAGGCCCATACACCGCACAAGCATGCGTGCACTATCCAGTGACTGCAGTGTGCATGCAAACTGCCCAAAGGCTGATACTGCGACCTAAAAGATCTGTGTATGTTAAGCCCAATTCACAATGTCGCGTTCGGGCACTCTCGCGTTAGTGGGCTTTATATCGACTATACGATAGTTTCTGTCCAACGCACGAACTCCAAATTTGCAAAACTAAATACCGCTTCAAGCTTCAGGTGTTCATAGGCTAGGAATATGACAAATAATGTGTTCTGTTTCCTCAATTCTCCCATTCACGAATTTATGATAGAAAAAAGATTTGAAATGTGTTTCTTTTTATTTATATTGTTTTACTGTGAAACACAAAGTGTAAGAAATTACTTTGAAAACAAGATTGTGAGAATATGTAAATTAAAAAAAAGACCCCACACAATTAAATTGTGTTGGAAAAAATTAATTTAGCCATTTAAATCTTTTACATATATTAAATGTTAAAAAATTGTACTTTTAACGAGCAGGCCATCCTTCCTTTGAAAATCCCTCTATCTCGAATATCTGGATAAAATGCAACTGAGCCTAATCACAGATCCAAGGCGTTTCTACCAATTTATTAATGTCAAGAGAAAGTCCGATGGCTTCCCTTCCACTCTAAAATTATTTAACACATCATCTTCAGACCCAAAAGCAATCGCCAACCTATTTGCGACCTTTTTCAGCCAATCGTATAGTGACCACGTATACGGACCGGACCTTGACTTTTCCAGTTATCTGAATAGCTGCCCACAAACCTCCTTAGTCTCAATTGACATTAGGACCGATATGGTACGCGAAAAGATTAATAGTCTCAAGGACGACTACTCCCCCGGTCCCGATGGCTTGCCTGCCATAATTCTCAATAAATGTGTAAATGCTCTGTGTCAGCCCCTTACAACTCTATTTCGACTCTCACGCCGTTTTCCCAAAGTTATGGAAGGACTCCTTTATTTTCCCTATCCACAAAAGAGGTAGGAAAAATGACATATCAAACTACCGACCCATAGCTAAACTCTTCTGTCCCCAAGCTCTTCGAAAGCATTATCTACGACTCACTATATTTTCATTGTAAATCCATCTTAAGCTTAAAGCCCTCGGTTTTCCACCATTTTTCATTTCATGGCTGAGATCGTTGCGGATGATATGAAAATCATTAAGGTAATATCTACACCCACCGATTCACTTTTACTCCAACACGACCTTAATGCATTCTATACATGGTGCGACAAGAACTTCTTAGAACTAAACATCGGTAAATGTCAATCCATAACCTCCCGCAAACGCCTCCCACCACCCCCCAGAACCTATTACTTTCATAATGAGCCTGTTCCCTCAGTGTTCTCCATACGCGACCTTGGTATTATTTGTGACAGGGAGCTTAACTTCCTGTAAGGAAGGCCGAAAAAATTAAATAAAAAAATACTTTGACAAGGAAACAAGAAACTTTTTATTTAGACAAAAAGAAAACTATATAAAACATAAAAAGAAATCCTTTAAGAAATTCATTCCGACTATTAAATAAAATAAATTAAATCAAACAAAAAACTGCTCCTAGGCAAATGGCGATGTTGTCAGCGACCCTGATTGAAGTGGCAAATCTGTAAATACAAATAAAAGAAAAATACCACTTGAATCTCTGTCAATCTTTGATAAAGATTCAGATACTACAGCATTCACACAAACGAAATTACACAACACGATCAGCTGAACCTGTTCACAGGCAAACATAATGTGTGTATCACACACATTCCGCAACGTATCATGTGGATCCCGTACTTTAAAACAAAAATGTACCCTGGACCGAGCACGAATAAACAACAGCAACGCTATTTGTGAAAGAGAACACCATACATTCACAAAATGTTGCACGCAATATGGGAGAACACCATCGCCATATTCCATCCAAGACACAGGAGAAAACAATCGCAATGCCTGGTGTTGTAAAACAATGTGTTAAGGGGCCTACAGACACTGATACCTGGTACTAGTACCATGTTGAGCCTGTAGCGTACACACAGTCCAACCATGTTGATCAACCGCAGTGTGCGAGGAGATTGCAACTGATGAACATCGCATTTTGTATGCGTGTTTAATTTTGATAGAAAGGAAAATGAGTGACAAAAGGAAACTTTTGAAATATGTATAATAATATTGAATGAGTGGTTGCAGGAAATAGCACAATTTTCTCATATTAAGCTACTGAAAAAATTTGCATACTGTGCTGCTGATGATTTTAAAAATTTTATTCGAATGTATACGATGCAAATTATTACCAATTATTGGAACTGGTGTCACCTCTTATACAAATCAAAACTTTGATAATTTTCGTAACCTCTCTTCCACTCGTTTCTAATATTTTATATTTTTCGAACAATATGTTCCACGACGACTCCCGATCCTTGATATCCTGAATGTCTGCTTTGACCTGCCAAAGTGCAGGTACCTATAAATCTTTAAAAAATTCAAAAAAAAATCTCTCCAACCCTCAGTATTAGAAATACACGCTATCATACATAGTTGTATCTTTTTTTATTGCTTTATTTTCCTCGCATAGATAGACTTTCATCCCTTAAAAATCAACACTTGAATAATGTTGGGCTCAATGTTGGTCAACTTCGATACACACACGAAGACATGGTTGAGAAACCATAGGCTCCGCCCCCGAAAATCAAACCACATTTGATTTTACTCGTACCAAACATCAAACTGGTTGCTCAACTTGGTTGAAGTGCTGTACAGACGAGCAACATTTATTGAGACCGTACCATGTACTAGTACCAGGTATCAGTGTCTGTAGGCCTCTAAGGAGAAAACCACCCCACACTATTGTCAAGAGATAATGCGGAAGAGAACACGCATTACTAATAAATGAAAACCAATGTGGTAGAGAACACCTTCAACACACATTGCTGATGATATAGGATGTATGAACGAACACCAGGACATACACCCCATCGAAAGGGTCCAAACGAAACACACACAAACAAACAAACAATTTACGTCGTAAACACACGACCATAGAATGACGCCGGTTCAGCTGACGAAAAAGATGTTCGTGGGCTCACAAGCCCACGCACAAACATATGTACATATCCCCGAACAAACTACGCACAAATAAAACAATAATAATCAAATGGATTCAGTGAGAATTAACTCTCTCACTGATCCCATACAAACTACTCTATGTCATCAATCAATCAGAATAAGATTCAGTGAGAATGAACTCACCTGTTTCTTTTAACTTCACTATTATAAATAATATTTTCCGGAGAACTACTTAAACACTTCACTGCCGCACTATCACTGTCTGATCACAACTGACTTTCCCAAAAACCAAATCAACCCCTTCTTCGTATATCTTACATACGATCGCTACGGAGGAGTTGCGTTGGTGTTGAAGTGTTTCGAGCAAATCCCAGTGGTAGTGGACAGCAAGTGAACAAATCTAAGGCAAAACCACCATTAAACTACTACTACTTCTACGTTTTGAACTAATTTGGAATTACCTCCTTTCATTCCGCTCTCACATTGATCATATAATACATAGGGCCAATTCTTCTCTTGGTTTCATCAAACGCTGGTCCAAAGAATTCTCGAACCCTTACGTTACAAAATTTCTTTACATAACCTTTGTCAGACCCCTCCTTGAATACGCCTCCCAAGTTTGGTCGCCATTTCATATAACTCACTCCCTGAGAATCGAAGCTGTGCAGCGTAGGTTTATCCGTTTTGCCTTACGCGGTCTCCCTTGGGCCGACACCTATATTTTACCGCCGTACGAAGACCGGCTAAAATTGCTTAACTTGCAAACCCTTGCAAAACATCGCGAAGTAGCAGACATACTCTTCGTCCACCAACTATTAATATGTACAATCGATTCGCCCGCACTACTAGAAATGATTTCCCTCTACACCAACCCGCGAAACCTTCGGTCTGTCCCACTCTTCCGTCTTCCTCTCCACCGCACCAACTATGGCCATTTCGAACCAATCTCAAGAATGTTACGTCTGGCCAATAACTCACACAACACCCTTGACTTTCATACCAGTATATCCTCCCTAAGAATTTCTCTCTACACCCCTCCGCCCTAAGTGTTAGTATAAGTTTCCCTCTTCTGTAAATTTGTAATTGTTAGTTCTAAGTCTTAGTTTAAGTTTCGTAGTTTGTTTAAGTCTTAGTTTGTTTGTATTAAGCTAAATAAATAAATAAATAGTATAATCTCAACACAGCTATGAATCGTCACAACGCACGCTCTAGTAGAAAGTAGCTCTACTCGGCCGTTGCCCAGAGCTTTACGATACCTACGATATAACGCATGAGGTCGCATTTAAGAGCACCCCATATGTTTGCATTGTTTCTATTTTATCTGTCAACGCGAGAGCGCCCGAACGCGACATTGTGAATTGGACTTTATACTAGGATTCTAACCACCTTTCTAATAAAGGCTAGTATGTCCTTGTTGACGCATTTATAAGTCATAGTCCGAAGAGCTCTTTACGTAGGGTTCGGCCGTCTGACCCCGAAAAGTACCGAGCAATCACAAAGGACGCGCTCGGCTCTCGATCTCCTCGACCTCCTCTGAACAGAGTCGACAAACGATTCATTGTTTGTATGAAATCGCGTTCATAAAAATATTTGTATGGGAAATTTCGGGTATGAACGCTGATTCTTATTTTTAATGAATTTTTCATAAGCGTATGAACTATTCATACAACTCTCCATCACGAGTTTTAAGAATAAATACATTGGATTAATGAAAATCATCTTTCAATTAAAGAAAAAAGAAAATGAATTCATAGATTCATACGCATTATGTATGTATCTATTCTCAAAAAGTATGTATCAAATCAAGTCATAAGCAGTATAAGTAGATTCATAAGGAGTATGTATTTTGTTCATAAACTGTAAGTATAGATAAGATATACACTCAAAGGTTTCGAATGTGTAAATACCCAGTCGCGGATGGCATGCATTCCAGAACTATACTCTAGGCGTGTTTTTTTTCAAACCTATATAGGCTAAACATGTTTCTGCAACATGTTTTCAATGCAAAATACAACAAAACCTTAGCCTGGATAATTATCCAGTCTTATTTTTGTATGGAAAGCTTTTTCGAAATCTATATAGATTTGAAAAAAAAAACGCGCCTTCGGTTCCACAAAAATTGTTAGTACAGGCCTTATGGGGGAGCTTTTTTTCAAACACTGGTGCCTGTACATGTCACGGAATTACGGCACTCAATTACAGAAATCGCAAATAAAAACCAAAGCACTGACTTACACAGGTTTTGTTTTTGTAATTTACCACAAATTCGCATACATCCCACCAGCATAACCAGCCAGTTCCACAGTCGGTGGCTAGGGACGTTTCGATACAAGTAAATATGAGTATATACTCGATACTTTTTTTTTTCGATCCAAGTACTTTTTGTACTCGATACTTTGATTTGAGTGGTTTTGGTATCGGAGCCAGATTCCAAGTAACAAGTATTTCCAATTCTAAGTATAAATATTTTCATTTAAAAGGGACAGGAACACTTAAATTCCGTTATGTTAAAAATTGTATAATTTTTAAGTTTTTATAAACTTCTCTTTCCAACATACATACATACTCAAACCATATAAAAAACAAGGCAACAAAGAAAAAAGAAAAGGACACCGAATGTCTTCATAGCGTCATTGCAAACAGTTGCCTACTCTTTTGCCGTTTCATCTGTCATTTCATTTCCACAAAAGCTTCTAGTTTTATGTATCCACCTCCACCAACCTTTCCATTCGATACGAGTACATACTCGATACTTTTATACAAGTAAATGAGTAGTTTCGATACCATGGCGGTATCGAAACGTCCCATCAGTGCCTGAATGATTGTGCGTGGCTGCCAATCGCTGTGTATATAGAAAACATCAACATCAAAACAGTGTTACCATTATTAAGTTAAAGCCAATCGTTAATGCTTTTTCTGTGGTTTTTGTCAAAGAACTTTGTTATTTTGTGCTTTGAGAACCAATAGAATTAATTTGAGTATGTTAGGGTATTGCCATATGGCTTTTGTTTTTTCAACTTTCTTGTTTTTCTGGTGAAACCGTTAAAATGAATTTTTACGCTTTTTCGATTTTTGTTATTTATAATGAAGGTTATTTGCGCAAGATGAGTTTTGGGTGTGGAAACGAATAGTAATTTTTTTTTTTTTTTTGTTTTTAGCCTATATCTCGCAAGCTAATCGTTTCCGATATATAACTCACCGATTTGCGACGATTTTTCATGCATACTATGGTAACCCAGTGAGAGCTTAAAAGAGAGACAGATTTATGAAACCTGTTGCAACCAGAATGAGAGGCAAACGTCCTATCCTTCCTGTACTGACAATATTTGTGGAACAGAGTATAGTTCTAGAAGTACTTCTAGCGAGTCGGAACTACTTCTCAACTCGATTACAGCACATGTAAAAAAGGCATTACATTTAGCACTGCATGTCATAGGACGGAAGCCATCGCCTCTCCACTCTAAGCACTTCTCGAACACATTACAAGGAAGTGGTAATGTAATGTAATAGTAATTCCAGTAATGTTCATAATTTTCAAAAAAAATTCTATATTTGGGGTTATTTTTTTTTTAACTCAGTTGAAAATCTATAAATCAGTTTTATAAAAAATCATTTTACATAGCATATACCTAGAACGTTTCAAATACTTTGAGTTTGAACCGAGAACATAGCATATCCGCACATAAAATCTTCAATCAAATGTTTGCGATTGGCATTGTTAAACAAACAAACGCAATTCTGTAAATGCAACAAGCAGGCCACAATCATTAACAACGCGGTGAGATCATTTTACAGAAAAGTATACTTGTTGAGTCCTTCCTTGCCGCATTACCTCGCATTCGTACGGTAATCCCGTCAACTTTTCTTAAGCATATACCAATTCCATTCTGCATTACTCTTCACTAGTTCGGTAATGCCTTCCATTTCACTAGTTTTAGGTTCAATGAACAGTATTGCATTATGGAAGGACTTCTTTTGTAATTGAAACATTCCAAGAAAAATAAAAAGTTGCTACCTTCCCAGCATTGCAATAAGTACATATTAACGGTGTAAGTGTTAACTGGAAAAGAACTGTTAAATACCTAGGCATGCATTTGGACCAATCACTAACATTTAAATAACATATTATAAATACAAAACAAAAAACGAGCATAGCCATAAAAATACTTTACCCATTCATAAACAGAAAGTCCCTATTAAGTATTGAAAATAAAATCAATGGCGCAAATTTATAGTCAACCCCACTTTATCAGTTTAACTCCGTACTAGTTATACGCAACTTTGAACTTAAAAGCATACTTTAATTTTTGTTCAATAACACACTTTTTAGTATGCTGCTAAATAATTTCTATTTCGCAACGTTCCTATGAGAAATTTTATTCGAACACACATAAAAGTGACAGTTTCGATAAAAAAAAAAACGTAGTAGTCTAGCTCCATATTAATTGATTTTAACTTTAGGTCCCTCTGTCCAGTTCTCTTTGAATATACTATTTCGAGTGCTACGCTTCAAAGAGTATACAGCTATAAAGACTTAGGCGTCATATTCGATACAAATCTAAATTTCAGGATGCACATAGATTATGTAATCTCTAGCGGTAATAGTTTGCTTGGTTTTTTGTTCAGGAATTCTAAGGATTTCCGATGTCCGTACACACTGAAATCGTTTTTTGTTACCATCGTTCGTCCCATCCTTGAATATTGCTGCATAGTCTGGTCCCCATTTTACAAAAATGCTTCGAATCGTATCGAAAGAATACAGAAAAGGTTTACGAAATATTCACTTCGGAAGCTAAATTGGACATTGCGTCTACCACCTTATGAAACACGATGCAATCTTATATCACTCAAACCTCTTCAAACTAGAAGAATCTATTTTCTTGTCTCATTTGCGAGAGATGTTGTAATTGGACAAATTAATTGTGCTCCCTTATCATCTTTGTTTAAGCTTTATTCACCAGCTCGATCCTTAAGACCGAGGGCTTTTTACGTCTTTTCAATACCTTTTCACACAACAAACTATGGCTGTAATGAGTCACAGTCACTAAAGCCTGTTATTACTTTAATAAATATGCCGATATAATTGATCTAAATTGTCCTAAAGAAATATTTAAAAATATTATCATGAACGGAATTGTGTATGATTGAAGGCATTTATACTTATGTACATATATGTATATCTATATTATACTAGGAACATTAGCTCTAAGAAAGTAAATTATACCAATAATTGTACTTATAGACTATAAATAAATAAATAAAAAAAAAAAAAAAAAAATAAATAAAATACGGCGCTAACGATAAAGTGGGCTTTATGACGACTTTAATTATGAAAACGCTTAGTTTCGTGCTAAAATAATTTTAAAGTGTACTTTAAACGACTATAAATTTGCGCCATTATTTTTAAAGTCATATTAATATCTATCTTTATTATATTATATATTTATTTATTTTAATACCTATCTATAATTTAGTTTTATACATACATGTACGTTTGTATCTATATTTATTTAAATTTGTGAATTGTTTTTTTTTTCTCTTTTTTTTCTCAAATGGAAGTTTTTTTCGTAGTTTCCTTCTAAAAATTAAATTAAATTCAATTATATAAGTCTTGTTAAATTATTAGATAACTAGCTGTTGCCGCCCGCCGTTTTTCGTGCACTAAAACAGTCGCATTAGTTACTTGTTGTGTGTTAGAAAGGAAGAAGTAGGAAGTAATACTATTTTTATAATTTTAAAAAATTCG
This sequence comes from Brachyopa scutellaris, assembly GCA_949775065.1. Taxonomy (NCBI): domain Eukaryota; kingdom Metazoa; phylum Arthropoda; class Insecta; order Diptera; family Syrphidae; genus Brachyopa; species Brachyopa scutellaris. The sequence continues at coordinate 79,747,718 of OX459112.1, read as the reverse complement.
GAAGTCCATCTACATACATACTATACTATTCTTTATAAATTGAGCTTAGTGGTTGTTCCCTATAGATAAAACGACTGCACCATCATTTTATGGAAATGGAATACACATGTGTACAAACACATACACATAATGTATTTATGTGATAATCAAATAATATCAAATGATGGTACTTTTTGGTTTCTAATATCTAAAAGATGTACTTAATGTTCATAGTTAAAGTAGCATATGTAAATGCCGAAGATATAAGGCTTCAATGTAAGCATTGAGCTAATCTATTGGTCGTTAATCGTGGTATAACTGGTAAGGTCTGTCTGAAATCACCAACTACTTATTCATTTTAAAACTAAACAACGCCTACCAACTTCTACTACAATATATGTATTTGTGAATTGAAATAAAAAGTAAAACTTTATTAAGTATGAAGGTATTGATTTTTAACCTTAAGGTAACTTAATACCGATACAAAAGGTAACAAAAAAATATTTTTATTCATTTCCTTCTCCCGATCTGCATCCTCATACTGATGAAGCAGAAACAGAACTAAAAGTCTTTAGCGCATATCAGCAAAATCATTCCCCTACTCTACTTGCATAAGGAGAATCCCATCAATGCGCATGTGGGAAGGAAATAATGAAAATAAAAGCGATAGAGATATTTGGCCTAAGAGAAGAGCATAATATCTACACAAACAACCCTCTCTCAACAGAATGAACTAGATAAATGCAAATTATTGAATTAAAAAACTATACTTTTGGGATAAAAAATTGCGCATTGGCTAATCCAAGAAGTAGAGTATCTATTCACGAAAGTTTCATCCAAATCTTTTGAGCCATTAGGGCGTGATTATGTGACAAACATCCAAACTATCACATTTATATATTAGGACTAGTGGTTACCCGTTGCGCTTTGCTACACTCATTGAGAACAGTGTTTTATCATAAATGTAATGAAATTTTTTGAGTGGCTTTTTGTGAATAGTATTGACTGGTGGAGAATTAAATGCCGACAAATCTATTTGGATTTAAGAAAAATGTTCAAACAATAATATCCTAAAAACTCAAAGAGTCACCATCCGAACCATGAAGCGAGAAGTGCACGTAAATCAAAAGTTAGCTGTTAGCTTTCACCGTGCATTGATGTAGTAATAATTTTGAGATTTGGTTGTTCAGCGCCATCTATGCCAAGACTTGAAAACGTTTGATGTACGAACATTTCTCACTTCATTAAAAATATATTGCGTAAGTTTCAGCTCAATCGTACGGTGAATTAAATTTTTTTTTGAGTTCCAGCGCCATCTACCGGAAAATTCGAAATTTTTTGATGTACGAACACTTCAAACATTAAAAAAAAGTGTATAGTTTAAGTTTCAGCTCAATCGGATGGTTACTTTATGAGTTCTGAGGTATCAGACGAACAGCTCATTTTTATATATAAAGATAGGATAGGATAGGATAGGATAGGATAGGATAGGATAGGATAGGATAGGATAGGATAGGATAGGATAGGATAGGATAGGATAGGATAGGATAGGATAGGATAGGATAGGATAGGATAGGATAGGATAGGATAGGATAGGATAGGATAGGATAGGATAGGATAGGATAGGATAGGATAGGATAGGATAGGATAGGATAGGATAGGATAGGATAGGATAGGATAGGATAGGATAGGATAGGATAGGATAGGATAGGATAGGATAGGATAGGATAGGATAGGATAGGATAGGATAGGATAGGATAGGATAGGATAGGATAGGATAGGATAGGATAGGATAGGATAGGATAGGATAGGATAGGATAGGATAGGATAGGATAGGATAGGATAGGATAGGATAGGATAGGATAGGATAGGATAGGATAGGATAGGATAGGATAGGATAGGATAGGATAGGATAGGATAGGATAGGATAGGATAGGATAGGATAGGATAGGATAGGATAGGATAGGATAGGATAGGATAGGATAGGATAGGATAGGATAGGATAGGATAGGATAGGATAGGATAGGATAGGATAGGATAGGATAGGATAGGATAGGATAGGATAGGATAGGATAGGATAGGATAGGATAGGATAGGATAGGATAGGATAGGATAGGATAGGATAGGATAGGATAGGATAGGATAGGATAGGATAGGATAGGATAGGATAGGATAGGATAGGATAGGATAGGATAGGATAGGATAGGATAGGATAGGATAGGATAGGATAGGATAGGATAGGATAGGATAGGATAGGATAGGATAGGATAGGATAGGATAGGATAGGATAGGATAGGATAGGATAGGATAGGATAGGATAGGATAGGATAGGATAGGATAGGATAGGATAGGATAGGATAGGATAGGATAGGATAGGATAGGATAGGATAGGATAGGATAGGATAGGATAGGATAGGATAGGATAGGATAGGATAGGATAGGATAGGATAGGATAGGATAGGATAGGATAGGATAGGATAGGATAGGATAGGATAGGATAGGATAGGATAGGATAGGATAGGATAGGATAGGATAGGATAGGATAGGATAGGATAGGATAGGATAGGATAGGATAGGATAGGATAGGATAGGATAGGATAGGATAGGATAGGATAGGATAGGATAGGATAGGATAGGATAGGATAGGATAGGATAGGATAGGATAGGATAGGATAGGATAGGATAGGATAGGATAGGATAGGATAGGATAGGATAGGATAGGATAGGATAGGATAGGATAGGATAGGATAGGATAGGATAGGATAGGATAGGATAGGATAGGATAGGATAGGATAGGATAGGATAGGATAGGATAGGATAGGATAGGATAGGATAGGATAGGATAGGATAGGATAGGATAGGATAGGATAGGATAGGATAGGATAGGATAGGATAGGATAGGATAGGATAGGATAGGATAGGATAGGATAGGATAGGATAGGATAGGATAGGATAGGATAGGATAGGATAGGATAGGATAGGATAGGATACTTCAGTAGAAAGATAAAACAATATCGAATCTCTGTGTAAATTGTGTGGACAACTCCAATGTATATTTATCACGAAAATAAAATCTATCTATCTATCTTTATGCATTTCGAAACTAAGAACCCCAAATTTTGGAACAAGTTTTACAATTGCGGGGCGAGAAAGTGCTTCACGTCGGCCTTTGAGGCGTGTGTTGTTCAATTTTGGTTAATAATGTAGTTCTTACTTATCATCTGTCAAAAAATTACAGTACTTTTGGCAGAATAGGGAACTATTCCCAACGAAACCTCCTACTTAACAAAAAAAACTATAATTTTTTTTTTCTTTTCTTTTCGTGCATTTTAGATAATGTACTTTGCAAGAAATTGCCTTGCTGCAGTATAGACAATAAACTGGATGAGAATCGCGAAACAACTAATGCAGAAGAAGATGCCGCAGAAGACCAACCCATGTACGAGTTCTATGCCCTTCCCAGAGGACAACATATCGTATGGCAACTAGTTTGGGGCATCCAATTTCCGATTCGCGCCATGTACTTTATCTCAATCCCGGACGTCAGATACCCTAAACTTAAGAATTTTTTTATTCTCTCATTCATTATGAGTTCTTTCTGGATGGCCATTTTAACATTTTTGGTTTCGTGGGCGCTTACAGCTTTTGGTAATGTATTTGCAATTTATTATTTTAAATGTAGAGATGAACAAAAATATGAAATCCATTATATACATATGTACCTCCCATCTTCTTCGATTTCCAGGAAGCTGATTTTAGATCTCCCAAACTAAGCGCTATGATTTCCGCGAGAACTTGGTCCTTAGACTGCATTCACAGCTCATAGAATTGTGCTTCCATATTGTGACATTTTTCCTTCTCACATACGGGATGGAAAATGTTCTGCATTTCAATTTCTCAGTGTTTGAGGATGATGCATTTCATCTACTGAGTTATACGTTTAGAGTCAATTTTTTTCACCAAACCGAAGTATCAACGATTTCCTAGGGCTGGTCTTCGTCGAAACTTCACTACGGTGTCATTCGTGGCAGTTAGAGCTGCTACTCCGTTATCAGGCATAGTTTTGTCTACCCATACTCTGATGATGATTTGGTTTTCGTGCTCAACCAGAATATCTGCCAGAGTCAGTTGTCTTCTTTTTTTTCAGCTTCTGGATCATATCACTAGATGTGGGTGCTCTCCTTGCCCAATTACTCTCCTTACTTGATGCTCATTAAACAACTGCTGGAACTAAAGCTTTAAAATATCGGTGACTAGGTTTCGAATTGCAATTCACTTACTTCTACTTTTCTACCATTCGGATGTCATTTTGATCAAAGGGCAGATTAAAATGATTTTTTTTCTCCGCAGGATCTTGGGTTCCACCCATCTTCTAGCTTCTCCTTCTCTTCCTTCCCTTCTTTCTCTCGTTGCTGCTCCTTTTTGCGCTGAATAGAATATAGATGATGGCGCGGTGGATGATGAACACTGTTCGGTACCCGTCTCTCTTCTTAAATAAATTGGGATTTTTTTCTTTTAGGTGACACTTTCAATATTCCGGATTCGGTGATGGGAATTACTTTTCTAGCTATAGGAACCAGTATTCCAGAGGCAGCTACCAGCGTTATTGTAGCAAGGCGAGGTATAGTTTTTTCTGACTCATGTTTTTTTTTCAACAACTAATATGTATATATATTTCAGGATACGGATCAATGGCCGTTTGCAATTCAATTGGTTCCAACTCATTTGATGTCCTTATATGCCTTGGCTTACCATGGTTAATTAAGACTTTTGCTGTCCCCACGGAGGATGGAAAATATCATCTGTTAATCAATTCCACTGGAATTGTGTATACAACAATAACACTGCTGTCGGCGCTTGCTATACTTTATATTGCTTTTACATGCAATAAATTCACCTTAGGAAGGAAGGTGGGAATATCATGCTGTATTGTATACCTGGGCTTCCTCGCATGTGCAACGCTAAATGAATTGAACATATTTAAGAAGTCCAATTTACCATTTTGTGACCATGATTGATAAATACATTCATTTATTTGACGACAGTTTATTTAATTTTGTATACGTTAATATTTTTTTTGATTAAAACTTAGTCTTGTTATTATTTATAAATTATTCAATCAACACAATTGTTCTTATTATTTTCATTCTTTACGACAAAATGATCGTTGTTATTAATACATCTCGTTAAAAGAGGTGCATTTGTTTGGTTTGGAGAAAGAAAACTGAAGAGCTAAGACCAGAGAATCTTGTTCCGATTGTTAAGCATGGCGTAGACCCGGTCATGGTTTGTGGGAGCATGTCAGGGGAGTAGGAAAACTAAAGCTCATTAACAGAAATATGGGGGGAGTCGGACAGAATCCCGAAAATCCATAATCCCGAAAATCCAAAATCCCGAAAATCCAAAATCCCGAAAATCCATAATCCCGAAAATCCAAAATCCCGAAAATCCATAATCCCGAAAATCCAAAATCCCGAAAATCCTAAATCCCGAAAACGAAAATAAAAATTTGTTTGTAGGAAAAAAAATTAGAAGAAAACTTATTTAACATATTAAATAAAACTAGTATGGCCTGTGGTCGAAAATTTATTATTTTACTACTTTTTTTCCTGGCTTAGGTACAACATTTTTGAAAAAAAATTACATGCTGCACTGCATGGCTTCACAACCTTTCCAACAAAAAAAATTAAGCGAATGTGTTGTGTTTAAGGCAGTTAAAAAAGGGTTTTGGATTTTCGGGATTTTGGTTTTTGGGATTGTGACCCCAACCCAAATATGGGATCACCACGTTATCCCGAACGACTAAAATCTCGAACGAAAAAAATCTCGAAAATTTATTTGATTAATCTCGAAAACAAAAATCTCGAATGGACAAAATCTAGAAAATACAAAAATCTCGAAAGACTATCTCGAAAAAAAATCTCGAAAAAAATGTGCTTTCGAGATTTTTTAAATCACTTCATTTTACTGCAAAAGTAATTAAAACGGGTCCAAAATGTAAATTCTGTAACTTTTTTGAAAATAATAAAAATTCAACAATCTTTTCACAACAAAAAAAATGTTGTTAACTCGTTTTATACTCAGAATATTTATGTATATTATAAATGCATTGGTATTATACATATGCATACATATTTGAAACTCAAGTTGTAGGCAATGCCCCTTAAAATATCCCATACAACTTTTTTCTTCTTTTTCGTCTATTATTTTTAAAATATTTTTTTTCTTTTGTATATTGTAGGTGCAGATAAATATGTGAAATTCCAGTCAAAACGTTCAGCGTTTATCCCAAGACTCACATTTACATATTTTGAATTCTTGGTAAGCTTAGTTTTGCTTGTTCAGTACATGACCCAAAGGAAGGCAAATTTATTAGTTTATATAATTTTTTTGAAAAACCATGTCCACGTCGATCAGATTTTCGAAGACCTGTTTGTATTGAGTAAACTCATTTGCGTGCATGAACAGTGAATCAAGCGCTTTTCTATATAAACAATCCGCGCGCGCGAATTATTACCATTGTCTCAAAAATTAATATCAATTCGAGATTTTTGCTGTTTTTTGCGATGTTTTTTTCGAGATTTTTGTTTTCGAGATATCGTGGTAAACCGCAGAATATACATCGTTTCATGTATCTCGAGATCATTAAGGATAATATAGCTGATACTGCAATGCAATTGGGTCTGCCACCAGGGTGGTATTTCCAACAGAACAATGACCCAAATCATACGGCGGAAGTTGTAAAGCTCCTTCTCCCTTCTTTCTCCCCAGTCCTCAATTTGAACACAATAGCAAATTTTTGGGAAGAAAGAATATACATAATACAAATTATCTTAAAAACGTTCCTGTTGGAGAATGGTCCAATTGTTGTGGAAGAATGGTCCTCTAAAAGCTTGTGACATCGATGACAAGTCATCTTTTATTTATTTATTTATTTATCATCAATCAGTGATTACAATAATCAACTTACAGACTACCGGAACTAAACCAACGTAATATGTTAGCTATAAATTATAATAAAACATAATCAGCCCTCTCGTGGAATCAACCGGGGGGAAAGATTCACTTGTAATTTGAGCATCGGTATCGTTGAATCCGCGAAGTGAATCATTCCCTTGTCGGCAATGTGAATGAGTTTCACGCCATCGCATCGTGGAAAACGTTCGAATCGGATCTCTCCATACAAAATATGACATGTCTCATCCGCAGCTTAAATGTTGCGGATCTCATACTGTTGATTTGTTTTACTTGATAACTTGATAATTTAAACAAACAGACTTTACAAAGAATGTATTTTGCACTCAATAAAAGACTAATATTTGATTAATTTAGTGCTTCAACACCCTAAATATGTATGTTTATTTCCCAACACCATATTGGTGATTTCCCTCACATCGTATGCAAGCTGCTAATTTCACTTCAGGAGAATTTGAAAATGAGCTTCGAGTTAGATCCAATTGCCCCTTATTATGAAAAATTCGATTTATTTAGTTGCACATTTTTAACAAACCGGCAAGATTAAACTGTCTTTAAACAAATTTAAAAGAACAAATGTATGTGAAAACACGTTTATTTGGTAGTTAAATTGTCCCACTGCTCCACCTACGCATGCGCGTATTTTTGTTTCTGAGGATTTTTCAGCAGCTGACGAATCCAGAAATAGAGCTATACTTTTTATTTTACTATTTTTTATTTATGTTTCTTTAGTATTGCAAAAACCAAAGGACAATTCCAAAACACAAATTCACTTTGCTGTCATAAATTCTACTTGACAGAGGCACTTCCTTTTCGACATTCACGTCGGTAAGGAAACTTCCCCGACGGATTCTACGATACCAAGCTAAAGTGAAAGTGAATCGAACAAGTGAAGGGAATCTCCTATCTGGCGGATTCCACGATAGGGGTGAATATTCAATTAATTAAAAATTAGAACGTTAACTTATTTTTTAAAGTGATTCTACTGTAATGAAAATTAAAATCAATAGCATTGGAGATTAAATTAGTTTCGCTGACACAGCGTGTTATTGGTTCATTGAGACCATAATTCATTCTGTGAATATTTTCATAGAATAGGCAGCGCTCCCTAAGCTGGCGAGAAGGTGCATATAGGTTAATTAAGAATAGGAGAAATGGGCAATTAATATGATGCGAAAGAATATCACTTAGAAACATGACGGAGAACATTTTACGGCGATTTTCAAGTGTCTGAATGCCTGTAAGCTGACATCTGGTAGTATAAGCGGGCATTTCGATATTCCAACCAAGTTTCCGAACGACGAACCTAGTAAACTTTTTTTGGATGCTTTCTATACGTTTAGAATGAATGTAACATAGCAATATTCCACTATAGATCTGACGTAGGCGGTATATAGAGATTTAAGGGTATAGGGATCCGTGAAATCAGCTGAATTGCGTTTAATAAAACCCAACATTGAATTAGCTTTAGCCGCAATGTATTCAACATGTTTAAAAAAATTGAATTTAGGGTCAAACACACGTTTAAGGACCTTATTGCCAATTGTATACTCAAAGTTTATTGGTGAGAAACTCCGGCAAAAAGAAAAACATTGATATTTGGAGTTTTTTTTAAAGACAATCGGTTCAAAGTACACCATTCAGTCAGCCTTAGAAGGTCCTCCTGTAAGAGCTACATTTTTTATACATATAAGAAATTTTAGATCATCTGCAAACAGAAAGCGAAATGAGTTAAGGAGAATATCAGGCATGTCATTGTTAAAGATAAGGAAAAGCAGCGGTCCAAGATGTCTTCCTTGGGGAACACCTGATGACACCGTAATGGGATTTGAAAAAATATGGTCAATAGACACAAACTGAATACGTCCTAACAGGTAGGACCCCATCCATTTCAAAACACTTCAGTGAAAACCTATTTTTTGCAATTTCTTTATTAACATTGTGTGACTGACTCTATCAAAAGCCTTTGCGAAGTCGGTATATATCACATCAACTTGATATCCTTCCGGAGTTTATTAAGAGCAAAATTAAAAAAAAGAGAAAGGTTGGTAGTTGCTGATCTACCAGCTATGTGGGAAGGGTGAAATTACTTCCTTAAGCATGAAAGCTAATTTATCATATACAATTTTTTCAAAGATTTTGGGTATTGTTGGGAGTTTGCAAATCGGTCGATAGTTAGATATTTCCTGCTTGAAACCAGATTTGTGAATTGGAATTATAAAAGATTTTTTTCCAATCGGAAAGAAATTCACCTACAATAAGAGAGCTGTTAAAAATGTATGAAAGAGGCTCCGAGAGCGCCTCAGCACACTTTTTAAGGACAATGGGAGGAACTCCATCGGGCCCGGGCTGTTCATCGGAGTTCAGACTCAATAGTGCGTTTTCGACATCAGCAATACTAATATTTAAACAACCAATATTTATGGAGCTCTCTGGATTAACATACGAGTAACCAGCAGGTTGTTCCTGACAAGATGCTGCATAATTGGACTTAAAGTAATCGGCAAATAAATTGCAGATTGAAAGAATATCAGAGTAAGTTGAGCCTAGGTATTGCATGCTACTAGGGATTCCACTGGATTTTCTCTTATTTTTGAGGAAAGTCCAAAAGCATTTGCTGTTATTTTTCAGGTTGGATTCATTCGATATAATATAATTTTTATATAGAAACTTATTAAGAACATCGAATTCATCGAATTATTCAAAGTAAGGGAGGACCCACAAAATTAGCTACGATACACTACATAATGTTAAAACTTGGTTGCAGCTGTGCAGAGTTTGCGATTTGAATGGTTAAAATACCACAGAAATTGCAGTCAAAAATGTTTCCAAAGTAATTTCTGCTAAAATTCGTTATCAAACATTTACAAAACAATTACATACCCTTAGGGGAGCGTAAAATGTAGTTAGTGTCAGTTATGCAGTTTCAAATTATAATCGGTTGTGGTTACTGAAGATCGCCAGTCATTATTATTTGTGGAGGTGCTTTTTAAGTGATATTAAAATCATATTTAATGCTTTATAGGTAGTTTATACTCCGACACAGTAGAGTAATATTGTTGACGACGAACTAGCTAGAGACGAACTAGCTAGAGCTAGATCAGCTATGAGCAACAGTGATGCTGACACCTCCATCCTGCCACCGATTAAAACACTTTTCAGCATGATCAACCATTATAACCGAAAAAACAGTTCTACTCATACTGTTTGTTTGCATAGCTGTCTGTCTGTCTATCGTTCTTGTTCTTCATGTGCTCGCGCTGTGTGTAAACATTATAAGAGTATTCATATCCCCTTTAGCGTGTGTAGATTATAAAAAAAAAAGCATGGTGTACATCATGTGTAATCACAAAATCGGGTGCGTTCATTTAAGCACAACTGTAAGGTGGTCCAGTCTTTAAATCTCTGCCTGTGACACAACTTAGAAAGAAATGAATACGCATTCCTATTCCACAACTTGTTGTTTGTCAAGTTCTTTGTCTTCCATCAAATTAATCGTGTAAATTTTGCGAACATTTCATTATTTTAATCTTTGTCCATTGATTTATCATTGAAGTTTATAATCAGAGAAATTACGTCAAGACATGAAGTATGACGCAAAGTAAAGAACCGCTCAGGTGAAGAGACATTCGATGTTATCAAATATGTAGTTACCTTTTTCAAGGTGATAAATTATACATAAGATACCGACATATGAGTATGGTATATGCCTATGTACATGGTATTTGTATATTAGAGTAATGTGTAGAAAAATATGGGGCTCTGACAAAAAACAGGTTAATATCTCATTGATTAAGGTAGGTCTCTAAGTACACACATACCTATGCAAATTTACACATGCTCGTATCCGTACATGTATATTGATTTTGATATTTTGTTTCTAACAGAGTGCATTGGGGTGTCATATCATATTTAGGGCTTTGTGTTTACGTTACAGATGCAGTATCTTTTTTTTCTTGCCCTTGCCTGAGTCCAATTTGTGTAAGTATTTGCCCATTCAAGCCTTAGTTTTTTCATTGGCGGTGTTAATAGTGTTTTTTTCTGCAGGATGCCTTTTAATTTGTCTGTCCGTCTGTCTGTCTGTCTGTCTGTCTGTCTGTCTGTCTGTCTGTTTGTCAATTCGCCACCAATTTCACTTTGAATCTTAAAATTCAATTCGTTCACATCAATGTACGACACATTAAATTGAATAAGAAAAAAATGTCAGCTGAATAATTTATTTTCTTCCATCAAATTTAAAATCACAATGTTTTATTCACATTTTCTTCAAGGTATTTTATTTACATTTTCTTCTGTTACTTGACTACAGTGCACCTATCGGGTCCAGATTTTGTGGTTTTCTCTCTTGGCACCAAACCAACATATGTTCTGAATATGAGTCTATTTGGTCAATAAATATAGAATTTGTTAATAGCTTGACTTCAGCGCCACCTATCAAATTTCCGTAACAACCTGATTCAATAAGGAGGAGAGGAACCTTAACAGTTTCTGCAACTATAGCTTTATCTGATGCCCTTGCGCAGCGTTGCCGCTATGCGACTTTAGTTGCATTTTGACCCTTTTTTTGAAGCAAAGAGACTATGACCCGACTTTTTAAAAAATACCTCTTTTTGACCCTCTTCAGATTTTTTGCAGACTTTTTGAGACTTTTTCGTACAAAAAATATATTTTCAATAAAAATTCCTTTGTTGCTCACTAATTTATTTTTTCCAATGTATTCCTTTTGTACAAATTTAGTTTAATTTAATTTTTTTTTTGTGTGTAAAATTCCCTCTCGAGTTTCTCCCCGTCACGCATAACCAAACTAAGTATTAGTTCTCTTCTCTGTGTATGATTCTCTTTATTCATTTCTCCTTCCCACAGTGTAATATCAATCAATAGCATTAGCATAGCAATAGCGACGTCAATGTTCTCAGTATATGTTTACACATCAAATTTCACGAGTACCTGGTACATACTCTAATCGCGCCTTTTTTATATAAAATAAGGCGTTCCTGTTTTTTTTTTATGAAAAATAATAATAATGGATATGGAGGTCTGACGTCGTTACCATATTTACATTAGGTGTGTTTCTTTACCTAAAAATTGTTACGAATTCGTACGAATTCTAGACCAACCGCGTTCCTTTACACAAAAAAAGTAGTTAAAAAGAGAAGCAACGAGAGTAAAATCTTACGAATTCTTACTCAACAAATTTCTACTGGTATAAAGTGAGATAGTTCAGTCAATCTCAGCTGTTTTAATTGTTTTAAAATATTTGCATTTTTTTTATTTTAACGCAAAAAGTAAAATAATGGAAAGAAAAGGGACATTATGTAGATGAAAGATGAATGTTCTGAATGTTGAAATTTGCATTTCGCAATATGCTATTGAATCTGGGATATCATGAAGAGTGAACTCTGCTGTAAAATCAAAAATTGTACAACACCACTTTGTTTACGTTTATTTCGCATATGTATATGACATTTCGTTTGTTGCAACTTTTGTGGTTAAACGTGTCCCTTTACTCTTTCGTAATTTTGCTTCTGAGAATTTTATCCCAACTCCATGAAATTTAATATGTAGCTTACTATTTTTGGAGCAGAAAGTAAACGAACAGACCTATTATTTGTTTTTGTTGCGACTTTTTTTTGCTCTATGACCCTTTTTTGCGACTTTTTCAAATTTTTCAGCGGCAACCCTACCCTTGCGTATAGGAAATGGTTTATGGATGAATGGATTTCCTTGTTGCAACTCATTAAAATTGCAAATCACTTTAAAATCCGTATTTTCTGGTATGTTAGCAAAACATTAACAGTTCCATCCTAAAGTAAAAAGTGTATCTCAACAATATTAAAATCAAAATAATGAATTTAACTACAAAAATGTATCCACGCATGAAATTGTTAGTCTAAAAATAAAGACACACGATTCATTTCAAGTAGATTAAAAATACAATTTGATTAAAAATTGATAATATTTTTCGCATTGCAGATACAATTCACCTAGAACTAGAAGTGTGTCCTATTCTATTTTGTATATCAAGATCTTGTGCGAGTAGTACTTTCCTGATAACTCAATCAGACAGTGATTCCCCTGCTTCAAAGAGTAGACATTGTTATATTTTCCACATTATCTACGGCTATAGCAGAAGATTTATGTTATATTATGTCAAAACCTTGGTAATTTAATTAATTATCATTTCTGCGAATTAAATATCAGGATTTCAATTTAACTATTTTTGTAAAAACTATTCCCTTTAGTTATTATGATTCATTTTCATTTATACTACCTACGTTTACACCAAAACGAAATCCGAAATTTCGCGGTTAAAATCTTGGTTCCAAAAAAAGGTGTTTACACCGGAAAAAAAGATTTCATTTGACACTTCATGTTCAAAGTGGAAACAAATTCTTGTGAAGGTTTTTTCTGGAAACACAAACAGCACACAAAAGTTTGGACAATTGTAAGTGCAATGTTTATTTTAAATTAATAGTATGCAATTATCAAGAAAAATAGATATTTACAGCGATGTACAGAGGTACTTTCTGAGAAAAAGAAGTAACATGGAGAGCAAATCGGACCACAAGGCATTGAAATTGATGGACCTGGGGAGCAATTCTTCAGTTAACGTGGACACTCTGGAATTAATTGCGATGACCGAAGGCCCACTGAGTGACACGTCATCTTAGAAAACAAAATAAATAAAATTAAATACATTTTTATAACCAAACGATTCGTTTACTTATCAATGACAATGCTGTCCTCGACGAAGTGTTTTGAATTATTAATTATTTTCAGTTCTCCGAGAATGGCACTTGTATTTTGGTATAAAGTGGTCATTCTGAAAGAGAATCTCCTGACGAATCCTTTGCTTTTTTTTCTTTTCTACACAAGAATATACAACCTGTATTTATTGATCAGAGTGTGTAGTGTAGTTTTAATTTCTTAGGGCGAAAAATAAATGTGCAGAATATGATGCCATTTGTTTGTAAACATGGTTGTTTTTTATAGCACCACAGAGATCATCTTTATGCTTCCTCCCACAGTACAATGATAAATTCTTCATCCTCCAGAGGCCAGATTCTTCTAGGTTTATATACTTTTTTTTCATTGTCTCCATTTTAATAAGTTCCCTGAAATTTTAATTTTACCTAAGCAAAGCAATTCAAAACAAACTATTCATAACTGTTTTTGTTTTGCCACCATTAGGTCTGTTCGCGTACCCTCCCAAAACAACGAAAATCCACGAAAAATAACGAAAAACAACGAAAACCCGTTTTTGGTAGAAGAGAGTGCTCACGAGAGAGTAAGAAATTTCCCCATGCTACGAATTTTAGTCCAAGAAATTTCTTTGGGGTGTATTATGAAAACTGTCAAAACTGTCTAATCACATACATTCTTCATTTTTTGGTGCTTAATGCGTTCGATTACTTTTTCGTGATTTTTCTGTATTTGAGAGAATTTAACCCCCACTCTTCGAGATTTGACAGAAAACCATATTTAGTGCAAAAAGTACGCGAACGGACCTATTAGAAAGTGATGTGGTGAATTTTTAAAAACGTGTGTTCGATTTGACGACCTGCCAACTGCATTGAGATTTCGGCAGGATTTCACGAAATCTCGATGAAATCCGAGATTTCGGTGACAGAAAAATGTAAAAATCTAGTACTTCGCTGAAATCTCGGATATCGGCTCGGTGTAAACGTACTATTACATGCAATATGAAATAAAAATAAATAAAAAATGTTACTTAATTATTAATAGCTAATTGACTGAACTTATGGCATGTTGTGTAAATAGTAATGTTCGCATTATCGATCGCCAATGTAAAAAGCATTAAACAAAACTAGTATACCAGTGCAAGAAATCTCGCATGTAGAAACGTTACAACCGTTAAGGGATTACGAATGAAATGACTACCTACTGGCGCCTAGTAGCACCTTTTGGTAAAAACTACTTTTCGTGATCGTGATCCTGATAAATACTAAGATTAATGCCCGAAACACATGTGCAGAATTCTCTGCGCAGAGAAATTAGAACATACATGTTTCAATACGCGAAGCTACATGTTAATTCTGAATGCAGTGCTGTTCTGCAAGCTGTCTCTATTTCTAAATTATCTGCAATCGACAATGTTGACACAACACAAAAGAAAAATAAATACAGTTTGAGGTATTTAGTTTGACCGATGTTTGAAGTTTCATTGTTTATTCATATTTCAAAATGGAAGATGAATGGAATTTGTAAAATAAAATGTATTTCAAATAGGACTGATACACACATAAAAGCAATGCCACTTTCTGAATTATTTTGTATTTTGTAATACTATCCATTTTTTCTCAAATCACATCAAAATAATTTTTGCAAAAACAATTGTGATTTTAAATCTGTAGCAGTAAGTGACAGTAGCCGATTCTCTGCACATCAAATAATTTCTGCACGTCTGTTTAACCTGCAGTGCTGCGCGCAGTATTGCATACAGAATTTCTGCACATGTGCTCCTGGACATTTTTTATTTTGAGATCTCATTTGTTAATATCTCCCTTTTTTGGGTGGTGTGGTGGTAAGTGCGTTGGACTACTGGAAAACACCTTTTAGGTGAAGAAAAAAAGAAAGAAAGAAAGAAAGAAAGAAGAAAGAATAATAAAAATAAATAAATAAATTGCCCCTTTTGTTTTTGCTTTGAAATATTCTGCACACAAATTTGCAGCAAAATATAAATATGTAATCACAAATATAAAAGGTGTTTTTTAGGATCTGAACCTGTAACGAATAATCCAGCGCACCAACCGCCGAGCTACGGCTGCGCCTATAACTATGCAACATATGTATGTACATTATGTGCTTTAATTTGACTGCAAACGACAATGGGTGCTTGATTGGATTTTAAGACGTTGAGCACCGACGCAACCGTCTTTACAGCATACATACATATATTTTTTATATCTATGTACATATGAAAGCATTTAATTTGAGAATAAAAAAAATGTAAAAATAAAGAAAAATTGACATTTTTGCCCGTATTGGGAACAGGTGATTCTATACGTACATAACAACTAGTCAGAAACGACTGCACCTATGCAGCATACAATTTTTAACTTAATTTTTCAGCACCGAGTAAAAAGTCCATTTAAAGAAGAGTGCGTGTAGAAATTACACGCGACAGAAGTTAAACTTCTTAACTGTAATCGTGGACAAGGAAAGAAGATTTTGTGAGAAGATACAATTTTCGATTTTGCCCCGAACCAATATTTGGCAATTTGAATTTTCTATCCCATTCACTGCGCATTGCGAATACAACCCAAAGTGTCTCATACAAATAAAAAAAAAGTGGCAATCATGGCCTATAATAAACTGCCTTTTATGACCCTTTTTTGTTAACTTCCCATTTAATCCGCCAGAACTAACCTTACAAAGTTAAAACTCAACTTTTGTAGTTCACTTCTGTATTTCGCCCGCTAATAATTATTAAACAACTGTTTCAAATTTCAATATTCACCCCTATTTAAGAATCCTTCGGCGGGAATGTTCAAGCGAAACTTGAAATTTCTTATTATTGAATCTGTTCGAAGTGAATCGTTCACTTGTCAGTAATGTGAATGAGATTTACTTGATTCCTCACAATGAGCGGATCGAATCTCCTACATTTGACATCCGCAACTTTTTCAGTGCGGATTTGGTTGTTTTGTGCATTTGATTAAATCCCAAATCACAATGTCTGCTTGGCGCGGTCTTGCGTTAATGGGCTTTATATCGACTTTACAATAATTTCTGTCCAACGCACGAGCTCGAAATACGCAAAACTAACCGCTTCAAGCTTCAGGCGTTCATAGGTTAGGAATATTATTTTTTTTTTTCCGAGGGTAGGTGAACATTTTCCATAGACACTATGAGAATAGCAAGAGCGTACTCATAGTAGTGTCAGATTCTTACTGACCAAAAACACCACCCTTCGATATAAATTTGTTAGATACTGCAACTAAGTTATACTTATCAAGCAATTTATCCATCAAGAAATATAAACGTTTGGCAGGTTACTTTCCAATGAAAGATCCTGCATGTTCCGCAATTTAGTTGCGGTTAATCCTTATCTCGCCAAGTCGAAAGGTTTTGTCCTTTGTAGTCGGCGCAATAAATTGCTCTCATCCAAAATAAGTAGGACTGTATTATTAACATGTCCGATTAGTCGGTTTCTATGTTTTCGCGCGAAGCTTCTAGTTTCAGCTTCGATTGTCGGAATTCCGAGATCCCTGTGGATATCGTCGTTTCTAGCATACCACGTGGCTTGGACAATTTCTCTAAGCACTTTATTTTGAAAGGTCTGTAAAATATTGGCATTTCTGTTCTTGGTACAACTCCAAAGTTGTATACCGTAGGTCCACACCGGCTTTAGCACTTGCTTGTATAAAAGCAGTTTGTTCTCGGTACTGAGGTGGGAATGTTTCCCGAGCAACCAGTACATTTCTCCATATTTGATATCTAGTTCTTTACGTTTCATTTTCACGTGCGAATTCCACATCAGCCTAGCATCGAGTGTCATTCCCATTTGCAGAGGGTATTCTGGCCAAATTTATAAAAATTGGCAAGTCATTAATTTTCCTATAAGTGAAATTCACGTGAACATATTTACTTCCGTTAAGGGCGATCCGCCAGTCCCTCATCCATTCATTTCCTTCTTTCAATGCGTTTTGCAGTTTGGCAGTCGTTTCCCCGATTGTTTGACCTACTGGTAGGATAGCGGCGTCGTCGGCAAACGTAGCAAGGATAGTGCCATCTTCTTTCGGTATTATATCTTTCGGTTAGGAATATGACAAACAATATGTTCTATTCCCTTAAAACTCCCATTCACGAATTTATGATAGAAAGAGGATTTAAAATGTACATATTTCTTTTTATTTTTATTGTTTGATTAAGAAACACAAAATGTAAGAAATTACTTTGTAAACAAGATTGTGCGAATATGTAAATTAAATAAAAGACCCCACACAATTAATTTGTGTTGAAAACCCGAACGCGACATTGTGAATTGGACTTAACTCTGCTGAACAAGGATTAATTTTGATTCTTTTTTGTTTATTACAAAACTAGCTGATTTACCCGCTTCGCTGCGCATACAAAAATATTCTCTTTATATGTAGATATGTGTATTTGTAATAAATTGTCTACTGGAAGGAGACTTCCAGTTAAATGCTACACTTGTCACTGCACCTTAAAAGTTGGCATAAATACTTGCATCACAATTTGTTTAGCACCAAACGACTGAATGAATTGCTTGAATAAAGAATTTTCCACAGACTATTAAAGAAAAAAGTGACGAAGGTGGGTTAGCAATTTCTTCCAATCTAACTTTTCCGCTTTCTTAAATATTACAGCACGTTCTTACCGCCAAAACGTCAGAACATAAAACATATGTACAGTGTATCAATCTCATATTCGTACACCAGCTATTAAGAAAAACATTGAATTACTGATCAAAAACGACTTGAGATATTAAGTTAAATATAGTATAGCATTTTTACTGGATATTGAACAATTGCATTCCATTTAGTTTTGACATTAGTTAACATTCCCTTTGGTTTTGAAATAGATAAAAGTAAAAAAAATAGACAAAAAAGAGCTCAATTTCGTATTCGGACACCGATCGTTTATTCACAAAAAAATAAAAATTACTAATCTGTTCCTTGTAAAAGTTGTTTTTTGCATTGAATTATTATTTTTCAAAGTGAAATAATGAAAAAAAAGTTACTTTGTAAGGTTATTCGAAATTTCTTGGAAAAATGGGTAGAATGTAAGGTGAGATATCAAATTAACTGCGGAAACAGATAATCAGATATAACGGAGCAGGAAAATCTTATAGTGTGATATCAAGTTTGGTAGGTCGGCCAAGATCAACCATCCAAACAATCATTATTCGGTTGAAATATGAGAACCACATCGAAAAAAAACCAAAAAATACATCTAAAAATGTATTAAGTGCACATGACATGAGAATATTTATACGGTAAATTCGAAAAAAACCTACATATAGTGCATCAAAACTGGCAGAAAACTTTGTCGAACTTTTAATAAAGGTTTCTGAACAGAAATGCCAAGAGATTGCATCCGAAAACAAGGGTACAATTGAAGAGTTATGTGTAAGAAACCTGTCAATAGTTTAATGAACAGAAGCAAGAGATTAGAATTCACTTAACAACACCAATTTAAAGATTTCGACTTTTGAAACACAGTAGTATTTACAGACGAGTCTAAATTTAATGATTATGGGTCGGATGGCGAACTAATGGTTTGCCGAAAAACAACTACCGGATATCTTCCACATACCAAGGCGGACAGTCAAACATGATGATGGTTCGGTAATGCTGTGGGAGTGTTTTTCCGCGGCTAGAGTGGGATGACCGCATATAATTTAACGAATAAATGGACTATAAGCAATATATTGAGATATCTAAGCCAAATCTGAAGAAAAGTGCTGTTCAAAACAATTTTACCCTTTACCAGCATAATGGCCCCAAACATAAAGCTTATCTATTTTGAATGTGGCTTCTTTATCACTCTCGAAAAGTGTTGGAAACACTTCCACAATCATCGGATATTAATTATTAAAGAAAGGCTTATTGAAGATTGGGTAAAAATTACCCTTGAAATTACAGAAATATTAGCCGAATCCATGCCCAGCCACCTTTAATAGGTTTTAGCTAACAAATTCAAAAACAAATTGAACACAGTTCATGAAATCATCGCCAACAATTTCCCATCAGTGAAACCGATGCCAACAGTGTGGCTTGTGGCGCCGTCCTGTTGGAACCACATGTCCTCCAAGTCCATATCATCCAATTGGGGCCAAAAATATTCGGTTATCATTGAACGGTAGCGATTCCCATTCACAGTAACGCGCCGGTCTTGATCATCACGGAAGAAGTACGGCCCAATGACGCCGCCGGCCCATAAACCACACCAAACCGTAATTTTTTCGGGATGCAATGATGACTCATGGAGTACGTGTGGATTTCTGCCTGACCAATACCGCATATTTTGTTTATTGACGAAGCCATTCAGCCAGAAATGAGCCTCATCGCTGAAGATGATTTTCAAGTTGTTGCTCAGCCCAATTCACGAACATACCACGCTTCTGGTGGTCAAGCGGCTTCAGTTCTTGCGTCAATTTAATCTTGTAAGGATGTAGGCCAAGATCTTTTCGCAAAATTCGCCACAACGACGTCACAGAGATACCCAACGCTTGAGAACGACGTGTGAGAGACACATTTGGGCTTTCTTCAACTGAAGCCTCAGCGGCAGCAATATTCTCGACACTACGGGCACTTCTTTGTCTCACTGGCACGGGAACATTGTGTACTGTGCCTGTGGATTCAAATTTTTCCACTAGACGCTCAATTGTTGATCTGCTAGGACGATTATGACGACCATAAATTGGACGTAGCGCTCTTAACGTTGAGGCCACTGACTCCGAATTTCGGTAGTAAGTTTTAATAATTTCGACTCGTTGTTGGCTCGTATATCTTTTCATCACGAAATGGCAAACCTTACTGAAGAGAAATGTCAAAAGAGCGGCAAGAAATATGGCGTCGTTTGCTGTCCCTTTCGCTCTACTTTTGGAGCGTCCCTGTTGAAAAACCCTGTATAATGCGAAGGCACAACGAAGGGGCGGGAAAAGTAGATGCCATTTGTAATCAGTGGAACGGGGAGAGGCAAGGCTAGCACGGGTCAGCTAGTCTAATATATTGCGGACGCCCTAAGAAAGTGGATTACCGCTATCTTCACGACCTCCTTAATATGGGTATCAAATGAAAGGGATTGACAAGTAGAATGAGATTAGCTAAGTTAATTCAATATATGGTGAACGCCCCAATATGGCGGATTACTTTTTTTCTGCACAACTCCCATGACATGGGTATCAAATGAAAGGGTTTGACGAGTAGAATTTCAAACATTCTGAGTGAACCTTCTCATATCAAACCCACCCAAGCCAAAATACGATGGTGCGTACGTACCGATGTAAATTTGCAAAAAATATTTCAGATACCAAAAAGTAGAAAATTAATACCTACTTATGTATGTAGGTATGTATGTATATATTTAGATAAAAAGAATTTTTAAAAACAAGCTTTAATGAACTAAAAAGTAAATTAATTAAAGCTTGGGGCGCTCAGGCACTAGACAACAAATACAAGATGTGCAAGGAGGAAGAAGAATAACAAGAACACATTTTGTATCGCTGTAACTGTTAAAATCTGAGCATGTCATCATCATTTAGACAAATTCTACCTCGAGTCAGAGGATATATCTGTCAGCTCGCTCATCAAAGACGTTTCTATAATAGTTTATCCTGTATCATGATGGACCTACATACATATGTATGTATGTATGTATAAATGAAGGAAATCACATTAGGCCGCAGTGATATTGTGACACGGTCACACCTCTACCAACAATCTACAAAGATGTAAAAAAAAACCTGAGCGCGCAGGGGCCCCCTCTGCTATACAAACCCATGTGAAAACTGGAAAGAAAAAAACAAGTGAAACAATGAAATAATAACCATTTATGTGTTTAAAAAAAAAACTAAAAGAATTTTAATTTAATTTAATTACCGTTGTTGTGAAAACATACAAACAATATTTCTTTATGTTATTACTTTTCTCACAGAAAATGTACTAAGAAGATATATATGTATATCAAAATCTTTGTTGTGAAATAATCTAAGCAAATATATAAATTCTTCTTTAATACGTTATTTAAGAGCTCAGATAGAGCGAGATAAATGCCCAAAAGTAAAATATAAGCTTTTCTTTTTCTCACTTAGAAGTTCTTTATTGAAATATGTAGATATATTGTTATTTTTTTTATCCATTTTATAGATTTAATCTAACCAGATTCGATTGCAAAAAACCGCATTCAAATCCGTTCAGCAGTTTTTTCGTTTTTGCGGCACATATTACACATTTACACGAATTTACTTTTACACGAATCAGAAAAAAAAATTAGTTCCCTTTTTACACGATGCATTTTAAAATAACACGAATAAACCGTCAAGCAATTTCAAATTTCGGGTTTTCCCCTAAATTTATAATGCACGATTCTAATGAAAAGCGCGGTGAAATGTTTCAAAGTGATCTAAAGATTGGAGTTGAAATGGGAACACAGCCACTACAGAAACTCGTGTTGAAATTGCTAGATTTTGAGCAGATAAATAAATAAACCGATCCAGAAGACGATGACCATAATATTTCTGGTCTTAGCAGTGATCTTGCACAACTTTTGTCAGACAATGACAACGAATAGAACATTATTTTTACAAATCTGTTCAATGTTTGTACCTTCTTTGATTGATGTACATATATATTACCTTTTATATTGAGCTATTGTATTACTTTTATGCTGGCCTGGAACCAATATTTTGTTTTTGTTCATATATGTTCATACAAATACCCGATTTTTTTTACACGAATTTTTTTTACACGAATTTTTTGGGAACGTATCCTTCGTGTAAAAACAGAATTAGGTGTACCTACTAATTTCGAGCCTACAGTTT
This sequence comes from Brachyopa scutellaris, assembly GCA_949775065.1. Taxonomy (NCBI): domain Eukaryota; kingdom Metazoa; phylum Arthropoda; class Insecta; order Diptera; family Syrphidae; genus Brachyopa; species Brachyopa scutellaris. The sequence continues at coordinate 79,725,232 of OX459112.1, read as the reverse complement.
ATTTTAATTGGAGATCATCAAGGAGATTGAGAAAGTCTGGTTTTTCTGGAATCTTTTTTTATGTTATACAAAAAGGGCGAAGATTCGTAGTACTAATTTAACTGTCCAAATCATTCTCTGAGTGAAATTAAGGTTGTGTCAACAGACAGTTGAAAGTCTAACTTCAAATTTATTTTCTGGAGAAGCTGTAGGTCCATCGCGGGCAGTTTTACCAGATTGGAATTAACACATCGCATTCTTATTGTCACTTTAAATACAAGTTCAATTTGAAGTTCTTCAGTTAATTCCTTCGCTGTTAAAATGGCGCTTTTAAAGCCTGTCTTTCCATACTCTCCCAAGAAAGTGCAGTATATTTTCAACACTTCTGTGCATTCATCGAGATCCATGTCCATTGATGAACTGCTTTAAAATTGCTTATTCTTGCTCCCCAACGTATTTCACTGCGTTTTTTATAGTATATAATCCTAAGTGATCGGAACAACGTGAACAACCTCTGAAGTACCGCAAACAGTGTGACGGATTCGAAATATTTTCAAGTGCACCGGTGTAATGAGCTGTGTCACGCTTCTTAATAAGTCAAAAAAAAAATATTCTCTTTTTTAAAACAGTGTTCAAAGGGGATAAAAAATAAGTTCTGTCTATTGACGGGGATTCCCAGTAAATGTATATCAGTACTCGCGTTATAGTTTTGCAACCTTAATAATTTTGTCGCCAGATTTAGGGAATTTAAGACTTTTGCAGGTGGCCTGGTCGCTGCCGAAAATGCATCAAGTCACAATATGCAACTGGATCGGCGCCTCTTCATGTCAGGCGCCCTGGGTGGTCGCCCAACCGCGCCCTACCATAACGCCGCTACTATGAGCGCCCCAAGCTTTAATTAATAGTCACATTTTGGTGATGCGGAATAAACATTTTTTTTTTTACTTTTTAGTTCACTAAAGCTTTTTTTTTATCTGCAGCTGTTTATGTGTCAAAGTGCGACAAAGAATATATTTTGAGGAAAATATTGAGAAAAAAAGTGATTTAAGGTCATAGGTGTAAAATAATCAAATAACACTAACCTCACTTCCTCAAGAATTTCTTTTTATTATTATTATTTACTTCTTTCTTTTTGTTTGTCATTTTAATTAAAAATTACAAATCTTACAAACTAGTCTCTTGGTCGTCATGGTTATTGGGTTTCGGTATTGGTAGCAAATTCATAAACATACAGATTGCAATATTTTTCATCTCCATCGTTTTTTTTTTTTTTTTTCCAAATTTAAGTGATCTAATGCAATTGCTAGACTAATACTAAACAGAAATAGAGGACACGTATGTATGTATGTATATGTATATTATACCCAAATTTTTAATTATAAATTGCTATTTTCTTTTATTTTTGTTTCACATTAATGCAGTATGAACTATAATATTAAATATTTTCTCTTTTTAGTTTATTTTTTTTAACATTTCATGAAAATACTTCATTTCACATGTTACATGTACATATGTATAACTTCTGTGAATTATAATTACATTAACAATCTTTCTTATACTTATGTATTTTTTATTATAATTATTTTGTTGTTTTTATTCGTTTTCAATCGTTTGTTCTATTTGTATTTAGTATATATGTTGTAATTGACTCACAATTGATATACAAAGAGGAAATAAACAAATAAGCAATTAGAACTACACAAAAAAAAAACTAAAATAAAGTTAGAATGCATAAGGGGGAGGGGAAACAAAAAGCCTTGAGATGAGAACTCTTATTTAAATACATTATTCCTCAATACCCGACGAAAAGAACAAACAAAATATTGTCCTCAATACTACTATGATGATGATGATGGTATGCCCGCGCGGGCACTATGTTCGTCCACAAGTTGGCAGATTTACCCGGAAGAAAACATTCAATTCTATTAACGAGGCAAATACTAAAAACACCAGATACATGACCAAGCAGGCCATCCCGACTTTTTTGTCCAACTTGAATTTATTGCAGGAGAACGTGATGTACAGCAGGAATAACGTTGATAGTAACGTGATGGCAGAGTACTCCAATCCTGCTGAATTGATTCCCACGAAGTTCTGCCCGGGCTGAATTGGAAAGAACACAGCTTTGATGAGCCACGGAACGCCCAGGCATAGAAGGATGTCGAAAGTGTTTGAACCGATTGAATTGCAAATTCCCATTGAACCGTGTCCTGAGTGAAAGGTATGAATTGTAAAAAAGAAAAGATGAATCCTTTTTGTTATTATTACAAACCTCTCTTGGCAACAATCACACTTGACACTGCTTCGGGAACACTAGTACCGGCTGCCAAGAATGTAATTCCCATCACTGAATCTGGAATCTTGAGTGTATCACCTAGAAGAGCAGTAATAAGGAACCAATCGCAAAGTTTTGGCAAAACTTCACTTACCAATTATTGTAATCATCCAGGCAACGACGTATGACAAGGATCCGATCCAGACTATGCACATAATGAATGTGAGTGGAAAGATCTTGCTGTTTTTCGCGCGCTTACAATCCGGGATCGCAATGTAGAAGAGGAGATGTATCGGCCAGATAATGAGCCAGGTAAACTGGGCGAAACAACTTTTGCCCTTTGGATAGTGGATTAACGAATAACGTTCTTCCTCCTCCTGGGATGATTCCACTTCTGATATTTCAACTGGAGGCACTGGAGGCGTGGTCAGAGATGCTGGCGCAGGATTTGAAGGTGGTTGCAGTTTGGGTGGTTCATTGTTTACGCCACCATTTAGCTGAATGGTAGACATATTGTGACAAATGCGGTTCTCAACGATTTCTAATGAAAATAATTAAAGTCAAATGCATTAATTATAAGTTTGATATATTTAAAGATTGTTATTTTTTATTTGGCGCCCAGGCTTATAACAATTTACGAAACTGAATATAAAAACTATGGTATAAGGAAAAGACTTGTTGGTATGTTTCGGCTGAGTAGTAGTACAAAACATCCCAGTCGCGGATGGCATGCATTCCAGAACTAGTTCTAGAAGTACTTTTAGGGAGTCGGAACTTCTTCTCAACCCGATTACAGCACATGTAAAAAAGGCATTACATTTAGCACTACACGTCATAGGACGGAAGCGATCGTCTCTCCACTCTGCAATATCCAGAAATTGTCTCAGAAGTACTTCTCCAACACATTACAAAGAAGTAGTGCATTCATGCCTTCGAAAAAGTCAACGTAGAAGTACTTCATGTCTTTTTTGCACTTTCCTCTCATTTTCATAAGTTTCAAAAAAAATTCTATTTTTTGGGTAGTTTTTTCTCAGTTGAAAATCTGTTAATTAGAGTTTTATAAAAAATCATTTTACATAGCATATACATAGAACGTTGCAGAGCATAGTTTGAGCCGAGAACTTAGCATTTTCGCACTTAAAATCGCATTGGTTTTCAAACAAACGCAATTCTAAATGCGACAAGCAGGCGACAGCCATAAACAACGCGGTGAGATCATTTTACAAAAAGTTATACTTGTTGAGTCCTTCCTTGCTGCATTACCTCGCATTCGTTCTGTAATGCCCTCAACTTTTCTTTAGCATAGACCAATTCCATTCTGCATTCTTCACTAGTTCGGTCATGCCTTCCATTTCACTAGTTTTAGGTTCAATGAACAGTATTGCATTATGGAAGGACTTCTTTTGTAATTGAAACATTTCATTGCCTGTTATGCGGCCTAATTCTTCCTATGTTCACTACTTCTAGAAGTAGTTGCAGATGTAAGGCCTTGCAAAACTGCGACTGTGTTATTCGGACTTCTGAATATATCAAAAAATCGCATGTGCCGCCTTCATCAAGTATATATAGTGACCAAAGTGGTTCGATTATCCCAGCACTACTATATACAGCGCAGAAGCATGAACGTTATTGAAGGCAGAGAAACAATATCTACACAAAATAATGCAAAAGGTCATACATACACAGAATAATGCAACATTTAGACTGTTGTTTTATGTATTTTTGCATTCCTGCAAGGAAAACACTGATTTAGAAACATTTGCTTGTACATATTTGAGTAGTGCGAGAAGCTTCGCTTGTCAATGGCTGTTTTCTTAGAGAACTCTTTACAAAAAAAATAGCCCAACGAGATTGTTTACAAAAAAAACTAAAGAAACAGTATACTATGTATATAACAGCTACCGGTTTTATCTCTCAAACTTTTTTTTTTTCAAATAACGATTGAGAAATTATACAAAATAAGTATAATTGTGTTAAGTTTTGCCAAGTAAATAGTCCAGCGTGTTATGGTAATTCGGAAATATTCTTGAAACCTGACGCGATCTTCTCGTAGCTCTCGGAATAAATTCTGAAACCAACCATCAATCCCTCGCGATTGGTTAATTACATGACTTTCTTGACTTCTGTTTTCGCGTGTCAGGAAATACCACATATTCAAGGAAGGGTTTGAATAAGGACAAAATACAAAATACAGTGTACTCTCTCCTTACGGACACCTCTCATAGCCGAACACCTCTTATAACCGGACAGATTTCAAATAACGGAAATAGGAACTCGATTTTTCATATAAAAAATTCTCCCATAACCGGACAGGGACACCAATTTTCGTAACCGCCATAGAATATCGCTCTCTCTTAACTGGATAAAACACATCTACGTATGGCAAATTGTTTACATACATACTTTTTTTTGTTTTGTTTTGTTTCCTCTTTTTAGCACTTTGCAAAGAAACGAAACGAAAATGTAAACTGTGGAGTGTGCCTTTGCGTTATTATCACGTTCGCGGTCTCGCGGTGTCGGTGGAGAACGCTAGAATGACACACGCATATCTCCGACATTTTGAGAGATATTTTATGTTATTCTATGTCACAGTGAAGTGAAAATTTATCTCTGGTGGTATAAAATAATGCCGGAATATGGAAGTATAGAAACTGCATTTCTTGTCGGGGTATCCCGTCTTGTCTTAACATACCTAAACGGCATATGCCATCATGACCCGCTAATTTCCCTATGAGGGCATATGCCGTCTTGTCCGCGAACATCCAAGAACTATGTGTATTTATAAATCCCGTTGCCCTTTTTAAAAAATAAGTCTTGCTATATGGAGCTGAAGCATGGACTTTATCGAAAGCGGATGAAGATATCCTTGGTCGCTTCAAGAGAAAAATCCTTCGTAAGATATTCGGTCCCGTTTGCGTTGACGGGTTCAGGAGGAGAAGATTCAACCACGAACTGTACGAGCTATACAGCGACATCAACCTGGTCAAAAAGCTGCACATTGGGCGTTTAAGAAAATCATTGTTTCGTTCATCTTGTTTCGTACTTTTTAGTTGGTTTTTCCCGTAGTCGGGTTTAAGTTTTTTAAACTTAATTTTTTATTTATGATTTTTTAGTTTCACAAAATATGTAGTGTATGTATAAGTATCAATGTCGTGTTCTACTTCTCAAAGCCTTTCATTTGATACCCATATTAGGGATGTTGTAAAGATAACGGAAAATCCACCATCTTTGGGGGCGTCGGCCATATTGAATTTAGAATTACCTAATATTGTATTGTATTCTACTCGCCAAACCCTTTCATTTGATACCCATATTAAGGAGGTAGTAAAGTTAACAGAAATCCGCCATCTTGGGGGTGTCCGCCATATTGAATTTAGAATTACGTCGTATTGTATTCTAGTCGCCAAGCCCTTTCATTTGATACCACTATCAATGCGGTTGTAAAGACAAGTCATGTAAAAAAGAAGAAAAAATAATAAAAAAAAAAACAAGATGTAGTCCGCCATTTTGCTTGGTGCGCCCGCCATATTGAATTTTTCTGTGACGTTACATACCCTAGGATACTCTCCGGATCGAGACAAAACCAACGACACCCTCATATGTTAAAATCGGTCCCATAGTTTCGGCTGTACGTGGTGACATCCTTACATACATACAAACTAACAAACAAACAAACAAACCCAACCTGTTAAAATCATAACCCTTCCTCTGCGTAGTCGGGCAAAAATAACATTCTAAAATGGATTCCTCTTTTAAAAAATAAAACAATAAGGCTGCTTTTTAAACTTCGCAAAGTGCTAAAAGGTTTAATCGTGAAAAAAAAATCGTTGTTTCTATTCAAGTGGCGCGTAGTGTGGATTGTTTCCTTAGGACCAGTATTGTACAGATACAAAAAGAGATATCTATTCAGGATATTTGTATTCTTTCAAATCCATCAAGGATTTCTACTGGCTGTGCGTTGTCTCTTAATTAGACGCCAAAGAACTTACTAATTAATGTGTTTAAATTAGGGTTTAAATTCATTCTTTTCCCCACAATTTGCATCTTTTTTTTAACAGAAACACATTATAAATTTTGAATAAAAATAAAATACAATAGGTACAGTATTTTTTGTGAAATGTGTATAAAATGAAAAAGTGTAGTAAGTGGTTAACCTGGATCCTTTTCATTGCTTGTTTTTGTCTGTATACTGCTGTTTGAAGATCTACTCCGTGATCTTGCCTGCTCGACACCACCTGCATACATAGAATTGCTAGTGTTAAATGTATGTTTGTATGAATGCGTGTATATAAAATATTTAACAATAGTTCTAGCTAATTCACATACAAACCTTTAGCACACTTTTGAAATGTTTTATCAAAATACATGACCGCCAAGTAGACTGCATATAGAGACACCAAAATCAATGCTTCATACCATTCAACACGTTCGTCGTGCATTACGCAAATAAGGATCGCTACCGTAATTCCATACGCAATACTGTCTCTTGTCAGTGGCCACCAGTCTAATGGTATCGTCTTATAAAAAAAAATTAAAAAATACATATAAAAAAAATCATATGTATGTATGTATGTATCTTAAAGTTTAAGAACAAACCATTCCGGCTCCAATGCCGCAACATGCTGCCACAGCTAATATATTAAAAACCGCCGAGCCGACGATTGTTCCAACACCGATATCACCCTCTGTGATAAAGGTCCCTATCACGTTAACAAACAATTCTGGGGCGGATGTTGCAGCTGCCATAAATGTTGCTCCCGCAACATCGTTTGACATATTTAGCGCTGAGAAAAAGGATATTTGCATACACTAACAGCTTATTTTTTTTTTGTCTTCATTTATACCTGCGCAAATTTTTTCGACTGCAGGTACGAAATATTCATCACATACTACAGCTAATGCTACAAATAAATATAAACTGGCTATCACATGAAGTACTACAGCACCGGACTGTCTTTGTCCCTCTGTGAATAAATCTTTGGGGAAGTCATCAATGGCGGGTAGTGTACAATTTATATCTGCAATGTAGAAGAGGTAGAATTATTAATACTGTTATAATGTAGTAGCAACTAAACGTTTTAACAATTAAAATAAGTGGGGTTTTCGTTTAACAAAAAAAAAGCAATTTATTTCAGTGGAATATTATACATTGACATTAGACAAATAAATTTAGATAGAATTCCTTCGTGGGTCGTTAATTGCTTTGTATCCAAATGCTTCGAAGTAAATCTACAAAGAAAACAGAGAAACTTGATTATTTACTGATAATTATTATTTAATGCTTGTTATAAGAAAATTTGAGCAGTATTTTAGTATTTCTACATCACTTTTAATGCTCATCTTTTTATTATATACAGGTTATATACGGGTGGCTGATGAAAGCCGTTACAAAAAAAAAATGATGCGTCTGTATCCAACAGTCCCGAGCTATGTGTAAACATCACGTGGATGGGTTGTGTAGCTCCACTTTATTGGAAAGGAAGTAAGTTTTTTTTTTTTTTGAAATATCTGGATCCTTCCCCAAGGCTGATACTGCGACCTAAAAGATCTATTGTATCATAGGATACTAATTAGCCTAGAAGGCAAATCACATTTCTAATAAAGGCGAGTAAGTCCTTGGTTAACGCATTTCTTAATTCGTAAGGTCTAAGCAGTTCTTTATGTAGGGTACGTCTGACCCCGAAAAGTGCCGGGCAATCACAAAGAATGTGTTCGGCTGTTTCGACCTCTTCCAAACAGAAACGGCAATCGGTCTCGCTAGACAGGCCTAACTTGTTCAGATGGTATCGTAATTGACAGTGGCCGGAAAGGACATTTGTTAGATACCTAATATCCTTCTTATTGTGGTTTAGAAGTTCCCTGTAATGGGTATAAGGCTTAATCAACAGTTTGCAGTGAGAGAGTCGGAGCTTGTGTTCCCAATTGTTAACTAAGGCTGAGATTGTTGCCCAGTTTATGTCACAAAAGGGTTTTGGACCTGAGAATTTAGCAGTAGAGCCTGAACGGGCCAGCTAATTCGCAATCTCATTTCCTTCAATGCCTCTGTGACCAGGCACCCATCAAAGTTTGACCTTATTATGGGTAGCGAGGGATTGGAGAGCATTGAAGCAGCACTTTACCAGTTTTGAGTCACAGAATAGTAGTTCAAACCTTTGAGTGCGGCTTAGCTGTCTGAAAAGACATTTATGTTAGCTCCCTTAATGCCTCTTTGTAGGTTAATCAAGGCGCAGATCTCAATGGCGTGGACCTCAGCTTGAAACACGCTGGAAAGTAAGTTATAACTAGTCTATGTTCGATAAAATTGAAGCCAATCGCATATATACTAATCAAATCCACTCCATTCGCAGCAGTCGACGCCAGGAAACGAACCTGGGACTCCTAAGCTCAGTTATGTATACACTGCGCTAGAAGTAGAAAAACCGACGCGCTACACACTCAACCGCCGCCGTTATAAAAACTTTTCATCCAAGTTCTTACACAAATAATATCAGCTTGTAGCTTGTATGTACTTCGTTCTGTCATCTCATCACGAATAAGAAAAATAGAAAAGAAAAAAAAAACAACAACTAAACAAAAAAAAAAACCGCCTCATCCATCTTCTATATAAAGGGTGATTTTTTAGCTGGTTTGGTTTTGGCAACACTGGTTTTTACAGCTGACGTGTGTTTAGTACCTTATGTCACTATCAAACAGCTTCAGTTTGGTTTGCAATTTAACCATGGATCGTCTTACAAATGAACAACGCTTGCAAATTATTGAATTTTACTATCAAAATTCGTGCTCGGTTCGAAATGTTCATCGCGCGCTTTTTATCGAAAAATTGTGTTCAGCGATGAGGCTCATTTTTGGTTGAATGGGTACGTAAATAAGCAAAATTGCCGCATTTGGAGTGAAGATCAGCCAGAAGCATTGCAACAGCTACCAATGCATCCCGAAAAAGCCACTGTTTGGTGCGGTTTATGGGCCGGCGGCATTATTGGGCCATATTTCTTCAAAGATGATGCGAATCGCAGCGTTACTGTCAATGGTGAACGCTACCGAGCGATGATAACAAACTTTTTTTTGCCCGAAATGGAAGTTCTTGACTTGCATGATATGTGGTTTCAACAAGACGGTGCCACATGCCACACAGCACGCGAAACAATGGCGCAATTGCGGGGCGAGTTTGGTGAACAGTTAATTTCACGTTTCGGGCCGGTCAATTGGCCGCCTAGATCGTGCGATTTGACACCATTAGATTATTTTTTGTGGGGGTATGTCAAGGCTAATGTCTATAGGGACAAGCCCGCTTCGATTGACGCACTGGAAGCCAACATCCATGCATTCATTCGTGAGATACCGGCCGATATGTGTGAAAGAGTATGCCAAAATTGGACTCAGCGGATGGGCTACCTGAGACGCAGCCGCGGTCAACATTTGCATGAAATTATCTTTAAACATTAAATTGCAAGGTTCAAACTATCGATTCAAATAAATATTTCATTCATTTTTTCGAACTTTTTGTGTTTTTTTTTTAAAAAAAGTTCTCAACCTCTTAAAAAATCACCCTTTACATATGTAATTAAATCGCTAGTGCTAGAGCTTGTAGTTCCTCCTGAGAGTTAATTTCTGCACCGATTTCAATGATTCTAACACTGATTGAAGACTTCATCATTATAAATAATATTGAAAAAAGCATATGAATAAAGTTATTACGGAAAAAACATTATTTCAACGTAACTACATTCACAAATGAGGTGTCTAAAGAAAATAACGTCTTGCAGCAATGAAGAAATGCACTCTGATTTTATAAATATAAAAAATTTGTTTACACTTAATCTTATCATTTATCAGGATCTCTATCACGAAAAGTAGCTCCTATTTTTAGGAACAAGGTGCCACTAGGACAATGGAGGCCAGTAGCTAGCCATTTTATTCGTAAATAGGTTGTAGGTATTCTACATGCGAGATTGTTAATAATATAAATAAATATAAAAAATAAACCAAAAATCTAAATCACTGCTCTAGAAAATCCTCTTTCTCTGGACACCTCATCTGTTAAGATTGGTTGAGTGGGAGAGCCGCAAATGGTGATAATGATTGCAGAACATTGAAATGCAAAGCATTATGATCATGCAGAGCGCGCACACATACTCACACGCACACTATTGCAACGATACCCACTGCTGGCAGTGGTCACCACTGAAAGAAAATTGTCGGCGATGCTTGGAATAGTTGTTTTGAACATTGCTCAGCTTCAGGACAACGCAGGAGGATGTTTTATATCTCAAATGAATCAGGAAAAAATTTACTAATTTCACCTTTTTTTTGTTTTTCAATCCGATAAGCCATTATTGAGTTAGGGCTGTTTAACAATTTTCCCTCCCAATATGCAGTATTTTCACTATTTTCTGAAAACCATGCCATTTTCCGGGATAAAAAGTGTATATATATATAAGTTGTCCAGGAACATAAGCAATCATTATGTCAATATTTCATCGCGCTGCTATGAAATTTGAGTAGAAAATTTCGTAACCGTTCGGTATTCCGTTCCCGAAATCGCGGAATTACTCCACTAGAAATTTTGTTAACGTGCGCTTAGATGTTTACAAAGCAAAAAAAAATGTAATAACTTTTTTTCTATTTAATGAATCTGGTTAATTTTTTTTTTATTTGGCAAATTGATTTTTAGATTTAACAATGGATAACTGGGACACTGAAACAAGAATTTGGATTGTCCGCCGCTATCACGCACTGGAGTCCGTAGTTTCGGTTCAAAGAGAGTATAGGCGCACGTTTGGCGGCAATCCTCCGAGCAGATGGACCATAATGAGACTTGTTAAAAATTTTGCCGAGCATGGGACAGTCGAAAGAAGACCTTACCATCGAAACCCTTCAGTTCGGACGGAGGAAACAATCGCTGCTGCCATACAAAACAATCCAAGAGTTTCGACAAGAAGCTTATGGGTATAAGCAGACAGTCATTGCAGTCAATTATGCACAATGATTTGGACTTATTCCCATATAAAATTCAAATGGCCAACAAACTGAACGCAGCAGGCTTGCCGATTCGCTTGGAATTTTGCCAGAAGATGCTTCAAATGGTGGAAGAGGATGGAAACATGTTGAACTGTTTTTTTATGTCTGACGAGGCCCATTTCGATTTAAACGGCAACATAAACAAACAAAACTATCGAATATGGAGTGCTTCCAACCCACAAATACTCCATGAGACGGAATTGCATCCACTTCGTGTCATAGTGTGGTGTGCAGTTTCATCACGCTGTATTGTCGGGCCCTACTTCTTCGAAGAAAACGGTCACACCGTTACGGTTACTGGAGACCGTTACTTGAGCATGTTGAAAGAGTTTTTCTATCCAGAATTACGCAGAATGAGAATTTCTTTCAACTCTGTGTTGTTTTAGCAAGATTGTGCAACTCCTCACATAGCCCGGCCTGTTATGACAGAATTGCGACGAAAATTTCCCAATAAGCTGATATCCAGAGACTCCACATTCCGTTGGCCCCCAGGTCACCTGACCTTACTGCACCTGACTTTTTCTTGTGGGGTTATTGCAAACAGGAAGTCTACAAAGCAAAACCAACAAACATGAATGAACTAAGGCAATCCATTCGAGAAACAATTGCGGCTATTCCTGTCTCAACTCTCCAAGCAGTAATGAACAACTTTTTGGTAAGATGCAGCACATGCATCAACAAGCAGGGGGGGCATTTAAAATCCATTATTTTTAAAACTAATTAAGGTTTATTTAATAAAATTGAATGAACTTTAACATGAATAAAAGAAAAATGAATTCCATAAACTGAAAAAAAAAGTTATTTGAGTTTCTTAATGTAGCAGTATTCATCAGCCACCCTATACTATATACAGATACAGACCTTACTGTTCATACAGATAATTCAAATATTGACAAAAAAAGAAAAGTATAGAATCCCTGATTTGGGAATATTCCGCTGGTAACCATTGAATGTATTGGTTAACCAAAATTTTAACCAGAGAATCCATGGTTTGAGAATTCAATAACCAGCATTAACACCATTAAACCAACGATTCATCACATTTTCGCATAATTATGGCTGTATTTCGCGAATAACAACCCTAATATTTTGTCTTAGTGCATGTATCGTTGATGGAGCCCCAAAGGGAAAAGTCTAATGGTGTTATGTTATATCGTACGATGTCGGCGGCCAATTGAAGTCTCCATTTTGAGAAATAAGGTCCAGGAAATTGTTCACGCAATAGAGCCATTGTTCCCCAGCTGTTTGGCGTCTGGCACCGTCCTGCAGAAAATAAACGTCGCGTCGCTCCAGCATCATCGACAATATCAATTCAATTCATTTTTTATTTAATTCTTTAATTCAAAATTAAAAATGTACATTATTCATCTATAAATATTACTATAAATATTATAAAACTGTAGGGTTTTTTTTTTGTTGTTACCTAATGGCATGAAAACCGCTGAACATATTTCGATGAAACTATTTTTGAAATTTTTCTTAAGTATCCGGAGAGGATATAGGCTATGTCGCTTCTTGCTCAGCCTAATAGTTTTTACTAAATAGACAAAATAGCTGCATATCTGTAAGGAAAACTATGATTATACAGCCCTAACTCAAAACTGGCTTATCGGATTGAAAAACAACAAAAAAAATGGAATTAGTAAATTTATTTCCTGATTCAGTTGAGATATAAAACGTCCTCCAGCGTTGTGCTGAAGCTGAGCAATATTCAAAACAATTATTCAAATCATCGTCCACCATTTTGCTTCAGTGGACACCAATGCCAGCAGTCGGTATCGTTCACAATATAACAAACGGTAGCATACATATAGGGAAAGATAAGTGTTTTACATAAACAGTTACAAACACATTTAATTTAAATAAAGGTGTAAGTGGGGTGATTACAGTTGTGAAAGAAACAATTTCCGTACAATTATTAAGTTTATAATCCAGCAGCAAATGGAATCACAAAAAAATAGCTAAATAGCTCTCGTGGAATCGCTATCGCCGATCGGCTAAATAAGCATTTAGTCGATCAGTCGATGACTTGGACGAGAGATGAGTTTTATGCTTATGTGAAGCATAGCTATCGATAACGATATCGAAAGCGATGTCGACTGTCTTAAGTGATGAGGGCCTGGCTATATTTTGCTGGCAATTTCAAATTTTCCCAAGAGCCGAACACGTTCAGATGTTAATCGGGCGGCAATCCTTTGCCTACGAAGGTCACTTAAAGGTCAAAAATTTGGTCTAAGAAAATTTACATACATATACATAATACATATGTCGTCACCTCAGTATTGGAGTGACATAAATGCATTTTTGCCGTTTTTGAGTTACGAATGTTTTCTAAGTGAAAAAAAAACAAGATCTTTCGATTGGTGTCATAAAATCTCTCCTATCTCTATTATTTCAAAAGATATCAGTGTTATAAATGACACATACGCACTTTTGGGAAGAAATGCTCAGTATTGATCTGCCACATAAGCCTTTGTATGGGAAAGTCATATTTTTGTATGAATTTTTTGGAAATTTTTTAAATGGTTTTAATGACCTTTACGTACAACTGAGCTCAGATATGTTTTATTTGCAACCACATAATTCAATGCTGATATGCTCCATGCATACAATTTCTATTCAATAGTGCTTCATATTTATGATAGTTTTTCCGTGTTTAAATGCTTCATAGCAACAAAACGACTCCAAGGTCCAAAGATTTTAAAAGATTACAGTGTATAAGTGACACATATGTAAGTACAATTATTAGGATTGTTCCGTACATGTAAAAACTTATAAAAAGTTGGGTTTTTAGATCTCCGTTATGACGCAATGTGTTAATTGTTACGAGTTATTTTTCTTTAAAATGTTAACTAACCTTTATTTATTTTTTATTTTTTTTATAATCTACACACGCTTAAGGGGATATGAATACCCTTATAATGTTTACACACAGGGCGAGCACATGAAGGGCGAGAACGAGAGATAGACAGATCGACGTAGTGGTAGGATAACTGCTTATGATTCACAGGAGTTTTTTCCAGATGTTTTTTATTATAGTTTGTGTGATCAATTTTCTTCAGCGATACCCACCATCCTACTACTGCCAGTGTTATATGCCTTCGCAGTAGGTTTCGATATTAACTTCTGAAACTGATCAACCTATTTTTATTTCGTGAGAGATAAATGCTTCGAAGACATCTGGATGCGAACCGTGAACCTTCCACATGTCAAAGTTGCACATTTTTTTTTAAAAAAAATGGGTTTTCTTATACTTTTGTATGAAAATCTGACACATATGCATCCATAAATCGCAATCGCGTTCAGTATTTAAAGGACACATAGGTTGGTCAAACAGTGCCACATACCATACAAATCCGCACAATTTGAAAAGAAAATTATACCCTTTATGCGATTACCTTTTTTTTCAAATTATGATTAAAAAAAAACTAATAGCCCGATTTCAACAAAAAAATTGAATATAAGTATAGCTCATCGGCTACTATTTTTATAAATTTTGTCTATGGTTGTTATGCATATGGTTTTTGTTTTATTCGCATTCAAACTTCAAACGACGTTTAAATCACTCCAATACTGAGGTGACGATGTACAGTGCATGCCGCTTAATGTGATCACTTTGGAACCTGGTTAAATTGTTAACAATAACCGATGATAACAATAACGGATGTAGAAGGGAATGGGTAACTAAAAAATAAACTCATAAAAAAAGTATTTTATAGGTAGGTATGTATTCATACGTATATGTATGTATTTAACTAAATATAAGATTTTAATACATGATTATAGAAACAATATCGCCGCCGTGCAAATTCTGCTTTGCTGTATTTGAAATAAACTGAACAAAGAACAGAAATGCAAGGAAATCCTTTTGTCACCGCTTTTTCTTCAAACTTGCGCATCTATACGTACATCATCATTTCCCAATACACTGTTCCCTCGCTTTGCGCGGTGTCACTTTTGCGCAAAATGGATTTGTCTACCAAATCGACTTGCGCGGCGTAAATAAATGCTTACATTTCATTTTTCATGAACGCAACACCCTAAATTACAAGAATTTCATACTTCGCTTTGCGCGAAAATTTTCATTCCCCTAACCCCCCGCGCAAAGCCGGTGACCAGTGTGTGTTGTATTGAGACACACAAATACTGTTGACATACAAACATTCCGGATGTGGATCTCCAAGCGGAAAATGTGGCAAAAATGAATAAAAAATTATAACAATAAGATTACAAAAAACGAAATGTATCCTGTGTAATTGTATATAATTGTTTGGGACTGTGTCAAAGTGATAATATTATGCGAATGATTATATTAAGCGGCGTGCGTGTAAGCGAAAACAGCTTAAAAGTGTTGATTTCAACCCTTATTTGCCATCGCATATAATAAAAAGAGTCGGCAATACTTTTTAGCAGCACCACCTTCGTAAGATTGATTACATGCGGTTTTCCCATAATGCTTTTTTAAAAGTAGGGTGGAGCCTTGGTTGAGACGCTTAGGTGTCCATTTGGACGCATTTTATCGATCGGGACACCTGGACGCCATTTTCTGATAATTAGTTAAAAAGGATGCTTTTTGGAAATCGTGGACACTTTTTGACGCTTTTCCAATATTGCAGTAAAAACTATCAGATTACTTTTTTTATTCTACGTAAATTAAATATTTTCATTCGATAACAATTTTCAACCACTGAATGCTAGCATTAAATTATAGAAGACATGAAAATGTGAACTGAAAATGACAGATATTAGTACTCGTGTGTATCCATTAGGGAACCCTACCCAATTCTTCTTTTCTTTATGTGGCGCAAAAGTTCTGGGTGAACCAGGGCCTGCTTTCTGCAACCATTTGTGTGTGCCTGTTATATTTTTGCCCGAATAGAAGAGAACTACAGTTTTTTTCCAACTCCGAACGGTGAGTTGGGAAGCTCCTCGTGACAAATGATACTCTTTGAATGCTTGTCAGACATTCGAAAGAGGTGGCACCGTGAAAAAACTTTTAGGTGTTGAACCCGGACTGCGATTGAACCCGGGCAGCATTGCGTGACAGTCCAACGCACTTGCCACTACACCACGGTGCCGACAAAAATGACGGAAATAATTATAAATAAGTTTTGCTGATTGGAACTGAATTGTTCGGCCACATAATCGGATGGATCGTCTTTGAAATCATTTTCCACGTCATCTTTTTCCAAATTATGTTCTTTCTCACTACCAGAAGGAGCATAGGAACCTTTCTGCCAAAAAGCCCGGTATCACATATCGTTATCATATCGATAACGAAGATTTTGGGCAGAGCATATGCTTTACCTCTGTAAAGACAGTTATCAATGGGATGAAGAATATACTACAGCATATTTTAAGTTCTGTGGCCCGCAATGCAGGCAGCTGAGTATTTCTTGGGATAAAGTGTCATTTGAGTTTGAGCTTTCTTAGACAGCTGCTTAAATAAAAACTTCCTCGATATCAATAAAGTATAGGTCTGTACAGTTTCTTCTTCTTGCAGATTCCTATTTGATTATTATCTGGGGTTGTTTCTGCCTCATCACTGTATATTTTGCATGATTTTTTATCTTCTTGGCTTTTATCCATATTTCCAGAAACCAATAATCTACCGAAAGCACCATCGTCGTAACCATCTCACATCACTTCCTTTCTTTTTTAAGGGATGTAAGCACCCAAACGATGATTTTCGTATTTTTTTAAACGTTCTGACCCGCCAGTTGCGGATGGCATTGCGACTCAAAAGGTCTATTGTTATTGTACCGCAAAGTCAGCTTAGGGAACCAGAAGGGGCTCAACTCCTTAGATAAATTTGAGGATCTTGCTAGTGGAGACTTTACGAATTTCCATGGGAGTAAAGATTTCTTTGTGGAAATGTTGTCTCCTGAGCGGCGCAGAGTGCTATGCAGTCACATGAAAAATATGTTCCGCAGTTTCGTCTCTATGCTGAGACGACATTTAGTTTCTAGAATGTGACCTATTTTGTTTAGGTGGTACCGAAGATATCGTTTCTACTGAGGAGTAGGTTTTTAATGGATTTATTTTAGAAGGGTTTAATGGATCTTTTAGCCCAGCGTTTTTCAACGTGTGGGTCGCGAAGCAAATGTAAGGGGGTCGGGAATTGCAAAATCAGATATAAAAACATTAAGTTCAGTTTTATTTATAGTTGTTTTATTTATATTAATGAGGGGGTTGGGCTTGTTTCTTATTGACTAATTTGTCAAACCGTGGAGTTATTCTGGAAACGCAAGTAATTAAATCGTCTTCCAGTTCCATTCTACTTCTAGCCTTAGTCATTATGTTCGTTTTTTCGTTTTTATAACCCTTTGTTCGTTTTTTAGCGGCCCACCTCTAATATACAATATATTAAAAATATACAGCGACATGTTACTAGACACCCACCAGTACAATATTGAAAGTTTGCACATTTTTTTCTTATTGCAATTTTAAAGAGGGGGTCGCAAAGTTGTTTTATGTGCACAAGGGGTTCGCTATTCTGAAAAGATTGAAAAACACTGTTTTAGCCTGACGAAGACCCTGGGTGTTTTCCCAAATTGGAGATACACATGTTGTCCCAACATGTAACATGATTGTCGTGTTACTCTCATTAGAGTGGACAAACGCAGCTAGCTTCCTACATTCTGGAACATTGTTTGAGTGATTAATGGGGTATTCGAGCAACTGTAGACTCAATGCTCCAACTGAGGAAAAAAGATATCTGTCAATCTTTAATTCGGAAGAAAAAAAATAATCGATTTTAAAAGTTGCAACATACATACACACTCGTAGATACTTGCACTTTTAAAAGTTAGCAATTGAAATAATCTCCAGTGCACCGCATCTTTAATGAACAAAAATAGATTGCAATGTCCCTCCCTATAGCATCAGTTTCTGGTCCCAAGTACACACAACGCAAGCTCAGATCTCACCCAATGAATATCGGACTAAAACGTCCAGATGACACAAAACAGCACCGCAGACAGTTTATTGTTGTCATAGCAAGTTATTGAGTTTAAAATAGTCTTTCTCTTGTTTTTTAATCAACCATAATAAGCTAATACTTGTAGCAATAATAGAAGTCATGTAATATTTCTTGTGTGCATGAATGTGCACAATAATTTCTAGATACGCGCTGGAATTTACATTTGAAATTCAAAGGCAAGCCTTGTACCAGAACAGTTTTCTCTGATATTTATACACTCAGTATGCTGATTTATAGCCAATCGATTGACCTTTGTTTGATGTAGGTCAGTTCCAGAATAGGAATAATATGGTAAGTTATATGTATGATAACAATGAGCGCAATAAGATTATATCGCGAGCTTTTATTTGCATTAGGTACCGCTCATAACTATTTCCCCACCATATACCACACCTAAAATATTGTTTACAAAAGATATAAAAACAATTTTAATTAGTATAAATTAATTTGTACGAAATTTACTTTAAAATATAAGTAATTAAAAAAGTGTTTGATAATAGGCGTGTTTTTTTTTTCAAACCTATATAGGCTAAACATGTTACCGCAACATGTTTTCAATGTAAAATACAACAAAACTGTATAATTATCCAGTCTTATTTTTGTATGGAGAGCTTTTTCGAAGTCTATATAGATTTGAAGAAAAACGCGCCTATTATATGCAGTTGATTCATCAATGTGTCCTTAACTTTACTTTAGGTGGCGCTACAACTCGGGGTGAACCTCCTCGGAACCATTTGTATGTGCGTGTTACATTTTTGCACGAATGGAAGAGGCCCACAGTTTTTTGCCGACTCTGAACGGCGAATTGAAAAGCTCATTGACAAATAATTCTCTTTGATTGCTTATCAGCAGGGAACGAATTTTGTTGACTTTGCCTTTTTTGGCTTTTTTTTGCCTTTTTTTGCCTTTTTTTTGCCTTTTTTACTCATATTGCCCCTTTTTGCCTTTTTGGTACTATTTGTCAAAGTAGCTGTGCACTTTCTTCTTAACTATACGATTTATCCTTGCTCACACGAAAGAAATTTCAGTGTCCACACGTATGACAGCAGGTTTTTCTCTCGTATGAACAAGCACATAACTGCACGCGTTGTTTACACAAGCGCGTATAAAAAAATCTCTACACACCAATACAATAACCCTTAATACATTTGTATCAACACAGCATACATGGGCTTTTTCTTGTGCCATACGTGCAATCTCAGGCAATCGCCGCAGTTTTATTTACCATTTTTTCATCTGATAAAAACCGTTAGACATCTGGGAAGTATTTTTTTTGTAACTGTGCGACTTTTCATCTAGATTCATATACTGACATACTGGTCATACTAAGTGCTAGTCTGTCGAATATTGCGTTTGCTTAAATACGTGATGTTCCCAAAATATTTTGTTGCTTGTCATTGAAAGTGAAAATGCTTCAAGACCCGTGTAGAGATTCAAGCAAAAATTTGTGGTGAAATTGGAAAGAGATTTTTAGTCGACCCCGAAGACCACATATTTAAGAGTTTACAAATTACAGATGACTCCTAGTAGTTGTATGTACATATTTTAATTTGAGCACTAGATCTAAGTGCAATCCGTAGTATTTAGAAGAAGATGTGTTAAAGACATTGAACGGACTCGAGGAGAAATTACCACAAGCTAAAGGGGCAGTAGGTGAAGATGGCATGAAACAATTGTACACGGTTTTTCAGCAAATTAACGAAATGGCACTGCAAACTCTAAATTGGACTCAAATATTAAAGTCAAGGACGTGACATCTCTTAACTTTCTTGGCTTCACTAGGCTCTGCCCATGTTGAAAGGTCCTTTATTTCATTACAGGCTTTCCTGAGAGATAATCGCAGGCGATTGTTACCAGAGAACTTCAAAATGTTTTGGGTTACAATGTTAATAATAATAATGCATAAAAACCTTTATTATTAAATGCCTTTTTTTGCCTTTTTCTGCGGTATTATTTTGCCTTTTTTGGCTTTTTTTGGTCAACAAAATCCGAACCCTGCTTATCAGTTTTTTTGTTTTATAATCTATCTAAAGGGGATATGAATACCCTTTTAATGTTTACACACAGCGCGAGCACATGAAGGACGAGAACGAGAGACAGACAGATCGACGTAGTGGTAGGAAACTCAGATGATAGGTTTCAATTTCAACTAACTCTATGGGTGGTGTCCAGGATAACTGGAGAGTTGTGTATTATTTTTGTACTTGCTTATGATTCACAGGAGTTTTTTCCATTATAGTTTTTTTCTTATTATAGTTTGTGCGATCAATTTCTTCAGCCATATCCAACATCCTACTGCCAGTGTTATGCCTTCGCAGAAGGTTTCGATATTAACTTCTGATACTGATCAACTTATTTTTATTTTGTGAGAAATAAATGCTTCGTAGACATCTGGATTCGAACCGTGAACCTTTCGCATGACAAGCGACGACGACTACCACTACGCCACGGCCACCCACTCATTGGACACGGGGTGGGATTGAACCCAGACAACAACAGCAACTACACGTAGTAGTCCAACGCACTTACCACTACACTACGGTGCTCATCAATGTGTCCACCATTGTTTTTAATGACCGCTTCACAGAGCTTTAACATTCTGTTAAGTAATTTTAAAATGTTCCCGCTGAAATTATTTTCCATTCCGATTCCAAAATTGTCAATGGAGTTAATATGTAGGGATTTGGGTATAATATTTGTTCCACGTGTTTTCTCTGTAGAACTTGGATGAGTGCTAATGGAAAGATAAATCCATGATCAAGGCTAGATGGCGCCATTTCGTTTTCAACGATTTATCGGTGCTGTTCCTTCCTCATCATTCCGATGACTCTGAAGATGTTACCCAAATTAATCTTCACAAAAATAGCCCCACACTATGACAGAACATTTTCCAATTTTTAAAGAAGGCACCAAATCGGTCAGATAAAAGTTCGTTCTCCTGCTGACGAATTATGACTCGTCACTCTACAGAACTTTTTTCCAGTATTCTAGATTCCAATATCGGTCCAATGGAGTAATTTCTTCTTATTTGTAACGCGTAATAATGGCTTTCACACAGCCTTGGACCATGAAGGTTTGCCTCCTGAAATCTACATTCGATGGTGGAGTACTGACGGGCTTAACTCGCTCCAGATTTACTTTTTGGTGCATTAAGGCGTCTGTTACGTTTAATTTGTAGTGCTAATTTTCTTATCTTCATCTGTTGCGGTGATCCTGAGTCATCCAGCGCGTCCAGCCCCCGTTCCCGACTTTATCAAATTTTCAGAAAATTACATGTTTTTTTACTATACCGTTTATAAGAAAAATAAAACTTGGGTAAACTCCAATTTATATTGGAAATTAAAAATATTAGCTGTGGGCATACACTTATGAGTCATGAAAAGTTAAGCGTTTATAAACAAATGCTCATGCTGGACATTCTCAACCAAAACGGACTCATGCACTGCACAGATTACGAGAATCATTGACTTCCATACCAGACAGACAGATCTGGAACAACTCCAACAAAGCCATCATTAGAACATCGATCTTTAGATTTAGAGATGGCTCGAAAACAGAGAAAGAAATCGGAGCTGGAGTCTTCTCGGAAGAACTATGCGCGAACAAATCTTGCACAACATGCACAACTAGGGTAATCACAATAGACCTTTATGGTCCCTGGGGGAAGTTGCACCTACTGCAAACGACCCTTTTAACCTAAGATAACCTTTTCGTAGCAAAAGAGCAAACATTACAACTATTTTTTACGTTTATTCTAGTACTATGCAATAATTATAAGTAGGTCTTTCGTATTTCATCACCTTATAAGTAATATGTAGGTAACTACTCTTTGTAGACTGTTGGAATGACTCGCTATCATTCGAGCTACTGGAGAAGATTTACCTATCTTCATAAAATGTCACCATCATCACGAAGAATGCTCACCAGTTTATCCACAGGCCTAGATTCAGACGTACTGCAAAACTGAAACCTTATCCGTTCAACACGAATGTTGAGCTCAATTGTTCCCACTCATTTTGATTTACAAATATTTACGATCAATGCACGTCGGTATCTTCCCTTTTATCTTCCCTAATCAATTATCAAATCAAATGCAAGACAGTGATATCATCTAACTAAACCGTCTAAACTAACCGTCTTAATAATGAACTTAAAAAACGAATCTGTGATTTTTAAAAATGATTCACTGAGTAAACTCTTGAAAAGCCTACCGACGGACGCGTCAACCGAATACTCCTTATGGAAAGCAGCCAGTCGCCTGAAACGACCGCACTTACAAAACCCGCCATTAAAAGCACCAGATGGAAAATGGATCAGAGACCCGAAACTTAACAGGGCATCTTTCGAATGTTTTCAAGCCATTCCCATTAAGTGCAACTACAGAAAACTTTCAGTTTGTTGATAGAGCGGATGAATGTGAAATCCCTATCGTCACACTGAAAGAAGTAAGGAGCATATGTCAACATAAGCTATCTAATAAAAAAAACACCAGGGTACGATCTAATAACTACTCAGGTTTTGAAAGAAATGCCACCAATAGCCTTCAAGAAACTCCAATTCATAATAAATGCATGCCTTAAGCTCCGATATGTACCACATCATTGGAAAATAGCAAAAGTCATTGTTATACCCAAGCAAGGTAAGCCACCATCAGAAGTAGCATCTTACAGGCCAATATCGCTAATACCAATTATGGCCAAAGTTTTCGAAAAATTGCTTCTGAACAGGTTAAGTAAAATTATTGAAGAAAGAAGACTCATTCCAAATTTTCAGTTAGGATTTAGAAATAAACATTCCACGATAGACCAAGTGCATCGAATTACAGATATAGTGGAAAAGGCACTGGGAGAAAAACAAGTGTGTTCTGCTCTATTTTTAGAAGTTGCTCAAGCCTTTGACAAGGTTTGGCATGAGGGACTTGAGTACAAACTGCATAGGGATTTACCTAGACCATGGGTGGCCAAGCCGAGGCCCGCGGG
Organism: Brachyopa scutellaris; assembly: GCA_949775065.1. Lineage (NCBI taxonomy): Eukaryota > Metazoa > Arthropoda > Insecta > Diptera > Syrphidae > Brachyopa > Brachyopa scutellaris. The sequence continues at coordinate 79,701,999 of OX459112.1, read as the reverse complement.
CCGCATGCGGCCCGCCGGGAGTTATGTTCTGGCCCGCGGAGCTAAGTTAAATGAATCTAAATGTTAACTTCATTGTACATATCACCAAAACAACATTACATCATGAGTCATTTGTATCATATATTTTTTTTAAATTCGGTAATAACCATTTTTCGTGTAAAATTGAAAATAAACGAGTTCTTCAATAAACAAAAATTCACCCCCCCCCCCCCCCCTTTCTTTTTGGGTCTAAATCGAAAAATATCTCTCCTAGGGAAAAGTTACAAAATTTTTTCCGTGTCAGCCCCTCTTTTGATCTGATTCGACTGGGCTATTAATACATTAAACCAGGCAAACGTTTGACCACTATCTCATCTACTGGGAAACGACGATGTGCTCGAACATGTAGCACGCTTGCTTGGTTACTTTAATTAACAAAAAATAAACTTGGTACGTGGCCCGGCAGAAAATATTTTTCCTGAAATTTGGCCCACCTACTGAAAAGGTTGGCCACCTCTGACCTAGACAGTACTATGAAACACTGAAATCATATATTTCAGATCGACTCTTTAGAGTACGATACGAGCAAGAATATTCGGAACTGAAGAAAATCGAAGCCGGTGTTCCACAAGGAAGTGTCTTAGGACCTACCTTGTATTTGTTATACACCAGGGATATTCCGGTAGATGAAAATGCTTTCATGGCTACCTTTGCAGATGACACTGCAATATTGGTGCCTGATAAATGCATTGTTAAGGCCATAGAAATCCTGCAAAATGCAGTCAACAAAGTTAAACTTTGGACGCAGCGATGGCGTATCAAACTTAATGAGTCAAAGTCAACTCATATAAACTTTACAAATAAAAAGTTTAACCATGTTCGAATATTCATTAATAACCTTGTTGTACCTTACGCCAATATGGCCAAATACCTTGGAATGACTTTGGACGCGAAGTTAAAATGGAAAGAGCACATCAAAAAGAAAAGAGCAGAACTGAACTTGAATTACAGACAAATGTACTGGTTACTGGGAAGAAACTCAGACCTATCTATCCAAAACAAAATAATGCTAATGTCTTTAACTTAATTCGTGCGGTTTGCTAAGAGATGGCGTAACTTGTATTATTACATTGGAACATGCGTTGGAAAGCTACTGTCACTGTACGTCATTTCAGTATGTCATTCATTTGAAGCGTAAACAACAATAATTTTTTTTCACTCAAATATTTCGAACTTTGTGCCTGAAAAAGTGTTTTTGCGGGGAGTTCTTCTTCATTACTTTAATATAAAGAAAACTGCTGCCGAAAGTCATCGTATTTTTGTGGAAGTTTATGGTGAACATGCGCTAGCTGAGCGAACGTGCCAAAAGTGGTTTGCACGATTTAAAAGTGGTGATTTTGGCTTGGAAGATGATGAACGTCCTGGGCAGCCGAAAAAGGGGGATCAGAAGGGTGTGCTGTATTATATAGCTGCTAGAACCGGGTGAAACCATCAATGGACAACGCTACCGAACACAATTAATCCGTTTGAAGAGAGCAGTAGCCGAAAAACGCCCGGAATATGCGACCAGACACGAGGCAATAATTTTCCGTCATGACAACGCTCGGCCCCACGCTGCTATTCCGGTTAAGAACTATTTGGAAAACAGTGGATGGGAAGTTTTACCCCACCCGCCTTATAGTCCAGACCTTGCCCCTTCTGACTACCATTTGTTCCTGTCGATGCAGAACGCCCTCACTGAAATACGGTTCACGTCAGAGCAGAATATCAAAAATTTACTTGATTCATTCTTGGCGCAGTTCTTTTGGGATGGGATCCGCATATTGCCAGAAAGATGGGAAAAAGTCATAGCTTCAGATGGGCAATACTTTGAATAATACTATTGTACATGTTTTTCTTAAATAAACAATCAAATTTTGACAAAAAAAAACGTACGAATTAAGTTATAGACCCGATATATAAGCAAGTACTGAAGCCTGTAGGGACGTATGGCATCCAATTATGGGGCTGTACAAATAAAACAAATACAGAAACCATAAAAAAATTCCAAAACAAAGTCCTTCATGGAATAATAAATGCCCCTTGGTGCATAAGAAATAGCGACTTGCATTGTGACCTACAAATAGACATGATTTCAGACGTGGTTAGAAAGCACGCTCTTTCACATAACCAGCGCAGCGCCTTGAAAATCACATTAACTCCGAAATGGAGACCGTTTAAATGTAAGAGACAATATTCGGAGATTGAGAAGAACAAAGCCTCACGAGCTAATGGTCTAAAAACTATGGGAAAGTAACATATTATGACTTTAAACTTCCCCCAATGCGATTTACATCCAAGAAAGAAAAGTCATTTTTCGATCTTTCAAAGATTGGTATTGATTCCCAGATGTTTTTGGTGCGGTAAGAATCCCACTCGCTTGGTACCGATGAACTACCGAGTGTCTTTTGAAGATTTCCACCTGGAGGCGTAAAAGAAAAAAATCTAACTAAACCGACAAGTGCTAAGCTGAGTTATGTATGTCAGCTCCTTAATTGTGTCGTTTGGCTACGCAAAATAAACAATCAGTGCAAAATCAACACAACACTGGGTGCTGGAATATTCGAGTATTTTAGCCTCGATCAACATAGAAGTGCTCCTAACGCCAAAAGAATTTACAAGATCCTTCTAAATCACAGAAGTGAATCAGAACTTATACATCACAAGTGGAATGTCCGTATTCCTGTCAGTGATCAGTCAAATTGTTATTTTAAACCGCTGGTGCTGATTACAATATCATCTGGACAATAAGGTTCGCCCTAAATATAAATACGGTATCCGTTGCCGACACAAGTCACTCGCCATTCTCCAATTAAAAATGATAATTTTTACACACGTTGGCCCAATGAAAATTGCTAAACTTGTCGCCATTTAACACAGCGCACTTTTCGAAAATAATAAATAATAGTAACAAGCAAATACACATGTCCCATCATGTGTGTAGTGCTCGTGCAATAGCGCGTTCTCAGCGGCATTCAATAGTCAAGTAAAAACAGTCGTAATTACAAAGTAATAAAATGATTCCAATGCTGATCTGAGAAGCACCCCTGAGCTGACCGTTGCTGCGTTATTTTGTTGGTGCGCAAGTGAGTAAGCCATTGGCCGGGATCATTTGTAGGTAAATTGGTATTTATTTACCAGCATACAGTCTATTATATTTGAAACTTTAATATGGGAACATTTTTATAATGACATTCGGAGCATTGTTTCTATGAAGTGACCCCTCTAAAACGGAAATTGTAATATGCCTGTTTGATAAGAATCACAATTTCAAACGATTAGCAATGATTAGATACTAATACATGAGCCGAAGATACTACATTTAAGATAAAGATACAAGATACATTCGATGATTGAACAGCATTTCTATTTGTTGTCGTTGGATATTACAATTGTCCGGAACTTTCGGCGCTGCTCTCTGCATATAATTTACTCGAGAGCTTCCCAAAGATCTGGGATGACAAGAGGATAAGTAAATTAATATGGACGTAATCTCTGGTAAATAAGATAATTACATGACTGCGGATGTTTCTGACGGATTTCTCGTGTGACTTTCATTTGTTTGTTGTTTTTTTTTTTTTCATTCATCAGTTGTCCGTTGGCGTTTTGTTTTCTATTTTTATTTTTTTTATTTTTCAATAACTTTATTAAAATTTTGCCGCAGTCAGGCGGCATGCGTTTGGTTAATTAGGAATTCACGAATTCAATTAGAATTTTATTTATTATACTGTGAAAAGACAAAACGAATATGAAACAGTTCACTAAGTCCATCATATATATTATCATACATTATTATTTTTTTACTTAAAACTCAAATATGTACTTAAATTGAATCACCAGTTGGAAGAAGGGAGTAAATCACAAAAGTTCCCAAGATGACATTTTGATGCAAATGTCATCTGTCGACGTAGACGCACCTCTTAGGTCTAAGAAAGCAATAAAAACTCGAAACATAGTGTCCTTTATTTCATCTACAGAAAAAAAACAGTAGTATGAAGAAGTTGTTCAGTTTTTTGCGATTTCCCAAAAGTTATGTCAGATGGATTTACTCCCTTCTTCTAACTGGTGATTCAATTCAAGATTCCATCTAGTACGTTTATATTTTCTTTGAATTACTATTTGAATTATAACGAACTTTTGTATTTCTCGATACTTGTCATTTTTACAAATAAAGTCGCTCATGAAGTAAAATATCCATGAAGCCCATTTATTTGAATTATTATGAACTTTTGTATTTTCGTTCGATATTTGTCATTTTATATAAAGTAGCTCATGAAGCTCCTTTATTTGAATTATCATTTGTTAACAATAATTCGATTTTGTATAAAAGGGAGATTGTACTCCATACATTATTCATTTAATTTTTTTTTTTTATAATTTTTAATGCCTTTTTATTTTTCAATTCAATTATTACTTACTTGCTAGACAAAAGTGCTTAAAACTAGCGTAACTAACTTAACTATCCTACTCTAACTTACTGGCCCCACACGGGCACTCTAAGCTAAACCTTAAAAGGAGGAAGAAAATGAAAATTTGATAGATTCCAGGATTTTAATCGACAGCAATATCAAACGATTTAAGGCCTGATTTATTCACTCTCCATTAAATTTAAAATCTCCATTAAAAAGGGAAATTTTAGTATAATGGAGATTTTAAAAAAAATTTATTTATTCGGCCTCCATTAGAGATTTTAATGGAGGCACCGTCCATTAACTAATGGGCCATTAAATTTAAAACCGGTTTTAGCTAAAATAACAAAATGCCCCTTTTTAAAGGGATTTTTTTTAGCGTTAATGGAGGTTTAATGGAGCGTTTCTATTTATTCGCTCTCCATTAGCGTTGACAGTCAGTTTTCATATTTGGTCTTGTTATTTGAATGAAAAAAATTGTTATGGACTTATTATCTTGAATTATCTTGAATATTTGTTGAATTTGAGTGACGACTACGAAAATACACTTGGTACCGATGAACTACTGAGGGTCTTTTGAAGAATTCCACCTTGAAACAAAAATAAAAAATAAAAAATCTGTCACAATAATAGAAAAATCCCTGGGACTTTTTTAAAACTCATTTAAATTTAAAGGCTCCATTTTCCATTAGAAGCGCTCCATTAAGCTAATGGAGGGTGAATAAATTGAAAATTAATGGAGGTTTAATGGAGAGTAGGTAATGGCAGCATTAGCTTAATGGAGGTTTTAGTTGAAGCTCCATTAGCCACTTTTTAATGGAGAATGTATAAATTGGGCCTAAATTTGGTAAAACGGTTATAATTAAGTGAAGAGGAGACTTCAGTAGTGGCAATCGGAATGGCAAATAAATAAACTATGTTTGCAGCAATGGTGATGAATGATGAAGATGTAATTTTCTTCCTTTTTGTTATAATTTTTTTTAAAAACTCTATTAAACTGAATATTTTACCAAAGGTTTTATCTCCGACTATCTTCCTCAACTATATGAATGATGTCTTGTCTGCTACTTCTAATCCAAACCAGTTCTTTGCTGATAAAATACACATGTACATAGAATAAGAAACGTTTTTTGTCTTTGTCCACAAACGAAATACGAGTAGCTAGTTGCATCCCGACTTTTCAATTGTGTTTTCGTAATACGCAATACGCCAGGAATGCTTAAGCTACGAGCAGATGATATGGAAAAGTCACATATTATATGCGAGTACTGACGTCACGAACAAACTAGCAAATTTATCGCAAATTCTAGGAAGTGCGCATTGCTCGCAAGCTCGCATATAAGACGTTTTCACACGATATGCTACTTTTGTACCAAACATGATGTTCGCATATACAAACTTATGTTCGCAAATGGGGTCGCAAATGTTGTGGCCTTTATGCGAGGTGTTTACACGATATGCGGCACAATTTGCAGGTCACATATTTTTCGATCATTTGCAGATTTAAGAACATTATCAATCCTTTGACACTTTGTATTTTCAGTATTGTGTTGGTGATTTGTGACATTTTAGAGTGCGGAAATATATGTAGGTCAATACATACATGCATACATCAATGTTTTGTATGAACATACATATACATATTAAAAATGTCGAGAAGAAAGTGGGTTGCATGTAAAAAAAAAATAAGTTAAAAAAACTAAAACCCGACTACAGGAAAAACTAACAAAAAAGGCGCATGCCGCTTTGCCCCAGGAATGCGTACTATATAAATACGTTATTATTACGGCATGCGATCAGGGCTGTACTCTAAACGTCGTTTCTTTTCATCTTGTTTCGTACTTTTAAGTTAGTTTTTCCGATTGTCGAGTTTAAGTTTTTTTAACTTAACTTTTTATTTACAACTTTTTAGTTTCAGAAAATATGTAGTGTAAGTAGGTAAGCAACGTCGTGTTCCACTTGTCGAACCCTTTCATTTGATACCCAAATTAAGGAGGTCGTAAAGATAACGCCAATCCACAATTTTGGTACATCCGCCATGTTGATTTAAGAATAACGTCAGCGTTTTGTATTCTACTCGCCAAGCCTTTCATTCGATACCACTATCTTGCTTGGTGCGTCCGCCATATTACATTTTCTGTGATGTCACATAGTCCGGATCACGACGAATCCAACGTCACCTCATTTGTTGAAATCGGTTCCATAGTTTTCCTTTCTTTTGCCACAGTCGGGTAAAAACGAAACAAAGCTCAAACTTAATTTTTTGAGATCTCGCTCGCAAAGAGAGCATAGGCAATGAAAGGTTTGCATTCGGTCGCATATAGTTGGGACGCTTGCAAACGATTGCATATGCTCGCTAATTGCCACAAATGATATGCAAGAGTGTTCACACGATATGCGGAAAAGTCGCAAATTGTTTTGGGAACTAGGTGTCGCATATTGCCTGCATATGCTTTGCGAGCAATCGCTATCGCCTTTAATCTACATCAAGAAAAACATACTCTGAAAATCAGTTGGGTTATTTCGGAGTCATTGGAAGTCAAACATACATACATAATACATACAAACATACTCACATCATAGGGAGAGTATGATTGCATATGTTACAATTTAAGCGTCTTATTCATTTATGTATTATTTTTTTAACTGTCATGTCGTTCGGATATTCCCCCATCAAAGTCATGTACCTACTTTAAAAGATTTGTGGTTGCATTTCCCCCATATCACACATACAGTGCTTCTTCGGAGATTCGCTCTAAGGGCTCATAACCACTTAGCAAACGATTGCACACAATGACAACGTCCATTGATATTACGTTCATATAAATGAACTTTTCCTGTGTTGGAGAGCATTGAAGGCGACCTAACAGTATTTTCTCAATTTTCTAAAGAAAATTAAGTCATTTAGAAAAATGACATCCCGTGCCGCTGGCCGTGGCCATCAAACGGAAACAAACACTTTGTCTAGCTGATGTGTTATTCTCCATCATGGAATAAATGCGAACGTTATATCCACACCTGTATTAGAGATAACAATAACACATTCAACATCACCTTCTTCCTAAATGAATAAAATAAATTCGCCGGGTGGCGTAAAATTTACAAAAAAAAAAAAAAAAAATACCAATTTAATTAAAACAAATTTACGACTTGAATTGCTAGATCTGTTTTCTCCAACATAAACAGTACTTGCAAGTAAAATCAAACCTATGTACATTTAGCGAAGCTGTCATCCGTAAATGCGTATCGCGTGTACTCCATGCTTATACGGGCCCCTCTCGCGACACACAAAAATAGCTTGATGCTAAATTAATGGATGAAGCATCGACCCAATCAATTGACCGAATGCCAAGCTCAATTGTTGTATTCGTAGTAATTGGATTATATTGCTATGAAGGGTTCATTGAAGTGAGACCGAGCTCATAAACTTTAAGCTCTGACTTTTGTTATCTAGATTTTAATTGCGAACAAAAATAAAAATAAAAACCAACAGAAGCTGAAGAATTTCCGTATCGATTTTTTAAAATCGTAAATTCGGTTAAAGGCGTGAAATGAAAATGGTAAATTGTTTATAGCCTGAGTACGGTTTAGATTTCAATATTAATTAAGATAATTAACTAAGTACTTTAATAAATAACGTGTCGTGACTAGCACACCTAATTAGTACAATCCAATCTGAATTGGGAGCCAGCGTTGTTCCGGATAAATGTTGGAGTTGAGCCATTTTCCGAGCCAAATTAGTAAAATTACTGAAAATCTGAATATGAATGAGCGGGGGGTGGTTGCGGCCTAATAATTGGTTTATGTTTCTTTATAAACACAAACACAGCAACAACATTTCACAATTTCATTTTTTAAAGTGCTTAAGGACGACTGCGATCATTTGGTATTACGGCTTGGAAATCGCAAAAATTACATTCGCCTTTGACGTTACAAATTTGGCGAAATGCCATATCAACGTATTACGGTTCATTTGATTGAGATTCGCTAACCATAATAAAGCATAACATAGCATATACAGCTGCGGTCAAAATAATAGTAGTGCAACTAATAGCATAAGAGAAACGAATAAAAAAATTGATTCATCGACTTTTTATAAACAAATATTAATTTTTCTGAAATTCATGCTTTTGTAACTAATATTTTAGAAATAAATTTGGACTAAAAAATAAACTTTCAGTATAAATTTTTAAAACATATCGAAATGTGTACGAAAACGGCCGCTCGAAAAAATAGTAGTGGGTTTCACATTTATCTCTAAAAAAGACACAAAGTCAAATTTAGTCGAAAATTTCAATCATAAAAAGAGTTCGAGTATTTTTCCTAAAATCAAAACTTAGTTGCATGACCTTTGCTTGAGATAACTGCAGCACAACGTCGTTGCATGAAGTTGACTAGGTTTTCAAACCTTTCTGCCGTTATCGACCCCCATGATTGCTGCACAGCTGCCCAAAGGTCATTGCTGTTAGTTGATTTACAACAAGCAACATCCTTCTTAACGTCGCACCAATTGTTCTCAATCGGGTTGAGATTTGGAGACTGTGCGGGCCATTCCAATACATCGACCTTGTTACCAAAAAACTACTACTTAGCAAGTTTACTAGTTTGCTTTTGGTCATAGTCTTGTTTTAAGACTCATATTAGAGGCATTTCCTCCTTAGCATAACGCAGCATGATTTCTTCCATATAATGGACTCATAGATGTTGATCCATTATTTTTTCGAATCAGTAGATGGGACTAAATTGTGGATTATATTCGGTATTTGTAGGCCTTGTTACATACACACGAGATCCCTATCCGCTATCCAACACGATTTTAGATTCGTCTGACCACAAAATATTCCTCCATTTCTGTACCGGTCACTTTAGGTGTTCTTTGGAAAAATTAAATTTTCTGGTTACATGTTTTTCGTCTACAAAGGAACTTTCCGCGCACTATAGACTGCTAAATCATTCTCTCGTAAACGTTTACGAACTGTTTCAACACTAGCTGCTTAAGCTTAAACTTAAGCTGCGTTGCTGGGGTAAAAGGATTGGCCCGTGAATGCTTGACCATCCACTTTTTTTTAATTTCGGAGACATAACCGGCTTATGCCCATGTTTATCTCGCTTTGGTTAGTATTTTATCGCATTTCTTATAATTGCTGGTGAGTAGTAAACAAGAAACAATACGGCTTACACTTCCTTATTTCATCTTTAGGTTGTTCAAAATTCCCACATGTTCTTGTTGATCCTTTTAAAAGCTCTTCAAAACTCATAAATGAGTGTACTTCATATTTCAAGCGGTTTTGATTATTTGTCTCAGTCTCGTTTTTATTGTTTGTTAATAGTTTTTTTAAGAGAAAAAAGTCTTGAGCCAAATGAGCCAAATATGAGCCATTTCTCTGTGGCTCGGAGCATTGAGCCAAATCAGAAATACTTGAGCCGAATTACCCAATTGAGTACTTCAACACAACGCTACTTCGGATACATCGGGTTTCTCTTAACATTAATTATTGCAAGTCCATCAAAAATAGACTTCAGCCTTTGGATGGAGGCATAGTTTATATTGCTCTTCTAAGACTCTCAAATGGGCTGCAAAAAGTCTTCTTTACAAAATGGGAAATTTAGTTCTGAATAATTAGAAATTTTGTCTCTTGGGATATCTATGGATTTTCTATAAACAGATGTAAGCGAAGAGCCGCACGGCATAAATTGGAATAGCTGTAGGAATATTATCTGGGCATTGCCTCATCGGTAAACGCGCCATGAGGCTCGGTCTCACAGGCACGGACATTTTCAGATACTGCAAGGATATATGTATTTATTTACATAGGTATAGCAGATGATATCGCGCATATTCTATGCGAATGCCACGACATAGCATGCTGTCCTAGGAACACTTTAGGGAGCTATTTCTTTTGATAACTGGAAGAGGTAGGCCTAATCAACTATAGACTCGTTCTACAATTTTGCAGGGTAATAAAATGCCTTGAGGTAGTTGTGGCGAATTAGGTGGATTTTTCGGGGATTGCGATGCGCCCACTCTGGAGCCTAGTGTTTTGTGATGGCTAAGCTTCACAACCCCTATCAATGTAGCCTAACCTAATACGAAGAATCGCAGTCAATAAAAAACTATGGAGAAAGCCAGAGAGTCTCACTGGGTAAGATGTTTCGGTCTGTTTCGATTATCTCTCGAACACATACATATGTATGTGTATATATATATTTTAGAACTTGCGTGAACATTATTGATGTTCTTTGATTACCACTTCGGATGCTGTCAGCAATTTAGATATGAATATTTCAATAGACGAATGTATGTTATATATTCATGCATGTACATATATACCCATGTACCTATACCTACATAATATGTTAGATATTTGAATAATACAACAGTGAGTCAAACTCTCTTGAACAATATCTTAAGATTAAAATAAGACCTATATATAATAAAGACTTAAGTGTGAAGTGGGCGCTCGCGTTTTATTAAATAAATATTATTGCTGTAGTATAGGTTCCATTTGCGGCACATACACTTAACCAATCTTAACAAATGAGGTGTCAAAAGAAAGAGAATTTCATAGAGCAGTGACGCATTGCACTTTCACTTTATAAATTTTAACAAATTAAAAAACCGATCAAAACAAATATTCTACCCAAAATAAACTCCCGTAAGAATAAACACTTCCCGTATGATTTCCATCAGTTGACAGATGAAAATCATATGGGAAGTGGTTGTTGTTTTATGAATTCATTGTGGTTGATGTATTTGATAAATGGAAATCAAATGAGATGTATTTGTGGTTTTTAAAGTTCACTCATTTTGGTTGATATATTTGCTATTGAGCAAGTGGTTTTAGACAAATTATATCAACCTTTAATTAAGTTTAAAAAAAAACATACAGAAATTCCATGGGATTTCCATGAGTTGTTAGATGGAAATCATATGGAAAGTTTGAATGCTGAATGGAATGTTTGTATTTTAGGGTTGGATTTTGCCTTGGCACACTAGTTTAATAAATGCTATAGAAAGATATAACAGATTTTAAGAAATTAAACTTATGTTCTGCCCAAAGCATCACCGCCAAATAAAGTTCTTTGTATATTTTTAGCCCATGTGGTTAGCCAAGAACCTTTTTAACATTGCTGCCATTCTCCTATTCGCTAGCGAGGAAGCTAGCGTCAAAAAAGTTATGAATATGAATTTTAACGGCATAATTATTACTGGCAGAGTAAATCGAAAATAGCACGCATTCCTTATTCAAAACATCAACTCTTAAACAAGTACATATACAAAGTTTGATATTTTTAATACAGTTATACGCCATTATTGACATTGTGGAAAGTCAGACGGATGTAAGATGCATTATTTAGAAAAAAATATTTGTTTGTCGATTGTTTTTTTTTTTGTTTCTTGGCTCTTGTCTTAAGTCTACTTGCTGCACATGGATAACATTTTGGTTTTTTACGGAACGATATCTTAATAACATTAAATAACATTAAATAACAAGTACACAGTGCAAAACAAACCTAACAGTTTAGTGTTCAATGTTAACGGGATATCTTGGTTATTTATGCATTGAATACAAAAAACAAGTGGAATAATAAAACGACCAATCCCATGCAAACTGTATACAGTATACTGGTATACCGTATACACCATATAAGATAGTTGATAACCGCAACTTGACAACGTAACGTACGAGTAGGTAGGTAAATGCATACATAATACTGAAACTTAAAAATCAAACAAATAGTTTTGTGGTTAAAACGTTTAAAAAACCGAAAAGTCTTTAATTAATAACAGTAATTTTACTCCAGTCTATTGAGTTCATGTTGTATTAAGTAATATGTAAGACAGAAAGTCATGATAATTGCATTATGTTTTAGAACGGATTTCATTAGGTCACATTTTAAGCGTTCCGTAGAGTAGACACTAGGAACACTTATACGTGTAATTTTGGTCAGTCCGTCTATTTGTCTATTTGTAACAGTCCTTCTACTATCTTATTTTTAGACCAATTAACTTTAAAATTAAAACTGAATTCTTAGTTTTTTTTATAAAATAGAAAACTAACTAAACCAATTGAGATGACATTTGGTACATAGGCGTGAATCGGTGGCCCAACCACGGAAATGAAAAGGCTGTTAAAAACATATTTTGTTTGCACGTTGCACCCCTCTTCCATACAGTGATCAGTGTGCTCAAAAAAATGTACACTTTACCTACCGAGTGGGGTGTCATGGGATGGATCTTCCTTAATGCAACAAAAAGTGCCTAAAGACCCTTACTCCAGAGATATTAGCCGTGTTTTATTATCCCCGTGATCTGATCCGGATCAGATCAGAATAATAAAACAAACCAGATCAAAGTTCTGTGTTGTGGTGATTGTACAAGCTAAGTTCATTTTGACATTTAGTGCGAAGTTGCCATGCGAATGAATATTTTCTTTTAAATGAAAATTGAATGCGCTTGTTTTATTTTTTTAGGAGGAAATTGTAAATTTTGATTAACAGATACCGAATGAGAATAATATTTTGCAGCTATAATTTCAGTTTCACATCGCTTAAATATCATTATGAGCAGAAAAATTAATTTATTCGAACAAAATAACATTAATGATATTTGGATTGCCAATAATATTTTTATATTTTAATCTGGCAACATTTACCCTTGGCAATTGTCTATAATACAGCAACATTCACAAACGAAAGTGTACCATAGTGAGAAATAGTCGAACTAATTTTTGGATCACGAAAATTGAGCTTGACAAGAAGCAAGATCTCGGATTGCTGTTGTAATGCTCACAAACTTATTTGTTGATCTGATCCGGATCAGATCACGGGGATAATAAAACACGGCTATTCTTTCACAGTCAATTTTTTGTACATCCCTCATCCTCCTTCTTACAGTGGAGTTTAAGAATACAGCCTGAAAAAGATGTACAGTAACGCATGTGAAACAGACATGCAGTAAATGATGATTGAAATCTAAAAACAAAATTCTTTGCAATGGCACTGAAAGATGTGGTAACTTAAAAAAATTATATTAATTTTCTTCCATCTCACGAATTGTATTAATTTTCTTCCATCTTCGTTTTCACAATGGAATTAAAAAAATAAATTAAAAAAATTTAATGAAACGTACAATCACAAAAATTGTACTAAATTTTACTATTTTGCTGATCTATTACTGGAGATTTGCATCAAAATTAGAAAGTAACCGGATAAAAAGCTTCAGGCTGTTTCATGCTTAAGGATCGTTCCGTATTAGTTTAATTAGTTGATGTTCTCTTGATCAAAATGAGAAAAGGAGAGCTAACAAAGGACATCTTTGGAGTGGTAGCGCCGGGCGACGCACACAGAAGTTGAAATAAAATTCATCATGTTCTTTCCCGCTTTTAAGTGTTTTTAAATCAATAACTATCGAACCATATCATATTATTTATCATTAGAAACCGCATTACATGCAGTTGCATATTTTGACCATTCTACCCGGTTGTTTCATATTTTTACATATTATACTGAAAACCCAGTGGTGATGCATATTTTCACAACAAACCTACTTGGCGGCACCACGATTCACGCGGGAAAAGGTAGGGCAGACATTATAATACATATAATCCAGTCTCATCATCTGCAAATGAAAGAGTGTTTATATTTCACTCAGATGCTGCTCCTGCTCCCTATACGATCAAGGCAGCCAAAGCCCTCCAAGTGTTCTATCCCAACTTGATCCATGTGACATGCTTTACTCACGGGGTACATTGTCTCGCTAAAGAAGCACGATCAACGTTTGAAAATGTAAATAGACTTATTTCACCGACAAAGAAAGTGTTTCTTAAGTCACCTGCTCGCATAAAAGCGTTTAAAGAAAGGCTACCAAATACCACCTTCTGAACCAGTAACCAGTTATAACTCGATGGGGAACGTGGATTGAGGCTCTGCTGTTTTATAGTGAAAATTTTGAGTCCATCAAAGGCGTAATTACAGACTTCGTTATAACAGAGGCAGTAGCAGTTTGTCAGTCCAAGGAAACGTTTAACGACCCCAGCACTAAAAAAAAGCATTGCTGTGATTAGCACTCATTCTTCCCACATACCTGCGAGTATTAAAAAGTTTGAAACTCAGGGTATGGCGTTGATGGAATCTGTTGAGTTAATAAACAAAATCCGCCGCATGAACTCGGCACTGCCAGATGTATTCCCCGGTAAACTTAAGGAGAAATACGAAAAAAATTTGAGCAATAACCCAGGTTTTAAATCTTTGTGCCAAGTAAACAGTTTTATTAATGGGACGGGTGAACTTTTGCACCTGAATTCAAGTGCTGCCCAGTTACTTCAGTAGATGTGGAACTCTCCTTTTCCACTTACAAAAACATTTTGAGTGATCGAAGACACAACATTACCCCCGAACATTTGGAGCGATACCTGATTGTTTACGTTTATAAAAATAACAAATAAATTGAAGAACTGCTTTATATACTATTAATTAGTATTTCTATTACTAATACTATGCGGAATCAGAAATAAAAGTCATAAAACGAATGGCGCAAATTCATAGTCAGATAAAGCCAACAATAAAAGAATTTATTCACCTACATAACCTAAAATATACTTTTTGCCATTCATAGTCACCTTATAGTCGACTTTGAACATATAGCCGGCTCGAAATTTAAAATAAAAAACTAAGTTCGAAAAACTAAAACCCGACTACGGGATAAACCAACTAACTAAACCGACAACGGCTATACTCTGAAAATCATTGTTTCGTTTCATCTTGTTTCGTACTTTTTAGTTGGTTTTTCCCGTAGTCGGGTTTTAGTTTTTCAAACTTAGTTTTTTATTTACAACTTTTTAGTTTCAAAAAATATGTAGTCTATGTATAAGTAAGCAATGTCGTATTCTACTTGTCAAACCCTTTCATTTGATACCCATATTAGGGTTAGTGATGTGGTAAAGATAACGGAAATCCACCATCTTGGGGGGCGTCCGCCATATTGAATTTATCTTGTATTCTACTCGCCAAGCCCTTTCATTTGATACCCATATTAAGGAGGTATAAAAGATAACAGAAATCCGCCATCTTGGGGACGTCCGCCATATTTAATTTATAATAACGTCATATCCTATTGTATTTTACTCGCCGAGCCCTTTCATTTGATATCCATATTAAGGAGGTAGTAAAGATAACAAAAATCCGCCATCTTGGGGGCGTCCGCTATATTGAATTTAGAACTACGTCTAATCGTATTGTATTCTACTCGCCAAGCCCTTTCATTTGATACCACTATCAAATGTCGGGTAAAATAGAAAAAAAAAAAGAAAAAAAGATGAGGTAGTCCGCCATTTTGCTTGGTGCGCCCGCCATATTGAATTTTTCTGTGACGTCACAGAGCCTAGGACACTCTCCGGATAAAGACGAATCCAACGACAATCGGTTCCATAGTTTAGGCTGTACGAGGTGACATCCTTCCATACATACATACATACAAACCCAGCCTGTTAAAATCATAACCCTTCCTCTGCGTAGTCGGGTAATGACCCAAACGTCATTTTTAATAATTATAGTCGGCTCTAAATTTCTCATATAATATTTTGACGTTTGGGTTTGTTCGTTCAAGTCACTTTACAAAAACATACCAAAGTCGATACTAACTAATACACAGGCAAAAATGTGTTTATGAATAACGAAAAGTTATAGCCGGCATTTTATTTAGTGCCGGATATAGCTATAGTCGACTATAGGCACTATTCATGGGCTGACTGTGAATTTGCGCCAATATTTTTTTAGTTTTTAATGTTGCATATTTTGACACTTTTCACGCATATTTTAAGTATTTTTCATGCATACTTCAAGGTTGTTATGTTGCATATATGTAATCCGGTCTCTATTTATCATTATGTCTGTGCTATACAATTGTAAATTGAAAAATCTTGGAAGCATAACATTTTGCACATTTCAATTAGTGAAAAATAAAAAGTTTATCAAGCAATACCACGTTTGTTACGCGTTAAAGTTCTAATTTCGTTAGATCAATCAAGGCCCTTTTTGATGGGCTTTTTTTAATCTTTCGAGAAAAGGCGAGCAGATTCTTCAGTGGTAAGGAGCTGAGTTTATCAGAACACTTGAACACCAAATAAAAATTGCCATATATTCCATAAATCTAGAATAATAAGATCTTTGGCAAAGGTGGAAGTTGTCTCTATTCCTATTTCCTGTTTATTTGACAATCATGCATGTACGGATGTACACATGTTAGCTTGGAGAATATTTGCATAAACATCCAAAGATCAATATAGTAGTAGTATAAATGTAGAATCCACTAGCAATCGGCGTATTCATTACATGACCATGAGATCAGGAAAAAGAACGTAACAAAAATATCCTTGAGCGACAGCCTTGACCTCACCTAATGTAGAACAAATAATAAGTAATCGTGAATGAATTTTTTTTTTGTATAGTCTGTTTGGTATAAAATGGTTCAAATCGTCTGACTAAGTTTAATCTTAAACGTATGGTAGAGATATTCTTTAATTCCTTATTACTGATTTTTTTCTATTTTTCTTCTCATATTGTTTTTGTTGTTCTTCTTTCCTGTTTAATGCATTCAAATAATTACAAATGCCAAACCAGTCTAGACTTTAATCAAAATCCAGTGACGAGATTGAATTTGTTTACAGTTTTTTCGCATAAGCAAACTCATCTAAACTAGATACATATACACGTGCATATAGTACGTACGAATGCATTTATATACATACAATGGTGGACATATAAATAGCACACTTTTCTCGCATGTATTACAAATTACATCTCCGTTAAATATAATCGAAAAAAACAGCAAAAAAAGATATGCACACGTTTAGCCATAAATAGCAAAAAACAGTTATGGTTAACTTTTCCTGGTATTGACATAGCAATCAAACACTTCATCGATCACAGTGTGAATAGGCGTGTTTTTCCTGGCCAAATTATTAATTAATTATCTATCTATCTATATAATTTAATCGCTAGCACGAGAGCTGTGATTCCTCCTGAGAGATTATTTCTACACCGATTTCAATGATTCTCGATCGAAAACTTATCAACAACAAGCTGCAAAATTGTGAGAGCAAATACAAATCGCCGGGAGGTCTATCTCAAAAACACATTGTGAGGCTTTAGTGGAGAGTCTTCCGAAAGGCTGTGGAGCAGTGCCCAAAAATAAAGGTTTTCTGACAAAATACTAGCTTTAAGACTTTGTCCATAAAGGTATTTACCTTAATTTCATATCTTTGGCGTAACGAAACATAATGTGCTATTTATGTGGCCAGGTGTGCTTTAACAAATATGTGTATATCTTTTTTATTTTCAAGAAAATCATCACATTTTTTGGCTAGTTAAATTGATATTTTAAAGTGTGAGAAATATTATTAGTAGAAAAGTCATTAAATGTTTTACAATTATCTTTATGTTGAGAAAATTGAATGTATGCTATTTATATGTCCACCACTGTATATTGAACGAATAGAAACAGGTACTGCGTAAATACTATACATTTAAGTACCCGAAACTTGTGGCTTCAGATACTGAATATATGCAATTCAAATTTAATTGGTTATGTTTATTTGTTTATTGGTACATATGTATGAATGTAGATATTGCTAAAAATTTAACATACATACATATGTATGTACATACGTACATTCACGTTTCGAAACAACTATAGGTTTCAGTGTAACAATATTGTTAACATATTCAACACTTTGACACCAAACGCCAACAACAAGCAAAACAGCTGGCTTAAATTGATCGATAATGTTAACAGCACGTCTAGCTCTTACAAGATAAAACGACATACCTATGTGTCACGTGTTATTAAGCTCTTCTAATCATGTAAATTTGAAGAGAAGCATTTCTAAGCCAACAAGTGTCAAATTTGATGATGTCGATTGTCGTCTAACTCGTTTTACATATGTAGATATGTATTATCTATTTTTTCTTAGAAAAACGGAATTGCACTTGAAGTTTTATATTTAAACATTTTTATTTATTTGTTTTCTATTTTTTGTATGAACATACATATGTATTTTAAATTTTATAACCTGGATTAAACAAAAAATTTCCACCAATACTATTGAAGCTTTACATAGAATTACACCGAATTCTGTTTTTACACGAAGGATACGTTCCCAAAAAATTCGTGTAAAAAAAAATCGTGTAAAAAAAATCGGGTATTTGTATGGACATATATGAGCAAACAAAATATTGGTTCCAGACTAGCATAAAAGTAATACAATAGGCAATAGCTCAATAAAAAATGTAATATGTTGTACATAATTTAAAGAGGATACAAACATTGAGTGTATTTGTAAAAATAATGTTCCATTCGTTGTCATTGTCTGACAAAAGTTGTGCAAGAAATATCATGGTCATCGTCTTCTGGATCAGTTTATTTATTGGATCTCTGCGCAAAATCTTGCAATTTCAACACGAGTTTCGGTAGTTTTATGAAGAAACTCGGTAATCAATAGCTGTGTTCCCATTTTAACTCGAATCCTTAGATCACTTTGAAACATTTCAGCTTGCTCCTCATTAGAATCGTGCATTATAAAATTAGGGGAAAACCCAAAATTTGAAATTGCTTGACGTTTTATTCGTGTTATTTTAAAATGCATCGTGTAAAAAGGGAATTATTTTTTTTTTCTGATTCGTGTGAAAAAAAATTCGTGTAAAAACAGAACTGAGTGCACAATGTATTACAATTACAACGCAACCATTGTATAACGGATATTGAATTGAATTGAATTGAATTGAATTGCAAATATCGTGGTTCTTGCAGTTGAAGTATCTTAAAGTCCAGAATAAAGAAACCGAAAAATAGCTCTAAAACTTTACCGCAAAACCGAGTTCTTCTAACTTGTATCATTTTTGATATACTTTTTGTACCTACTACCCTGGGGGCAATCCCTTTACACGCTTCAAAATAAATCATTTTTTAACAGTGTTTTTTAAGCTGAAGTTAAAGTTTTAACATCATTTTATTCGAACGATGAAAAATATAAAAAAAAAATTAACAAAATGGCGGCTCAGTTCAATTACTCTTTAGGTGTCTTTGACGCGAGGTCCAAAAGTGCTGCATTAGTCAGTCTTTTTTTATTTATCAGAAAACAAAAAAAAAATTACTTTCTATTTCTGACAAATGCGTGGGAAGGATAAACCAATAAAATCATAAAAAAGTATAACATTAAAAATTAGGTACGCTCTTTAATAAAATGTTCAAATTGTATACTGTTCTTTCGACATTTTTCATCGTCAAAAAGTAGTTTATTTGCATGATATCTTTAAAAAATTAGGTTTATCCTTCCGGTAATGGTATAGAAAAAAGCCTCACAAAATTTTAACCAAATCGATCAATAATATTTTAAGTTACAGCACGAGCAGTTTTTGAAAATACAGATTCGAGATAATCGCATTTAAAGTTTCAATATACGGTATATGCGGCTGGCTCGACTATATGTGCTTTGTTTTTCTTTGAGGCAATATATTCTCAATATATTATATTTTCGAAATATGAAAAAAAAATCGATTTTTTTAAATTTCTAAAGGGATTGCCCTTAACCCTTTCGCCCTACTACTTCTAAATTTCTAAACTGTACGTAACCCTGGTTTTTAAAGCAAATGCTACTTTACAAATATCCAATAAGATTTTTAGGCATTTAATATGGTTCAGGTAGGTTAGGTTAGGTTGGTGAGCTGACGAGATATGGTTTAGGTAACGTATTCCGTTATTTTTCGAGAAAAATATTCCGGTTAGCAAGGGTTTTGCACAGGTATGTTCTAAAATTTCGTGTTGCGCATTACATCTGATACACACAATTGCTTGTGCTTTTTTTGGTGAATATTTGCCTATTTATAAAATAAAAATAAGTTTGGAAGTGATAAAATAAATAAAGTCAACTTTTTTTTTTTTGTACTTTCTTCAAACATTTTGTGTTGTTTTTTTTTTTTTTTTACGTGAAAAGCCATTATTGGGTCATTGCCACCCACCATAAAACATTATTGGGATTATATGTCCCAGGATAACGAAAAGGACGACGGACTTCTAACATAGACCAAACATTTTCTTTTTAGTTATACTTTCATAATTTGCACGAAAGTTGTTATTGTTATAACTGGTTCTTAAAAAAAAGGGTTAAAGGAAAAAAAATAGATAGGTACTTACATTACTCTTTTCTATGCTCATTATTCCTTATGAATACCCGATACTTACACACATCCTGTTTTGAATTTCTGCCGTGTATCCTAAGATGTTTGTCATTATTCTTTTTTTCTCTCTGTTGTTTTCATAGAATTATATTTAACACATTATTTTTTTTTACAAGCACACACGTTACTTAAGCTCTCTCTCTCTCTGCATACCCGTATATACTCGTAGTATAGATTACACGCAATTTTTGCTTCCCTCCAAGAATTATCATTTTAAAACATCTTTTATTGTATTCTTCATTTTAAATTGCTTGCACAAACTTAGAACGAAATGTAGAGACTCTTCTCTTCATGAATGTAAATATGCAGAGTATTATTATTTTTTATTATTATTATACTATTATTGTCCTCTATTTAGGAAGAGCTGACAGTGGTTGGTTGGGTCTGTGATATATGTATTTACATACATACCACCCATTCCTTTCGCACCCCGTCCTACTAACAAAAAAAAACAGCTCTCTTTCCTTCTTTCTGACAACAACGAATTGTACACCACCACTTGCACATTTTTTTGAAAAAAAAAAATGAAAAAGGAAATAACTATGAAAAGACAGATACTTTTTTCCTCAAAGAAAAATACTTGCGGCGGCAACAAGAACAACAACAAATAACAACAAAACACTAACACCAGCAAACGGCATGAACAATAATGCGAGCGATACAATATGTGGGGATATCAATCACGGTAATTCAGTTCACTTTAATTTAATAATCAAAAAAATGCTTCTCTTCTTTTTTTTTTGACATTTACGTCTCGTGTCATCTTCTCCTTTTCTTTTCGCTTATTTAATCACAAAGAACGAATAAAGTGATAATGTTATTATCACCGACCACTATATATAAATTTCGTTTATTTTATTATATGTATGCATGTACAAACATGTACACATATACTGACTGGTATGATGCTATATGTTCATTCATTAATATTTTCTTTAAAAATAAGCATGAATATTAAATTGTTTTCATCAATATGTTAGGATGTTGTTTCTTTTTGTAAAACAACGGTATTTTTAAAACACCAAATACTCAAACCACTTATCGATATCGACAATCAATTTCACAGGAAAGTTCACACTGTTATCGAATCACTTTCAAAGGTTTTTTTTTTTTGTTTGTCACGAATGACTGGTCACTACCGAATAAAACGTATAATAAATTTTATCGAAAAAATAACCTTAAAAAAACATGTATTTATTAAATAATTTTTTGTACCAGTGGTTCTACTGAGACCCCAATAGTCTTCCATGTTTGTCATACGGTGGCCACTACTAAACTGCGGCAACCAAATTCTCAAAAAATAGTTAGGCAAGTTGTTTTTTTATGTATATATAAATATATATGTATGTGTATATATTTTATTTTGTTGAATGGATCTTCTTTTATTAAAAACAAAAAAAAAAAAACTTTTTTCCCGACGACACAGCGACAATGACAGCGGCGACGACGACGATGTTAACGTATCTGTAGTCGTTTGAATAATGGACCGTAGAAATATTCTACCGACTGCAATGGAGTAGGAAAAAGCATCACGATCGCCATCAATTGTATTGTATAGCAGTGTACTGAGCCCGACTTGTATACAATGTCCGTAGCCGTACCGTCAGTAGTTTGGCTTAATTAAGATCATCGTTCTGACAGACACCGGGGTTGGTCAACCTAAATTGAATAAATTGATATAAAGGAATTGTTATTGTCTTCCTTGGAATGTCTTTTGTTTTTTTTGATACTTACTATAAAGCCTGTTTAAAAGAAGCACTAGAGGTATAGATTGTTAATTCATATCAGTTGTACATTTTTATTTTTGTTTTTAAATCCATAACAGACTAAATACAAAATGGAGCTTCAGTTTTAAATGTTGGTGCTTTGAAGTAGCTAACAAACAGATCGATAAATCTTTTGGTAAAAAGAAGCTCTCTTTCAACAAAACAGCAAAAACTAAGACGGATTGGTGGAGCGAGCAAAGAAAAAAAAACAAAACAGCAGTAGAAGAATAATCGTAGTCGAAGGTCTCCAAATGTTATTTCGTTCGGTTAACAGACACCAAGCCCAGTTACCAACGAACCATCTTTTACACCACAGCCAGACGATTTATACGGTTTTTTCCTCAGAACATTATTCTGAATTACCGAATTAGAAGAAAAAAGTTTGCCAATACTTTCAGCAAAGACAAAACATAAACCTTTATAGATCCCAATTAGGGAAATCAATCCCGAGATCCCGGATGATTTTTATTCTTAAACGTACCCGGGATTGCCAGTCACCAGTCCTGGCATTTTCGAGATTGAAAGCTGCCAGCAAAAATACAATTTTGGCCAAAAAAAATGCCGAAATCTTTGTCAGAAAGAATCAAACTAAGACGGCACACGGAACTAACTGGCTTGCTTAACTATCTCCGAAATCCATCAAAACAATATTCTGGTGAAGTACAATTCTTGTCACCTAGTCAAGCTATGATAAAAAAAACAGATAAAATCACTAATTCAGAGCCTCACTGCTACTAACCAACACCAAAACATTTCTAATAGTGATGAAGAAGAAGAAATCAGTGTGAATAAATCTATTGAAACCACCCATCCAACTTACACTAAAGCAGCAACTACAAGCAGAAATTAAAATAAGTGTGAAAACCATTTTACCAGAAACACAAACAGAATCTGATTTAACAGTGTGCCTAAG
Organism: Brachyopa scutellaris; assembly: GCA_949775065.1. Classification (NCBI taxonomy): domain Eukaryota; kingdom Metazoa; phylum Arthropoda; class Insecta; order Diptera; family Syrphidae; genus Brachyopa; species Brachyopa scutellaris. Next base: position 79,678,657 of record OX459112.1, on the reverse strand, counting down.
AAACGAGTTGCATCTTTGTTAAATGGGAGGTACCCGATGACATCATCTGGATTTAGTTCACAGGTATTACTGTCCATTCCACCAACAAGCGTAGAAGCAGAGCGAGCGTTTTCAGCGCCAAGTTGTATTGGCAACAAATTTTGAAGCCGGCTTGGGGAAGGTCGGATGAAGACCAAGAGCAAGAATAAATACGCCCTTACATTTTGTTTACTATTTTTTTTGTTTTGACTTTGGAATTATTTTTTTTTTTTTGATTTTGAAAACCCCTTGAATTTAGGTATTTTTTATTTATATCCTTATCCAAAATTATCATCTTTAAATTTTTTATGGAGTGTAAATATTTGTTTGTTTCTTGGCAATTAAGTTTTTATTAATTTAAATAAACTTCTTAAATGTTGTTCCTTTTGACTCATTTTAATAATAAAAAAAAGTGCAGAGCATAATAGTTACGCTGTTTTTTATTTCAAAAGATAAGGCACTTATAAATAATTTCTTAATTTTTGTGAGCAATTATCGGAAGTTGATTTTTTTTTTGTTAAAAACATGACATCAATTTTTTGACCCGTGTATGAATTTTTGGTTTGATTTATTTTATTTTTTTTTACAAAAAAAAAAAAGTTCTGTCTAATCCCGGGATTCATTTTTCCAAATCCCGGAATTGTACATTAGCTTCGGGATTAAAATCCCTAATCCCAATCTATGACATGTAAAATAATTCTGGTGGCATAATTGCTGGCAGCACTGTTTTTACGACTTAAAAAAGAATATTATTTATATATTTCATAGTACATTATTAACACTCTCTTGTCGAAGTGGTCGATCGGAGAATCCTGCTGGCCTTTTCGGTTCATGTACTTATACGAGGGGAGTTCAAAATATTCTCGGTATTGACATGAACAAAATCGCGAATTAAATTAAAACCATTTTTATTTTTCAATATAATTCCGACTTACATTAATACATTTTTTACATCTTGAGATTAACTTTTCAATACGGTCGAACAAATAGTTTTCAGCCCTTCAAAATGGTCATTTATTGCGGCTTTGAGCTTCATCATCGGCAAATCGCTTCCCACGAAGGTTTTTTTTTAAATCTGGGAACGGAAAATAGTCATTAGGGACGAGGTCCGGACTATAGGGTGGGTGATGAATCTCTGCGAAACCACAATCTCGCACAGCAGCCTTAGAAATACGCGCCGTGTGCACCGGAGCATTGTCATGAAGGAGAAACACGCCAACAGCCAGCTTAACTCGTCTTTTTTTCTTTATTTCTTCCCGTAAATGATGCAAAGTAGATGCGTAGGATGTGGCGTTTATGGTTTCACTTTTTTTTTTTACTTGATTAGCAAAATTCTCTTTGAGTCCCAAAATACTGTAGCCATCAATTTCCTGGCAGACGGACTGGCCTTGAACTTCTTCGGGAGGTTTGTGCCCTTCTTGTGCCATTGCATGGACTCCTATAGGCTTTCTGGGTCATAATGATGAACCCACGTTTCGTCCCCAGTAACAATTTTATTGAACACTCTTACCGGGTTTTCACTACACAGCTCCAAAAATTCCTTACAACACTCGATTCACACTTGTTTCTGAGGCACTGTGAACATTCGCGCTGACTTTTGAAAGATTAAGACAGTCATGAAGTATGGTGTGTGTGGTATAAATGGAAAGGCTAGTGTTCTCAGCTATCGTTTTAACCCTTATTCAGGCATCTTCAAGTACAAGTTTCTCGACTTTTTTAATGTTTTCTTCGGTACAGGTAGCTAGCGGACAGCCTGAGCGAGGGTCGTCTTCAATGCTCTCCCGGCCCCTTTGAAATTCACTTACCACTTTTGGACGGTTGACAACGAAGGTTCAGAATCTCGACATCTCTTCGTGAACAGTTTTTTGACTTTTTCCTTGTTTTGTGAGAATTTTAATCACAGCGCGGTACTCAATTTTCGTCATCATCGTCACGCCAGCCATAGCGCGTATGTTCAACTAAAGATAGAAAACAAACTAATAATCACAACCAAATGAAATTTTACAGTTAAACACTTAAATAACGGAACTACTAAAATCAAAAGATAATTTACTCACATCTTTGAAGAATCCCCGCTTACCGAGAATATTTGGAACTCCCCTCGTATGTACTAGAATATTAAGTGGATCCTAGCGCCGGCGACTATGCAACAATTTCTTATATAGTGCAGCTTCAGGGCTTTGACTACAAAGTTAAGAATATGTAAAGTAATATAATAATAGAACAACTCTTGATATTTTATAAATAATACTAGCTGATCCGCCGCTGATCCGCGTTACTCACATGACAGATAATTGCCAACGCCACCTGTGGGAAGTTTTTGTGACTACACCAAACTATATTATTACATTTAATTTTAATATTGTTTATAGGAACATTATATACGGGGGAAATTTTATTTTCGTAAATATCTGCACCTCAGCGACACCTATCGGGTCGAAATTTTGCCAAAGATTTTCTTTTTATTTAAATATTATATGGTGGGAATTTGAGCGAGTTCGGTCCATAAATAAGAATTTTGAAAAAGCGACCCCAACGCCAGCTAGGGGGTTCTAACAGGAACAAAAACCATCCGGAGTACCACACGAACATATACATAGTGTGAATATAAGGTGGATAGCTTCAATGGTTCAGCCGTGATAGTCGGGCATACATACGCACCAACGTTTTTATATATTAAGATATTATTGTTTGAATTTCATCATAGAAAAACCTAGCCCGGTAAAGAGTCTACAAATTATTCAGGTGTATTACAAAAATTAGCGTTATACGAGGAATTACTTTCGTGCGCTTAGAAAAACGTATGGTCCATTTAATCGGCCTACCGGACACCAATTCTTAATACCATCAGAAAATTTGAAACGCAATTTTCATTATTGCATTATACGCGACCACATCCGGCACTTATGTGACGTACTGCGGCAGTCCATATTTCTTCAAAAATTAGGCCGGCCGGAACGTAACTGTGGATAACGCCCGTTATCGCGCCATGATAACGGACGATTCGCTGCCTAAAATTGAAGCCTGTGATCTCGACGACATTTGGTGGCAATAAGACGGCGCTGCTTGTCACACAGCCCGCGAAATCATGGCTTTATTGCGAGAACAATTCGGTGAACAGTTAATTTCAAGATTCAGACCGGGGAATTAGCCGCCTAGATCATGCGATATCACAACTCTGGACTTCTGCCTTTGGGGCTACGTAAAGTACAAAGTCTACATGGATAAGCCGGCTACGATTGAGTAATTGGAAGTCAACATCACTCGCTTCATTCGCTCAAAATGCTCGAACGCGTCATCGAAAATTGGAATTTCAGAATGGACCATAGTAGCTGCAGTAACGGCCAAAATTTTAAAGAAACTAGCTTTAAAAAATAAATGTAAGGAATGGTTCTTTTATGTTAATTTTTTTTTGATAAAGTACCTACCTCTAAATGACTGACAGTACAATACAGTACAGTACATACAAACATTACCGATTTTTTTCGATTCGCTGTGCCTAGATTAAAATCACTTGAATTGGATATATTCCGGTCAGTGGCACTGAGTTAGCACTATATAATATCATATACGCCTATTTTGACGGTAAGATAGCAAAGCACCTACGTATTTACATATCAGGTTCTTAAAAGAACTTACGTCTGTTTGTGTTATTATCCCCATAGCATTTACAACCTTTTTAGTCATCCGAGTTGACTACCCCTGACTTTCATGGTGGATATCAAATCAACACAATTGAAAGTCATACACTGAAAATATACTAATGAAAAAAGAACCATTCACACAATAGCAAAAAAATAAATTAAAGCATTTTTATTTTCGTATCTAAGCTCTCCATGTCGGTGTATTTGAAAGGCATAGACTTTTAGTCGTTTCAATGACGTCAGATCATCATTAAAAATGTACGCCTCGGAAGATGATCACAGTTGGGTTCCTAATATGCGTTTGCAAACATTGTATCAATTTGTACTCACTGAACAAATTTAGTAAGAAATTATTGAGGATGATGTGGTTTCCTGTATGGATGGACAATTTGCTCCGCCTACTATTTACAGAGCATGTTATCTTTTTTGTTTACCTTGGTAAAATTAAAAATTAATTAATATTGCGTTTAGACTAATTAAGTAGACATTTGAATTTATACAGCCATGACATAAATTTAAAATCGTTTTCTCAAAGGCCCGCCAATGATGAGCTTAAGCATATACATATGTATCCTTACATAGTATAAAGCAAAGTCCCGATCGGTGTCATATTACGTTTGTAGTAAAGGATCTCAAGAACCGCCGAATAGATTTTAACGATTCTTTTAGTATAAGATTACTAATTTCTCGGAGAAGGTTTATCAATTAGCTTTAAATTAGATACATTTTTAATTTTAGAGTTTAAGGGACTTCAAATGAGAAAACGAAAATTCAATTTAAAACAAACGCATATTACTTCAGAACAGCTACTCCCATGTGATTGATATTTATTCTCAGCTTAATTACATTCAATACGCAGATTTTAAGACCAAAATCATATCTGTGCAATTACTAGAAGCTGAATAATAGTACAAAATGCATTCCAAAATCGTTTTTTTTTAAATTTTTTTTTCAAGCAGAAGCTGAATCACAGCACTCAGTGGCAATCGTGTGGCGTTGTTGACGAGTTTTTTTTTTAATTCTCTCATTACACTCCTTTTCTTATTTCTAGCATTTGTTTTTGATTTTTTTTTTCAAAGCATACTGAGTGACTTTTTATGTGTATCACAGTTCACAGCACTCAGTGGCAATCGTGTGGAGTTGATGATATTTTTTTTTTTTGTAAGTCGCGCTTCTTCGAAACGGCTCGACCGATTTTCATGAAATTTTGTGTGTAGGTAGGTAAGGTATGGGAATATGTTGTAAAGTATATTTCATCTCGCTAGGTGACGCTGGAGTCACGTTATTAATGACTTCTAAATTTATGGACCAAAAATGCTCATATTCCGATATATATGTTGGTTCAGTGCCAAAAGAGAAAATTGTAAAATCTGGACCCAATAGGTGGCGCTGGAGTCAAGTTATTACTAACTTCTATATTTATGGACCAAAAAGGTTCATATTCACAATATACATATTATGTTGGTTCAGTGCCAAAAGAGAAAATTATATAATAAAATCTGGACCCGATAGGTGGCGCTGGAGTTAAGTTATTAGATCGATATATGTATATAAAAATGAATGTTTGTACAGTGTACATATTATGTTTGCCTTTTATAGACTCGGAAACTACTCAACCGATTTTGGTGAAATTTTCAGAGTACGTTTTTCTTAATACAGAATACAACATAGCATCAGTGCGGTTACTCAACAACCGGCGGTTCTGGTACCTGTCATACAAAATATCGTAATTTCAGATGAAATGTGTATATGAAACATTTTGGTCAATTAATATAGACAGACAGACAGACAGACAGACAGACAGCCAGAGAGATAGATAGATAGATTGAAAGACAGACAGATAGATTGATTTACAGACAGACAGGCAAACAGACAGACAGACACAGCGTCCGATTATTTGATCTAAATGACAATATATGTATTGAAAGGAACACTATTTTTTTTTGGACACGGGCGAAGCCGGGCGGGACAGCTAGTAAATAATATAAGGCGTGTTTTTTTTTTGTAGGTAACCTATATATCGGGGCATAAAGTTCCCTTAATGTATATCTGGCAGCACTGCGCATAGTGGCATAAATGACACTTGATTTGTAGTATTTATTTTTGTATTAAGACATTGAGGGCATTCAGGATTCTAGATGATAGCTAGTAAACGGCCTCTGATTGGTCGAAAGCCCGAAAATTGACTCGAATTCTAGTCTGGGACTGGATTCTAAGTCAAGAAAATCTTGACTTACCGTCACAAACAGCTGACTGATTGGTTTGGTTATACTGCGTGGCTGTTGTTTGCTTGTTACAAAAATGAAAATCCAAGTAAATTAAGAAGCGGTATTTTTATTTTTTTTATTTTCATGCATAGTTTTTTTTATCACTTTGGTCTGATAAAAATTGACAAAAAATGGATTGTCCAACATTGCCTTACGACGTTGCATGGAGTCCACTAGATCATGACATCATTTTGAGCAAATTTTACTCCACGCATCTTGAAGCACTTGCTAACGCTCCTGATTATTATAGATGATTTGGCATTTGAAACGCTTTTTATAACGTCAGCTAACAGATTGAGGTCAGATGACCATAACCATGATGGCTATCGCATAAGCTACATATATATCGCGACAGCCTGGAGAAAATACAAAAATTAGCGTGTCTGTGCATCAGTGGAGCACTAAGATCAACACCCCTCAACACGCATTCGGCATCCTGCTGTATCTCCCACGTCCCACCCCTTGATATAACCGGTAAGCAAATGACAGTCAGTGCTTAACCCTCCGTTTAGCGTTTTGGTCTGTCAGACCATTTTGAAACTTATTGTGTCGTAATTTTTTTTTCAATATTTGTCAATATTTCATGGAACAAAAATACACTTGGAATAAAATGTTTTTTCGCGTTGGGGTCTATTAGACCACAAAAATAAAAACGATTTTTCTGGAAACTGAGAGTCGGAGTGTGTGTTTGTACGGCGTCAAGGTATGGTGGGCTTATGACTCTAATACGCACTATCCATTGCAGGCTCAACTTTACACAGGTAAACTTCCCCATGAAGATAGAGAGGTGAATCAGGGCCAACGAGTGGTAATGGGTATGGTTAAAGCGTTTTTTTTTGGCACAGGACGAACAATACATGCTGACAACTTATTTTCCACACTCGACTTGGCCAGTGCCTTGATGTCCACGAACCTTGCTTACGTTGAAACGTTTCGTAAGAATAAAACATTTGTTCCATCAGAACTGCTAGCAGCATTTTTTGTTTCCATTAGAACAAATTCTCATGGTGTTCCTGCTTGCCAAAAAAAACAGTTAGTCAGTTATTCTTACCTCAATCGAACACTTAACATGTAACGTTGATGGAGGGGCTAGTAAAGCTAGTAAATATTGGACTACAATAAATACAAGGCGGAAGTGGACACAATGGAGCATATGGTATCATTTTACTCGTGCAAACGCGCTACTAATCGCTGGCCACTGCATTTTTTTCAACAATCTTGATGTTTCTGCACTAGCTTCTTATATAATATTTGAGGGATTATTTACATAGAAAAAAAGTGACAAGCGATGTGAGTTTATAATTGAACTCGCGCATCAATTGATAAAACCTCAGATGGAGCTACGGGCAGCTAATCCCTAATATACTCATTCCACTTTTTCAAAACTGTTTATACTGATAAACAAAGATTAGTTGATGAGCTTTCTATCAGTGTTAGAATCATTGAAATCGGTGCAGAAATAAACTCTCGGGAGGAATCACAAGGTCTTGCGCTAGCGATTTAATTATATAGAAATAGATGAAATAAAAATATAAATTCCACCAGTAGGGAACTAAGCCCGTATTTGTTTCTTGTTCTTCCTTTCTATTCTATAAAGGTAAGAATCTATAAACACAAGCAAACATTATTTAAAAACTTTACTATTCATCGTATATACGTATATACGTATATACTATACATTTATTGGCCACAGCTGCAAAATAGATTATGTGGTCTGTCAGACCACAAAGTATGACCCAAAAGGCGTCACCGCTAAACGGAGGGTTAAGGTTGTCAGGTAACTACACTGGTCATTCCACAATACTACAACACTTAATTTATTTTCTTTCAATTTCAATTTCAAACTCATACAATTTTTCTTTATACATTTTTGGTGTAATTGCACAATTTACACAGAGTTATGATTTAAATCTTACAACTGAACAATAATATAATAAGAACATCAAAAATTATAATTTGAAAGGAAAATGATTAAGAAAAACCTCTCATTTATTACAAAAAAGGAAAAAAAATAAGCCAAAAAGGTTTTGTATATGTATACATACATGTACTAACTGTAACTACTATGGATTTTTTTTTAACAAAAATTATAACAAAAACTTCAATCTTAAGTTTAATATCACACTGTTTTAAAAAATATCAAGTGTATACATATATATTACTTCATAGTACACACATTTGTAAATAAATAAATAAATAGATACATAAATATAAATAATTAAATAAATAAGCAAATAAATATAGATAAATAAATAAGTATATAAAGAATTTAATAAATAAATAAATAAATTAAGTCAATAAACAAATGTGCAAATAAATATAAACAAATAACAAAATAAGTATATAAATAAATAATTGAAGGAATAAAACAATTGAATAATAGAAACATACATTCATATTTTTTTTTTTTTTTATTCTTCAAGTCATTGATTATAAGTATAAACACTATTATTAACATGGTATAGATGGCTATTTATAATAGATACAATATTACTCAGTAATTTCAGACAAAATTATAAAGAAATAAGCCAATTAAAAAGGAAAAAATACTTAATAGAATCGAATGTGTGTTTTTCAATCTAAGTATATTATGTGAAGAATAAATAGATGCATTCTGTAGTTACAAGAACTAGTGACGAATGCATCGAGTACAAATAAAAATAAAATAAACAGAACAAAGTTCACAAAAAATGTGGAATGTTTAAGCAAACAAGGAATAATGTTAGTCGTTATATGATGAAGATGTTACATAACATAACTTAACAAAAGAAGCGTACTGAAGTACAGATAAGAGTTATATAAATTAAATTATTATTCTGATTAGATTTTTAATTGCATTTAAATCAAAACTAAAAAGCCATTTTTTAACCTCCCGATTAAATGAAAAAGAGTTACCAATACACCGTATTTGAAGCGGCAATTTATTGAAAAGTCTTCGTGCCACAGATGTATAGAAGTTTAAGAAGTGGTAAGTGTTATGCGGTGGAACAGTAGGCAAGTGACTATATGTACTTCGCAGTGTATATACGTTAGTATCCCTATTGAGGGAATAACCAATTCTCATAAAGAATATTCTCAACACTTTATAAAAATAAACATGTTTTAGCGGAAGTATCTTCGAGTTAAGAAAAAGTACAAAGCTATTCTCCAGGCGACCTTTTTTCCAAATAATTCTAAGAATATGCTTTTGAACAACAAGCAATGGTTGAATTTTGTTGTTATGAGTGCCACCCCAGCAAACCACACCATATTGCAGCTTCAATTGTACCAGCCCGTAATAAACAGTTTCTAGGAATTTGCGCGAACAAAACAACCTTAGGTGGTACATTATATTAATGGTCTTTAATAGGTAATTCCTAAGTAGAGAAGTGTGGGCACTCCAGTTCAGTTTACTATCAAAAACAAGTCCCAAATATTTAAAAACAGTAACCCTTTCAATATCAAAGCATGTAGATGGGCACGAGACGTTAGAATTATATGTTATTGTAGAGCTAGTTTTGCCAAGTGTCTCAGCACTAACTAAAACATGATTGCACTTAGAACTATGAAACATCATATTGGGAAAATCGACCACGTCTGTAGATAAGTTAAAAAACATGATTTTGGTTTTATCACTGATGACTAGCTTGTGACTACTAAGCCAGTGCCTAAGCTTTTCTAAGTCATGGTTTGTATCAGCAATTAGATCTAAGGCAGAAAGACTAGAATAAGAAACAGCTATATCGTCTGCATACCCCGTTCGTATTCCTTTTAGGTTAAAGTCAAAGATCGAGTTAATAAATATAAGGAAAAGGATGGGACCGATAACGGAACCCTGGGGGACACCTATACGAATCGAACGGCTTTCACTAAATATGTCACCTAGTTTAACCACTTGTTTTCTGTTACCGAGATACGATTTAAACCAAGTGAGCATGAATCCTCTCAGGCCTATTTTTTCTAATTTATTTAGTAATAAATCGTGGTCCACGGTATCAAAAGCCTTTTTGATGTCGATGAAAAGGGCAGCAGTCATTTTTCTATTATTCAGGCTATCGTTACTTAAACTGCAAAATTTCAGAAGAGCATCTTCAGTTGATTTGCCAGCTCTAAAACCAAATTGACTTGTGCTAAAAAAAGAATATTTATCCAAAAATGCTACGATTCTACGTTTGACCACTTTTTCGAAAATTTTTGAAAAAATCGGAAGAAGAGAAATAGGCCTGTAATTGTTAACATTCTTGGAATCACCTTTTTTGAAAATCGGAACGACTTCAGCAATTTTTAGACAATCCGGGAATATACCACAGTAAACGCTTTTATTTATTTTATTTGACAAGCTAGGATGTTTCATTTGTGACTAGGTTGGTTATAAGCACGTTATCAGAAGTCTCGCAACTGATGCTATACTTCGCATTAAGTTTGTCTATTCTAGTAGAAACAAGATCGATATTGGCCGTATCATGAAGATCACGCATGGAATAATACCATGGAAGTTTAAGCATCAGTTTTAGAATAGTTATTTTTAGATTTTCGCGTAGGTCAACGAAGTAAATGCCAAATAAACAATTAAGTGTCTCTGAAAGGCAGTTGATTCTTAATTTGTACATAAAACAATAAAAGTAAAACAATTAATATCTGAATCAATTCTAAGAAGCCGGTTAACGATCCAAAAAAAATAAATCGCTTTAGGGATGATGGTTAAGTCAAACCAAAGCCAAGATCTTTGAGACCATGGAAGCTTACTCAGAGAGATAATCGAACAACCAAGCGGATTGGGGACCAGGAGCCATTCATAAGCGCTGAAAAGATAAGTTCCTAACTCGGAATACACAATAATACAATAGTGCATCTAGAAACGGTAAGAAGAGTCATCCTGGAGAGGGGATTTAAGTCGTGCACACCCAGAAAAAAAACATTTGTCAATGAAAGTAATAGACATAAACGTCTTAAGTTCGCAAAGAAGTGTGGGTGGCCGTGGCGTAGTGGTAGTCGTCGTCGCTCGTCATGCGAAAGGTTCACGGTTGGAATCCACATGTCTTCGAAGCATTTATTTCTCACGAAATAAAAATAAGTTGATCAATTTCAGAAGTTAATATCGAAACCTACTGCGAAGGCATCATAACACTGGCAGTAGGATGTTGAATATGGCTGAAGAAATTGATCGCACAAACTTTAATAATAAGAAACATCTGGAAAAAACTCCTGTGAAATCATAAGCAAGTACAAAAATAATACACAACTCTCCAGTTATCCTGGACACCACCCATAGAGTTAGTTGAATTTGAAATCTATCATCTGAGTTTCCTACCACTACGTCGATCTGTCTGTCTCTCGTTCTCGTTCTTCATGTGCTCGCGCTGTGTGTAAACATTAAAAGGGTATTCATATCCCCTTTAGCGTGTGTAGATTATTAAAAAAAAAAAAAGAAGTACCTACGTCAAAAAATCTCCAGACTTCTAGGTTCTGGCGCAAGGTAATATTCTCGGATAAGTCAAAACACAATATTTTTGGCTCCAATGGCCGCTTAAGGGTCTGGAGACGTTAAAACCAAGCGTTAAATCTAAAGTTTACCACCAAGACAGTGGGTGTTCGATGGTATGGGGCTGTATATCTACCTCGGGGGTTCGGAAAGCCGGAATTTATTGAAGAAATGATGGACCAGTTCATGTACATTTATATTCTCGAACAAAATTGAAAAAAAAAAATCAAATGCTGGGAATTTCGGATTATTTTCACTTCCAAGAATATAATGACCCCAAACATACGGCCCATAATGTGCATTTGTGGCTATTGTTTAACACTCCCACATAATCTAAACAGAGTCCATTACTCAATCCTATTGAGCACCTGTAGGATGAATTAGAACGCAGAATCCGAACGCACGAAAAACGGAATAAAGCGCAAGTTAAAAAGGCCTTACTGTCTGAAAGGAAATTTATAAGTTGTTCCTGTACAAAAAAACTTGTAGCTTCTATGCCAAGTCGTTTGAAAGAGGTTATAAAGTTGAAATGATATCCAACTAAATATTGACTATAAATAATGTAAAAAGATAAATTTACTTTTTATTTAGTTAAGCTATTTGTTCACCTTTTCCTTTACAGCTGTACGCAGACTATTGCGGAGTGAATTCGACGATTTTTTGTGTTTTTGTTAATTTTTTCTTAAATAAATAATAAAAAAAATTTAAACTTTGTTCAAAATGAATGCCTTATGTGTTGTTCTATTGAAATACATTTAGCTCAAAAATATGTATATTATTTTCCGGTTGTGAATAACATCGTTGTTTCTCAGAGTTTCATCGCTGTACGCAGACTTTTGTGGAACACTGTATATATAGTTGTTACCTCAGTGTTATTTTTTTTAATATTTAGACGTTTTTTAATGGGTAAAATAATTATTTCGAAAACTGTTTTCTTTTTTAGAATTTTATAACGGTCTGGCAGGGCGGTAGCCGCGTTCAAATGGTCTTTGACTCACATATCTGTGAACTCGACAGTATGACCACTGCTGCAGCATATACCAATTTCGGTTATAACAATTATAAGTTAATTCTAGTCAATTTGACATGTTTTATTTTTTTTTGCTTTTAAGGCAACGTTTCCAAAAAACACTTTAGAACTAAAAATAATGTTTAAGCATTAAAACAAAAAAGATGTACTGAAAGGGTTAAATAAATGTTCATACAATTATTAAATTGTATTACCTTATACGCAATTAACAAAAATCCTCGACCGCCATTCTAATTTACTCTTAACGCATAGAGCGCTTTCTAAGCATGCTCTGAGCAAGTAAAGAAACACACGTTCCACAACGTTCCACACTCTCAGCACTCGGAGGTGGGAGCTAAAAAAGAAACACAAACATTTTTTTGACAGTTCACGCTCTGCTCCAGCGCATCCTATATGTGAATCGTAATATACATATAGGAGGCGCTGTTTGCTCTGAACAAAAGAAGAAAATCGCCTACTAGTTCTGCACTGCATTCGCACTGGTATTTCGTCAGTTCGATAAATAAAGGCTGTCAAAACATTAAATCACTGATTTATAATTTTGTTTTTTTTTTTCATTTCATTGCGTTGGTTTTATTCATTGTGCTTGTGTTTTATGTGTTCGGATAGGTCGCTAAATAAAACAAAAAACTAAACATTTGCAAAAAAATTCAAAAATTAAAAAAAACTGATTTATGTTAAATTTTCAATGCATGACAGCTGTCAGCGCACTTGATTTTTGGACAACCATGAAAATGCACTGGCACTAGTAATTGTGCCCTAGGGGTGCCGACAGCGAACAAAGCTTGTGTTAGGTAACCAGTGTGTATATCGAACAAAGCTTATTTAAACTGTCAGTTGTCAGCGCTAGCGCTGATGTGATGTAAAATTGTAAATCCAAAACCAAATCCACAATTGATAACCAAAAATAAACTAGAAAAATACAAGATGAGAAAACAGGTTCCATAAAACCATCCGAACCTTTCTTATTTAATAGATTGAAAGTAAAATAGAATGCAACACTGCCTGGAGAAATATGAAATTAATAAGATTTGTCGATGTTGCCTGAAGAACATTGGTTCTATGAATCCCCTTTATGGATTTTCTTTGGACAAAATGTTGCGCTCCGTTACAAGTCTGCAGGTTGGTTGTTATCTTCATGGTGTCATAACGTTTATCATTTGTTATTATAAACAGGTTGTACCTAATGATGGTCTTCCCGAGCTAATGTGTTGCCAATGTATACTGCAGCTAAGTCAAGCTTATCGTTTCATAGATCAATGTAGAAAATCGAACACCATAATAAGTGAATTTATTAAAAACTGTTCACAAAAAAGTTGTGTATCTAAAATACTAAACAATATACAATACGAAACAACTATAACTTCTGATAATACTCGAGAGCATACAGAATGCCCAATGGTGTGTGAGGATGATCATAGTACTTCTAGTGTTCAAACGGACAGTAATGAAATTACATTAGTCCAAGAAGACATTCCTCTGCAAACAGCTGAATATACGCAATTGGTGAGTAAGAATTAAACCTTCAAGACCAAACAAGAACGACTTATTAAAATATTATTCTTTCAGATTGATGCCACTTGCAATGACACTGAATTCCAATGTAGAATATGTAAAAAGACATTTTCTAGTAATAAGCAATTGATGCGCCACATTAAAACTCATGATGACAACAAACCTTTCAAATGTACAGAATGCGATAAAACATTTTCAGAGAAAAGTAACATGAAGAAACATTTCCATAAGCACACTGGGGAATTGAGAAATGCTACTATTAAACCTCAACTGTGTTCTCTCTGTGGTAATAATAGGGTGAATGGTTAAATACTGATACTTTAGTAGCGAACCGTTTTCGAATCATTGTTTCAGGAAAAGCCTTTAAATATTCCAGTTCCCTATCTAAGCACATGAAGTTTCACACTGGTAAAAATCTTTCATATTGTCCCCATTGTCCAAAATATTACGCAGACAGGTCTGCTCTCAAAATTCACTTAAGGTGTCATACGGGAGAGCGTCCACATGCCTGTAATCAGTGTGATCGACAATTCTCACAAGCGAGTAATCTTCAAAAGCATTTACGATCCCATAGCGGTGAGCGCCCATTCAAATGTTTCCTCTGTGAAAAAACGTTTGTGGAACGCGAATACCTTTCAAAACACATGGGGACACATACTTCAGAAAAGAAAGCCCTATGTAGTGTCTGTGGGAGACGTTTTGCAAATAGCAAGACCTTGGACGCTCATATGCGAACACATGCCAGCAAGCGATTATACCTCTGTGGATTTGAAACTTGCAATAAGACATTTATGCGCCTGGATACAGCGCTTATCCACCGCAGGATTCATACGGGAGAAAGACCATTCTCGTGTGATGTTTGCAGTCATTCATTTACAACTTCCACACAACTGTCAAGTCATTCACGGACCCACACGGGCGAGAAACCATTTGCGTGCGAACTTTGCCCAAAGAAATTTGTCAACAGGAATACCTTAATGGTATGAATATAAATTAATTAAATATACGTATTTGAATCTTTATTTAATTCTAGTCGCATGCAAATAAACACAACAGTACTCAGACAGCAGAAAATACACTTCCTTGGGCGGATCCCAACTACCAGGAACTAAATAATTTCACTCAAAAAGATGTTTCATATCAGCAATTGAAAGAGTCCGTACTACTATATAAAATTAATCAGAACGGTGGATGGGGTTCAGAAGCGGAATGTAGTTCTATTCCGAATATAGAACCAAAGTTAATTTTGTAGTTCATATTAGTTTCTAACTGTTAATTCCTTTACATTATTGTATGTAATACGTATACGTAGCAAGCAGAATTTGCTTAACTTTCTCCTGATTCATAATATAAGCATCTGAGTGAAATAATTATTGTTTATTGATAATCATTGCATTAATTTGATAGGCAGTTACATGTTGTCAATGAACATAGAAGAAGCTTTCCAACACCTTGGACTTAAAATCACAGTAATTTCGATTTAAAGGGTTTATGTACCTCGGAGAAAAAAAAACTAACTTATGAAACCGCTGCTACATACTTCGACTTGACGAAATAACTTGGTTTTAAACCTTTAACTCGAAACACAAACGTTTGCTTAGCATTGTTCCTGCCAGTTCTGCTGCCAAGTGCTGGACAATAAACAGAGAAGTAGAGTACTACGATAAGCAACTTTCGACGTTATAATTCAGTTGCAAACGGTAGCTAAACGAAATTATATTATTGTTGGCAAAAATAATCACCTACCGTTTGCCAACGCTTATCACCACCGCCTCGCCTTGATCACGTACGCAATGACGTATAGAAAACCCGATTTTAAAATTGCTTACCATGTCAATTTATTAACACAATCGGGCTGATTTCTACTACAAACAACTAATCAAATTTTCGCTTCTCGTATAATAAACAACACAATTTTTCTATAATATGGGCCAACGTCTTTCTTTTATATATGTATATACATGAACTCGTCTAAAGGGTACACATTCTTCATCTTCACCTTATTCCAAAAACTATGCTAGGGAATTGTAATTGTTTTGATTTGCAATTCAGTTACATAATTAAAAATGAAAAAAAAAACTCGAACAATAGCAGACTGCTTCCTGCATGTTGTGTAACTAGCTTAAGACATACGAGTTGCTCTTGATCCCATACATTCCTACTGTGGCATTTCCACACCTTGTTGAAAACCAAGGGTCTGCTGTTGCTTCTTTTGTTCATCTTGCATTTCCATTGCTATCTTCTTAAATTTCTCTGATTCTTGCTCATTTTTATCTGTACCATCGCCCCGTGCATACATCTGGCTGAGATTGGCACACGCGTACATATTTCTCAGTTCACATGCTTTGTAAGCAAAGTCAAATGCTTTCTTCATGTCCTTAAGAATAATGTAATCGCCGGTTTCGGGTTTGGTGTGGCTATTAGGAGTATGCTCTTCAGATTGATTTTGTACGCCAGAAATGTGCATTCCAGAAAGGTAAAAACAAGCTGTAGCATTGTTCATATCGCAGCTTTTTGTCAGAAATTCCAGGCCCTGTGGTAGATCATAAATTTATTATTATAATTTAACTTTATATAGGGATGCATTCGACAAACCTTTGGAACATTTCTTTCGACTTCCTTTGGCATGGAACGAGATACCAACAGCAGACCGGAATGTAAACAAGAATCAGAATCGTTTAGATTGCATCCCTTCTCGTAGTAGCTGTACGCTGACTTCGGGTCACCTTTGGTTCCACTTTTGCCTTTGCCCAGGAAACTATAGTTGCCAAACTTGTAACAGGATTTTGCATAACCATAGTCATCACAGGTGGATTTGTAAACTTTGGACGCTTTCTCGAAATCCTTTTTGATACCCTCTAAATAGTCGCCCAGTAGGTGGCAAACTGTTGGATATTGAAATATTTATTGATTACTTGCTGAATGGGTCGTACAAATGCTATTTGAACTCTTGCGAAACAGATTCGGCTAATGTTCTTGAGGTACAATACAGAGCAGACTAGGTGTAGGGGGTTATGTTGTGAAAAATTACCTTCGGGCTTCTTCTCAGAATAGCAGCCGAAGCGGTATTCGATTCCGAGTTTTTCTAAATACTCCTTGACATCAGTCTCGCTCTTGAGATCGTACGACATGGCGACTGGACAAAATTATATTTAATAAATTTACCGAAAAACAGCCCTGCAGCAATCACAAGCAGAGCAATTTTAGCAAACCCAGTGATGGTTTTGAAACGTCAAACAAGAAATGACAGATCCTTTCCTTATTTGTTCACTCACATTCACATGTAGTCTGTGATTCAAAGACGCTTACACATTTTGCGTATAGAGGGTGCTAAATCGAAATTACAGTTCAACCCGAAAAACAACTGAATTTATGATTTCTCTTCGTAGGTATCTACATCCATATGTTTAGAGATGCAATAAGAAAGAAAATCTTTTTGCACATCTATTTTATGCTTTATCTAGATATTAAGTCCTCCATTACCACTATCGCGTATCGCTTTGGTGTTTGAGCTCTTTTATTCAGATTGTTCGTCTACCGCACCGCACCTCAATACCAATCTTTGTAAATACATGTCGCTTTAACACTTTCGATCCGGGAACATAAAAATCCCAGACCCCAGTACATGTTCAAAATTTCGTAAATCTGTAGAATTAAACAGCAGAATGGTATGGACATTGACATATTATATATGGACTGCTAGTACCCAACTTCGCGTTGGTTCCAACATAAGCACTAGCCCTCTTGTTTCGTAGCGGAGAAATGTGGAAACTTAGACTGTGTTTGAATTCACGAAAGCCGTTGGTTTGTGATTTAAGTATTTTTTTAATAAATTGTGAGAAGTTGTACTGCATTATAAAGCAAAAACACAAAGTATTAAACAACACAAAACATGACTTCCAAATAAATTTAACATATTTATCTAATTTATGGGTCAGTAAAGAAAAGTAACGGCTTTTTTCAAATTTTGTATTGAAATTTTGGTAGTGGCATCTGTTGGTACCAACGCGGCAACAATTTAAAATTTAACGTATTTTCGCAGTAACTCGTATATACGACAATAGATGGCCTCAGTTTCTACGTAAAATAAGTATGATGGCGGATAATTGTTTCACATTGATGTCCCTACGAAACACGTGGCGCTCGTTATGTTGGAACCAAATTGTCCTCAGACGTTGTATGAAAGTGACATTTCACTAGCAGTCCATATATAATATGTCAATGGGTATGGATTATTACCAATGATACATAAGGTCTGTTCCTTTACTTTCTGCTCCAAAAATAGTAAATTATTGAATTTCAAGGAGTGGGGGTAAAATTCTCTCAGAGTAAGGCAAATTTACGGAAAAGTAAAGGAACGCGTTTACTACAAAAGTTGCAACAAACGAAATGTCAAAAACATATGTGAAGCAGAAGTAAACAGAGTGTTGTTGTATGATTTTGGATTTTACAGAAAAGTCCACCTCTGATGATTTCCCAGAACCAAAACAGTATGCAATATATTGCAAAATGTAAATTTCAACATTCAGAACGTTCAACTTCCATCTATGTTCCTTTTCTCTCCATTTGTTTACTTCTTGAATTAAAATAAAAAAAATGCAAATAATTCAAACAAGTGAAACAGCTGACTTTGACAGATAGTTCAATTTCTACCGGAAGAAATTTGTCCAGTAAGAAATAGTAAGATTTTTTAGTGAGGGGAGATTTTTACTCTCTCATTGCCTCTCCCTTTTACTACTTTTTTGTGTAAAGGAACGCGGTTTGTCTAAAATCAGTAAGAATCAGTAACAATTTTCAAGTAAAGGAACAGACCTATAATGTACTATTCGCACTGAAGTGAAGAGATAAGAAAATTATGAAAACTAAACGAACGTATGTGTGAATGTAGGTACACACATACATAAGTGATTTAATATCTAGGTACTCAAAAAAATTTCTTGGGCTAAAACCCCTCTCATTAGCATTCTTACTTACTTAGTTGGCGCTACAGCTCGAGGTAAACCTGGGCCTGCTTCTCGCAACCATTTGTGTTAGTCTAAGAGCCCGCAGTAAATTTTGGACGTGAAAGGCAACCACATGAATTCTACTCTAATATGTAGCTATGATACCAACAATTCCAAATATGCCAGTCTGGCAGCACAAGATGGCAGCTAAAGGGTGTAACTGTATATCAAAAATCGCTATTATTCAAAACAGGAATAATTGGTGCAACCATTTGAAACTAGTAGTAAATAATAGAGTATGACCCCCTCAGCACCAATACATGTATCCAAGACGTTTGAGGTGTAGCCAAGACTCTGCCAGACGCAACGGAAATACGTAAGAATTCCAAATTTTGAATAATCAATGCAACCGAACCAATTTTTCGTGTAACATAGAATATTACAACATGAATACAAATATGAAGGTCCAAGACGTTTTAGGTGTCGCTAAGGGCTTGCCAGACGAAGTCAAAATATTCACAAAATGCAAATTTGGAATAATTGATGCAACCGGCTAATTTTTTTTTCAGAACTTAGAGTTCAACTCCCTGATTACAAATACATAACTCCAAGACGTTTTACTTGTCGCCAAGTCCTTGCCAGACGAATCCTTAGGATCAAAGATCGCTTAAAGTATGTTTTCTAACTATAAACACAAAACTTACTTAACTCAGTCTGAAATAATTGATGCAACCACACAAAACTCCTCCAAAAAATACAATGTTATACCAGAAACATAAACACATAAGTCCAAGACGTTTTACTTGTCGCCAAGTCCTTGCCAGACGCTCTCAAAGTTAAAATGCACTAAGCTCATCAGCCCTCACAAAACATAGGACCAGAACTTGAATAATTGACGCAACCACACAAAACTTTCCCAAAACATAGAATACAACTCCTTGCACAAAACTACATAAGTCCAAGACGTTTTACTTAACGCCAAGTCCTTGCCAGACGAATCCAAAAGACCGATCAACACCCATGCTGAAATGAATGAGAAGCTAAAAAATTAATTATGACAGTTTCGTTCTTAAAACTGATTTTGTTGAACGAATGTAAGTCATACTATTATACTAAAGAGTCTGATCCAATAATTAATTGTATAATCTCCCGTTAGAGAGAATCTATTTTGGAGACAACAAGTTGTCTATTTTGATAAAATGATAGCTGTAGTGTGCAGTTGCAAGGTGTTTTCTGTGCCGCGAATATGGGTAAGAATATTTTACGAAGTGAAATTAAGGAACTAGAAAGTTTTCAAGAGGAAGCAGATACCCGTATGATGTTGCATCTTTCATTCTTGCCAAAGGACTGCTCTGTTATTCTTAAATTCTCAGATACGGATGTACTGATCATAACACTATGTAATCTACCTAACCTGAAAAACAATGTCAAGGTTTTGATGGAAGCTGGAACATTATCCAAAAACACTTTAAGATACATTAATATAAACGCACTATATGAACAATTTGGACCAACACTTTCCGCTGCGTTGCCAGGTTTTCACAGCTTTACTGGATGTGATTACAGTCCATCCTTTTTCAAAAAAGGAAAAATTAGGCCATATAGCATTCCAAAAAACAGCCCAGACCTTCAATCTGCATTTGCAAGACTTGGATGTGGCACAGATCTTGCTGAAGAGGATGTCACTAAAATAGAAACCTTTGTCTGTGCAATGTATAAAACACAATCTTCAGAAGTGGATCAAGCTAGATACGAGATTTTTTATAAATCCTGTAAGCCTGTATCAAAAAAGATTTTTAAAAATATTAAAAGTAATTGATATTAATTTAAATAGATACATATATCCTATAGGGTGAAATTCTGAAAAAAATTTTCCAGGTTTTCAAGGAAGCTTATTACCTCCAAATAGATCAACGTTATTAGAGCAGATATACAGAAGTAATTACGTGTGTTATATATGGAAAAATGCGGTAGCAAATCAGCCAATAACAATCTCACCAGAACTAAATAGCTGGATCTTGAAGGATAATATGTTCCAAGTTAAGTGGTTCGAGGGAAATATGACGCCTAACAAATTAAGTGACATTTTGAAAAAAGAAATAAATGAATCTGATAGTGAAGATGAAATCCTTTGCTCCGATTCATCAGATGAGTCCGACAATGAATCTCAGGTTTTTTTTAGTTAATAAAAACATATAAATATGAAATGCAGTTTTAATAATACTTATTCCAGCATGTATTTTTTTCTCTCGGATTCGTCTGGCAAGGACTTGGCGTTAAGTAAAACGTCTTGGACTTATGTAGTTTTGTGCAAGGAGTTGTATTCTATGTTTTGGGAAAGTTTTGTGTGGTTACTCCAACTATCCAAGTTCTGGTCCTATGTTTTGTGAGGGCAGATAAAATAAGTGCATTTTATCGGTTTTCGATAGTTTGAGAGCGTCTGGCAATAACTTGGCGACAAGGAAAACGTCTTGGACTTATGTAGTTTTGTGCAAGGAGTTGTATTCTATGTTTTGGGAAAGTTTTGTGTGGTTGCGTCAATTATTTAAGTTCTGGTCCTATGTTTTGTGAGGGCTGATGAGCTTAGTGCATTTTAACTTTGAGAGCGTCTGGCAAGGACTTGGCGACAAGTAAAACGTCTTGGACTTATGTGTTTATGTTTCTGGTATAACATTGTATTTTTTGGAGGAGTTTTGTGTGGTTGCATCAATTATTTCAGACTGAGTTAAGTAAGTTTTGTGTTTATAGTTAGAAAACATACTTTAAGCGATCTTTGATCCTAAGGATTCGTCTGGCAAGGACTTGGCGACAAGTAAAACGTCTTGGAGTTATGTATTTGTAATCAGGGAGTTGAACTCTAAGTTCTGAAAAAAAAATTAGCCGGTTGCATCAATTATTCCAAAATTGCATTTTGTGAATATTTTGACTTCGTCTGGCAAGCCCTTAGCGACACCTAAAACGTCTTGGACCTTCATATTTGTATTCATGTTGTAATATTCTATGTTACACGAAAAATTGGTTCGGTTGCATTGATTATTCAAAATTTGGAATTCTTACGTATTTCCGTTGCGTCTGGCAGAGTCTTGGCTACACCTCAAACGTCTTGGATACATGTATTGGTGCTGAGGGGGTCATACTCTATTATTTACTACTAGTTTCAAATGGTTGCACCAATTATTCCTGTTTTGAATAATAGCGATTTTTGATATACAGTTACACCCTTTAGCTGCCATTTTGTGCTGCCAGACGGCATATTTGGAATTGTTGGCATCATAGCTACATATTAAAGTAGAATTCATGTGGTTGCCTTTCACGTCCAAAATTTACTGCGGGCTCTTGGTCTATGTGTGCGTGTTATATTTTTGCACGAATGGAAAGGACCTACAGTTTTTTGCCGACTCCGAACGGCGAGTTGAGAAGCTCAATCGTGACAAATGATACTCTGTGATGCTTGTCAGACATTCGAAAGAGGTGGGCACTGTGAAATTTTTTTAAGTGTTTGCGGCGGGATTCGAACCCAAGACCGCTGGCTCAGTAGTCCGATTAGCATTCTATTGTACGAAATTTTTGAAATGAAACTTTTTATGGCTCGTAATTCCGAGATCCGATGAATCGCGACAGGTGTATAGATTAATGTGGATCTTGCCGTAGCTAATAGTTGGGGAAATTTCTAGTAGAAACCATTGCATATTTTTAAAAGTTAACACCATTACTGGCCGAACACAATGGCGACGCTGTAGCGCAAAGTTCAGCCAACTTCAACTTTCTACTCCCACTACAGCGTCACCATTGTGTTCGGCCAGTTACACCCCAAAGATGTTTACACATCAATTACAAGCTTAGGAGATTGACACGTTCTTTTTTAGTGTTTCGTCCCCAATTGGCAAAACGGAACACTTATGGAATCACATCAGTGTCTGTCTGTCTGACACAGGCGTTCTGCTCAGGCTCAGAGACTATTTGAAGTAGACAGGGGCAAAATGGACAAACTTGAAAATTGTATCTTACTTCTTGCATTAAAATAAGAAAAACATTGACAGATAGTTCACTTTTATTCTCGCGTTACCTCTTTTTACTTTTTTTTTTTTGTTAAGGAAGGGTTGGTCTAGAATTCGTACAATTCGTAACAATTTCAGGTTAAGGAACAGACCTAAGTGTGTACATATATGTACATTTTGCATTTTTTTTTTTTTTTTATTTAACGCGTTCATTACTTTTTCGTAATTTTCGTGACAGACAACACATATTTGGTGCAAAAAGTACGGGAATGGACCCTTAAATGATTTGCCGAGTACACGATATGCCAATTTTGTCTGGCGTAGGCATGACATGGTAAGCCTTACTGACGATTCGATTTCCTTAACCCTAAAATGCATATGGGTGCCAGCGCACTCCACTTCAAAGAACAAACTTGTTACACTTTTTAAAATAAAAGCCGTTATTTTCGTAGAATACCATGACTTTTGTTTTTTTCTTTAGTACATATTTCATTTCTGCAAGTCGTTTAGTGTTCTGTATTAAAGATCTCGTGGTGACTGGGGTGTGCTGGCACCCCATATTGTGGTAATGTGATATAGTAACAGTAAAGTGAATTAAATGAAAATTTGTTAATTTTTGGTGCTTCAAAAAGCTTAGTTAAAAATCATAATCATTTATTGAAAGATGTTTCGAAATAAAATAAAGGCCATCTATGATGAGGACGGGATAAGGCAACTTCTTTTAGATGTCGTTAGCGATATGGACGAAGCAGATGAAGCTTGCTTAGATGACAGAGTCAGATTCTGAATAGGACGATGAAATCTCCGCCAGTGAGTGCGGGGATGATGAAAGTCCAGAAGAACGACATCACTTAGAAGTTCGGTTAGGAAAAATGTATGCAACAGCTGCCTTTATATGTGCAGAAAATAAGATTAAAAATACATAATACCGGTAATATTTAGAAAATGCGTCACACCGCATTCATTTATGTGCTTTTGATTATTGTATGTATCTCTTGCTATTCGAAAAAAAAAAAAAAATACAAAAGACTGCCGTCCTGTCCAAGTTAAGAAATTCAGTAAAACAAATTCCATTCTTGTAACTTTTGATGATTTCTTTTTATTTAATTTAAATAATAGTCTAATACAACGTTTTATTTCCTTATCGAATTGATTTTATGTTCCATTCTTTTGCCAGAAAATACGACTATTTTCAGAACATTGCTTATGCTGACTCATTTATAATGTATATCCTCTCTAAAATAAATTAAATATTAATTAAGTAAAATTTATTAAAGCTTCGATGATCCATTTGAGGTCACTCTAACTAAAATAGGTCGCAATGTGATCATATTTCAATTTATTAATTGTTGGACTTATATTTGAAAGTGAAACACAATATTTCTTTTTTTGTTTTTGCAAGTAAGGAGATATAATTACATTAAACAAAAAAAAAGTCCATCAAATCTTTAAGATATAATAGATTCATTTAACTCTTACTGTGTTTTTTAAATTGATAGACTATGCTCAATCGTCTGAGCGTTGTTGAGTTATATAAACATTGATGCTGACTTTTCAAATAAAAATGCATATGTATCGTAGATATTAAAAACTTAAACTTTTTTATATAACTTCAATTGGTTTAGCATTTCAAGAATTTGGTTTCTGTTTCATTTTGCGCTGTACATACTAAGATGTAGAACTATGTGTACATATTTAAATTATTTAAATATAATTTAGATTGAACTAGGAGTGGGGGAGAGGGCGTGAGGGCGTTTTAAGTTCGTATGTAACTGATTTACTTCTTAACACTTTTCATTAAAGCGTCGGTGGAAAGGGATTTGGGTCGTTCAATTGGTAGACCGAGGGCACGATCCCATATGAGGGAAGCCAAAACACCAAGTGCACGAGATACACCGAACAGCACAGTGTAGTAGTTCATTTCCTTCATGCCGTAGTATTGGAGAAGCACACCGGAGTGAGCATCTACATTTGGCCATGGGTTCTTGACTTTGCCAAGTTCAGTTAGTACTGGTGGCACAACCTTGTATACTTTGGACACCAACTGGAAGAGTGCATCATCGGGGAGATGTTTAAGTGCGAACTCACGCTGGCAGGTATAGCGTGGATCTGTTTTACGGAGGACAGCGTGACCATAACCGGGAACAACCTAAAAATAAAAATAAAATGCTTACATACTTAAATTTAATACTAAGATTAGTTTTTTATTTACCTGTCCCGATTTCAATGTTTTCCAGATGAAGTCTTTAAGCTCCTGCTCAGATGGGTTCTTACCAACTTGCTGTTGAAGTTTCATTAACCAAACGAGTACTTCTTGGTTAGCCAAGCCATGGAGTGGACCAGCCAAACCATTCATACCAGCAGCAAACGATAGGTAGGGATCACTTAGAGCTGAACCAACCAAATGTACAGTGTGGGCAGATACGTTGCCACCTTCGTGGTCACTAAATGAGGGGGAACATTTCAATATTTATTGTTCTCGAAAAGGTTAGTTGAACAACCTACCTGTGAATGGTTAGGTAAAGGCGCATAAGTTCAGTAAATTCGGGATTATCGTAGCCCAACATCTTCACGAAGTTAGCAGACCAATCCAAATTGGGGTCGATTGACTTGGAGCCCTTACCACCCTTGTAGGTGTTGCAGTAAATAGTTGCAGCAACAACTGGTAGTTTGGCAATCAAGTCCATGCTGTCCTCGTAGACGTATTCCCAGTACTTGGTTTTGTGGACTCCCTAGACGACACACGAGAAATTGTATCAACAAATTGTACAAAAAAAAAAGATTGTTTGCAAAAACTCACCTCTGAGTAAGCCTTAGCGAACTTGCTGTCGTGATTCAGAGCAGTCATGGCGCAGGCGAATTGTGACATTGGATGCAAAGTCGATGGCATATTGTTCAACATTGTAACGACATGTTGAGGCAGGGCAGCTCTTTCCGCCCATTCGGCAGAAAGGCTTTGCACTTGGGATTGAGTTGGAACTTCGCCGGTGAGCAATAACCAGAAAAGACCTTCTGGCAAAGGTTCCGCACCGTTGGCGGCATGGGGCAGGACTTTCTGGCACTCAGGGATTGAAAGGCCACGGAAACGAATACCTTCATCGGCGTCCAATACAGATGTTTCGCAGACTAGACCCTTGATACCGCGCATACCTCCATACATCTAGGGAAAGCGATATGAAGAATAGTTAGAATTAAATGTTAGAATTAATTTATGATATTATTATTTTTGCATATGCCAATGTCCTTCAGTTAACTAAAATAGAGGAAGATTGTCTTTTTACTGCACCGGAGAGAGACCCGATAGACCCGGTTACTTGGCTGGAGAGGATACAAAGCTAGCTGACAAAGAGGAAAGGGCGCGGCTAAAGAAAAAAAAACCGTGGAATGAAATATCTTTCAACTTCTTCTACATCAGTTGAGCCTGTGCTCAAATGTTCTGTGGAAAATACGGACTCAGAAAATGATCTGCCAACTGTGCCTGAGAGCAGACAACTTGAAATTGAGATTATACTAACGAAAAAAAAATTAGTTGCACCAAAATTAGTAGCTGCATTATACAGGTACCAGTTGAGTATGAAAGACTCCGTGTTTATTTTCCTATCTATCTACTATCGAGGCACTTGGGCTTAGGTCAGGTTAGGTTAGGTTATCGGGCTGATGAGAATGGTAGCATCTTCATCATACTTAGGTCCACGTGGACTCATTGTAACACCCACCCGTGGTATAAGTGTCTAGGTTCCAACCAACCGGAAGTCCTAGCAAATTCAACCAGGTCCGATGGTGATCTAGTTAGACTCAATATGGAAAATTGAGTCTTCCATTCAACGAATCCGTACGGAAAAACGAAAGGAACACACCGTGGTCATAAAAGTGGATTTAAGAAATGAGGTATCTGACGTAGAAACTGTTTACTGGGACGGTAAACTGTTGCCTGCACTGGATATCCAAAAATCCAAAGAAGAACGTCTTCTCATAGTCATTTTATTTGGAAATTATTTCGGTGGCAAAATTGAACAATGCTACCGGCAAAGAGCTGCGCGTCGCAGGCTGTTTGGAATGCGGTCACAGATTGGAATCTCGAAGATAAAGTGCAGATGCTCTGTTGCGATACTACGGCTTCGAGTACAGGTCTTTCTGTGAGACTAATGCCTCGCTTCTACAAGCCTGTACCATGTACTGTATCAACCCTGAGAGCAGTAAACGATACAACCGGAAGGGCTGTAAAGTCGATGGTAGATTTTCATGGTTTAATTACTGCTGATGAGAGCACAGACAAATATTATATATCTGGACTGTAAAAAAGAAACGTTAAGGAAAACATGCTCAATAACTGTGTTTTTATAAATGTAAAATGTAAACAGACTAACGATTCGGTCCAATTGGTGTTTTATTTCGCAATACTAAATAAATTATCAAGTCTCTGCTCAGTACTTCAGAACAAATTCTCAAGTTCTAAGTTTGACATCAAGTCGGCACGGGTTATCGTTATCCTATGGCAATAAAATTACATAAACAAGTATTAAGGACCAAAAGGAAAAAAAGTAGGGGGTATGCGTCCCTGATTTCTCCCTTATACGTTGTGGGACACCCTAATGTACATATTGAAAAAAAAGGAAAATATACATACTGAGAGTTAAACAATTCGTGGTTCATTGTCGAAGGTTACAGAAAATTCTGTGTCACGTTTACCATTAAATTCAAATATGTAACTTCGTTTCTAAAAATGTATTCGAAATATTGGCATGATAAGAACGACTCTTCTTTTTTTATCAAGAGATTCAAAAACCGCATCATTACAAACAAGCCAAAAATTTAAAAAAAAACTCTTGATTAAAATAGTAGCAACAACCGCTGATATTTTTTTTTACTAATTATGTAACAGAAGAACACCATTAATCTACACATGTATAAACTCCCCTTTATTGTATCTGTGACGCGTGTATAATCTTGCTGCTTGATTGCTGACTACAACGCGCATCATAAGTTATTTAATAGTTGGCATTCGTCCATAGTTCTAATGCTTTGTATCTCTAAAGAAACACAATGGTGTCATCAACATAATGCGAATCTAAACGAATATCAGCAAAAGGTCATTGTGCCTTCTAATATGATTGCTATCCAAAACAAAGGGTTCGCAAGTTTGTGACGAGATCTGATTGTTAGCACTTTTATAAAATCCAAGTATTGCACAACATTTTTTTAAAAAAACAAGAATGCTCACAGATGAATGTGCCATATCAAAAATCTGGCTATCAAAAATGGCTTAGTTTACATCCAGTTGATAAGACTACAGGCCACAGACAAATAACGTGATTACTAAGGTTGAGCAAGGGGGCAAAGAAGACTAACGCCAATAAAATTAACCATGAAAGAAATGCAAATCTCTGCATTATGTGCGTCGAAACTAATCCTTATCTGCGAGAGTAATAACCGATAAGACAGTGTACGGTGATAATGCCAAAAAAACCGACTTTTTGGGTAGACAGTAGTTGTTCAGTGGAAGTAATATACCTCGAAATATCGAGACTGCAACTGCTTCCTAAAAAAGTGATTGATTCAAAGTACATCAACGACAAAGAGATATTTTGTACTTGGAGAAAATTCAACTTGCAATCATCTCGGGACTGAATTGCCATGAATATGAAAATGTTAAAAACAACTAGCGCTTACAGTCTAGAGCTGGAATCATTCATATTTGTCGTGCCGATATTTTTGCACAAATATAAGATACCTTAAGTTTAATTTTTATGTCAAAATGGCGAATCGAGTAGATTTTCATGACAAATTATACTGTTGCAGATTTTGGCCAGACGTATAAATAGTATCTGTACAATACGTACATTTCATAAATCTGGTTGAAAAAGGGTTCAAAGTGTCTGTATGCTTAGCAGTGCAACCACCACCATTTTATCAAAACAAGACTTGTACTTTATATAGAACCAGTTCTGGTCCTGGCAACGTGGATCATTGAAATTCAAGTACAATTACGCGTGAAATAAGCAAAAACTTATTTCGATATTTATCCAAACAGAAAATTGAATATAATCGTGAGTCATTGACTTTATTTCTTCGGTTATTAATGTGAACAAAGAGAATCTACTAGTAGTTTCACTATACCAAACTACACTAAAAAAAATGATTGCCTAGACACAGATACAGAAAAAGCAATCGCAAATGTTGCTCAACAGATACTAAGTACTTGTATGTACAATGAGTGGGGTTTTTCTTACACTGCTACATTCGCATTACAATTTAATCTACGAAAATATCCGGCTTATCAACAATTAATCCATTTTAAAACTTACCATATCGATGGTGACTTCGCCAACTTTGGTGTTTCCATGTTGTTTCCTGAAATTTTTCACACGTTCTTGTTCTTGTGGAACTTTGCTTTCCAGTACCTCGCGCAAAGTTGCATCAGCAGACAGGGAGCGTACATATGATGCAAGCAACGGGGTAAGTTTCTGTAAAGAAAAAAAAAGACATACATACATTAGCAAATAATAGCAACACACTTATAAAATAAAGAACATTGTGTCTGCTTCCTTATGCGTAGTATTGCCATTGACTTTGAGTGGAATCATATTCAATGGCACTAAGGTCAGATATGACAATTTTGAGAAAGTGATTCAGATTATCGCTATAAATGTATACTAAGCTTTGATAAGAATTACCAATGGCAGTGCGCAATAATATCGCCATAATTACATTATATTCTATCGTTCTATCACATCACATGGTTCACGTGGCGTGCAACAGAGAATCATAAATACAGATTGTGGTTTAATATAGTTAAGCCTACAATAAATCATATTAGTTTTTTTTTCTAAGCATGTTCAGCTTTATCTCTTGAAGTACAGCGTTATTCCTGATTTTTTTTAATTACATAAACACATATTCCGATAGACAATAACGATTTTTATAATACAGTAAGACCTCAATAAAATCAACCCTCGATACGCGCAACTCGATAAAAGCAACACTTAAAATCTTACCATTGTTGACTTAGTAATTGCAACCGTTTAAAAAATAAGTGACTCCGATAAACGCAACTTGTATTTAATTGCTTCTTAAATTTTTCCTTATTTGTATCTCGTCTTTCTTGTTCGCTTATTTTTATTTTAAAAACTGCATTCTACACCCAATGCATCAAAGTGTGAGTGCACGCTCGATATAGTGAACAATCCAATATAGTGAACACACAATATTTTATACAGGCAATTCTAAATAGTGAACAAAAAAAAATCTCGCTACAGTGAACCTATTATTTTTTACTTTCTTTGAACATTTCAGCGTGCAAAAACACGTCTAAAACTCATTAGTGCTATGCAGTCGTCAGTATCCATACAATCGTCCAAATTTAACGTTGGTTAGTATATAGAGTATATAAATATGGTGGCGAATGGTGCACAGTTTGTGGTTGTTTGTAGTGCAAATTCAAAGTGCGTGTTGCTTATTTTGTTATTTTGTGAACGATCTTCTTTGCGACCATATCAGTTAAGTTTGTTGTATTTTTGTTTTTTAAGTACATGGAATGTATTATTTTTGTTGCGTTTTAAATGAAATTTTCTTCAAAGAGTCCACGCTCGTTACAATGAACAATCTCGCTCCAGTGAACAGGCCTGGTTTTTATTAGTTCACTATATCGAGCGTCTACTGTATTTAGAAAAAAAAAGTCCATTGCCATTGGTCGGAAGCGAAGGCTCAGAGATTTGGAAAGAAAAAAATTAAGGCATACCATATTCGATATAACGAAAGTGCTGGTACCATTTAATGTATTAAAATACTGATCATGACAAAGACGAAATAATAATTACATCAATGAAAGATTAGCAGCAATCTGGAAGCCGAGGAAATCGAAAGGGATGGCAACGTGGATAATTCAGTTGAAGAAACTCCACGTAAAGTGCAGTTGCCGATTTTTTTTTTTTTTTTTAACCAAGTTGCGGTCCTGCCGATCTTTGAAACAAATGAAACATACATCTACATCAGAAACTTTAAAAAAAGGACTCAAATCGTTGGTCCTTTGTTTGACTTTAATTTAACATAAACCGAAACGGTTTACACAAAACGAAGCAAATTCTATTTGGATTCATCTTGTTTAGTGTGCATCTATGAACATACATATGTACATATGCAAGTGCATTCATGTAATAAAAAACGTTTTGTTAATATGGTTTGTTTTCATCACACAACAATATCTCGCCACTTGGTGTTAGTTTTCAACTAAAATCTCTGAGTGAAAATTATAGTTTGAAGTCTCCGTCTTCTACCCAGCAGTTTTTAACACCACAAGTGATTCAATGACATGGTCATACGACACCCCATCACTAAGCGCGACCGACAAGAAAGCCTCGATATTGAATTCATTTTGCCACTTAATTTTCTTCTTCTCTCGAGAGCATACAGTCCCATTAACACTCCTTTACCGCTGTCGTTAAGTGCACAGATCTAGACAGCGGCTATCATAAATCGTCAATTTAAGTTGAACTCATTTTCAAAAGAAATTAAATATTCAAATCCCCTCCTCCGACGACACGAGCTTAATGGGTTTCTTCGGGAGATGGGCTCCCAGAGTGATGCATTGTGCTCACACAAGCGGGAAATAAGACTGCGAAACGACGGTAAACCTGTGGAATTATTTAATAGAATCAAATGCATGATGATTCACGACCTCTGCGGTGGTACACAATTAAACTTGTTTCGTCAGCGAACTATAAATTTTATTCGAATTTAGCGCACATGGTGAAACGTGTTCCGGATTTTTATCAACAATATCCATTTCAAGATCAATTCATTTAAATTACGTGTATCTTTGAGCTAACCAACATCATCGTCTGTAGGTCGGACTTTGGTCTAGATTTTTTGTATTTTATTTCGTTTATGTTAATTTATAATACGTTATCGCACAATTTACAGATATATACAGAGATTTAATATTAACAAAATCGTGACTCCAAAAAACACAAATACAACTTTGTACAGTGTCATAAACTCATAAAGTGACATCATTGGATCAAGGGTTAAACTAAAGGTCGGTCACTTAACATTTGACTCCGTACTGTTTGCAAACAAAAGTAAACACCGTTAAATCTATACCAGACAGATCTGGGGCAAATTACATTGCTCACTTCGAATGCACACAAGCGTTAACAAAGTTAATTAAGATCGCCTTTGGGAGTAAATAGACTTGGAAATCGAATAAGCCTGACGCTTATTTGATTTTATTATTTAAATTCTCCAAGTTGATAAGTGTCCATCATCTTTTTAATACTCGAGATAAAGAAGACAAATTAATACTACGTAAAGATCGGCTAATGAATGGGTTTGGATTAAAATAGCTTTTTTTCTTCTTCAAAGTTCTGGTCTCCAACAAGATGTGGGGGGGACTCTTATCTGTGTTTATTATGTCATCTAACAAAATAATAAAAAAAAAAAAAAATGATACGGATTGGTCGCGTGATACAATTTTACTACAGTGTATATATTTTTTGAATTATAGCCGGCATCCTAATCACAAACATACGCTTTTCAACATTTGTGTTAGGATTATCACTATGGTGTCAGTTTTCATAACATAGTTGATTAATTAGTTTAACTTTTTTTTTAGATTTTATGTTGGATTATACGATACTTACAGCATACTGGACGGGGGGCAGTGTAGTGTCAAAACACTTTCTGATCATTGGTATTGCTTAAGACAATATCCGTCGGATATGCACTGAAGATGAAGAAAGAGCGGAGCATATCATATGGTACTGTAACTGCTTAGCGAGAACACGTCTACGTTTCCTAGGTAATCCCTACATTGAGGCAGATGTCATAACTGTCAGTTCGCATAAACATTTAGCTGAATCTATTTATAAATCTGTCTTCATGAACGAATTTTAACACGACATTGCAATAGTGTGCAGTGAGTATGGTACTACAGGTTTAAATCAATCTTTCTAATCCATACCTACATCAAATTATACAAACATTTTTTTAATTTTATATTTTTTTTTTGTTCACATCAAGCAACCAAGACAAAGTCCATTCACTATCTTTATTCGCACATGGCACTACAGTTGCTGATGGATAACCTAAGCATCAAGGGTCAAGACCTTGATGTAGGCTACGCCATGTCACATATGAATATTTATTTGATAAGTTATGAATGAGATGTAAACAAAAAAAAATGCCACGGATTTGATGTTTCTAGAACTTAATAAATACTTCCTATGAGAATTATGGTGTGGACATTTTATATCAATTTTGATAATGAACTAAATACATAACATAACATCGGATTCAATAGCTTATATATTACGTACACTTGTAAGTAGGTATGTATTATACATATTGAGCCTTATTTATAAACGTATCATAGGGAGTTTTTAAAGTTATGCACTCCTTAAAATGCCTCTAAACGCAAAAACCTTATTTATAAAAATGATGCAACATTGTATAGGGCTCGCATAAGCTAAACGCGTTTGGAGATCGATTAGTACCTGCATAAGGGCGGAATGGTATCTAATTGTCAGTTTGACATCACCTTACAGACAAAAATCTGACACATTTTATTTTGAATAAAATTAAAAACAAATTGAATAGATGCCATTTCATTATTCTTCATTTTTTAATGAATGAATGTATGATTTGAATTCTCAGAACGTTTTCTTTTAACTTTTTTCATTTTGAATGCAACCGACGCTTACGTGCTCTTGTCCTCTTGTCTAATCTAAATAAAAAGTTCTTCAAAATCTGAATATGAGTGTTTGGTATGAAGGAAAACAAATTTTGTAAGAATAATGTAATCTTCGAATGTTTGGGCTGACGGAGAAACCTGAACCTCACGAAGTTGGGCCACCAGATAAGAAATCAAATCTTCGCCCCTTCGTCCGATGTATTCCCAAAGATGAGACTCCATTGGCATGTGAATTCTGTGAGAAACAAATTGAAGTTGAGAATATGCAATCAAGACTTTTGGTCGAAGCACAACAAAAGATTCTATGATGAAAAGGAGGATTTCATTAGACTACAAAAAGAAGCATCAATCGATAAGTTATCCGCAGATAAAATTAGCGAATTTTACAAGTCATTTTTAGACAAAAACAAAAGGATGTGCATGTTTTCTATAACATCTGGTGGTACTTGAAGAACTTCGATTTGTTAGTACTCTCAGGTCAAGAATGTTCAGAAATTGTGGAGTAAAATCCGGAACTAAGACCGTATTATTAAATTCGTCATTTGTGTTACAAATTTGTTAATATTTCTTGTTTGTTAAATAAATATGTATCACATAACCGAAAACCGAACTGAAAATTCGAATTTGTA
This sequence comes from Brachyopa scutellaris, assembly GCA_949775065.1. Lineage (NCBI taxonomy): Eukaryota > Metazoa > Arthropoda > Insecta > Diptera > Syrphidae > Brachyopa > Brachyopa scutellaris. Next base: position 79,644,465 of record OX459112.1, on the reverse strand, counting down.
GTTGGTTTTGTATTTATGAGTTTTTTTTTTCTGTTTGGACAGATAAATGTACTAGATTTCCCATTTTTTGTACTATATCTGACACAAGCCCTGTATAACTAGAATGGATGGAAAAATGTTTTATAAATAAGGATTTGTGCGACGCTGTATAAAGGCTGCATAAATACTTATACACTGCATAACTATACAGCATTTTAGAGGTGTTTTATCGAATTATAATAAATAAGGCTCATTATGTATGAGTATTGCTAACGGTTTTCGATAGTTTGAGAGCGTCTGGCAAGGACTTGGCGCTAACGAAAACGTCTTGGACTATCATATTTGTATTCAAGGGGTTCATTACTCTGCTTTCTAGAAAAAATTAAGTGATTATCCAATCAATCCAAATTGGTTTTTTTTCGATATTTTGATTGCGTCTGGCAATGCTTTGGCGACAAGAAACACGTCTTGGACTGTTACATCTGTGCTGAGGGTGTCCTCTGTGGTTGCCTAAACTTTTCAAAATGGGGAATTTTTCCGAACTTTGAGAGCGTCTGGCAAGGTCACGGCGACAAGAAAAACTAACTAAGGTCAAGTGGTTACCCTTATTATTCCGTGTTTGGAAAAAGGTGCATTTTTGATGCACTGTTACTCTCTTTAGCTGCCACCATATGCTGCCAGATGGTTAGATTTGAGATCTCTTTCATCGAGACTGCAGATTAATATGCATGTCATTTGGTTACCTTTCACAACCAAACATTTCTGCCGGCTCTTAGACTATTAGTTTTAATATAGAATTGACTGATATTTATGTATAAACATACATATGTATGTACATATGTATATACATATATTAATTAGATAGCCTTACTGTAATATGTATCTATACAACTCTGACTTCAGGAATACGTAATAAATGTAACACGCTATATTTACATTTAAAAACAAAAATAAAAGGTATACGTTTGAGTCAACTTCAAATAAATGAGAGAAATAAAATGAATTACTTCCTGAACTTAGTAGGTACCTAAGTTATTCGATTTTTTTATCATACATATCCAGCTGTGGTGAAAACTGGTTTTGATCATCACTCTACATCTGCACATTCATCATTTTCATTTTCTTAGCATCAGTACAATGTCGGCTTGTAGCCGTTGGAAAACTAGCAGGGCTTAAGAAACAATAGAGCTTACTGGAACATCTAAAAGAGCAGAGGTAATTGCATTGGAGGTGTGCCGCTTATGGCAATTTCTAAAATAAATAGAAGCAAGATGCAAAGGACACGAAAAAAAAACTACTGGCGAAATGATCTGCGACCCCTCCTCATAATCACTACTTATTTCAGTGGCAAATAACCTTAATTCGGCGCCCTAACAATAAAAAGATCCACAATAACTAGTGCCTCAGTTGATAAACCATCCAACACTCAACAATCATCTGTCTACCTGGCCAATAATCTTATCAAAATTAACGGCAGTGTAATCTAAAGCTTGTTAACATAAGTTGATTATATGCACGTCAAGGTTCTTCTAGAACAGAAATTACGCAATCCAGACGCAAGTTAACTCTATCGTGCAAGCGAATCTATAGCTCTTGTCTGATAAAAGTTATCTTAAATTTTTCCTCTACTAATCAAAGGCATGTGTGGAAATCATATAATAAAAAACGCTTATTTTGCGCTGCAAGGACGTCATAAGACACTAAAAAAAATATTAAAAATAGAACCGTGTGGGGTATTTTAAATATGTATCTGTTTTTCTCCAAACATCGAATAAGAAAAAACAATAACAAATCTGACAAATCATATGACACTAATTACACGCGCTAACAAAATAGATACACAAAAGTAAATAATTAATGTGTTAAAAAAAAAACCTTCGAATGGCATACCTACACACACACACACACATACGACCAGGTTGAACTTGAAATAAAATATTCACGATGTAGCGAAACTAGATTACGAATTACGAGTATGTACTTCTGCACGTCTCACTTGTTATCACAAAAAATGCTACGTATTTGAACTTTGATTATCTAATCGCTTGACAATGTATTAAGCTGATTCATATTCGACTCTTTAACCCATATATGCCCAGAACTTTTTTTTTCGCCAAAACTTATAATTTTTGGTAATTGTGGTCTATTTGCATGTACTAAGAAGTCCAACTAACTTATTTTACGTTATTCGAACTTGAAACCGTGTTTTTGGCATGGGTCGTTAACGACCCCCTGGGCAAATATATACCTATACAGTACATATGCGTGTATATCTGCAAGAAATGAATTGAAGAAAAAATCCATATGAGAAAAGACACAATAGAGAGGTATAAAGAAACATATTTTTATTAGACATATTACATAGTATACACATACATATGTACATATGTATATCCTATAAAAATTGGTGCCCTTTTTATGACTTATAATATTTTATGAATGAAATTCGATAAAGCATTTGTCATGAAGATTGACATTACATTTTCTGCAGGTTTTTGTTGTTTTATTTTTACAAACGGCACATCGTCTGCGAATTTGGCCGGTAAGAATCATATGATCCGATGATGATTTCCGAACTGAAGCAGAAATACTTTTGGCAACGTTTTGCACAGGTCCAGGTTGTGATCGCATTGTCCCGTATTTCAGCAGTAAGGACCGGGCGATACTCCGACGGAATTCAATATTGTTCACAGTGGCTCCATGTGATTTGGCGGTTAGAGCAGAATTATTGACCGCTACATCGATGAGCCAAAATAATATGGGCATGTACCATTTTTTTCCTCTTATGCCAATGCGATATGCTCCTATATTGGCATCCAGTCGGTCTACGCCTCCCATAAACTTGTTATATTGACTGATGACATTTGGTTGATCAATATGTATTCTTGCTTTTGCCGCCACCGAATATCTTTTGGCTTGTTGTACAGGGTGAACACCATACTCATTTGACAACAGAGTCACCACACTATTGTCATTCCACCTAACTGCGCATATGTTATCATTTGAGTCAAGCTTATAGTCATAAAATCCCCTTTGTCTTTTTTTGCAAAGCTTGACGTCCAAAAGAGGGCAATTGTCAACTCGATTTTGGCGAACAGTTCCAGTAACTTTAACATTTTTTTTCGTTAAGTTACTTAGCAGCATTGGGGATGTGAAAAAGTTGTCGCAAAACACGGAAAACTGGGTATCCGGAAACGTTTTCTGTATAATCCCTGTAAGCTTTGTTACAACATGTTCACCAAGTCCTGTTCCCGCATCCGTTCTTTCAGAGCGTCCTTGATACATATCTACTTGTAGGCAGTATCCTAGACGTGTAGCTGCCACCCATGCTTTAAAGCCAAACCGAATGGGCTTACCTCGAATGCATTGTTTGCAGCCATGTCTGCCATAATAAGGGACCATGGACTCATCAATACTGATATTTTTTTCAATTGGAGCATACAACAAAAATTTTTCATTGAGAAGATCAAAAATTGGACGAACCTTGGCCATTTTGTCACCCTGGGGTAGATTTTCATTGTCTGCGACATGCAAATATCGAAATATCTCCTCGAATCGATTACGCCTCATCGACTTGGACACAAGGACGTTGTGTGTATCCTCGTTCACTTCCCAATACATTCGGCGCCTGGGAAGTGGTGCATAGCCGCTCAATATTAGGATACCAATAAAACAATAAATTTCGTCGGGCGTCACAGTGAAACTAATGTTATGGCTACTTACTGCATATTTTACGCTATTTTTGACGATGTGCATAATTATGTCTTCGCCCATAAATAACTCAAAAAAATCAAGAGGCTCGCTGTCTTGTGAAACCGTTATTACAAAGCGGGGTAGTGGTTTCTGCCATTCATCGCTGATTGGTGGTAAATCCGACCTTACCCAGTTGCGCGGTCTTTTCTTTAAATTTGGATGTTTATTTGCAGATGAAGAGATATTTGATGACGCAATTTCGGGCTCTGTTTCGCAATGTGAGTTTATAATCAGCTCAGCCGGAGCAAGTAACTGTGCCCTATTGAACCTGTCGGCATCGGTACCTTCCTCATCACCTGAATCACCATCGGATAATGCACCACCAGCAGGCGGATCTATATAGACATCAACTTCCTGGACGTTATCATCATCGCCCAGTGCTTCGATGATATCTAATATTTCATGCGTAAGGAGATTCCGACGAGACCTGAAAATGCCAATATCAAGCAACTCCAATGCCCATGGGGTCGTTTTCGACCCACACAATATTCACCGTAAAATTATCAAGTAACTAAATAAAGGCAATCGCTTTTATGTGCATAGATATTTAACCAAATATATTTGTGAGGGCAATACATCGATTTTACGGCGAAATATGTATAAATACTAGAAAATACTTACATTTTTGAGATCCAAGTCTAAAACTTTTCAACGCAATAGAACACTCACTTTTATAATTGCATTTCCTTAAAATTAAATGGACCAAAAAGTCATAGCCTACCATTTTAAATTCTTTAGTACGTTTTGATATTGCAAATAAACCACAGTTTTGCATTTCTTTTGGTTTTGTTATTGCTTGTATGCAACAATTGCAAAAAAAGAGAAAGTGGGTCGTTTTCGACCCACTGGGCATATATGGGTTAAAATTCTCACATGACTAAATAAACTAATTACAAAATGGATGGATGGATAAATCGATTTAAACATTCCGATTGTTACGATACGAGTAAAATATGACAAAGCTTTACGAAGTTAGTTAATCGCTCAACTAGGCTGTCCCGCTGGCTGAAAGTATTTAGTTAGTACGTACATTATGTAAAGTGAAGAGTCAAATACATGCGAATTGCGAACATCAGTTACATAATGCAAAACGTACGTTTTAACCTCATGTGAATTCGAATTATTGTAATTTAATGGCGGCATTGGAACCAACAAGGCCAAACGAATAGTTAAGTATTTAAAATATTTTTAAAAAAACATTATGGCAAAACAAAGCAACCTAACTGACACAAATAGAAAAAAAAACGTCGATAATTTCGAAGAAATGCGATACACGAAAAAACATGTAAAGTTTTTATGGACTGATAAGTTCGTTTCGAATTTCAAATCTAGAGAAGCAGATTTGAAAATTGAAATACGATGACAGGTGTTGGTGTAGTAGTACAAGAATATTTTTTCAGTACCTACATACATATGTATATATATGTAATAAAAATGAAAACAGTAACTACAATTTCCTAATACTACGTCTACACCAAAACGAAATTCGAACTTTCGAGGTTGAAATCGTGGGTTCTCAAAAGGGCATTTACACCGAAGGAAAGATTTCATTTGACACTCCACGTTATAAGATTTCAAATTGTTGTGAAGGTTTTTTTCCATTTTTAAAGAGAGTTCAATTATGAATACAAGTGCTTTTATTTTTTATTAAATCGCAATAAAGCCCAAAGGCAAATTTTATCACTTTGATGAATATTTCGGGCACACAAATTCAAATTCAGAGCAGTAAACGGCGGTTGATAATATTGAAAATTATCAGACTCAGGCAGAAGAAAATTTGAATGATGCGAACAATCTGGAAACACAAAGAGCAAAAACAAAATTGGACAATTGTAAGAGCAATGTTTATTATAGAAAATATGCAATTGTAAAGAAAAATCTTTTATTTACAAAGATGCCACACGTACTTTTTGGGAATAAGAAGTAGCTGACAACGATAATGCTTTCTTGAAAGATGTGCAGCGAGCTACAGCCCTCGAAAAAATGAACACTAATTTTCGAAAAAGTATTCCTCTCCCGAAACGTAGTGCAATTGCATTCTATTCACTAGGACCTTCAGCGGAATACTGGAACATTGCAAATTCCTTTGGAATGGGCAAGGCCACAATTGAATTGTATTTAGCTATAAAAAAAAGTAATAAAGAAAACATTCCAGTAAGATTCAAGATCCAACTTCAAACTTTTTGCAACAAAACAATTCAAAACAAACTTTTCATAAGTGTTTTTGTTTTGTCACCATAACAAAATGATGTGATGAATTATTGTAAACGTGTGTTCGATTTGACGACTTGCCAACACTGCATTGAGATTTCGCCAGGATTTCACGAAATCTCGATGAAATCCTATGTCGTTTTCGATTGGGCTTTTCAGATTTTGCTCTCAGATCTCAAAATGTTCGTGCTGGATGGAAAACAAACGAGATTGATCTGCTTTTCTGCAATATTATTAGTGTGTCATTTGACATACCCACCTATTGTTCGTACAAGGAAATAAATTAAAAAAAAATAATAAATACAATTTTAAATACACTTTATATTTTCTATTTTTTTCTGATAATATTTTTGTTGATTTATAATAATTTGATGTACTGCGTTGACATTTAGTATAAAATGTTTTGGTTTAGTGGAAGTAGGTGTGAATCTCGAGTAGAATCCGAGATTCACGAAAATTGATCCAGACTCTAGAGCAAAAAAAAAGTTCTTCTTTGGTCGGTTGGAAAATGAAAATTGTACTAGAGCGCTAAAAATTGCTCGAGACAAAAAAAGAAGTGTTTTATTTGCCCAATCGAAATCCACACTATATTTCGGTGACAGGAAAATGTATGGGGAAATCTCGTCGGAATGTCGAGATTTCGTAAAAAATCTAGTACTTCGCTGAAATCTCGGGTTTCGGCTCGGTGTAAACGTAGTATAATGTTAATATTATTGTAGTAGAATTTATTCATAACGAAAACCTACCACAATTTCAAAAAAATTGATTCATTCTCGAACGAATACCCTTCGAAAATGCTGTCACTTTTGTATAGCAAAATAATAAAGTAATCTATCAAAGTAAAGTACTTGAATCTGGACTGGACCCTAGCAGCGAGAACTGTTGATGTTGACGAAATAGTTTCAGATACAACAATCGTTGCCACCGAACTGATGCCTTTCAAATCAACCGACGCTGTCGTTGATGAAAACGAAGCAGTAAATTACCCAGCTGCAATTTTAAGTTCACTAGATATGAAGATTGGTGCGCCGATAATTCTGCTTCGTTATATAAACCCCCCAGTCTATGCAACGGCACACGTTTGGTAATCAAACGGATCATCAAATATGTTATTCAAGCAACCATTTTGAACGGAAAGTATCCCAATGATTCCGTTGGGGACTATTATCTCAATATACCTAATCAATGACAGTCACAGGTGCAGACAATGCCCATTTGTGGCCTAGATATGTGGCCGGAAGTCCATGTTTATCCCATGGCCAATTCTACGTTGCATGCTCACGTGCGTTCGTGCTTGCGAACTTTTTTTTAAATACCTCTGATTAGAGTGTGTATAATGTCCAAACTAGATGTTTGCCCTCTTTTTCTGAAACTTTTAATGCTCTTCGCCTCACCTGTATTTTCTTTAGTTCTCTTGAGAAGCTCCCGAAAGCCCTAATTGGGTTCGAGTATTTGGTGGACATCGTTACTGACTCGAAATGTATTTTTTTGCTGGGATGCTGCTAGATCGGGCCAAAACAGAAAAAAAAACTTTTGCTTGAATGGCAAAATTATTTTCTCCAAACGTTTGGACACAAAAGACTGGCGCATTTACATTTATTGAACCGTTTGTTATGAAGTCTCTATTTCTCAACCACACGAAGAAATGCCTTACCATATATCTTGAACCGTATATTTCAGTCTTTACATACGTTAAACTTGCCCATTCCCTTAGTTTTAAACGGCAGAGTAAAATGTTTTCTATTTGAACAGTTGGTGGTGATAGTCATAATCTGATAGCCATATTATATCTCACTGAAGTAATTGGATGTTTCTTTTAAGATCCGGGAACTGAGCGCCTTGTTGCTAGATCCAGTTGCTTTATCGACAATTAACCGTTTATGAACTTTATCATAAAGTACAGTACAACGATAAATGCTTATTTTGCTCATATAACGATAAATGCGCCTCTTTATCAGTTCCGCCGAGTTCAGTTTCATAATTCGTACTTTTAACGGTTAACCACGCACTTACAGGTACAAATACTGCTAGAACTTACTTAAGAACTTTTAAAAATACCGGCGCAAATTCATAGTTAGTCCATGAATAGTGCCTAGAGCCGACTTTAGTTACAGCCGGCACTAAATAAAAAAGCCGACTATAACTTTTCGTTATTCATAAACACATTTTTGCCTGTGTACAGTTGGTATCGACTTTGGAGTGTTATTGTAAAGTCATTGACATATTATATATGGACTGCTAGTGAAATGTCATTTTCATACATCGTCTGCGGACAATTTGGTTCCAACATAACTAGCGCCACGTGTTTCGTAGGGACAGCAATGTGAAACAATAATCCGCCATCATACTTATTTTACGTAGAAACCAGAGGCCATATATTGCCGTATATACGAGTAACTACGAAAATACGTTAAATTTTAAACTGTTGCGGCGTTGGTTCCAACAGATGCCACTACCAAAATTTTAATACAAAATTTGAAAATAGCCGTTACTTTTCTTTATTGACCCATAAACTAGATAAATATGGTAAATTTATTTGGAATTCATTTTTTGTGTTGATTAATACTTTATGTTTTTGCTTTATAATGCAGTACAACTTCTCACAATTTATTAAAAAAATACTAAAATCACAAACCAACGGCTTTCGTGAATTCAAACACAATCTAAGTTTCCACATTTCTCCGCTACGAAACAAGAGGGCTAGTGCTTATGTTGGAACCAACGCGAAGTTGGGTACTAGCAGTCCATATATAATATGTCAATGTGTAAAGTGATTTGAACGAACAAACCCAAACCTCAAAATATTATATAAGAAATTGAACAGTCGCTTAAACCCGACTCTAATTATTTAAAGTGACGTTTGGCTCATTTTTAATTTCAGGTTGGCTATAACTTTAAAGTCGACTTTAAGCTGACTATGAATAGCAGAGTCTATTTTAAGTTATGTATGTGAATAAATTCTTTTAATGTTGGCTTCATCTGACTATGAATATGCTGTGTGGCGGAAATTTATAGCGGATAATTTTAAAGTTCTTCGGATTTTTTTCTCGTACATATCGTTGTTTTTCCCGGCACCAGCTGCAAACTTTAGATTAATTTCATATTTTAACAAATTTAATTTCAGCCGCTTTCAGATGCTATCAATAACGTAGCTCAGGTCGAAAATTCAGAATAATTTCGGCCCGAATTCTCTCAAACCAACACAAAAACTGTATAAAAGCGGTGTGGATCACGTACCACGTTATAACGTATGTACATTATTGAGATGGAATGATTGGATCGATAGGTATTATCACTTCTTACGCTCTAACTTTTGAACTACTGTTTATTTAAATATATATTAAAGAAAAACAATTTAATGAAGAATTTATATCTTTTATTTCTTTTCCACTCCGACAAAAAATTACACCTTTTGAAATTAAAAATAACAATTCGTTTTTTTTCGGACAGGAATTCTTGAAAAATCTTATTGCTTTATTGAATGATGCAGTTTTATCTTGTATACAATTTTACTTGCGGTTAAAAATAGATCCACAAAAAATTGTTTGCTTGAGGAAGCTTGAAAAAAAAGAAAAACAAAAATTAAATCAGATATACTTAAAATGTTCGGTATCGCAAAAATCAGAATGCAATTAGCGCCTGTTCAGACACGGCGGGAATCCAGTGGATCTTATTTCCATTATCGTCTTCATATGTGTGCTGCCGCCACTCAACCGACGGAAAATAGCAATATGTATGTAGATGTTTTGCGCAAATCGTGCGTTTCGGATATGTGTTGAGTGTACGTAACCTTGCCACTCTCTTGCGCATATCCGCACGGTTGCCCCGGCTGTCTGAACACAGAATATTATTGTCTGAACAGGCCCCTAGGTGCATTGAAAAACCAGGCATACAAAGTACAGTATTTATACAGAGCCAATTGAAAAGTATAAATGTATGTGTAAGCAATAGGCAAATTACTAACAACTAACTGTTGTTTGAACTATGGTATGATCTACTTAAGTCTCTACAAATTACAAATCCCAGTGAATATTTAGAGCAATCAAAGTCAATGTAATCGTATGTAAATTAAATTCAGCTAATAAGCTGATTTTGTCATTAGTCAGACAATTACATTTTAACCAGTAACGGATTTTTCCATTTATCTCTTAGCGATCACATGGGCGGTGAGCACCGTGGTGTTGTGGAAAGTGCGTTGGACTACTACGCAATGCTGCCCGGATTTAATCCCAGCAAACACCTAAAAGTTTTTTTTACGGTGCCACCTCTTTCGAATAGCTGACAAGCATTCAAAGAGTATCACTTGTCAACGAGCTTCTCAAGTCGCCGTTCGGAGTCGGTACAAAACTGTAAGTGCCTGCCATTCGTGCAAAAATATAACACGCACTCACGCACACACAAATGGTTGCGGGCCATTGGTTCACCCCGAGCTGAGGGTGAGTTTGGAAAATTTATTTCCATTTAAAAATAATAAAGAAATGTTAAAAAAGACACTATGTATTTAAAAAACTCATTTATTTTTATTTGAAATCTGCCATGTAATACTGTCAGTTTGTGCAACATCATACATACATCTGCATGAACTCGTCTGTATTTCATATCCGTAATATATTATAATACAATAAAGAGATATTCAGTTTTATCACGATGTCATAATTCAAACTGACTGGCCTTGTACTTACATATGTAGGCACATACGTACATAAAAACGTATGATTAAAAGTTAAACAGAAGTAACGAACTTGAATATGTTCTTGTTAACCTTGCATGGCAAAAAATGAAATCGCATAAAATGCATACGGATACACAGTTAAGAGTTTTCCGAAGCCATGCAGTTTGTTTTATATCAAATTAAAGTTTCCTGTTGTAAAGTTGAAAGGAATTTATATGAATACAGAATACCTTATAAGAATATCGCCATTTGTCACTGCGAATAACAGCGTTGATCACAAACTAGTCATTACTGCTTATCGTTGTCTGTTCACTGTAAAATAACTAGTTGGCAACTATTTTGCGTATAAACTGCCTCAAAATGGCGGGAAAAATTCACAATGAAATGAACAAGTGGAGACCAAGCAACCATTGGGCGGGCCATTGGGTTGTGTTAGGTTGGGAAGGGTGTGTGATTATGTTTATAAACAACAATTTCAACTCGGAGACCCGAAAGTCAATTGGGAACCCCTTATGGGTTGTAATTATGTAGTTTTCTTTTTACCAACTCCTAAAACAGTTTGTGCTCTTTGTGAATTTCAAAAGATCCGATATCTTTAAGTTTTCTAGCTCTCTTTCACTTTCAGTTGTTTCTCGTCTTCATAACTTCTGGTTATGGTTGGCCCCAGTTTGCCATTTGCTAGTCATATAACCTATGGGCAACATCGCACTACTTGCGTGTTGGTATCTGTTTCTTTGTTTGCACACATTTTTGATTTTTTAATTAAATAAATCATCATCATACCGTTTTTTGTTTTCAATTGCAAGTAGCTTCCCATATTTAGTGCAAAGTTGAACCCCCCATTTGAAAGTACGAGAACATTATGCACATAAATTCAACATGTGATTTAAATCAAATATTACCGTCAACTGTTTACGCACAGGTGCCTACGACGTATAAGAAAAATGCTTGAAAAGGCTATTTGTCAACGAATAATTCAGTTCCATAGCGCTGTATTTTTATTATCTATTTTTAACCTGTTTGTTACATTCTGAATGTGAATCAGCCTTTACTTTATGACCCACAAGACGAAATAAAAAACTTTGCCGTGTGATTTCTACAAAAATAAGATTCGTAATAAAAATAATGCACTTATTATACAATGTATCTACATATATGTACACACCACAGTAATTGTTATTGCAGTGCTTATTTCATTACCAACAAATGTGATTTTTTATCACATGATTTAATGTTTAACAAGTAAATCCAAGACATTTTAAGGGTATTCATAACCCCCTTAGCGCGCGTGAATTATAAAACAAAAAATCCCCTTAGTTCCTATCTCACAAGAAAATGTAATTTTCAATGATAATGAATTCCGAAATTCAACTCAATTTGGGGCTGTCGAAAAAAAGATATACTCATTTTATATTTGTGTATACGTATGAATATACACATACACACATAGGTTTAAGCTTTATTAAGATGATGATGTCAAGCAAATTATATCTCAAGTTCATTACAAAGTACAAGTTATCAAAAGACGACCGCAGACATGCAATTTAAACTCTATTAACACGTCAATGGGATTGCGCGATCCGAATTCGAATTCCAACTAACTACTATGTTCACAGTTGTACACGAAAATCTTTGATTAAATGGTAATACTCGTATACAAATAACTTCAATTTCCTTGTCTTATTAGTAATCGAGCATTTTGGTTACATTAATTAAAGACAGTTGCATTTCCATTAACCACTTAGGCCACTTCAAGTGTGAAATTAAAATGGCGATAGCTTAAAACACAGATGTAAAATGTATCTCGTACCTCGTAGTCGTAAATGATTTATTTACTGATGCCAAGGCAAATAAATTTAATCCATGACTATATTTTACAACCAAATCTGTCTCGTCAGGGCAGTTTTTTATTTGTATTTTATTACTGCCGGAATTGTTTACTTGTTAACTTTTTTTTATTTTAAAGGTTTTTTTATTTCTCTCCTTGGAAAGTTCAATTTTTGATTATAAAATGCTCAGGGCGAAATGATCCATTTGTTTTTTCAACTAACTGCACTGAGTCACATGAGATTTTGATTACCGGGTTCGGATTTTGCTGACAGTACAATTTTTTCAGCACATCTTCAGTTACTGGCCCTTAAGCTTGTTGTAATTTCTGATCGATCCCGTTCAAAGAGTTTACACCTCTTCAATGTGCCTTCTTAAATATTACGCACTGCAGTAAGATCAAATGCGCAAATTAAAATACATACAACTACTAGGAGTCACCTGTTATTTGTAAACTGTTAAATATGTGCTTTTTCGGGTCGATTAAAAATCTTTTTCCAATTGGCTTGAATCTTTACACGGGGTATTTTCACTTTCAATGACAAGCAACAACATATTTTGGGAACAGCACGCATTTAAGCACACGCAATATTCAACAGACTAGCAGTATGACAGAATATAAATCTAAGATAAAAGGCACACAGTTACGAAAAAAATACTTCCCATAAAACTACGGCAAATGCCTGAGATTGCACGTATGGCACAAGAAGAAGCGCATGTACATACATAAGTTGATACAAATGTATTTAGGGTTGGATTGGTGTGTAGGGATTTTTTTATGCGCGCTAGTGTAAACAATGCGTACAGTTATGTGCATGTTAATACGAGAGAAAAACCTGCTCCCATACGTGTGGACACTGAAATTTCTCTCGAAGATAAATCGTATAGTTAAAAAGAAAGTGCACATCTACTTTGACAAATATCACGGAAAAGGCAAAAAAGGCAATATGGATTAAAAAACGCAAAAAATGCAATTTGAGTACAAAAAGGCAAAGGCAACAAAATCCGTTCCCTGGTGATTACACTCATACGACACTTGGGCCACATACCAAAGCTGGGGAAACGTTGCGAAACCAATAGATACCAAATCCAGTCAAAACCAGATAGGTATTTCAGTGAGCCAACATTGAAGGGAGTTTTCATACGTCATACTGAGCAACCTACGGAATACGTGAGAGTGTAAAAAGGGAATTCCCCGAAACACAGGAATGCGATGGGTACATGTACATAATGTATATTTTTCAAGTAAGAAAATATCGAAAATCGTGTTATAGCAAAACCGCGGCTAAGAAATTTGTTAATCGCGTTATAGCGACCTCGCGTTCTGAGAATATGGCATTATGCAATTGATGGTATACTGTAACTGTATATGGAAAAGTAAAAAGAAAGAAAATAACGGAAAAAAGAAGGCACGAAGTTGGCGAGTTTGCTGACTCAATGCAAATTAGAACCTCGGTCTCACATGTCATTCTTTACGAAAACCACTTGAGTGCACATAAATTATAAAAAAAAATCTTTATATAGTTCATACATATACGTATGTATGTACATACATAGTATATAGTAGCACTAAAGAAACTGTCTAATAAATACACTTGTATATAATACCAAGTTCAGGAAAAATTCCAAACTGCATTAAGAAACTTCCGATGTTTTATTGACTTTTCTGAAAAACAACAAAACGTGGAAAACACAAGAATCTTCTTACATAAACATGTATACATAGAAAAATACAAAAAGGCCAAAGGTACATTTGAAAAGTTTATAAATAAATATAAAACAGCAATTGGCAATTGCCAGTAAAAATGCAAGAACACCGAGATTAAAAAGTTAACCTTGTCGAATCATGTTGACAATGGAATAGCTACGAAAAACGCGTGAGCAGTATTATAGCTAGCAACGATACGAACGAGTAAACAAACAAAATAGGAAGCTGAATTTTTTAATTCTGTAGATTTTGTGTATGTCTATCATTACATATGTGCATAATGTACTTATGTACTTGAAAATTTGAACGAAAACAAGTACAATACCGTTCGCAGAAAAGTGCACCCATAGTAAAACATCGATAGAAAAATTGACAAATGCATGCCCTAGAACTTTTCTGTAGTCGTAAGAGGACTCTGAATTATCAACACGATACAAAATCAGCTGATAATTAGGTACTTGTGTTTCTGTCAATTAATTTTAATTTTAATTTTATATTTTAGAATGCTGTTCACATGACGTTTCGTTTTGACATAAATTTAGTAGTTCAATACGTTGCTCATATGCATGCATCAATTTCAACCCGTTTCGAGATCTACCAACCCCCGCCCCCCCTTTTAAATTACCAATAATTTTAGCGGGAGTTTAGGTCATGAGCGGATTTTAGTGGGGGTTAATGAATCGTTCAGTAAGGACACTCGGATTGATACAGAACTTGAATTAATACAAATATGTATGTACATATGTGCATCTATACCTACATACACACATTTATGGGCATATGTAGCTTAATTTAATGGCTTTCATTCGCCGAAAATAAACCCGAAATGAAAGAATGTTTGCGATGAACGTACATACATATGCACATAGTATGTAAGTATTGTCAGTAGCCGTTTCCATATTTAATTTTTGGGGATTCCTTTTTTATTGATCACAGCGTTTGTGTTTGTTTTATTTAGTGACGTCTTTTATAATCGATGCAAATTTATAAATATAATGTACCAATCTAACAGAAAAAGAATGTAAGAAAACAACTCCCACGATCATAATTTATTTGTTTGTCCTGATAATTTAAATGGAAAATAACTAACTTTTCAAACGTTGTCCGAGCTAACGTCAAGTAGGTATAAACAAGTTGGGAAGAATGGCCAATATCAGTTGCAGAGCCATTATCTTGTTGAAGAAGAAATGCCTCAATATAAAAATGTATATATTGCAATATAAGACTAGCAATCAGTGAGCACCGTGGTGTAGTGGTAAGTGCGTTGGACTACTACGCAATGCTGCCCGGGTTCAACCCCAACCCGGTCCAAAACTCAATTTTTTTTTTTCACGGTGCCACCTCTTTCGAATGTCTGACAAGCAATCAAAGAGTATCATTTGTCAATGAGCTTCCCAACTCGCTGTTCGGAGTCGGCAAAAAGCTGTAGGGTAGGTCCCTTCCATTCGTGAAAAAATTTAACACGCACACACAAATGGTTGCGAGAAGCAGGCCCAGGTTCACCCCGAGCTGTAGCGCCACCTAAAGTAAGTAAGTAAGACTAGCAATCTGTGCAAATGAAATTTGTTTGTTAATTGTTTTTCATTGCATCTCGGATAGTTATCTATAAACATTTTTGCAAAAACACTTTATTTGTAAGTTCACAAAAAATGTTTTTCTTAAAATGACACAATAATGAATTAGCGGTTGACAACTAATTTGCGGTCACACGAAAACGATAGCAGAAAAGCCAAGTGTGCAACTTTGATCTACCGTCAACTGTCAACTTATAGCTGATACCACCCAACGCATATGCGCGTTCATACATACACACATAAATACGCATGTATGTACGTATATAGATGAGCAATTACAGTTTGTTAAAAAATTCGACAGCATGACATGGGGGGATGAAAATGATCCAAAATTAATTGCCGGATTAAAATTTAGCGCCAATTTATTTGTTTTGTGGTTAGCACCTAATTCTTTCACACATGTGATCTATGGTTTTCCGAATAAGTCAACATTATATGTTACGCTAGAGGAAAGAATTACAAATTAACTGAGTTGTACGCCCATGATCCACAAACGCAAACTAGATGGAATCAACTGTTCGAAAATGGAGCGCAGCACTTGTGTCAACGTTGTGCACGTTTCTGTGAGAATATTGCTCCGGTGAGTGAAGGTGGTGAAAAATATGAATATGAATTTTTGAATACTATGCTCAAAATGACGTAACTGGTAATAACAACCAACTGGATGGCAGAATCTTGACATTTTTGTCAGTATACAATTTAGCACGGACATGGTCAATAAGAACTAACTTTTGTCTTGTCAGTTTAGTTCTTGCAGGGCAATGCCACATGCTATATAGTATATATGTACCTACATATGTAGGTACCTACTAGGCATGTATGTATTAGAGACAATCAACTTATGTACTTGTATGTACATGTTTATGTTATTTTAAACTGCAATATTTAAACGAGTCCCAATGCTGTTTTCGTAAATATGTAGGTACCAGGGGTGTTGAAGATATTCGCATCCGCATCCGCAATCGCGGATTATTCGCATTAATTCCAACATCTGCATCCGCATCAACTCATGCGGAGTTTTTGCGGATGCGATTCAATGTTTTTTTTTAAGTTTCTTTACTACCTGCACACAATGCAAAAGCAAATAGCAAACACAGAATCCGATTCCGTTATCTCAGTTTTTTTTTTTCACTGCACGCCTTACCGAATACAAATTCAATAAATTTTCATTTATATTCATATTCAAATAAAATTTTATAAAAATCAATCAATTTTCATTTATTTATGTATTTAAAATGTAATATATTTAACAAATTCTAAAATCCGCATCCGCATCCGCGGATGTGAGTCTCCTAAAATCTGCATCCGCATCCGCATCCGCGGATGTCAAAATTTTTACATCCGTAACATCCCTAGTAGGTACCTATATAAAAAAAAACGCAAATCTTAAGAAAAACAAATCGATTTATCTTCCAAAGCCGTCACTCTGCTACACAAGCATCTTTTTTTTACTCACGTTATGAAAAAAAGTAAAAGATAAATGATAAGGTTATTGGAAACTCTGTATTGTCTTATCTTAACCCGGCGTGTGCATTCCTAACTCACATGCTGCAACGAAACTAGCCGAAACTATCTAATTAGATTTGAAAACATATTAAATGACCGTATGATTACATAAACAAACAGTAAAATGTAGGTAAGTATGAACATACATATGTATGTACTTAGGTATCCCTCCAAAAAAGAAAAACTAATAGCTTATCGTTATATGTATGAAAATGTGTATGTACGAATATATCAATCAATCAAATGTGTGTATAAAAGCAATATAATGCTGTAATAGCAAAAAAAAACTCCCAGTGACGAAACAATTTTTATGCAAAAAGAAAAAAATCGATAGGGTTGCATAAGAACACCAATTTGAAAGTGGGTGTGTTTGTATCGAGCCTCCTCGCGCCCAAAGATGGTGCGAATGACAAGCCTTCAACCATCCAATTCAAGTGTACAACAACACATAACTTCTGCTGCTGGTCAGAACACCACTTTGTTTCAATGTTGTTTTTCTGCTTCTTTTCTATTCCCAAAATAAAACTGCCATTTAACATTTCTTGGATACCGTCCAAACTGACAAAGAAGCCAGAGAAGAGCAAAAATACAAAAGAAAAAAACAACAAACTACATACCTGCAAAAGAGGAAGAAGTGCAAATCGAATGGAAGGTCATGTGCTTAAGCGTACAAAATCTGCTACTCCGCGGAGTGGAAAATTACTGGCCCCACTCAGCCCTGAGTGCACAGGGGTTTCAAATTACTGAATTTTTGGGTGAAACCTGCATTTTTATTATTTCTTTCTTTCGCTTTTTGTTACATAACACAACCACGACTGTTATTCGGCGATGAAAAATCGATAAATTTTCCCGTAATCTTTCCAGCGCAAACAAATTGCACGAAAATTACTGGGTAAGAAACAAAACTTTTTAAAAAAAAAGTTTGTAACTTCTTATCTCTATACTATACTACTACGGCCAGCACATACACACAACGTAAGCTTATTTTCATTCAATAAAAAATGCGATAATCAAAATTTCTACAAATTTATCCCACTACGGTGCTTTTTTTTGCTTAACTTTTCAGTTTCTTAACCTAAAATCGTAAACAGGTCTTCGGCCGATGACGATTAAAAGGAACCGTGCTCTACTTTTTTACCACATATTTCTATTGCTGTGTTCTGGTCAAAGCAGTACTTTTTACATAACATTCGCATCTGTTTCCATTTCTCTATTATGCAAGAGGTGTATAGATATTTTTCTTTCTTATTTTTAAATCATCGGTTTTCCCAATTTCGTGACGCACTCTTGCCATTCATAGTTTACGCACATCACCTTTCTTCTTTTTTTTTTAACGGTCTTGGAGACCCAACTTTTATTGAAACGCGGTGAGAAATCTCCACGTTTACACACAGAACAACTCTCGTTACCAGCCACATGTCACATCTTAGCGATACCGCGATGACGATTTTCACAGAAAGGCGGGTTAACGATTACAATGCAAGCAAAAAAAATATATCCTAATTTTTTATCCATTTTTTTTTTCTTTTTTTAATTAAATAAAGCAAACAAATAAAACGTAGATTATTTTAACAAACCTGTGCTTCCGGTAATTTGCTAGACGTAATACGAAACAGAGCCATTCTCAATTATTATCGAATTATTGAGAAACTAATCAAATTTGCCCAACAAAAATCGCACACCACGAGTTCTACAAAAAAAAATCGCCGACTAGAGTACCACACAGAAAACTTGAAAAGCGCTCTACACCGCACGACTACGAACTTTCGTTTGCTACTTGAAAATTGAAATTTCAGCGAATGAACTGTCGCTGGGCTGTCGGCTCGGCTGTCATCTGTTTATTGCAAAAGTGCTGTTTCCTAGTGATGCCAATTCAACTTAACTCTAGATAAAGTGCCACCAAACTTAATACGATTAATACGAATGAATGTAAAATAAAATATTTTTCAAATCTAAATCTTAGTCCAGTTACTGCGAATGAAAGAATAGTTATAGAAAACATGCTAAAATTGATGTCAATATTTCAAACATATGAATTTATTATTTTTGGATGAATTCTCTCCTTTATCAGCGGAGAATACATAACACACGTCTGGAGGCTAAAATAACTATTTTAGTTGATGCATGAACCACAACCAAATTATTTCCCAACTCCCAAATGTACACATCACAGTATAAGCAAAAAAAATATTACAAATCTATCAGCTGTGAATAATATATGTCTAGGCGCTAAGAGAACTAATTTAGTTAATGCATGAACCACAACCAAATTATTTCACAACACCAAAAAGCACTCTATTACAGTGAATGTAAAGAATATTACAATCCTGAAAGAACTCTACAGTTTAGTCGTCCAGGGCATAACAACAGTTTGAAAATCACTACCCCGACATGTCCACTACCTTTAAGAACCTGGAAATGCTAAATATGCTTTATTTGAACTCCGGTAGATGCTGCGGTGTTAAATGAGAAAAATCAGTTGGTTTTTAAATTCAACAATTGAGATAGATAGACGAGAGACATCCCCGTGCACTAAATAATTAATTTTTTGGATGTCACTGAAAATGAAATATAGCGTAAATGTAAATGTAAATGTAAATGTAAATGTATGTTGTATTTATATGTACAAACTCCGTTGCATATATACAATCAAACTCATTTTGCTGCACTAATCCACATTTAAAGCTCGTGGTAGGGTGCAACACTCGTGGTGGGGTGCAAACACGTTGAATTGTGACATTTATTGTCTTTTGCTTACACAGTATTATCATACTAGACTGCCGCAGTACTACAACGCTAAAGCTATGTTCAGACGATTGCAAGGTCTGCAAATATTGTCAGGTCTACAAATGAAAAATTTGTCCCAAATGTCTTACAACCGTGTGAACTGACAATTTTAGTCTGCAAATATTGTCAGAAAAATCATTTGCAGACAATTGCCAGGCCGCTATCTGACAATAAATTGTCAGGCATCTGTCAATCGTGTGAACACCTTTTTGTGACATTGTCAGGCCTTTGTCAGGCGTTTCGGACATTTGCAGGTTCATTTTTTATTGTCAGATGTGCGAAGCTTGAACATCTGCAAATTTTTGTTATTTTTTCAGTGAAATATATTATTATTTTGGGAGCTGATTCCTTGGTTTATTTTATGAAAAAAACAAAACATATTGAATGGTGGGGGGGTCTGTTTTCAGCACCCACGGAGCTTACTTACTTACTTAGTTGGCGCTACAGCTCGAGGTGAACCTGGGCCTGCTTCTCGCAACCTTTTGTGTGTGCGTGTTATATTTTTGCACGAATGGAAGGGACCTACAGTTTTTTGCCGACTCCGAACGGCGAGTTGAGAAGCTCAATCGTGACAAATGATACTCTTTGATGCATGTCAGACATTCGAAAGAGGTGGGCACTGTGAAAAACTTTTAGGTGTTTTGCGGCGGTATTCGAACCCAAGACCACTGGCTCAGTAGCCCGATGCACTAACCACTTGCGCTACGGTGCCCACCCACCCACGGAGCTACAGGGTGTTGAAAAATGTTACGATGGGAAAAGATTCATTGGTCTATGTTATGGAAAAAAACGTATGGGAGAGGTGGTCCACCTTCAACATCCACGGAGCTACAGGGTGTTTAAAAAAGTACCTTCGGAGAACTAGGTACCAACAATTATTCAATTATAATTTCTGGTCTATTACGTGCAGAGCAACCAAAGTGGGCTTGTTCGTTAGACAATTGATGATTGTTTATCACAGTTATCTACGGCTATTACCATCCGTGCTTTCATTTTCGAGTTATTGGTCTTCAAACACAATTTTTTTAAATTATTTTTAATCAATTTTTGTGAAAATCGTATTTATCTCGGGAAAATTTGTTAATAACCTCTAATTTTTTTTTTTGTTATTTTGTCGCGCCGTAATGTTACCTACAAATTCACCATACAAAGTTTTTACCTGGTGCACATAGTTTTCCATGCATAAAGACATTTTAGAACGAAGACAAAAATTTCTATCAAATGCTATGAGTCTAACAACGTCTGGCAATGAATTTGTAGGTTTTTTGTAAACAGTCATCTACCAACCGTGTGAACTGACAATTTTTTATCTGCAAATATTGTAGGAGAAAACATTGTCAGAAAATTTGCAGGCAAACCTCCTGCCAATAAATTGTCAGGAATTGGGACAAAATCTGGCAACTGTGTGAACTGGCAATTGAACATTGTAAGGTAGTTTGTCATTGTCAGCTCATTTGCAGCTAATTGTCAGCACATTTGTAGACCTGACAATATTTGCAGACCTGGCAATCGTCTGAACATAGCTTTAGAAACGATATAATCAATGTGCAAATTGAAGCCTAACTTGCTATCGAAAATAACTCCAAGATCTTTAACTTCAGATACTCTTAGCAAAAGCAACGTTCCCAGCCACATAGGAATGAAGCAAGGGACTGTATGATCGAGAAATCGAACAAACTTCACATTTTTAGCGGCAGGAATAAAGTACACGAGCAGTTTTTCAAGAGAGAAGAATAAAGCAGCTCAGGACCAGCTCCTTTGTTAGAGTCTAAATTATTTAGGACTAGAAGAGGATCCTCATCAGAGAGCTTCAGATTGCCAATATCAGTAATGGTATTGATATGGCTAGTGTAAAAATTAATCGCATTGTTAGCAGGTTGAAAGTTAGAAGTGAAGAATTTAGCAAAAAGTTCGCTGGTAGTTACTTTTGGCATTCCAAAATGCATTGTGAATGTAAACAGCGCAGCGTATCGTGAATTTTTTGGTTGCGAATGTTTTTATATTCAGAATTTATTTTGTCAAAATGTAGCTGATGGTTTTGTCAGAATTTGACAAATTCTTTATACATTACATAATACCAGTTGCGCTTGACTTTTTAGGCATTCTTTCGCACAACCCGAATGACTAATTACGGTTTCACTACGGTTGACATTTGTAGCGTTGCGACTTGCATCGCATTGGCAGTGAGCAGTTCGTTTTTGACGTCTCAAAATTCACCTATTCAACTACATCTTTTGCAAATGATACAAAGTAGATTAGTTTTCAAGGTGGTCATGCATTGAAACAGGTGGTTTACATTATTCAGAGCGCTTTATAGTTTTACTCTTGTTTCATCGATTTCGATTGTCTGACCTACTTCCAGGAACAATGTCATCGGTAAACGTGGATAAGATGACTTGTAACTTGAACTAACCATTTGCGACGCCGCCGATATTTTTCACTGATTTGTTCTGTTACTGCGTAAATAAACTGTAGTTTCACTGAAACCAATCAACAAGTCGTTGAATAACTTAAAGCGTATTCAAAACATTTTATCCAAGTTGTGATGTTTTTCCCGAGCGGAAAGATGAACAAATGTGATCCTTGAAATTTAACTCCTTGCATCTTTGTAAACCAGCTTAAAATTAAATATGGGATGAAATGTACTATCCGCCTCCCAGTTTTGGAGACGTCGGCTCAGCTATCAAAAAGCTGAAGAACAACAAGGCCGCCGGCTCTGATGGTCTACTAGCTGAGCTTTTCAAACATGGTGGTGATGCTTTGGTAGGGTGCATGCACCAAGTTATCAACCAAGTATGGGTGGATGAAGCCATGCTCGATGACTGGACTATCAGCTCTATATGCCGCATCTTCAATAAGGCGATCCTATGTCTTGTAAGAACTACCGAAGCATATCGCTGCTTAACGTCGCATATAAGATCCTTTCCAACATACTGTGTGAACGTCTGAAACCTTCCTGCAGCAAACTAATCGGCACGTACCAGTGTGGCTTCCGGCCCGGCAGATCGACGATCGACCAAATTTTCACACTAAGGCAGATCCTGGAAAAGACCAACGAATTTCAAATCGAGACTCACCATCTCTTCATCTCTTGCTGGAACAGGTAGTGCGCAGGGCAGGTGTGAACACGGAAGGCACTATCTTTCACAAATCTGTCCAGCTACTGGGATAAGCAGACGACATCGACATCATCGGTCGCTCCCAGCGCGCCGTGTTAGAGGATTATACGACAATTGAAGAACAGGCGAAACGAGTTGGCCTTGAAGTGAATGAGGTCAAAACCAAGTACATGTTGTCAACAAACAAAGAAACAATTGTCCACCACCTAGGACAAAACGTCACTGTTGGCAGCAGTAACTTCAAAGTAGTTAAGGAGTTTACCTACCTCGGAGTAAATATCAACTCCACGAATGACACCTTAGTGGAGATTCGACGAAGTCTTACCCTAGGAAACCGCTGCTACTTCGGTTTGGCAAAACAAATGGGTTCAAAACTCCTAATTCGGAAAACGAAATGCATGCTCTACAAAACATTGATCCTGCCAGTTCTGCTATATGGAGCCAAGTGTTGGACGATCACGATTTTGAACACTTTCGAGAGTAAAATTCTTCGTCGGATATTCGGTCCCGTATGCGAGGAGGGCGAATGGAGGAGAAGATACAACCGCGAACTCTATGAGCTGTACCAAGATGTGGATGTAGTCCGAAAAGCCAAAACACGCCGACTACACTGGCTCGGCCACATCGAGCGAATGGACAACAATGCTCCAGCAAAGAGGATCTTTGAATCACAGCCCCCAGGTTCTATACGACAAGGAAGACCGAACCTCCGGTTTAAGGACCAAGCTACCGCGGATGCCAGTGCGCTTGGTCTAGACAACTGGAAGCAGCGTGCCCGGGATCGAAGAGAGTGGAAGGCTGTCGTGTCTCAGGCAGAGACTCTTCACGGGTCGGGAGCCCGTTAAGTATAAGTAGTAAGAAATGTACTATACTATAGGATAGAAACACAACAAACACAACTTGTTTCATTGAGGTTTAGCCTTCAGAGCCTACTTTCATATTGTGCATGGTTTTTCATGAACTGATTGTCTAGCCCAAATATGTTGCCATTTGCATACGAGTAGAGTCCGACAGAAGGCCATTTTTTTGCCGAAGCTGAGTCTGGTGATATTATACCGACTACATAATAACTAACCAACTTTATATATCAAGCCTAATATCTACTACATATACAATAATTGTTTTGTTGAGCTGTCCGGTAATGAGACCTGTCCGTTTATAAGAACGCATTTTGTGTGGGAAATTAGAAATTGGCTCCCCAAAAAGGTGTCTGTCTGTAAATAAAAAAATCTGTAAATAAGAACTACAAATTATTACTTTTCGTTCTGTTTGGCATGGTCCAAAAGTTTATTGAAATAACATCAAACAAAAATTTTACAAATTTTGTTAAAAAGCGATTATTGTAAACACAAATTTGTACAGCTATGTGCAAAAAAATAGCACCAAAGTAAATTTTGAACTTGTCATGCATTTACTTTTTTTATTTCGCTGGGATAAATATATGGCATCTATTGTAAAATATCTCTCTGATGTTCAGCTACATAATGGAAGAACAAGCCTTCTTGAAATTGAACTTTAAGACAAATAAATTCCCGCTATACGTAATATCTAAAGTCAAATCTGTGGTGTGCAAAAAAATAGTACCGCGTCATTCTTTAGAATGTTTTAGAATTTGTTTAGCTGTGCTAATCATATTTTCAGATTAAAATATTTGAAGGCAAGATATTTGAATTATTAAAAATCAATATTTCATAAAAAAAACGTATCCGCTACCTTAAATGGGTCGCGGTAGACATTGTACCGATGAAAAACGAAAACTAATAAGAAAATTTATTTTTGAAGGAAGCAAATACAAATTTATGAGAGAACTAGTTGGGTTCCCTAATAAAATAATTTCAAACGTAAAAAAGAATTTGACCCTTAGCGATGAACAAAGCATTATAAGATTGACAACAAAAAACCCATTCATCACCTCAACTAAAATAAGAGAAGATTTAAATCTTAAAGTGGACACTTCTACAATACGAAGAAAAACCGTTTGCTTGCCAGAGGTCCCAGAAAAGCACATTTGTTGAAGAAGGTCCACTTGCAAAAAAAAAAAAGAAATTTGCAAACGATCATTTACATTGGGCGCACTTCAAATGACGTCATATACTATTGACCGATCAGTCCAGAATTCTTTTATTTAGTACTCCTGGAAGTAGAACACTCGTTCGTAGGCACAAAACCAGGAGTTTCAGCGAAAATATACCATAGAGACCAATAAGCACGGGTGAAGCAAAAATTAACGATTGAGGGTTTCTCCTATAATGGTACCGGACCGGTCTATATTTTGGTTCAAACCGGTAATGACTGCTGAAATTTATATTGACATTGCTAGGCAAATCATGCTCTCTTACGCAGAATAGAATATGCCTCTCACGTGGGATCTGCAACAAGACAACGGCCCAAATCATACCAGCAAATTGGCTAATGAATTTTTCGCAACGAATAAGGTGAAGTAATGGAATGGCCGGCTCAGTCTCCAGACCTGAACCCCATCGAAAACCTTTGGACTGATGTGAAGAAGCAAAACCAAAAAGACATTGCAGTTATGGGAAGCTGTGCAGGCTGCGTGGAGCGATATTCCACTTGAGCGATGTCAAAGATTAGTCGACTCCATGCCACGACGTTGCGCCGCTGTGATTAAAAATAAAGGTCATAAGACCAAGTATTAGAGTTCTTCATTAGTTTAAAACTAATCAACTGTTCAGGTCGAAATGTGACTGAACAGAACTAAAAGTATTCTAGCAGTTTTACTAGTTACAACATTTAGATGTCGCTTACATAGCATAAATTACGAGATTGACTTACTCGGAAGCCACTCATCCATTTTGTATTTTGTATATCCTTCTTCTTGTACTAACCCTCAACGAGGTAAGACGTTCCATCTGAACAACCCAAATAAAAGATCAAAAACCTGAACAAGTTTGTTTTTTTCGGAACTCCAACAACGAAGCAACCAGCAGGGGATCCTTTCCACCCCAACATTTGGTCCTTCGAGCCGGATAACATTCTACGAATATTTTACACACCAAGAACGATCAATCGATCAATCCACTCGATCATTGATGATCCTCATCGCATTGATTGATTTCAACACATCCAATCAATAATCCACCAACCAAGATCACACCGCAAGATCAAGATCTACGATCAAGATTCTTGCCCCCCAAACCGCAGATCATCCCAAAGGCGCTCTTAAATCGATTATCGCAGTCTACACGCAAGATTCCAGCATCTTGCCCCCACATACCGTCGAAAATCATCCAGAAGACCCTCAAAATATCATCCAGTAACACACCGCACCGCACAAGATTCCCACATCGTGCTCCAACGATCGTCGCAAAAGGCACCGCTAACTTGCGCTCACCACACGATCACAAAATAATCAACAGCACAAGACAGCTAAATCTTGTTCTCTCGCCGATCACCGCCACACATTAGCGTGCTAAACACATCATCAAACCATATCGATCGCAGTAAAATCAATCAGTCGTAAATCATCTCTACGCACAATCAACATTGTCACGCTGCGAAGAATCCCATCGATCGACCGCTAGTTGACCGTCATCAAGATCATCCAGGCCAGCATACAAGTTTTCATCAGTTTATCATCGAATAATATCCAGAACATCTTTGAACCATCATCTGTAAACCATCACATCTATAACCCATCACCCGTAGAACCAGAAAAGCCGTCAAAACCAAGAAGTAAACAGGTGCGTGCATTACTTTAAGATCAGTGCAATATTCATTTACTTAAAATCCAAACACATAATAATTTAGTTGTTACTTACGTGGTTTATTTATCATTTAACGTTAAAATCAATTTCTATCGGGAAAGTGAGTGATTGAATAGTACAAAGTTAGCACTTTTATCGGTAATCAATTACTCATACATAATTGTTCTGTCGTGGGTTTGATAACGCGCTTTGCTTTCATTGGGGTTAGGTTTTCTTTGATTAAAATGACTGCGCTTGAAAATTTTATTGCTGCTGCTGATCAGCTGATACAGTTTCAATCAGCATACCAAGAAGTTCCTATTGTTGACAAATCATTAACATATTTAGATGAATCAAAAAAAGAATTAAAAAACCTTTGGGCCAAAATTAAAAAATGTTATTCGCTATGTTTACAAGAGGATAAGAGTGATGATACTGAGGCAATTAAGGCTAAATATCGGTTATCCTCATCTAATTACATTAATTGCCTAAGTGAAATCATCGATTCAACAAACAAATTAAATCTCATTAAAGAAGACAGTGCCCGAACTAGTTCAAGTGCTACTGTAAGCTCCGCGCAGTGTATAAAGGTGCCTCCTTGTGACACTGAGACATTTTTCGGTGACTATCTGACTTGGCCGTCGTTCCGAGATATGTTCACCGCGGTTTACATCAACCATCCAAAATTGTGTTCGGTTCAAAAACTATTTCACCTTCGTTTGAAAACTAAAGGCGAAGCTAATAATATAATCTCTAAATTCCCTGTCACTGCGGATAATTTTGAATTAGCTTGGAAAGCACTTTCAGATCAGTACGAAAACAAAAGAATATTAGTGAACAACCAATTGAAAATTCTTTTTAATTTGCCTGTGATTTCGTTCGAGTCCAGTAAAAGCATTAAAGATCTCCAAAGAGAGATCAATGATTGTTTATCGATTTTGAAGTCTCATAAAATATCTATTGATTCTTGGGATCCAATTCTTATTTACCTGTGCTCTAATCGGTTACCTGAGAAAACTCTCTCTTTATGGGAGCAATCAATTAAAACCCCACGCGATATTCCCAAATGGGAAGAAATGGATATTTTCTTGACTAGTCGCTACAGAGTTCTCGAAACGGTGTCCGATCTCAAATTCACATCCAAGCCGAAAGGTCAGTCGATCAAGGGTCAAGGTTATCAATCGAAGAAAGAGACACACAAGGCATGTCATTCGAAAGCTAGTAATTTTACCTGCAAAGTATGTAAGGAAGGTTCTCATTCACTTCGACTGTGTCCTACATTTTTAGAAATGGATGTTCACGACCGAGTCTCAAAAGTGAACTTACTCAAAGTGTGCAGAAACTGCTTAGCATTTAATCACTTAGAAAATGATTGTCGAAGTGTTTATACATGTATGCACTGCAGGCAGAAGCATCACACTCTTTTACATATTTTGCCAGTTCAACAAGCTCAACCAAGTCCATCCACTTCAGCGGAACACGTTCAACAAACCACTCCAGTTCCACAAAGTCAACCACAAAATATACAGTCCACTTCTAAATCGAATCATTCACAATTTCAAACCCTTTTTTCACGTAACAACAGACGAATTATTTTGGCAACAGCTTTAATTGATATACACCATCTAGGTACCAAGTTTACTTTGCGAGCGCTGATTGATAGTGGGTCAGAGGTAACCTTCATATCTGAAGAAACCCAGAAGAGATTAAATCTTCCAGTGAAAGCGATACAAGCCCAGATATCAGGCATAAGTGCTGTCGTTACAGCAACTTCTTCCAAATTGTGTTCGTTGTGCATAGGCTCCAAGCATGTTCCATCATTTACCATAGCGGCTAACGCAATCGTTTTAAAACGTCTTACAGGCGATTTACCCTCCTGCTTAATACACCGTGAAGAAGTCTCGGGACCGATCGAATTTGAGCTTGCAGACCCGTATTTCTATGAGAGTTCAAAAATAGATATTGTCATTGGTTCTGATTTATATCCTTCGATTATTAAAGAAGGAATTAAATCAAATATTTTTGGTTCACTCATCGCTCAAAATACAGTATTCGGCTGGATACTGTCGGGTCCACTCTCACAAGAAATCGGTCATTCTTATTCAACATTCGTGTCCTTTTTTTGCGAGACTTCAATCAATGAACAAATCGCACAGTTTTGGGAAGTCGAAGAGGTTTCTGATAGGAAACCGCTTTCGCAAGAAGATATCCTATGCGAGGAGTTGTACTCCAATACCACAACCAGAAATGCTAATGGTCGCTATGTCGTTCATCTTCCATTTAAAAACCCACTACCAACTCTTGGGCATTCAAGAGACATCGCTTTTAAAAAATTGCACGGTATAGAGAAAAGACTGCTTAAAAATCCGGAGCTACATTCAATGTATAATCAGGTTCTCGAAGAATATG
Source organism: Brachyopa scutellaris (assembly GCA_949775065.1). Taxonomy (NCBI): domain Eukaryota; kingdom Metazoa; phylum Arthropoda; class Insecta; order Diptera; family Syrphidae; genus Brachyopa; species Brachyopa scutellaris. Next base: position 79,615,216 of record OX459112.1, on the reverse strand, counting down.
AAACACTCGGGCATATGGAGATGGTTTCACCTGGAGAGATTGTACGCAACCACCAGATATGCTCTTACTATTTACCACATCACGCCGTGGTTAAACCAAGCAGCATTACAACAAAGGTTCGTGTCGTTTTTAACGCATCTAGTGGTTCAAGCAATACTACTAGCTTAAACGATATGTTACACACGGGTCCGGTTTTACAAACCGACTTAACCACTTTAATTTTAAAATGGCGATTTTATCGTTTCGTGTTTAATGCTGACATAGAGAAAATGTACCGCCAGATCTTGGTGCATCCTGAGCACACGCCTTATCAGCGAAATTTGTTTCGCAAATCCGTAGATACTAGTCCTGGCGACTATGAACTCAAAACCGTAACATTTGGGTTGAATTGTGCGCCATACTTGGCCATTCGTACCCTATTACAACTAGCCGACGACATAGAGCACACTTTTCCCCTCGCATATAACATTCTTAAAAACGATCTGTATGTCGACGATGTCCTTTCTGGAGCCCATGATGTTGAAAGTGCTTTGCGAGCGCGGCATCAACTATCGGAAGCTTTAGGTTCAGCAGGGTTTTCCTTAAGGAAATGGACAGCAAATTGCATCGATCTGATAAAGGAATTTCCTCCTTCGCATTTGTACAACCAAGATTTTCTTCGATTGGAAGATAAAAGCATTTCCAAAACTCTCGGAATACAATGGAATGCAAAGCTGGATTCCTTTAACTTCTTTTTTCAAATACTTGAAGAGGATCACCTCCTAACGAAAAGAGCTGTTCTCTCTGTAATTGCGAGATTATTTGATCCTGCAGGATGGTTGGCCCCAGTAATCATCACTGCAAAAATCATAATGCAGCAAATCTGGCGTGATGGGACGTCCTGGGACACAACACTTGTGCCCCTAACGTGTCACCGCTGGAAATCTTTCTTTGCTACTCTCCCTGACATCCAACATATTCAGGTTCCTCGATGGATCAAGTACAGCCCAGATGACCTAATCCAAGTACATGGATTTTGTGATGCCTCAGAGCTTGCTTATTCAGCAACATTCTATTTGCGCGTTCAGCACAGTGAAAGTGACTGGTCTACTCACCTATTATGTGCAAAAAGCAAAGTAGCTCCAGTGAAACAACTTTCTCTACCGAGACTTGAGCTTTGTGGTGCTGTTCTATTAGCGAGACTTTACCACAAAGTTATAACACAGCTTAAATGTCCAAGCCATAAGCTATTTCTCTGGACTGATAGTTCTATCGTCTTGGCGTGGTTGGATAAGCCTCCTTGTACATGGAAAACGTTTGTGGCAAATCGGGTTTCGCAAATACAAACGTATGTGTCCACTTCGAAATGGAAGCATGTACGCTCAGCAGACAACCCTGCGGATCTTGCTACAAGAGGCCTATCACCCATGTCTCTCCAAGAAAATGGTTTATGGTGGAACGGACCCACCTGGCTCTGTCAAGTCCAGTCTTCATGGCCCCAGCCTATTTCGCAAAAACCTAATGATAATGACCTTGAACCAAGAGCAATTAAAGCAAATCATACAATTCTAACGCCTAATATTGATGCAATTTTAGAGAGGTTTTCTTCGTGGCCGAAAACTTTACGTATATTGAGTTACATTTTGCGCTTTCTTCACAACACTAACTCTCACGTGAGATCCCAATTCTCCTATTCATCTACAGTGATAACGCGGGAAGAAATCTGTTACGCCAAAACTCTAATTATTCGATTGACTCAATCGCTGTTTTTTCCAATCGAATATTCATCTCTTGTAAAAAATGAGCGTATCTCCAAGAAAAGCCCATTGATTACACTTAATCCCATGATGGATGCGCATCAGATCATTCGTTCTAATGGCCGACTTACCTCTTCCACTCTGTCCTACAATGAAAAATACCCTATTATCCTTCCATACCACGCAAAGATGTCAACACTACTCGTGAAATTCATTCATGACATTTCCATTCATGGTGGAAATCAATTGGTAGTTCGCTTGATTAGGTGCGAGTTTTGGATAATAAAGGTTAAGAACTTGGTAAGAAAGTGCATTCGCGCATGTAAAACTTGCATTATAAATAAAGGAAAATTGCACACCCAGATAATGGGAGCCCTGCCAATTGAGAGAACACTTATTTCGGCACCATTCACGAACACGGGCTTAGACTTCGCCGGTCCCTTTCTAATAAAAAGCTTTGCAGGACGAAACTGTCGAATCACAAAAGGCTATGTCTGCCTTTTTGTATGCTTTGCCACAAAGGCAATACATTTAGAGGCAACCAGTGACTTGACCTCTCAATCCTTTTTGGCCGCTTTAACTAGATTTATCGGACGACGAGGAATGCCGAAAACCATATTTTCCGATAACGGCACTAACCTCGTTGGAGCTAGTAAGATATTATCTACTGATTTTAAGCAATTTCTGAAATCACTATCCGCAGATATAGCGAAAAGATACAATCATTTGAACCTAGAGTGGAGATTCATTCCACCAGGTGCCCCACATATGGGGGGATTATGGGAAGCTGGAGTCAAGAGCTTCAAACTTCATTTTAGAAAAGTAACGGGGACCAACAAACTTACTTTTGAAGAGTTCTCCACTCTGCTCGCCAAAATTGAAGGTTGCCTTAATTCCCGGCCAATTTCTCCCTTATCTAATGTATCTGACCTTCCTCCATTGACCCCAGGACATTTTCTTCGTGGTGGTCCTATCTTAGCTCCTCTTGAGCCTACTATCAACGAAGAAAACATGAGCTGCATAAAACGGTGGGAAAAAGTTAAGTTGCTGCACCAGCAGTTTTGTAGGAGATGGAAGGACGAGTATCTTAAAGAACTGAGCAAAAGATACAAATGGAAATACCCACAAAGAGATGTATCTTTAAATGACCTGGTCGTCATTAAGGATGAGAATCTTCCCCCAAATGAATGGCGTCTAGGGCGCATTGTCAAAGTCTATCCAGGAGCTGATAATCGCATTCGCGTCGTGGATATCAAAACTCAGAATGGAGTTGTACATCGTCCAATTGCTAAGCTTTGCGTATTGAGTCACTCCTAATCATGGTTCCGCAGTTCAACCCTTTCATAAATTCATTTACAGTTTAAACTTATTTCAAATACATGCATATACATATAACTTAGAATTCCTTATTTGCACTGATCTATCTGAAGTATTGCCCGCTAATAATTGTATCTATAAGTTGATTTAAGTATCTATCGTCAGTTTAAGTTTAATTTGTTTAAGTAAGAGTGACTTTCTGAAATTTAACATCCTTAATTATCAATTAATTATTTTTTTTACTTGAGAAATTTGTAATATTTTACAGCCGTTGCTGCAAGGCGGCCGGCATGTTCAGGTCGAAATGTGACTGAACAGAACTAAAAGTATTCTAGCAGTTTTACTAGTTACAACATTTAGATGTCGCTTACATAGCATAAATTACGAGATTGACTTACTCGGAAGCCACTCATCCATTTTGTATTTTGTATATCCTTCTTCTTGTACTAACCCTCAACGAGGTAAGACGTTCCATCTGAACAACCCAAATAAAAGATCAAAAACCTGAACAAGTTTGTTTTTTTCGGAACTCCAACAACGAAGCAACCAGCAGGGGATCCTTTCCACCCCAACATCAACATTTTGTTTTCTTCAAGCAATTTATTTTATCTATGAATTTGTATTTTTGGTGCTATTATTTTGCACAGGTTAGAATTGACTTTTTTTTGTTTAAATGCGTATATATTTTTTATTTTTGGTTATAATGAATGAACTTTTATATTTCTGAATTACTTAAACTTTGCTTTTAATAAATAAATAAAAAAAGAAATCGAAATTCTCATTAGCTTTAAAATGTTTACTTTCATAAGACTTCATAAATGATGGTGCTATTTTTTTGCACATAGCGTATGTTGGTGAAATAGGCCACTGTGTATATACTATATGTATATGTATATAACCGCACTTCTACTACAGAATTATTGTCGACGCACTAATAAATTTCGCGAAACGAGACACAAAGCGACTCATAGTCATATCTACTGCAGAAGCGTACGGAGAATACGGTTTTATAATTTACAGAAAAATGTAAAATCCCCCGAATCTGTTTCCGAATGTCACATTTTTAGCCGAAAATGGCCGAAGCCGATGCCGAATGTTCGATCGGACACTACATGCGAGTACAGAAAATTATCAAATCGTCAGCAATCGTTAGGAAACAGATCCAGTTCCCATTAGCTTTTCCAATACTCGTACATATGTAAATATTAATAGTAGGTGGGTTACCGGTGAGCTCCACGGGTGATTCTAAATGAAATTAAAAACCTATCTCTGACATACAATCGATTTCTCTTCCCAAATACTCGTAGATGTAATCACCATTACGATGTGATATGGGAATCGATGCTCGTATCTCTTACCATTGAATCTAAAGTATCTTATTGCCAAACATTGGAGAAGGAGGAGCGCCAGCAAATAGACTGGTATGCCTAGTTTTGTTCGCTTACACGGTCTACCGGATGCAGTCAAGTCAAGTTGAGATCAAGTCAAATCACAACTGATAAAAAAACTTTAATGGCTATTAAAACAGATAAACATTTTATGTAAATCAATATTCCATTTCTTTATCATTTCAATCGTTCAACTGTCATTGCAAGAACGATTCGATCGCCGAAGACGCGACGTGTCGTACTAAAATAATTTGATTAAAATTTTACCGATTACCGATTACCTATACGTACTACTGTTGGCGATGTTTTAAGAAAAAGATATTTCTATTGATAAATATGTACATATGAAGATAAACTTTTTTTATTAGAAGTCAAAAATAATTAATGCATGACATGGCTGTACTTTGTATTGTAGTGTGAGTTAGGTCTCATTCTCATCGATCGACCTCGGAACCTTCAACTTCCACTAGTCCGAAAGTACAGCTTTGAAGTTTGGACAGTTAATGACCTAGAAAAAATGACTTTTGGATCCTCTTCTACTGCAAACGAAGCCTTCGGGGCCTTCGGCCATACCATACCTCACATTCAGCTCATTTTACTTTAGGTAGCGCCACAGTTCGGTGTGAACCAAATATTATTTTATAGACTTATTTAAAAGCATAGTTTCTTTTTTCTAATTAAATTGGGATACAAGGTCAGGGTTTTTGATTAGCTTGGTAAGAATTCAAGCTGCAATTTCGCCGGGTTTTTCGATCGGGAGCGAATGTGCTTCTGTATTTCAAAAAGAATAGCAAGAGCAGCGTACGCGTTTAACCATGTAGTACATATACGTAGTAGGTACATGTCCTGAAAATTGAATCGGAACAGTGCAAGTAAGAGCTACGAGTATAAACATATGTGCTTTATTCCGTACCAAAGCCTTGTTTATTTATTTGAGTTTTTTAATTGGATAGGGTCCTATATAAACTTTAGGGATTGTGGTAGAGGTGGCATGGCGGTGGCGGTGGAGCTTCTCGATTCAGTACCCGGAGCCTTGGAAGAAACTCTGGATACCACAACACATTTCGGGTGAAAATATCAATGTTTCCTTCCGGATCGAGTGGAGCAGCTGGGGTTGGTCTGGTTTCGAACAAGGAAGCATAATCTTCTGAGGGATACACTCTCTATACGTACATATGCAACTCGTCTCAACCAGCGTTTGATATACATATTAACCCTGACCAAGTTGGGAGTTGTGCCTGAGGTTAACTACCTAACCGCGTAAAAAGAAACTATAGTTCCGAAACAATATAAGCAACTACGTGATGTAAAAAAGCTTTTTAACAAGTTTGTTTGAACAGCTCTGTGTGTAAGTAAGCTGGCCGGTTATCTTCTTTAAAATAAATTATTCAGTGACTTATAATAACTAAGTGCACAGTATTGTCTCGACGTGCATACATTTTGGGCTTAAATACCTACATGCATACATAAATATGGGGCGCTCAGCGCCAGAACGGCCTAACGCACATTTTCAAAAAAAATTGAACTAAGTATACAGATCGAACCAAAATTTTAAAATTTATTATATATAAAAAAATTTAAACTGTATAATTATGGAACTGCTTTGTAATTATAAGGGGAAAACTTTTTTTGCTCTAAGCGAATTTAAAAAAATCTTAGAAGCCAAAATGGCCCTAACGCAGAAATAAAAAAAATTTGAAGAGTTTATTTTAGAAAATTAAAAAATATATATCAAGTTTGCCAGAATATATTCAAATTCTTGTAATAGACAAAACATCCCTGAATAATATAAAATTCCGCTAAAAATATTATTATCGACACATGCTTGTTTTTTTGCAGACAAAATGACCTATCCCACAGTTGATAGCGATTTAAATCTTTTTAATGGATTCCAAAATGGCCTAAGCCACTTTTTTTATTTGTCATCTAAAATAGCCTTTCTATTATTAAAGGAGGACCCTATATTAACTTAAGACAAAAAATGTAACTAAAATTCGTTTACCATTAATAGAAAAAAAAACTAAAAATATTTTAAAAAAGTGGTTTTCTTTAAACTCATTTTACTCAGTACGAAATTTTTGGGGTTAGGCCGTTTTGGCGCTGAGCGCCTCATATATAAGTATGTATATAAATGTATGTACTTTATTAATTAAAGTCATATAAACTGGAAAAAAAACCTACCCACAGTCACAACCAATAGAAATAACAAAGCCACTAAAAAAAATCTGATCCGACAGACAGCTGCACGCACAATCCTAAGCCGATAGCATTCATAGCGACATAGGGTTTCCAATTATTTCCCAATGCGTTAAGGATCAAGATCTATGGATTTGAACATAGACCGCCTGTGTTATTTTTCTACTATTTGGTTTTTCGGTATATGTGCGCGTTTATCCATTGTTGGGGTGCAAAAATTGGTACATAGGACGCTCATACGTCCTGTCTGTGTATTCACGCACATTACGCTGTGCGTTTGTACAGTACAAGTATATCCGTATTGTTCCCGTCAGATCCAGACATTGAAATCAGTACTCGCTTAGAGAGTTCATACGGAAGGTACATAATCTACAAATAGAATCCCCTATAATTACGAATATTTCGAACAAAAAAAAAAAAAAAACATTGTGTTTGTGACCCACAGCATTTTTTCCTACCCCAGAGAACTGTAATTCGGATTGCTTTCCATATTTTTCCACATAATTCCTAGAGGGAACGTGAATTATTTCCTTTCGATAGGACCAAAACCGCATAACTTTATTGAAGAACTCTGCATTATGGTACTCGTGCTCATGCTATTCAATTACCATTTTTTTTTTAGTTTGTACGAGTACGAGTACTATTGTATAACCTTGCATATTATGTATGCAGAAACAGCTAGATCTTTGAAAAACTGAAATTGTCAAAACTTATCTGACAATAAATATATGTTAGTACGGTTGTTCTTTCACGGTTGAGTTATATTGTTTCTTAATCCCAGGATTATAAATTGCGTGCGCACACGTTTGTTTTTAACCTTTAAGTAGGTAGGTGAGTAATAGTAACGTAAGTAGATAGGTGGGGTGCTGACAACGCCCCATCATGATTTCACTTTACAACGTTTATCTTTCCTCTGGTAAGTGGTTCCATGGTCAAATTGTCATTATGATATCGTTCTGCGGTAGAACAATGTTAAAAGAATTAACTTTAAGACCCCTTTATAGGTTTTTTAGTCGTCCTTTCCAAAATAGTGCTTTCCGTATTAATTTTTGAAACAATTTTTTGTTTTAACAAATTCGCCATAATCCGTATCAATTAAGTCCGGCTCTTCACTCGAATCTTCACTTATATAGTGTCAAAAACAGTTGAATGCATTCCTGATCTTTTTAAAATGACATTTTCAAATTACCTATACAAATTCACCCAGTAAAAAAAATTACACACCTGGATAGATGGGGTGTTGACAGCACCCTTGCAGCTTGAAGGCCCCGACCCATAGAATCCGTCAATGCCGCTGCGCTTAACGTTGACGCTGACGTTGGCGCGTGACGGAAAGATCCGTCCCATAGAATCCGTCGCATACCAGCGCTGAGGGGAGGACAGCCGATGACATTTTGCTATTGCTGAAAACAGAGCTGTCGTTTCGGTAATTTTTTGGGTGCTTAATTTTTGATAACATGGTGGTACTTTTCAAATGAAGATACATAGTACCAATATTCACATATCAGAAAAATTATGAAAATGGTAAATTGTTTGGAATCAGAAACAAAATTATCTGAAGCTCATTATTTTCCATTTTTTTTCTTTTTTTGAATTTTTCAGTGTATGTTCCTATTGATTGCCGGTTGGTTTTTCAATTCAAACATAATTCTATCATGGCCCTTGGAGTTTTCTTACCAATAGAGTTCTATTATTTGGTATAAGGACCTGACTTTGCAATCACTTTTTTTATCTCGAGTAGTTTTTATCGCTCCAGTACAATATTATCATTTTCCAACTTACTAAAAAAGCACTTTTTTTGCTCGAGATCAATTTTTGTGAATTTCGGATTCAACTAGAGATTTACACCTACTTGCAGTAATACCAAAACATTTTATACGAAATTAAAACGCAGTACATCAAAATGCTATTAGTTAACACATCAGAAAAAATTAGAAAATACAAAGAAAAAAAGTGTATTTAAAATTGTATTTATTATTTTTCTTTTTTTATTTATTTCCTTTTAGGAAAAAAAGGCCAACTGACACACTAATACAATTGCAGAAAAACAGATCAATCTCATTTGTTTTCTATTCAGCACGAAAAATCTGAGATCTGAGAGCAAACTCTGAAAAGCCCAAACAAAAACGACATAAGGCAAGTGTAGTACGGACTGCAGATGGGTTGGGTATACAGAACAACTATTGTAGTACGACTGACAACACTGGCTGCAAGTGTTTTCTTTTCAAGCTGATGCCAGCTGGTTGTCAACATCGATGACAGTTTCTCTATATTTCTCTATGCTTCCACCAATTAAAATGCATACTCTCAATTTGTGAATGCATGAACTATAATATGTGAAGGTGTGCACTTCAATGGTTGAATGTGTGATTACCCAACGCACAGCACAGAGAAAAAAGTAGAAAGTAAACCTACTTTCTGCGTCTGCGTTTTTATGTGCGTTGGTTATGGGCCACCTTCCATAAGAATGTGTGTATTCTATCGAGATGTCCGTTAAAACGAATGAATAAACGCACAACGGATTCTATGGGTCGTGGCCTTGAAGAGTCTGTCACGGCTTACTTGTAAAACCATCTTAATCTGTATAATAGAAAACAACAGGAAGGTACTGTACCGACAACGGGTGTTGTTAGTCGCAAAGTATAATATTTTTGAAAAATAAGGGCTTGGGGTGTTGTCAGCACCCCACCTACACAGTTAAAGGTTAAAGAAAAGCATATAATATACAGTATACATATATATAAATTCATATGTATGTAGGTATATAGTAATTCAAATATCTTTATTTCATATAAAAGTGCGTTCCTTAGACTTAGACACGGAATATAGCATCATTCAAATGTCCACCATGGGCTCGCTTACAGGTCACGATCCGCTTACTGCAATTTTTGAATTATGTTCCTAAGCTCGTCAAAAGTTTATGGATGGTTGGCATAGATACGTCCCTTAGTATAACTGCAGAGGAAGAAGTCTAACGGTTACAGATCCGTCGAATTTGGTGGCCACTTGACAATTCTGTCCACAAAAAATCAGTCATCCGATACCGCTCGCCATTGGCCATAAGTGTCTGATCCTCATTTCTCATCGTTTTGACGGAAAACTGGTTGCGTTCACGCCACCACTAGTCCAAAATCCACAATTTAAGAACATGTAATGGCACTTCATGAGTTACTTGTGAATTCCTACTGTCCCAAAGATGACTATCCTAAAATTCTTAATACAGTACCAGGGTTACCTCTGAAAATTTCCGGAAAGGGTCCAAAAAAGGGTACCTGGCGAGAAAAGGGATCCCATACAAAATTAAAGAATAAGACGGGGGTAGGATAAGTATTATTTTATTAGTTTTTTTTATTTGTAGTCCAGTTGCTTAAAAATATATAAAGCTTATGCATAAAAACTCTCAAAGAAAACAAAAAATCAGTTCATTTAAAGAAAAGCAATTCAGTTAAAAATAAAGTAACAAAATCAAAAGAAACAAGAAAAGTACATATTTGATTTGAAAAACCTAATTGTTAGGAATGAAAGCCCTTAGCTTCTGAATTAAATTCGAGTTAGGGACCCACTCTTCTAACTCTTCATCTTTCAAAACATTTAATGCGGATAGCATGGATTGGCAGGTGTTTTTTTTTTATATTAACAATTATAGTAGAAATATGACGAACGCAACGCACCAACTATTTAAATGTCTCTGTTTACAGGGGAAATTTACGTTTCGGCTTTGGCAAACACATACATATAGATAGAAATCGGGTTAATACAAAAGTGTGATATCTGTCGGTGACAATGTCTGCTAAAAGAAGTGAAGGAATTTCGGTTGAGTGTATCAATTGTTTCCCAATTTACAAAAAGGGTCCGAAAAGGGTCAAATTTCGATGATTTTCAAAGCGGCGGGTTCTGGGGTCCGTGCCATCAAAAAAGGTTCAATTTGACCCCAAAGGGTCCCAAAGGTAACCCTGTACAGTAGTATACCTCGATAATGTGAAAGTCGATGAATTCCAGTTTTTTTCTTTAGTTTTCCGGCAACGCGATGCGTCAATGCGCGAGCTACGATTTCTAATTTTAGAAGTCGATAACAACAAATTAAACAAACTTTATATTTTCTTTTATAAATGTATGAATATGAATCTGTTTATTATTGTACAATACACACTTATTTACAATTATTACGAACAAAGTTGTCAAATTTACTTGTTTGAATAGGATCGGATAACTTTTTACTTTTCAGTACAAATCGCTCATTTTCGTATGTTCTTAATATAAAGCGCGCAGTTCTCGTTGTCCCTTATAGAGATGGCTAAGCAGTATAACATTCACATTTGCTGGGTGCCGGGGCACAGAGACATTCCAGGGAATTGCAAAGCTGACGAGCCCGCTAAAATAGGAACAACAATACCTATTCTACCCGATAAGGAAAATATGCCACTCGCTACTTATAAGCTAGCACTCAAACTTGACACAGTCAATAAAACCAACGCTAGATGGGAATGTGGAACTACCTGCCTTGCTACTTAACAAATCTGGCCTAGATAAGATCTAAACCGCTCGAGATAACCGTACGATTATCGGTGTCATTACAGGACACTGCCTTATAGGCAAACACGCAACTAGACTTGGCGTCATCTCGAATGGCTTCTGCAGAATCTGTAGGGACGAGGAGGAGGAGGAAAGTCCAACACATCTCCGCTGCTCATGTCCAGCTCTTTCTCGTAGTAAAAAACTACACCTAGGAGAGTACTTCTTCGAAGATCTAAGTGATCTAGAACAAAAAGACGTAGAAAGCCTTCTTCGCTTTGTACAAAGCTCCAAATGGTTCTCTTGAGTAGTAGGGTAAATATCCCCAAGATTGTTGGTATCACAATGGGCCTCTATAGGTCTAAGTGTGCTGGTTCTTGTTATCGGCAGCCACAGCTGCCTAACCTTATCTATAGTCATATAGAAGTGATTAATGTTGCAGATCGAGAACAAAAACTGTTCTTAGAACAGCCATTAAAAGTAGATTCTTATAACAATTTCATTTAAGTAAACAATGTCAGTATAAAATATAACATACATAAATTAAAACCTTTACCAGACAATGACAAATTTGCTAAGAACATACCATTTAAATAAAGAGGAGAAAGAAGATCTTTCTAAACTATGCAAGCAATATGATGTTATGTTTTTTTTAGAGAAGGCAATACACTCTCATTTAATGTCATCAAGCACTGTATTAAAACGAATAATGACAATCCGATATACAAGAAGTCATAAATGTAGACTAGCTGAACCCGGTGCGCTTCGCTCCACCTATATTTTCAAAATTTGCTAGCGCACTTAGTTATTCGTGATAGAAAGGAAGTACATACATAGTAGGAAGCAATCACTGCTGTTCTATTTTTCAACTTCAATTTCCATTATCTTTTCTATCTGTCTGTCTGTCTGTCTGTCTATCTATTTGTCTGTCTGTCTGGCCGTCTGTCTATATAATAACATAAACCGTAAATATGAATCATTTTGGTCAATTAATATAGAAGCTGTTAATAACTTGACTCCAGCGCCACCTATCGGGTCGAGAATTTACAATTTTCTCTTTTGGCGCTGAATCAACATATATTGTGAATATGAGCCTTTTTGGTCCATAAATATAGAAGTTAGTAATAACTAACTTGTTATCTAAAACGATGGGCCATAAAAAATAAATGGACCAACAAACCTTCTGGCAACATCCAGAATCATAATCTGCTAGCTTTTCTGAGTTCAAAAATATGAACAGAATGTGGTTCTCGGATTTTGCACACTCAACTCCATCCAGCTCCCGGTCTTATAATTTCAAAATGAATGAAATATGAGTAAAACTAACTTTTTCGTATCCAGAAATGTGAGCTCTCAAACATGTGAACTGCCAATTTTTTAACTAGTTCCCAGCGTGGTAGTACAAAAATGCGAGTAAAATTTTGTTTTTATCAAACGTCGCCATTCTCATTTACTACAACTTTCTTGCAGCCATTTATGCCTGAATGCCTAAGCCCACTGAAAAGTGTGGTATGTCAAACATAAAGCGACGATTCGTTCCATAGTTTGTGGGATGGTCCCACATATGACTCAAGTCTCCATCGTACCTACACATACGATATGAGTACTTCCCACTTAATTTGGAAATATATTCCACGTTTTACCCATCAAATAATTTATTTGAAATTACATAAATAAAACTGACTAAATGCATTGATAACCTTTTGTCGTTCCTCTAATGCTGGTTAAGATTTTTACTTGATTAAAATGTCGGCACACTGTCAACGTTGTTGCCTTCACATTTCTGGGAATTTATGGAAAGTGATAATTTTGTTTAACTTGTCTTATAACTTAATTAAAAAATAATTGAATAAATCTTCTTTATTTTAATGTGATGCTTTGTTAATTGTATTTGTATATTGTATTTATGTATTTCCAGAAAAATTATTAATGTTTATGCAGTTAAACAATTAATTTTAATTATGTAGGTATTTGGAATATTTTTTTCCACATATCGGTCATTGTGCTCTGGTGAACTTATCTGCGCCCCAATATTGGGTTGCCGTAAGCGCCATTTTAATGTTTTTGGGAAATCGCATTTAAAGTTTTGACAGCCTATTGCATGAAAACCAACCGCTGGGATTTTTTCATTTTTTGACACGATATTCATACGGAAATCTTCTTTCAAAAAATCTAAGAAGTTATTCTAAAACACTTTTAGTTTTTCAAATATTTGAAATTTATTACAAAATGAGTTTGCCGTATACGCCACTAAAATCAATATTTTCTTTTACTCATACACATCGTCAAAAATTCCAGATTTTCGCATACGTTTTCTAAGGTACTGTTTCCACACTTCAGAATTCTTTTGTCTTTTACGGGTAGAGTATGCACGTACGGCAAAACCGAAAAAAAATATTTTTCTTTCTAATGACGTATGTACATACGACTATTTAGTTTTACCTGGCATTTTGTAGGCATATAAGTCAAAAGAATTCTTAAACTAAAATTTGCTTAAATTGTATGGAAAATTTGACGTTAATGCCAAATTTTAGCGTTTACGTCAAAACAATACGTAAACTTGATAAATTGGGTCAAAACCATTCTGTATATCTTTGCAATGGAAAGAGATAGAGCAAAACGGATAAAAGATTTGGAAAGGTCTACCCCGAAAACATAAGACTGCATTCCAAACTCAAAAGGTGAATTTTGGCGTTTACGGTAACCCAATATTAGGGCGGCGTTATGTCAAAGCTCTTATTGTCAAAATACAAAACTTAATGGTAACAGTAACAGAATAACCGAATGAAAAACAATAATTTGTCAAATATCGTTACTTTAGCAGCTCGTCAGTTCTTACAAAGTATTTAAAGTCTCGCAAAGAAAAGTGATTTAAACAGAACGTTCGATTTTTGGGGATTTTTCGGGACTGCAGCGATTGCTCGCCTAAACTGTAATCGCATCAGTGTTCAAATTAGGCACTTTTACAGTTTCAGTTGAATTGGTGATCGGTTCTTTTTGAATGAGAGAACGGATTTCTATATCAGTTCGACTTGAGGTTTCACGGTGTCGCCCGCATTGTTATCCAGCTTTTCTATGTGGAAATTTCTGCACGGACATGGTTAGGCAAATGGCAGCTCCGTGACTTATTACTAATGTTAGGGTCCATTGTGCCCATTTTAGATGTTATCCTGGAGCCTGTGAAGAGGACCGCTGATTTGGAACCATCCACATAAGGATATGAATTTCAGAAGATTCCTCAGCTCAACTTTGCTTAAGTCACCAGCTCATCGAAGAACTATGTACATACATAACTACCACAAGTTCTCATGCTTGGTAGGACAGTCACACAGCAGGTGACGAACGGATTCAATTTATTCTTTGTTTCAGCAGCTTCTACAGTAGTCATTATGAAAGATGCCAAAATGATCCGTATGAACACCAATAGCACAGTGCAAAGAGCCTAGTGCAATACCCATGAAGAAGAGCGCGTGGGGAATGGTCAGACCGCTCCTTTGCGAGTTTGTCCGCTCTTTCATTGTCTGGGATATCCATATAACTCAGCATAGGGTCATTGTGTTGTGTTTGAATATCTCATTTAGATTTTTCCTTTATTTATTCACCAGCTTCGATCTGCAGTAAGTAGTCTAGATTGGGTTACCAGACGTCCCCCTTATTCATACCAAAATGCTGTTTGTCCGCCCTATACAAACCTCTGTCTCTGTAAGTAAAATTCAAAAAGAGAAAAATTTCAATTTAAAACTATTAAAATATTTTCATTAAATATTTTAAAAAAAATTCTCTGTAAACACATTCGGTTGAAGTTCAAAATCCTTTCAAAGCTGAACGCATCCACTCAATGAACTACATATCAAAAAAAAAAAAGATTTCCTTCATTTGTCAGTTTATGATTTGTGCTGCTATCTTTCCTTTGTCAGTTTTTGTTCACAAATTATTTTCGTTTGTGTTTAAGTTTAATTTTTTAATTAATTTTTAAAGGAAAAAGTAATTTATTTTTGTTGTTTTGTTTCTCATTCATTTATTTTAGTTGATAAGTTATATATAATTTTTGATTTTCGTGTTCAGAAAGTTCAGAGCTTTAACAGTTGCTAGCTCTCTGAGTATATGGTAATACCCTTGTTTTCTTCAATGGTTTTTGCAGCCCGAATAATGTCTGTGATTTGAGTTTGGAAAACACTGTATATTGACTTGTAGTGTTCCACAATGAACTCCGCGGCTCCCATGTCGATATCCATATTGGCTCTATCGGTATAGAAAACTAGTTCTCTTAACATACATTGGTGACTAACAAATCCTCCCATTCGGTTCTGTCAGAGTAAGTGAAATCCTTAACAACATTTATTATTGGTGATAGGTAAATCAGTTTTCCTGTGTCACCCATCTGGATCGGATGGATGCATGCTCATATTGTGCTGCTAAGCACAATCAGGCTTTCATCAGTCAAAGTGCAGTGTTTGGTATTGGACCAATTGAATACCTTGCCAGAAGGTAATTGAAATTTGCTATCGATATTATTGAAGAAACCTATTGATTCTAGTATAATGTACATCAAATTTTCGATGTTCCGTCCTAATTTCACAAAAGGTGTGTATAACTCTTTACATTTCGTAGGTTGGTATAATTGAAATGAGATTACCACGATCATTGTATCCAAGATTTTATCAACTGAATCAGAAGGACCCTTCAGCCTTTTGAGAGCAATTAAATCAGTTCAGGATACTGGAAACATGTTTTGCTTTTTGCACATCTATCACTGGCAAAATATCTTACACCCTTATTGCTACAAATACCATTATTTGATCCGGATTTGAGATACTTTTTTTTCTTTATTAGCAAAGATTTGATATAATATAGAGCAGATGGGCGATTTAAATTACTGTAGGGCAAAGTACCGTCCGCAATGCCAATGGGACCAGAAATATCTGTTGGCAAAGATGCTGATTCCAGTTTTCGAACATTTGACTATTGTTCCCAATTCTATTGATTCCCATAGAGTCCAGCTGGATAAGATGGCAGATAGTAGACATGCTATCAACTGTGACAGCCTCCTTGGAATCCTATCCCAGAGAGCTTCTTCTTCTACTAGTCAGGATACCGGTTTAACGGTTGCAAATCTTATAGACAATTGTAAATCGTCCAAAGCCTGAGAATTGCTTTCGTATATTTCATGTGAAAATCCGTAAAACCAAAACTGGACCACCCCAAAGGACAACCTCAAATGACATAAACATAACGTTAAAAAAACATCCTTTGTATTGCTGCGGCCACCACCACCCCACCGTATCAGGGTAAGCAAAAACCGTTTCTCGTACCCACAGAATAGTATATATCACGTAATAGGATCGGTCCGTGGAGTTGTAGGTATAGATTGTCGTTGAATTTGAAGGAACAAAATAAACCAAAACCTCACGGATGGTGATCCTGTCAACTTTGCATATCATGGGACGTTATGTGGTAGCATTCGAAATATATAAATGCCAATTTGTGGGTATACGGTAATTCAAGGAGGTATTCTTTTCTCGTTTACATTGTTAATTTTTTTTCTGGGAAATTATATGCCTACGAGTTTGCCTAGATTGTATGCCGAGCGACTTTGTAAAGAGCTGCCATTTTGATCCGGTCCTTGGACATCTGCCTATGAACAAAGAAGCGAATTGAATACTTTAAACGTAAGGCGCTTTTATTGGATTTCTTTTTAAGAAACCCAAACCATAGACCACTTTTTGTGAACAAACTGGCCATTGACATGAATATGACCTCATAATCATAAATAGAAGTAGATAATATGGTGTAACGTGAATGGGGCTTCAACAGCCTAAACGTATTGGAATGATTAATTGATTGATGTTGAAAATATCCTTTAGCTCCTAGAAGACAAAAACATAATCTACTTTATATATGTAAATATAGAGGATAGGGCAAGACGCAGCTGCTTAGTGTGAGGGTGTTTTGTTTTGCATTACTCTTATACACACCGATACATACGAGTAAAGCTCAATTTTCGAATCTATAGATTCTTTGCTAGACTTCAACACCAAATTTTACTTAACCCATATGCGCTCACCGCCCCATTTTTCAAGCGCCCTAATTTGTATTAAATAAAATACAGTAGTGTATTTTTCTGTCTGCATTAGTATTATTTTTCAGATTTATAAGTACGACAATACTTATTGGAACAGTTGCTAAAATTGCCCGATACTTTGTCAGTGAGGTTTTCTTTGATGAAGTGTGCAAAGAATAAAAAGCTGCAATGTCCCTAAAACAAATAATGTAATAAATTATATTCATCTTTCGAAAAAAATGTTGTTTTTTTTATTTTTCTTACTAAACAATGTTTGTGCAATAAAATGTGTATGCTTTAATTGAGTTTGTTAAAAAATTACATATTTTATTCAACATTTTATGAACTGCCGCCCCATTATTGGGGCGGTGAGCACGGTCTGGCACACTGTTTTCAGTTTAGAATTTACCGTATTTTCTGCAGAATTGATGCAGTTGCATAATTTAAATATGGTTTTAGGGTGACTGTTGCCCAAATTATTGACATCGGCCATACTGCATTAGACCCGGTGGATAGATTTTAAAAATGCGTGGATGCGTTACTGATACCCAGATGTAGGCATAGACGAGTCTATGATACCATACCATGGTACAAAACTACACTTGCATGGTAAGCCAATTCGCTTTGATGTATGGCTGGCTACCCGTCTTGGGTACCACATGCAGACTGAGCAGTACCAAGGTGCTGCTACCGGCAATACTATTCCGGACTTGGGAGCCGCAGGGTCAGTGATGATGAATCTCATGTCAAAGCTACCAGAAAACTGGCATGTTCATGTGGATATCGATCATTTTTTCACGTCGATTCGATTATTGAAAGCTTCAAACAGCTGGTCACCAAGCTACCAGAACAATTCGAGCGATAGCCGCCACATATCTTGCTAAATATCCCAACCCTAATTCCATCAGACGTTCGCTGAACGGCATAAAACGTCGAATAGGTGCAGATGAAATGAGGTTGGATGGCAGGGAACATTTGATAATTTCGAGCACGAGACAAATCTGATGCGTGGAATGTCACAAAAACACTACCAGAGAGTATCGTAAATGCGATGTTGGCTAACTGCTTTGAAGCCTTTCACTCTTAATTTAAATTTTTTTTAATAATACTCGTAT
The DNA here is from genome assembly GCA_949775065.1 of Brachyopa scutellaris. Taxonomy (NCBI): domain Eukaryota; kingdom Metazoa; phylum Arthropoda; class Insecta; order Diptera; family Syrphidae; genus Brachyopa; species Brachyopa scutellaris. Next base: position 79,596,891 of record OX459112.1, on the reverse strand, counting down.
AATACTTCATAAGGTTTAATAAAAGCCAAAGATCTGATAAAATGTGTGAAATAAATTTTAAATTATAACCGGTGTCTTCTTATTTTCGTATGTACCCTCAAGTGCTTATCGCCCCATTATCGGGGCGGTCCATAACTCCAGAACTAAAAATAATAATTTTGTGTTTCGTACTACAATCACTTATTTATGTCCCCAAACGCTGGAAAATATATAAAAAAAATTGTATAGCAACAAAAAAAAGAAACTGGTCACATACGGGTTAATTAATATTGCTTTCGGATGCGCATGGGATTGGCCATTTCTTTCTCTATTTTTGAAAAATGTGTGAGCTTTCTTTTAATTTTTTTTTATGTTAAAAACCTACTTATCTAGATCTTTTTTAAGGTGTTAAATATTATTAATTATAAGTGTTTCTGTCATTTAAATTTATAACACAGGTAGCCATCCATGGAACCAGGGCAAAAATAAAGAATACTATCATTAGTATGGGAGGCAATAGATAGTCGGGAATAGAGGGACACCCTATGTGTCCAAGGCTCTTTGGCCGGCCTTAGACCACGAAAAGACCAAAGTAATACTTGAATTGAATAGGGCAACGAATGCAGATAATGCAATGACTTAGGCTCAGCGGAGGACATTGAACATATTCTTTGTGAATGCCATGCCATTGCTCGTTCGCGCAAAAAGGTTTTAGGGAGTTCCTTTTTTGATACACTGGAAGAGGCGGGCCAAACTGGTCACAATCAAGTTTTAATATTTTTCAGTGAAATCATATGTGTAGACGGAAATGTTTCGGTTTAGGTACCATCAATAGATGGTTCCTGGGGATCGCGATGTTGTTTTGTGATGGCTTAGCCTCATAATCCCGTTCTAATCTAGCCTAGCCATCCGTCAAGTCTATACTTATTGCTTGATATATGTGGGTGGTCCGATAAGTACTTAGCCTCACAGCCCGATGGTGCCAGTATCGCAAGACAGATTTACTATCGTCTAGTACATTCTCTTAGACGGCAACTGTCAAAATTTCAGCCGAATCAGACTCGTAGTTTTGTTTTGACCACGTGTCACGTGACAACTTGTCTGCGAATTTTAGTATGAAAAGTTCATTTTAGTATGAGGAGGTACTTTGCAGACCTCGAGAAAACCTTTTTTTTGGATGGGTTAAAGAAGTTGGAGCATCGCTGGATCAAGCGTATCGAGGAGACTATGTTGAGAAATAAATCGCCACTTTTCCAATATGTTTGTTTTTCTTTTTTAGGCTAAGTACTTATCGGACCGCCCTCGTATGTATGTACTTACTTACTTAGGTGGCGCTACAGTCCGGGGTGGACCAAGGCCTCAACCAACAACCTCTTCCAGTTAGCCCGGTCCTTAGCTAACCGCTTCCAGTTGCGCACTCCAAGTTGGTTGAGGTCTTGTTTTACTTGGTCGCGCCACCTTAGGCGAGGTCGTCCTCTGCTGCGCTGACCCTCCGGGTTAGAGTTGAATATTCTCCGAGCCGGAGCGCTGATGTCCATGCGCTCTACATGTCCTAGCCATCTTAAACGCCCAATGTGCAGTTTTTTGACCAGGCTGATGTCGCTGTATAGCTCGTATAGTTCGTCGTTGAATCTTCTCCTCCAAAACCCGTCAACGCAAACGGGACCGAATATCCTACGAAGGATTTTTCTCTCAAAGCGACCAAGGAGATCTTCATCCGCTTTCGATAAAGTCCATGCTTCAGCTCCATATAGCAAGACTGGAATGATAAGGGTCTTATATAGAGTCTCCTTAGTCGATCGGGAAAGGACTTTACTGCTCAATTGCCTTCTTAGCCCAAAGAAACAGCGGTTGGCAAGAGTAATCCTTCGTTTGATTTCCGACGAGATGTCATTTTTTGATGTTATGGCAGAGCCGAGGTAGACAAAGTCCTTTACTACCTCAAAGTTGTAGCTGTCTATTGTGACGTTCTGTCCAATTCGTCGATGTTGGTTGTCCCTTTTTGTTGACAGCATATACTTAGTTTTGCCCTCGTTTACCGCTAAACCCATTTTGGCCTCGCGAACGCACCGGTGACAGCTCGCTGTGTTCTACCAATGATGTCAATATCGTCGGCGTATGCAAGTAGTTGAACGGACTTTTGAAAGATCGTTCCTTGTGTGTTGGCTTGTGAGTTTCGAACAATTCTTTCTCGCATGACAGCGCATCACCTTGTCTGAATCCTTTTTTGACATCGAAGGTCTTGGTGAGGTCATTACCGACCTTGATGGAGCAGCGAGCTTTCTCCATCGTCATCCTGCACAGACGGATGAGTTTGGCAGGGATGTCAAAACTAGACATGGCTCTATACAGTTCATCCCTCCAGATGCTGTCATAGGCGGCCTTGAAATCGATAAACAGGTGGTGGGTATCGATTTGGACTTGGGTTTTTTCCAGGATCTGCCTGAGTGTGAAAATTTGGTCTATGGTGGACTTTCCTGGCCTGAAACCGCACTGATAGGGACCAATCAGGTTGTTGACGAAAGGCTTCAAGCGTTCACACAATATGGCAGATAGGATCTTGTAGGCGATGTTCAGGAGACTGATGCCTCTGTAATTGGAGCAGTTGAGAGGGTCTCCTTTCTTATGAACCGGGCAAACGATGCTGAGATTCCATTCATCTGGCATACTTTCATCTGACCAAATCTTAGAGATGAGTTGGTGTATGCTCACTACCAAGTCATCTCCAGCTGCTTTAAATAGCTCTGCGGGTAAACCGTCAGGTCCAGCTGCCTTGTTGGACTTAAGCTTGGATATTGCTATCCGCACTTCGTTTTGATCAGGTGGATGGCAGTTTTGGCTATCATCATCTAAGTTGAATGGTTCATTCTGCCTGACAGCGGAATTTTGGTCGTCATCGCCATTGTACAGTCTGCAGAAGTAGTCTTTCCAAATTCTCAGCACCGACTGTGTTTCTACTACGATGTTTCCATCCGCGTCTCTACAGGTTTCTGTACGGGATTTGTTTTTCTGGCACATTCTTTTTACCCTCTGGTAAAACTTCCGTACATTGTTCCTGGAGTAGCATCTCTCAATATCCTCGAATGCACGCTTCTCGTGCTCTTTCCTTTTCCTTCTAAGAAGCCGATGTTCTTCCCGTCTCTTTTGCTCGTAGAGCATGCGAGCAGATCTAGTCCTTCTTTGCAGCGCCGCTTTATACGCTTGTTGTTTTTCCGCGTTAGCTAGTCTGCACTCTTCATCAAACCAGGGGTTTCGTGGTGGTGGTCGTGTGAAACCCAGCACATCATTCGCGGCACTTATGATGGCTTGCTGGCAGTGTTGTCACTGGTCTTCTGTACTAGCTGTTGCTGCGGTAGGACTCGTAGCAAGAGATCGGGATATGCGTTCTCTGTAGGCTCTGGCGGTGTCTTGCGATTGTAGCTTTTCGACATTGTACTTTCTCACAGTATTTCGTTGTTGTGGCGCTGTGGATATCCGCATTCGTACCTTGGCTACAACAAGGTAGTGGTCCGAGCCAATGTTGGCCGCCCGGAAGCTTCGGACATCCATAATACTGGAGGCATGTCTGGTGTCGATCGCAATGTGGTCGATTTGGTTGACGGTTATTCGATCCGGAGACCGCCATGTCCCCTTATGGATATTGAGATGTTGGCATCGGTGTCGTATGTATGTATATATGTATAAATTAAAATACTATTATCAATAAGTTTGAACTACAGCATAAAAATGTATGTACATATGTTTCAGCATAAGTATGGAACGACTGGAACTTCATATTTCAACCAAACCTTGTACACATATGAGTTACTACCCTGGAAAAAACTATTATGATGGTAGAAGAATCCTGGCATCCATAGGGGTGCGATGGAAAGCGGCATACATGAATACACAATCGAAAGCGACCAATATCATTGTCACTAATAGTTTATCATCTTCTAGTGAATGTGACAGTTTCATTTCGCTATTGAGTCCAGCGGAGTGCATTCGACATCAGCATGTTTCTCCCACAGACATCTTTATATAGCTTGCTCAAGGGTGGATTCAGCCAAGCGAAGCTTAACATTTAAATATATGTATACTCGTAAATTTAGTTTTTTAAGTAATAAAATATTATCTAACGAAAAATAGAAAATACATATTATTTTTGGCCCAAACCTATTTCTTGGCAATGGTGGATAATATTCATCACTTTTTTCTTAAACACTCAAATTTTCGCGCTATTCTTAAGCCTTTTATTCTTTAAGCCAACCACACTTTCCCTTGAGCCCTCTGTTGAATACTTTCCGCGTTATATTCTACACTTTTGTGTGCAAAATTTAATAAATTGCTAAATTAGCTTTAAGGAACAATATATTTATCTTAAAGTACCTCAATCACAATAGTTCTTGATGAAATTAAGTACAACTTCGAAAGAAACGAAGGTGTGCTATTTAAATTGTCTGAACTAAGTTAACCCGGTTTCACAAAATGATGTTTTTTTTGTTATGGTGCTTAAAGTGAAAAGGTCTGCATGCATATAAGTCCCACAATCTGATTGCTTATTCAAAACAAGTTATATGAACTAAAGTGTTTTGAACGCATTTTCTAAACCTGTGCTATTTATTTTGCCGCCACTGTATATGTGAGTTTATTGACCAATGTAACACTAATTGAAGGAGTCAAATCAGAAATAACAAAGAACTAACGAAATATCCGTTACGTCACCTGGAAAAAAGTCAAATTTCAAAACCATATGCACACGTACACACCTACAGAATCACCAAGGTATGAACATATATTATGTACCTATATGTAAATATAAAACGTGATTTTCGATTTAAATCGTTTCAAATTATGTAAGGCGAAATTTTCTGGAAAGTTGCCGCTGTCGTGCGTCCGGGTATGGCTGCGTTGCAATTCGTTGATGTCCCTTTGAAGTGCGCGAAATACAACACAAAACACCGCCAACCGAAGCTGTTTGCCTGCCACCTCAACATGGACTATGCAATCGTATTTCGCAGAATCGTATTGCAAGCGGCTTGCATTTTATAGTGAACAACACTTGAGGGGAAATAAAGCTCATTTGATGTGTTCATGCGTCGTATTGCATTGTGCAAGTGTGCAATCAGAGTTGCACATACAAAAGTTGCCAGCTAACAGATACAATCGTGTATTTGTGATAAATTGCATGCTCTTGGGATTGGTGCATTTGCACTGGGCCGGTACACTCATGTGTACGATGCACACTGACTGGGGGTATCTGTGATAAATATTTACTCGTAAGATGGCTGTCCGTCCCTTCTTTATTGACTGTCGAGGGGAACTTTTTTTTGTTTTTTACTTTGGCACGCGAATCTGATTGGGAGTCATGCATCCGATAAGCAAAGAGAAATGAAAACACAAAAAAAACAAATAGCGCTTTAATTAAAAATGGCCAAGTGTATCGGCAAAAGGGTGCAATGCATATTGAAGTCGTATATGTACGTCACTTTGAAATATGAAATTATTACACATGTTCATCACATTTGTTTGTTATAATAGATGTGATGTCATTAATGGCATGTGCATTTATGTACATACATACATACATATACATATGTACTGTATGCTATGTTTGAACGTTTAGTTATGACGGAAGGAATCCAGACATGAGCTTAAACGCCGTACCATACCAATGCCAAACCGCCCTACAAATGTGCTACAAAATAGAGGAGGTCCCACTCGCTATTAAGAATTTTTTTTTTTTTAAACCCGGGCAGCATTGCGTAGTAGTCCGACGCACTAAACCACTACACCACGGTGCTCACATTTGTGTTACATTTTATTTATGTATTTATTTTTAAGCTTCTATGCACATTTAAAGTTTTGAACAAATATTTTCATTTTCTTAAGAACAAAAAAAATGTGCTGTTCATAATTGAATTTGCACTACTGTATGTACATATGTATATTGTGGACGAACGTAACAAAATTGCATTATATAATGGTATTGGTTTTCGGCAATAGGTATGAAATGAATATCACCCTAAATACTCTACGAACAGTTTGTTCGGTGTTGGACCAATCATTTTCAGAACCTCTAGACCTCTAGAGGCTTTGAACGACTTGTTTTACGTTTTGCTTTGATCCTTTTTCCAAATAAACCGGAAAGACTTATTGGTTTGGATATATTGCTATAAAAAGAGTTTAAAACTCACTTACAGTGTTGTGCAAAACAAACGCAACAAAACTCGGTATTGACGTTCTGTTGCTATAACTTTTTTTTCAATTGAATTTAGAACTAATTTATAACAGGTATTCACTTAACTCTATAATTGCTACAAAAAGGTATGTAATTGAAAACAATAACAATTCACATATTAAAAAAAAAAGTAGAAAAACAAATATCCATAACACATGACAGTGTGCAAAACTAACATAACACCTTCCTGTTCTGCAATAAACAATACAATACAAGGAACTTACTGTACTTTTTACAGTTGGCAAAATGCTTCTCAATGTTTAAGACATTGAATCATTAGAATTTGCATTAGTTAAATTCAGATCCTTTTAGTTATTTTTTTTGCAGTTTCCATCATGGCTCGAAAAAAAATGAGCGACCATTTAAAAACAAAAAGAATTGAAGATTATTTATTTATTATTTGTTGCTAAAAAATAAAGCACTTAAAGATCTATTGTATGCCAATTAGTAAAAAAATATAAAGCAACATGTAGAGTCCTTACTAGTGCATTCAGGTGGCCTACCTCGCAAAACGACCTACAGGACGTGCAGAAGAATCTGTAGTATAATTAAAAAAGATCCATTTCTGAGTTCGCAAGAAATTGTGAGTGGACTACAACTTAATGTGTATTCAACCACAGTTCGGAAACGTGCCATGGAAAACGACCTTGGGAGCTACAGGCCAGCTAAAAAGCTAATGCTTACAAAGACGCATTTGCAGAAAATGTACTTTCTTTTAAACTTTGATCTAGACGCATTATAAATCCAAAATCGATTTTTTTTTTAATTTGAGGCTTAAGTTTACAAGCACTTATATTAATTAGTCGTTTGAAAACTGGAAAACCATCCTTTTTAGTGACAAAACAAACTGTAAGTTAATTAACACCGATGGTATGGCCACAGTATAATGTCACAAAGGTGAGCGACTGAATTCACGAAATTACAAAATGACAGCAAACCGTGGAGGTGGTGTCGTGATGGTTTGGGCGCCTTTGGAACTCTATATGCAGGAGACCGCAGCAAAAACTGCCCTCAGGCTAAGCCAGTCAAAACACTGGAGGTCAAATGCATACGGGCATGCCAAAATACTTGGCAACTACCTTAACGGTGACATCAACTCAGAGTACACTGTCCCATACTTGGATTTTGAATAACCCATCACGTGAGATTTTCCAAGCAGAGAGCAGTGGGAGAGAAATGAAATACCACAGAGCGCTAAGTCCATCTATACCGATGGGTCAAAGATGGACATAGGTATTGGAGCGGGTTGCTTCTCTGAAGAACTAGGAATAAGCAGCTCCTTTCGACTTCCAGATCACAGCAGTGTTTTGCAAGCGGAGGTGCTAGCAGTGACAAAGGCTTCTCAATTGGTGTCAATGATGACAATATCACGTGAGGATATCAATATGTACATCGACAGCCAGGCGGCCATAAAAGCGATATCTGCTACGCAAATAACATCGAAGCTTGTAAAGTATTGCCGCGAAGAGCTTAAGGTTCTCAGTACGCAGCACAATGTAAAACTCTGCTGGGTCCCTGGTCACAGCGGGATACCGAGCAATGAAGCCGCAGACGAACTGGCTAGAAAGGGCTCAGCCCTAGATAGAGAACAAGCAGACGGGACGGTCAAACCACCACTCTGCAACCTTCGGGCCAGAATTGAACAAAAATCAGTAATTGACGCGAACAATAGGTGGAGAGCGCTAAACACCTGTGTGACATCGAGAGGACTATGGCCAGAGTATGACAAAACAAGAACTAGAAAACTCCTACAAAAAGATAGAAAGGCGTTGTCAATACTAATTGGGGTGCTAACACGGCATAATACCTTAAGATACCACATGAAAAAATTACGATTGAATGATGATGACATATGCAGAGGATGAGGTGACGAAGAGGTACATGAGGATACAACCCATTTCCTCTGTCACTGCCCTAACCTCTGTCAACTAAGAAACAGAACCCTAGGCAAATTCTTCTTCGATCACATCGAGGAGCTTTCTGATGGATCACCATCTAATATACTTGAGCTTGCTGAGGCGTCGGGTTGGATGAGAGCATAGACATTGATACCATGGGACCACACTATGGGTATCACAATGGGTCCACATGGACCTAAGTGTGATGAGGATACACACATCCTCATCATCCCGAAAACCTAACCTAACCTAACCTTGGGCACAAGGAGTTGATCATTTCCATGAAATTAGAGGGATAATGGACTGCTTTATTTACTTATACTTTTATTTATTCAAAATAAGGGACAATACACAAAGTGATGTTTTTTTTGTTTCATATTTTGTTTTTTAATAAATGAATTATTATTTTGTTAAAAGTATACAAATATAATCTAGTGTTATGAAAACATAGTTCCACAAAGAAAAAATGTTTCTAAAACAAATAAATCGGTAACAAATTCGCTTCTAAATGCTGTTGCTGAGTTTGTTTTGCACAACACTGTATGTAGCACAACAGTCAGGTTTACCCTCGAATATGTTTATAGGTGCTTTCTGTTCACACTGTGGATTTCCTTATTGATTTATATATGAATTCCTACGACAAACCACCCGATACACTTTATTTTAAAAATAAACACAACATTTTTTTTTTATGCTTTCAAAAAATTCCTCAATCAATTCACTGATAATCGTGTAATCAAATTATCACGATAACTAGGGTATCTCATCGTAACTATTTACACCTTTCTCCCTTAACTCAAAAAAATACTGAAATTCCTAATAAAATTATTTTTGTTTACTATCACTTTCGTTTTGGATTTACAATCAACAAGCTTCATCCATTGATAAAAATAAATAAATAAAATCCCTACTTTAAATGTATCAACATGTTCACCTTTATATACTACTGACTAGACCAGCGGTAGCCAACTGGTGGCCCGCGGACAAATCTTAATACTTAATAAGCTTCAGTTATTTTGTTATAATTAATGATTTCACCTTGACTAAATAAGCATTTTTAATTTTTTTTTTACTCGTATTACTCATAAATTGGAAGTTATCTGATCATTATTCTACAAATGCATCTAGGGTAACTTCGGGCATTATGGCGCAGGGGGCATTATGGCGCACTTTGTAAATACCACATTTCCGGTTTACTTATAGAAAATAAAACGATGGGAAAACCTGAGTCATGTTAAGTTGTAAAGCTGTTGCGATTTTTTTTTTAATGGAAAAAAATAATAAACAAAAAATACCCCACTTTTGGCACCTGCATATATTTTTGGCTCTTTTTCATTTGCGTGTGGCTCTTTAAGTATAAAACGCACGGGGTTAGTGTACACAGTGAAGTGAAGTGAATCATATTAGTTTTCCTTTGGTGGAATTGATTAGTAACAGTAAAAGAAAATCTGGCGTTTTTTTTTGTTAAGTTTTGTGCAAATGCGTCACTTTTTTAATATGGCGCACTTGCCGTAGGGGCATTATGGCGCACTCTGGCCCTTATGGAGTTCGCATGTAAAGCATGTAAAAAAAAATGTATACTAAGACTCTAGAATGATGACGACAGGAAGCATGTTTAGGTGCTCCCACATGCCTGGGAGTAGAAAACGAACAAAAAATTGTAGCTCATGTAAGGAAACTACAAGCGTATGGATTCGCTCCGAACAGAAAAGAGCTGTTTTATATGGGCTTCGAACAGGCAGACAAATACAGGCCAAGTCACAATTATAATAAGTCGTAAGTGATCCCACGACTCATGTACTTCATTCAAAAGCACTTGTGATAGCTGTGACAAATCAAACCGCGATTACAGGATCACGCCATATTGCCCAAGAGGATGCGCCATATTACCCTATGCATAGGGCATTACCTATGGTTTTTTGTAAAACATTTTGAATTTAACATTTTCTTTGTTTAAATCATTGAATTATTTTCGTTATTTAACGTATTTTTGTTCTGATTTTCTTATATTTTCGAAGTGTTTTTGTTTTTTAATAAAAAAGCTTTTCATGTTGAAATTATTTGAGAAAAAAACAAGTGCGCCCGAAGTTACCCTACCTATTTATATTTTTTAACAAATTCATATACCTACACGTGGTCCACGGGATTTATGAATTGAATGGTCCGTGAGGCTCGAAAGGTTGCCGACCATTGAGCTAGACGACGAATATTGCTTAGTTCACTTTCTCTTTCTCACTCAATTTTATCGATTTTAGTTTGTTAGTGAGAAAAAAAAATGCATTTCAAGGACATTATAATTTATCTGCTTCTACTTCTATGTGTGTATGTGATTCTTGGAATTATTATTATTATTTTATTATCTACTTTACCTTTTTCTCCATTTCGCTTTTCGGCTTTTTACCACCACATTCCGGAGCGCAGACGACGGAATTTTCACTCAAAAAGAAAAATAATAATAAAAAAAAGGAAAAGGAAAAGGGAAAAGAAAAACAACAAAGATATGTATGTATAGTTTCCCCTCGAATTTCATTCCAAGAAATGATAGAGCGACGACCGCCCGCTCCGTTCGACGACGTCCCCTATTACATTAAACTGTTACAGCACATTCCTCTCGATTGGGTCGTGGGAAAATTCTAGTATTACTCGTATTTGTCTGCTCTGGATGCACTCGGTTTGAGGCAAGGGATATACAGAACATCGTACTTTTTAGTTACTCGAATTGTTAAGAGTTTTCTAATTTCTAATGGCGCATACGATAGTTTTTATACATATTACATTATTAAATTGAGATAAATTAGTTGCACCCACTCCTACGAACGGGTTCGTTATAAAAATATTTCGTTCTATACTCGTGCATATGTAGGCAGAGCGTAGGATGTGCAATTTTGGGTAATCTTTTGAAAAAGTTATTTTACTAATTATGTCATTAAACGTTATTTAATAATTGTGTCATAATCGTTTCTGTCAGATGTAATTACCATGGATTCCAGGAAATTAAATTCAAACAGCCAGCGGGAAGTAGCTACGGTGCACTTTAACAACTTCATAATGACACTTAAATTAAGTTCTAGATAAAACAAGTGATAGAAGGTGCACACGTAGTTCCTCACTTACTTACTTATGTACATACATACACATACATATGTATTTCTCGTTAAATTTATAGTTTTGCATACAGGATCTTGGAAATACAGCTCGTAAGAAAATCCTTAAGATATTTCGTAGACATCGACTGGCCAACGTGAACAGCATTTTGGGGACTACTTTCTAAATGCTGCATTCATATAGCAGAATGAATTCCAGATTGGAAGAGAGCAGTCGTAGATTCGCATTACAGTTCCTCCTTTGGTACCCGAATAGAGCCTTGTAGGACTCGGCTTTACTTCGAAGTCACTGATACGTTCTCCTTCTCTCTTACTGGTTGACATTAAGGAGTAATTCATTTCTGTAACTTTAATATCGTCGTTATACTTCCGACCTGAGGTTCTCGAAAAGACTACAGCCAAAAAGCTTGATAAGCTTCAACGCATGGCGTGTCTTGGTATAACCGGTGCCATGCGCACCTGCCCTTCAGCAGCTCTAGAAGCTATTATTGGCATATCGCCATTACAGATCTTCATTAGGAAGTCAGCCGCTAGAAGCGCTATTAAACTTCAACTTATTCGTAAGTACAAACCGGGTAACCTTACGGGCCACCTCAATATTATCAACAACATTCCCGATCAGGACATGCTTTGCACTGTCGCTGACTTTATGATAAGTGAATACTGCTTTAGCAGAAAATTCGAAGTTCATATTGGGGAACGTACCACGTGGTCAAACGGAGGACCCACCCTAGACCCAAAAAGTCTAATATGGTACACTGATGGATCAAAAATGGCCTCTGGTGTTGGCGCTGGGGTTTTCGGGCCCAACACTAGAATCTCCGTCCCTCTTAGATCATTCCCCAGCGTGTTTCAAGCTGAAGTCCACGCCATTGAGATCTGCGCCTTGATTAACCTACAAAGAGGCATCGAGGGAGCTAACATAAATGTCTTTTCAGACAGCCAAGCCGCACTCAAAGCTTTGAGCTCCTATTCTGTGGACTCAAGACTGGTAAAGTGCTGCTTCAATGCTCTCCAATCTCTAGCTACCCATAATAAGGTCAAACTTTGGTGGGTGCCTGGTCACAGAGGCATTGAAGGAAATGAGATTGCGGATGAGCTGGCCCGTTCAGGCTCTACTGCTAAATTCTTACGTCCAGAACCCTTTTGTGGCATAAACTGGGCAACAATCTCAGCCTTAGTTTACAATCGGGAACACAATTTTCGACTCTCTCATTGGAGAAATGTCCCGGGGCTTAGGCAAGCCAAATTGTTGATTAAGCCTTATACCCATGACAGGGAACTTCTAAACCACAATAAGAAGGATATTAGGTATCTAACAAATTTCCTCTCCGGTCATTGTCATTTACGATACCACCTGAACAAGTTAGGCCTGTCTAGCGAGACCGATTGTCGACTCTGTTTGGAAGAGGTCGAAACAGCCGAACACATCCTTTGTGATTGCCCGGCACTCTTTGGGGTCAGACGACGTACCCTACACAAAGAACTGCATAGACCTTATGAATTAAAAAATGCGTCTACCATGGACTTACTCACCTTTATCAGAAGGGTGGTTTGCCTCTTGAGCTAATTAATATCCTATGATACAATAGATCTTTCAGGTCGCAGTATAAGCCTTGGGGCATGATCCAGATAAAAAAAAAAGTACTTCCGACGACAACAATCCCCTTGCTGTAAGATCGTACTTAAACGTTTGCAGACATAGCTTTACAACGACCCTGATGCATCATATGTGTAGAAATCATGATCCAGCTGGTTAGCCCGACCTTAATATAGAATATATAAATACATAGTAGTACTTGCTCGTATATCGATCTGAAAGACAGCGGTAACGTATCAAAAGCTTTACCTGGTAATAGGCTCAGTAGGCTTTACCAGCTAATAGGCAAATATAAGTGTGCTTGTATGATATTCAGGCTTGGGTCTCTGGTTATAAAGAAGCATCTTCCGTAGGTATATTCTCTTTGCCAATTTCTACAATTCCGAGACGCTATTGCACTGCTCCATCCTTACCTAGTGAATATTCAAGCTCTAGGAACAATGCTCAGCCTTCTGCATCTACATACAAATGTATGTATGTTATATCTGTGAAGAAAGAAGCTAGTCTAACTGATCTCAAACTATCTGATATATCAAACTTTAGAGTAGGCAACTTCAAATGACATTTACAAATGTTCTTAGTTGATCCTCTAATCAAAATATCTGATACAATGGCTTTAAGAAATCCGATTCTCCAGAACATTTAAGATATGTTCGTGGTTTAAAGATAAGAAATAATGCAATGAGCTAAATATGTATTCGAAAATGCTTACGAAGACGCATAAGCAGTTTCCGCATTTACATCCTTTCGGACAAGCAAGCAGCTCTCTCTCACTAAGATCGTACTCGACCTGCTTCAACCATCTCAAAGATCTGGCTAAAAAGAATATAGTATTTTTTGCCTGGATACCAGGTCACGAGTGTTACATGAGATAATGAACGTGCAGATTGTCTGACGAGAATAGGTGTGGAACCCAAAACAGTACTGAGGTCTAGAAAGAGTTTCACCACATCCCTGTGAGAAATAAAGGCCCGCACAATACTAGGCCTTATTTCATTATATTTCATCCACCACCAACACCTAAGAGCTATATATTCGCCTTAGCCTTAGCTTAAGGTTCGCCAATTCTAGGGAATACCTTAATCCCAGAAATGACACCGCAAAGACTTTAAAACTGAGTAAAACAGAGCTCGAAGGACAAACTTAAAATCGAGCCCTGTTTGATAAAACAATAAAGCAGAACACGTCCCGAATTTTTTCGATGAATTACTTATTCGTCGAATGTTTTAGGGCGACTGAAATAGAAAATATTCATATATCCATGAATTTCCAAGATTCACTTTCTCAGCTACACGCTTTCTTTGAAGCCATAAAGTCAGTTTTTACATTGACTAAAGAGTCATATTTTACAGGCCCGATAGGCAAAACATTTAATAGCCATGTACGAGTATGTTCATGTCATTTGTCAACGCGCATCTTATTGATTTCAAAAACAGAAGAAGAAAAAACAAACACATGGATAATGTCGCATTTCCATTAATTTAGCGGGACGCGCATCTACATATATTCTTCACTTGAAACTTTCACCAAAATTCTCTTCACGAATGCTCAGTGCTTAGGCTCACTGCTTACCCAACCTGCTTTGAATTTTTTGATTACCGATACCTGCCTTTGTATGTAATTTGTTACTTCAGAGTTCAGATAAATGTGAACAGCACTTATACACATCTAATGAAAGAGTGGTTCTTTACGGATGCGGGAAGTTATTTGGTGATCTTAAATTACCATTAATGTCTGCGATCTTAGGAGCTTACTGTTTTTAAATGGCTAGTTTGAGAAACAGATGGCTAATCAGAAGAGTATTGGAAAATAATCACCTTTTATTTAGTAATCATTGGACATCTATCGAAAGCTTAACGATTTGGGTTTATAAATAAATTTTAGCTTTTGGAGGAAATTTTAGAGTAAGAGCAGGGAAATCCAGCATCAGAATGTGCCACAGCGTTCAAGTCTCCGCTATCCATGGTACAGAAGAAAGCCTTTCTTTCTTTAAGTGGCGCAACAGGTCGGGGTGAACCAGGGCCTGCCTATCGCAACCATTTGTGTGTGCTTGTTATATTTTTGCACAAATCGAAGGGACCCACAGTTTTTTGCCGTCTCCGAACGGCGAGTTGAGAAGCTCATCATGGCAAATGATGCTCTTTGAATGCTTGGCAAACATTCAAAAGAGGTGGCACCGTGAAAAAACGTTTGGGTCTTTGCTGGGATTGAACCTGAGGCAGCATGCGTAGTCCAAAGCATAAACCACTACGCCACGGTGATCACGGTGAAGAAAGCCTTTGGAATTTAGTTTTCTGGGATTGAACTTCAAGTAGATGCTCAAATAGGGCTGTGTAGGCAAAAGTGTATATAACAGTTCTGTGTAAAAATTAAGACCAGTAGGTTTTAGCAGTAGTAGTAGTAATTTTAACATTTCCAGATTCTGTTTGGATTAAAAAAATCGCTGCTTGATGATGCCACTTGGTGTCTACTGGGAAGAACCCAGTTCCGAATTTCGAAACGCTATTGGAATATACACGATTAACAGACTAGAGTACTACAAGATTATAATTGGCTATGGATGGCCAACCCATAGCCTCCAATGGTTGTGTACATAATTGTGTTAAATTAGGTATCATGCCATTTTTAGTTTCTGTTGCCACTGTCATTGCATGTACAAGCCTCGGAGCTGTGGCCATGAATAGCCAAAGTTTCAAATATTGGAAAGAAAAGTCTAACCTTTTAATTGCTATTTGCCAAAACACTTAAGACGCAAGATGGTTAGTGACAATTATCATGCGAGAGTGGACTATCAAAACGATCAAATTTATGTAGGTGACCTCGAGCTAGATCCTTAAGCGTTTCTTAAAACCTTTAGCAAAGCAGTGCAAGGGAAGTATATACATATGTACATAACATACATATGTACATAAACCTGAAAGTATATCTTTCGAGATTCTGATCGACTACTTCCTCTAGAGAGTATTGTTTTACGAGACCGACGATGGATCATAGCGTTACATACTGACAGGTGGCGTCACTCAAGGCTCTGTATTGTACGATAATGCGAACTGCGAATCCCAAGATCATCAAAAAATAATTGGCTTTGCTGACGACATAGCCATCGTCGTAGTGGCAAAATTTCTGGAAGAAGTGGAGCATGTAATAAGGACCGTCCAAGCGTGGCCCTGAACCTTGTGGAAGAAACCGTCAGAGACCACGTCGTAGCTTCTAAGCGAGAATTGAAGTACCTTGTCATAGTCATAGATAGAGGGCTTGCTTTCAATCAACAGCTACAGTACGCAGCCGACAAGGCAGCAAAAGCAACCGCTGCCCTGGCAAGGATTATGCCAAATGTTGGTGGGCCGCGATTTAGGAAAAGACTGCGGCTAGCAAAAGTCGGGTCATCAATTATGTTGTATGGGTCCCAAATATGGGCCAATGCTATGGAAAAAAACATACAAAAGAACAATGGAGGCAGCGGTTTTCGAAGAACGTCTTATGATGTAGCGACTGTTGTGACTAGTATGGTGCCAGTCGACTTACTAGCACCAGAAGTACCTAGGCGACTTTAACCCTCATCCTGTAAAGAAAAAAAAAATACATATTCAGAGTTTTGGGTGAATTGTCCTTAGCACAATTTTATTGCATTATTTGCACTTTTTACAATTTATTTCCGTAAATGAATGTTTTCTACAGATACACTGAATTACATTTGTTACATGTGGTAGCATACATATTATAGAAATCGCGCGAGTTTTTTAAGTCTCAAAATGCGTTTGGGCAAAATGTGCCCAAAATACAGGATGAAGGTTAAGTCTCCATTTTACATGCATATTATTTCGAGTGCACGTGTGTAATCTTAGATATTGCAAACTATGTATGTAGTATGAAATTAACGCTGCAAATTTTGAATTTTACATTTTTCCAAGTGATGCAAGAAGACTGCTGATAGTTCAGCGATCCTGGTAGTGCTAAGTGGGTGTGTCCGGGAAGTGAGTTAGCTAGCTGATGGGGCTAAATTCTATAGAGGAAACAATAATTCAGCACAACAATAACAAATTTTAATCAAAATGATACATTGGGGACATTTAGAAACTTAGGTGACAGTTAGTCAACGGCCTCTGATTGGTCGAGAGCCCGAAAATTGACAGAACAGTTAGTGAACTTTTTTGAGGTCGGGGACTGGATTCTTAGTCAAGCAAATCTTGACTCACCGTCAAAAACAGCTGACTGGTTGATTTGGTTATACTATGTGGCTGTTGTTTGCTTGTTACAAAAATTAAAATCCAAGTAAATTATGAAGGTGTATTTTTATTTTTTCTATTTTTCATGCAGTTCATATACTGTTGGATTATGTAGAACAATCGACGAACTCAGCAAATCTTTCACAGCAAAAAATGCAACTTGGCCTAGAAATAATTTTTTTTTTTTTTTTTACTTTTTAAAATTTTTTATTTTTTTTTATTTTCCATCATTTAGCTTACATCCTAGACAAAAATGCTTAAATCTAAAGCCCCTTATTCCCAGAACAAAAATCGTTGCGAGAAAAATAATCGTAGCGTAAACTGTCAAAATTCTCGCACCTTCACTGCGAGAAACCATTCTTTCTCGCAACGAGAAAATTAATGGCCCGGACCATTCTTTCTCGCAACGATTTATTTTTCGATGCGATTTTTTGACATTGTTTTCAATGAAAGAGGAAACAATTGTATTAATTTTGAGTAGCAAAAAGGGAAACTACACATTTTCGCGCATTTAAACGTCATTTCCTCTTTTAAAAAATTTAAATTTGTTGTTCACAATACTTTTAAATCAATATGAGTGATAAGAAGAGGAAAATAACACAAAAAAAAGTTCTCAAATGACAAAGAAAAATATCAAAACTCGTACGTCAAAAATCTCGTTGCGAAATTTGAAATTCTAGGAATTTACCCTCAAAATCTCGCACCACAAGCTACGATTTTTATTTCGCAACGATTATTTTTCTCGCAACGATTTTTGTTCTAGGAATAAGGGGCTTAACTAAAAACTAACAATTTACTTAATCTAGCTTACTGGCTCGAAGCGAGCGCTCTAAACTTAACAATATTATTATAACTATTGCCTTTCGGCCTAAACGTATCTATCTTACGACTTAACTTATCTAACAGTTGTTTTTCTAAGGAAAAATGGGAAAACTTAGATTCCATATAATTTAGTTTTATTATTAATTAAACTTAATCTAGTTAAAAAATACCCTAAGCTTCTTAACCTAATCTATGAAATAACTAAATTACATTCCAAACACTCATGTGTTACACATATTACTTACATAAAATGTCATCGTTTAAGTCGTCCATTCATATTTGTAAGTTTGTTTTTGCTCTTCTTTTCTTTAAAAAAACAGATTTGTTGTGCTGCAATAACAATTCTCCAAACAATTCCAAGCGAAAATAGAAAGTAGATGACGTTTTTGACATCTGAACTGTCGACGAGATATGTAGTCAATTTTTGCATTCAGAAACTTAGATTGATTGCAAATCTAGACACCTAAGTTTCTGAATGCCCCATTATGAACATGATTATACATTCTATATAAAAATGTTTACTGATTCTCATAGTCTTTATTATTTGAAATATTGTTTTCTTGATTTGTTAGTACATAGTGCAATCTTTAATGGTATCGGCAAAATGTATTTCTCGTAGCAAATCATATTCAATGCACAGTATAGATAATGCATCAAGCCTCTTCGTCATCATGGTTCGACAATGACCTTCTAAGCGTTTTAATTGGGAGAATGATCTTTCCGCAGAACAATTTGTCACTATTAAAGTTAAGAATACGCGTATTGCAGGATCTACGTTTGGAAAAGCTGAGTTTAGCTTATCTTCCCACATTATTTTGTATAAATTTGTGTGATTATAGAATTTACAACAATTACCATTTTTATGCAAAATATAATTTAAGAAGTTCATCGGCAAGTTCTGAATTTAGATCTTTCGGATATTTTGATACCAAACACTGGACACAGGCCTTAATGTCGACTTCTTCATTGGTAATGTTAAGAAAATCGAATCGTTCAGAAATTTCCCTATAAATCTTACCTTTGGAATCCGTTTGTATTTGGAATTGATCAATAATTATCACTTGAAAAGCGTTTATTCAAAACCTTTCCTTTGGGCTCAGATGAACTTCGGAAGTATTACTATCCTTATCCATATGTTTTCGAATGCGTTTTCGTGTAACTGTGTAGTTGTCATGGGTAGAAGTTTCTTAGAGCGCATTTTAAAAATTTCGAAATTTTCACGCATGTTCTCCAGCTAATCGGACAATGATTTATGTATATAAATTCGCGCACGATAGTAGTGTTACGTCTTCACTTTGTAAAACTTTATTGGCTTTTTGAAAGCTTTGTAAAATATCGTTTCAAACCACAAGCATTAAAGCAAATTCTAATTTGTGCATTTTATTCAATAGGTCACCAGATTCCCTTGGTGCGTCTCCTTTTAGTGTGTTATCTTCAGTCATGTTGGTTAATGTGTCTAATAATTTACTTATCATAGAACTTAATGATTGCAGAAGTAGCTGCAGCATGAGCTTCCCAACATGTATTATTTAGTAGAATTTGGTGAAGCGTTGTACATTTGTATTTCACAGATATTGAAAGAATCGTCATGTAAATTCTGTATTAATTACTTCGTCTTGCTTGCGACTTTTGTGGTGCCCCATCTGTCGTGATGCCATAGGCCTGGGCCTAAGGATAAATCCAAGCCTACATAGATACCGTGTGACAGTATCCGAACCTGTTTTTTTTTTACTCTTGATCGAAAATATTGGGCAACAAACAGTTCAACGATAGATTCTTGTTCTCGCTTTACAGAGTAGGTAGCTAGGTAAAATGCATTCTTTGTCCTGATGGAACTCTAATTAAACTTAGTAGGTACGTTAATAGGTATAGGTACTGTATGAGCTTTCCTTCAAGTTGGAGAAATGTATGTAGGGTCATGGTACCAGTATCCGAACACTTAACGGAAATTCAGAGTTGAAAACTTTTTTCCTTGTTACGAGTATTTCATTGAAACTGACGGTTGTTAATTTCTTTCCTTATTTCCTCTTTAATCTGCTTAATCAGGGCACCGTAGCGCAAGTGGTTAGTGCGTCGGACTACTGAGCCAGCGGTCTTGGGTTCGAATCCCGCCGCAAACACCTAAAAGTTTTTCACAGTGCCCACCTCTTTCGAATGTCTGACAAGCATCAAAGAGTATCATTTGTCACGATTGAGCTTCTCAACTCGCCGTTCGGAGTCGGCAAAAAACTGTAGGTCCCTTCCATTCGTGCAAAAATATAACACGCACACACAAATGGTTGCGAGAAGCAGGCCTAGGTTCACCTCGAGCTGTAGCGCCAATTAAGTAAGTAAGTAAGTAATCTGCTTTTTGTTCATATAAAAATCTGTCCATTTCCTTTGGGCGCTCTAGTTTTCACTTTTTTGTTCCTTGTGGGATCAGGATATATTAAATGTCTGTCCAAACTGGAAGATGGACTACTAACTGGTATATACGTTTTGCAAATCAATATCGGAGCAGTAGTTTCTGGTGTGAAAAAAGCTGCACCTAATGTCAACACAATATTTGTTTAGTGTTTTACTTTCAGATTTTAATGTACGATGGTAACAGCTTGATTGGCCCGGGGAAGTTTAAAAGTTTTAATTGTAAAATGCTATGTTCGGGTAAGGAAACTCGGTTAAAATTAGGTTCCTTTTCTCGAACAGTCCAAAACAACCAGCTAGCCGCCTCCAGTTGCGCACGTCAAGTTGGCTGATGTCTTGTTCTACTTGTGCGCGCCACCTTAGGCGAGGTCGGGTAAGAGTCGAATATTCTCCGAGCCGGAGCGTTGATGTCCATACGCTCTACATGTCCTAGACATCTTAAACGCCCAATGTGCAGTTTTTTGACCAGGTTGATGTCGCTGTACAGCTCGTACAGTTCGTGGTTGAATCTTCTCCTCCAGAACCCGTCAACGCAAACGGGACCGAATATCTTACGAAGGATTTTTCTCTCGATGCGATGCTTAAGGTAAGTGAAAAGGGAATATGCATACGTATAAATGTGGTGTAACGAAAAGCAGAAACGCTAAATTAATGATAATACCTATAACGACTTTTGTATAAAGTGTTCGACTACTGGAGATGTTCGGAAATAGATACCACTACCCTAGGTAAATAGGAACATATTTAAATACATGAGTCTATGTTTTGGCGACCTTATTGCCAAGTTATAGCAGAGTATCGTCGTATTAGTTTTTTTTATTCAAAATAATTGACAATCAAATTCTCCTTCCTCGTTGTAAATCCACGCATCCAACGTCACGTTGTAATTGCTTCTTTCATTCACTTTTTATCATAACAAAATGTTCTGTCTATTTATGCCTTTCATACATTATTTACTCAGTGCCTTCAATAATATGCTCTAAAAGAAACTCAATATTTATTACAACAAGAATCTACGTCATAGTTTTGAAATTTTAATTATGCAGATGATGTAACCGTCCTCATCAGCGCTACGACAAGTACGACCATTTAAAAGCAACAACCCCATCAAAAGAATGCGTCGCAGTTGTTGAAAATAACGCAGCAGCAACAACAACAGCGGCACAAATACCTAAGAAACAAAATATATATGCATACCGTACATATGTATGCGTATATATTTTTTATTTTTTGAAATGAAGATAACGAACGAGACCGAAATTCCAAAGAATTACAACATTTCGTCGTCTACTTCATCCCGTCGGTCGTGTGTTAGTCTTACATTTTTTTTTATACAGAGGAAAGCGGCATTTCCGGTTCGGATTTTCTTCCTATTTTGTGTGTCGTCGACGGTGTCAAATACCCCTAGCGCCTTGTTTAACACTCTATCTTATTTTGGTTTGACGTTTCCTTGATTAGTTTTTCCTTTCCCATACCACTATGCACGCATTGCACATCCACCATATGTGCAAAGAAAAACAAAATCAACACAACCAACTGTAAGTGCAGCAAGACGCACATCCATAGAATCGTTGCATTCGTTTGGTAGAGCGCATCGTAGGCAGACCTTTTGGCGTAACTGACTGCGGTTTTGGTGTACATACGTGACTTTTTTTTTTTTTTTTTTTTAAATTCCATAACATGGAGTTCTGTCAAAATTTACAAGAAGCGAACAGTTTTTGCTAATTGTAAAAATTGGAGTCTTGTCAAAAGGATATTGTACCTAATTGGTTAAAGAGTAAAATCATTAAGTGATGTCATCGCATCAAAATGTCGTCCACGTGTTACAATAAATATTTGCCCCTCTTTCTGTCGCTCTCTCTAACAATAATATTATCATCGATCATCGCCGACGACACCTCATCGCAAAATTCGCGAATTTTCGCAAAAAAAAGCTTCAAAGTTTGATTGTGTGAATTGTTTTTTTTTCTTCTTTTTTTTGCGATTAGTAATTTGTTTGTGTGGGTTTTTGTTTTAATTGTGTAAGTGAGTGCAATTTGCAAAAGTGTAAGAGATTGCAAAATACCAACAAAGAGTAAAACAAGCAAAAAAAAATAACAATCATTTTAAGAGAATTTGCAGAAAAATTGCGCGCTCTTAAAAAAAATAATCTAGAATGGGTGTGTACGTGATGTGTGAGAGTGCGAGCTTTGTGTGCGATTCGCTCTCAGTAATCAGCATAATATGAGATGTGTGCGAAAATGTTTGTTTGTGTTGCGCGGGGGAAATAACTTTTTTCGTCGGGTGGGATCTTCAATGACCGCCATTATTACGCATTTTGGTATTTATTTGAATTTTTCCATCACTCTAAGAACTGCAATTGCAATTTTTGACAGGAAAATGTTCGCTAATTTAATATTCTTAATTTTTTAACATAATTTAGTGCATAAAATTTGCTTGGATGTGCAGTTATTTCACTGACAACATATCGAAGGGGTAGATCAATCCGCCATTTTGTAGAGAAATTAGTATGATTTCACCTTTACATATTAAAAAATTTATTTCACATTATTTGAAAATTTATTTATTTTCCACTTGTAACTATTCCAAAAAAAATTTAATTTAACAACATTATCTGTGCAATAGTCTATGCAAGCTTAAAATTCACATCGGATCATACGAATTATGAAATCAAAATGGCTGGAGATGGTCGCAGCCATTTTACGGTCAAAAAACTCATTTTAGACGAAAATGATGATAGTCAAAATATTAAAATTATTTTACATTGCTTAGGTTTAGTATTTTTGATAATTATATGTCATAAGTTCTGCGCATATTTGCTTGGGAAAAATTAAAAATTGATTAGTAGGTATCCGTCGCTACTCGCAAAGTTGTCCCACCAAAAAAAGGAAACTTTTTCAAATGTATTTTATATTTTATTAGAATTTCTAACTACTATCGAAAAATGAGGCCTGTTAAGATCGATTTAAGGAGGTTCAATTGGATTTAAGGAAAAAAATCGCATTTCTAGTATTTGCCAGTGATATGAGTTTCAAGCCAAAGTATTTTAATATCCACTTGTTGATGATTAAGATCACAATTTTATGTTGTTTGAGAATTTATTTGCAGTGTTCTATATTAATATCACCCTATTAGATACTATTCTGTGGATCTTTGCTAGGATACGTTCACTTACGCTGAAACGGCGCAATAAATCCGCAATTTCATTGGAACATGTGAAGTGAACGGATACTAGCAGGATATTAGCAGGAAGACCACTCATTAGATTGCGAGGGGATCTTAGCCAATTTGGTGTGTTAAACTGAAGGCAGTTGGTTAGAAATGAATCTTAGTAGGCTAAGGCTTGCGAATAAAAGGTGCGATTCTACCCCAGACTGTAGCTTAATTGTCTTTTTTTTTCAAGTTGTGCTGTCCACTAAGGTTTCATGTCAAACGTTTTATTTCAAAAAGGATTATAAAATAGTTCAGTTTGTATACAAAAATAAACCTTCTTAAATGGTAGGTCAATATTGCTCGATACAGATGTAAACGTATAATAGTATAGATAGTAGTACAATGAAACTTTGGTAAGTTGGCCACCTGAGGTGCAATAGTTTTTGGCCAACTTATAAGGGTGTCTTGTTTTCTGTTTTATTTTTGAAATAAAAATAAAAGATTCATATATGTATTGCACACGATGAAACAAGAACGAACTTCTCGTTATTTTACCGCTATGTCTAGACGTTTTGTTCAGTGGTTAACCGAAAATCTGGAACGAAATCCATCACATTCTACCGCTTCAACTTTCGCAGGTTATTTAATATGAGGTAGCCAACTTCCAAGGGTGGCCAACTAGACATGTCTCACTGTTTCTTGGATAATAATATGGGATTCACACTAGGGTCGAAATGAGATCATTTCGAGTTTCAAATAAGAAGTCTTCATACCTACGCTTGCTAATTTCGTGAATGGATGCATTCAGTTCCGATAGTAAATCTATGACGGTGCCATGTTATAAAACTTTTTAATATTTAATTATTTTTTTATATACATAAGTATAGGTATAAAGTATAGTAATAATAATAGTTGGATGTTATTGTTAAACAGTTGGGTAGATAAAGTCGACTATTATATAGCTAACATTGGATGGATGCGGCGCTGCCTCGGGTTAATATGTTAAAATATCACTTTTCGGGTGGTTTTTGCCACTCCGGGTATATCAACAATTATTGTCAGGCACTCGCGTGGATATCAAGTCGACTATAGAGCCAACTGTAGAAAAGTGCTCCAATGGGCGCGGAGCTCAAATAAATGGACAGATATTGTATGTGTATGTACGAATCCAATGGCCGACGCTCTTTGGCTCCACATGCAGTTGATCAGAGTGCCTCTACGCGGCGTACAACTTCAATTCCTTTTTTTTTCAGATAACATCCTATATTTATTAAACCATTCCATGAGATATTTGTATTTTGTATGTTATTCCATTATATTTTTCGTTTTTATATCACTTTACTTGTGCTGAACGGGGCCAGTAGCTTTAACAATTGTAATCTCAACCACATAGTTAATTTACGGAAATAACTACTAAACACTAAATATCTCCTAAATTGGCGATATATTTTTTTTTCGCTTCTAACGCGCGAGTCGCACGCACTTTTTTTTATAAAAAAGAACGCACAGTATATGTACATTCTCTTCCAGATATGCAGGCCAATGTTGTTCTTGCCTTTATTTACCCTATCAACGTAACTGACACATTTACGCGGCCATTTATGCAATATAGTGAGATTTTTTTAAATGTTTTCCCGCACCTAAAACCAGCGCTGTACATTTAGATACATTGGGCGTGTTTTGTTTGCTAGCCTCTATCTATAGGCTAAACATGTTTCAGCTACATGTTTTCTATATAAAATACAACAAAATCTTAGACTGGATAATTAAATTTAACCAAATCTGAGTTTTGGTCTAAGGTTTAGTCAAAATACATGGGCTACAAAGGAAAAAACACTGCTATTATAATCGGAAGTAGGTACACATGCATTTTGCAAACTCCCGTTTTCGAAACATTAAGAACATCTACTTCCGTTTAACTTCAATTTCA
This sequence comes from Brachyopa scutellaris, assembly GCA_949775065.1. Classification (NCBI taxonomy): domain Eukaryota; kingdom Metazoa; phylum Arthropoda; class Insecta; order Diptera; family Syrphidae; genus Brachyopa; species Brachyopa scutellaris. The sequence continues at coordinate 79,571,556 of OX459112.1, read as the reverse complement.
TGTCCCTCATTTTGTTGTTAACTTTTTGAAAGTTTTATTAGTTGAAAGATAGGAACAAATGCTCGTTGCTGTCAAACAATATCGAAAAATATTTTTACCAAGTGCCAATGGTAAATCTTCAGATATACCAACAAAAAAAAGGGTAAAAGTCCCATTTCTATACAGTTGAATCTGGGATGGAATCCGAAGATATCACTTATGTATGTATGTATTTATTGTTGTGACATTTTTGATTTTTTTTGTTAAGGTACCCAGAAGACCAATTCATACTTGAGTAAAAATGCCTTTCCAATTTAAGCCTTTAACTACTTTGTCTCCAAAAAAAAAGGTACCGTGGGCTAACCCATCATATTTTGCATTTATGTTTTTTTTCGTCACAAATCTAAAAAAATAAAGAAAAACAATCGCTGATATCTGCTGTCCCCAAAAAGGTTGAATATTAGATGTATGTTTTGAAGTTGTACAGTAACAAAAAAAAAAAAAAAAAACTTGTGAATAGTGGAATGCTACGGTGCACATTTGTTTTTCTACTATTCGCAACATTTCTACTATTCGCAAGTTTTTCCACTATCGGCAATCTAATTTCTTTTACTATTTTTTCAAGTATTCAGATTTCGCAGGTTTCCACTAGTTTGTATGAAGAAAATCAAAATTGGCATCCAAAAATGTCCACTATCCAGGTTTCGCAAGATTATTTTATTCACAGATTCCACTATTCGCAAGTTTTACTGCATATTAGTTGTTGAAGTTGTTGTTGCTTGAGCTAAAAAAGCAAAAACACAAAATTTGTACATTTTCAAAATAATTTGTTTTTTTAATAACACAATGCGGTTGACAACTGATTTTAATTTACTTTCACATAAAAACGATCGCAAAACAACGACTGTCAACTTGATACAACTATTTGATTGTATGATAATAATCAACTAAATATCAAATCAGCTGATTTCAGTCCTGAACTTTTATAGTTAACTATTGGTAAATCTCGACAAGTAGCTATGGATCAGGGTTGCCGACGGAGAATTTGAAGAAGTCGCCTGGGATCAAAAGGGCCTTTGCTTGGTGTCCTTACTCTGACTCAAATATTATTCTTGTAACAAAAATATGTTCCTCGACGGTTTTCTTGGACTTCTGAATCAACGTGTGCATTTCAGGTAAAACATTGAGGCTGCACCTGCGCCTGCGAGTGGCATCTTTTAGATAAATCAGAAATTCTCATATATACATATATATAACTCATTAACAACTTCAACGACGGCCATAGTAGGAAGAATTATTCTCTTTAAATCGGTTCCAAAGCCACCAATAATTTCAAAATGGTTCCAAAATACCCTTTTTTTTTGAAAATTTAATCAAAGTCAACAAAGTCGTCAATTCTCGGCCATCGGTAACCCTGCATGGATGTTTTCTTTACCGTCCTTATGCTGGTAGTTTTTTGTATTGCCCATATAACAATAGTACATATGTATAAAAGAAAAAGTATAATACTTTAAACAATTATAAAATAAAAATAGAAAATGGAAAAAACTTTAAAAATAAATTTCATCTTGTACATCTTTGAAACGAGTTCACTTAAAGTCAAACGACATTTTAAATAATTATTTATATATTAATATTTAAATTCTGTATTATTAGGGTAAGCTGCACCGCGACCTTAAGATCTATTGTGCGATTGTGCCCCCTACAAGTCCTAGACGAAGGAATATCCCTCTCGTCATTATTCCTATTGGAATTGATTAGAGAGAGCTTCACTCAAGCCTAGCCCAGGTCACAGCACCTCATCCAGACTAATTTCCCTGAGAAATCGAAGTAGGAGATTGTGTGCTATGAGTGGTACATCCTCTACTGCAATTTGGTATTTACCCAAGCACTTGAATCTTTTCTGCGCAGGTGCCTCACAGCCACAATCCAGCAGTATATGCTCTGGAGTTTCACTGGACTCATTGAAAATCTACATGAGTCTTCATCTGATAGACTTAGCTCCCTGTAAATTCCTTAATAGTATTGTGTTTGAAATTGTGCTTGCAAAATATGATGTGCTCTATATTTTTGACTTTAAGACGATTCCCTTAAGGGGTTACATGGGTTTCACGGATTTAAAAAATTGATTTTTTTTTATTGTCTTATTAAGTTTTACAACATCTCTAGAATATAGTTGAAGTCGATCGGAGTAATAGTTTCGGAGATAGAGCCCTTGGAAAATTCCGCGCTCGAAGCAGTTTTATTGTCACTTAAAACTTAAAACGTGTTTTTGTCGAAACTGTATTTGCAAAGTCGGTTGTCAAGATTTCTCGAAAACTACTGAACCGATCTTGATGAAATTTTGTACACGTCTTCGAGATATTATTAACAAGGACTTGGACGAAGGATTTTTATTTTTTTTTAAATGCAACTATTTTTAAAAAATAAATGTAGAGCAAATTTTACCGAAATTTTTAAATTTTTTGTTAAAATGTCTGCCAAAAATCCAATTATTTTTTCCTTCGTTCAAGTTCTAGTTTAAGGTATTAGCTAAAACACATTTTTTTGCGTCTTCAGTTGATCCTGTCATAAGTTCTGCTGTCAACGCGCAAGCACCTTTTTCCGACGGGTCACCGGAAATGACGTCACTGTGGCAGAGTTTTAAATGTTTTTTTTACAAAAAATTCAGAAATTCTTTGTCAAATGTGTATATTTAAGGCAGTAAAAAGTTAGAATGAAATATTTGATTTTGTTATATTAAAAAAAATGTTAAAAATAAGCCGTTTTTTACCCGAGGAAACCCATGTAACCCTTAATCACCATTGGCTCGGAATATTCGTTCAAACCATCAAAGAACGATCAAATTTTGAAGCCAACTGCAGTATGATCTGTGATCGATCATCCGTTAAGTGCCAGGGATGCAGTCACAACAGGTGATCACATTTGGAACATCGGATATTATACTTAATGTTTTTTTTTTGAAAGAATAGTTTTCTCATATTCTTCAGATATGGCGACAAATCCTTACTACTAAACATGCTTTGTTAATTTTAATATTTGACGACGTCAAGCAGTCCCCTAAACTGTGACACATCGTTCAAGCACATCATGGGGGGAAATGAATATCTAAATATAGTCAGAATATAGAACTAATTATATTATTATAAAATTTGTCGTACAATTATTAAAAGGGTTTCTCAAAACACTGCGATCTCCCAAAGTTTATTGAGATCAGCCTACTGATTC